>JBBPDA010000041.1:28741856-28767983 GCA_037974385.1 Arnoldichthys spilopterus | reverse complement strand
ACACACACACACACACACACACACACACACACACACACACACACACACACACACACACACACACACACACACACAACGAAGGATGCAAGGTCACTAGAAACACACACTTTGGACAAAGTACTTTCCATTAGACCAAAAATAATAATAAATAATATTATTTATTATATAAATAATAAAAATAAAGTAAAAATTAAGCCAGACCTGCCCAATATTGTGTAGGTCTCTCTCCTGCCTAAAAACAGTTGACCTATTGAGGCATGGACTTAACAAGACCTCTGTAGGTGTGCTGAGGTATCTGGCACCAAGCCTTTAGCAGCAAATCCTTTCTTTCCTCCAAATTTTGAGGGAGGGCATTTATGAATTGAACTAGTTTGTCCAGCATATTCCACAGATGCTTGGAGTTTGGCGGTATGTGTCAAAGTATCATCCACACAAAGCCAGGACGCAAGGTTTCCCAGCAGAACACTACCCAGAGCATCACAAGGCCTCGGTCAGCTCGCCTTCTTTCCACAGGACACGACTGTGTTCCTATGCCTTTCTATCAAAGCGAGCATTAACTTTGGTTTAATCTTACAGGAGAGCCAATGTAGCATAAATTGCTGACAGACAGGCTAGCAGTCACTCCCCATGTCCAACACTGAGCCTTGGGCACCCATGACCCTGCTGATAGTTTACCATACTGGAAATCACACCCCCACAAGACCTGGCAATTCAGAAATGCTCTGACCCAAAGCTCAAATCCTTATGTTCACCCATTTTTTCTGACATCCAACACGACTAAAAGAATCATTCACTTGCTGTGTAAGACATCCCACTTCTTAGACTTTGCTATAGAACCTTTGCACAGCCAATACAAAAAAAAATAAAATTCAGGAACCTGGAAGACCTCCAAATTCACACACTTAAATCAACATACAAGGATAAACATATTAACCCACTAAAAAAGCATCTCGCATAATATTTTTTTGCAGTAAAATGCTCAACTTTACCTTGTTGTCGCACAAAAAACACCACCAAGAAAAAACTAAAATTATACTCCAAACAATATAAGATTACATGATAAGGGAGTTACATGGCCTTACACATAAACTTGACAGAGCTGGCTCCTCTTCTTGAACATGTTATTCTCCAGGGTGAGAAATTCTACCGCTTTATTCTTCTCACCCTCCAGGGAATTTTTCTCCTTCTCCACCATTTTCACACGATTCAGCTGCAAATTCAGAATTAAGAGTCATTGTTAAACTTTGTTTTTATTTACATCCAACATCTGCCAAAAATTATTTGTTTTATTTAAACCAGTCACTAAAAAAAAAATATCACACAAACCTTTTTTTTTTTTACTTTGTTAGTTTGTTCTTAGATCATTAAACATTATTCATGATTTTTTCCCAAATCTTACATGGAAATGTAATGACCTTTGCTTCACTTCTGAGTTTGAGGTCACCAGGTGCACAGGGAAGCACAAAACACCCCAATACCCATGCCCATCAAAAAGTCTTTCCAATTTGAAATTATTTGTAAATGTGTATAAAGGAAAATTTGCAAATACACCTTTCAAGCCAACTTTGATTTGGTAGATGGAATTCCAGTAAAACTTGCCCCATGCACTATTCTAGATTCTTGCAATACAGTTGTCATTTTGATATTTAGTCACCTCACATTTTCAACCTTCTGTACAAACAATCCTGCATTTCAGTCTCATTTATGCAAAGAGAATGAGACAGGGTAAGTAAAGAACACTTATCCACCAAACAAACCTTACAGCACTACTCCTACTGCCTGCTAACCAAAATGCTAGTAGGTCTAAATCATTATAATTAAAGTAATTAAAATAATTAAAATACATAAATCTCACCATTGAGTGTTTTGCAATTGTTCTTGGCAGAGTTTAAAAAAAAACAACAAAAAAAAAAACCTCAGCAACACTGTATGAACTGTGCCCTGCCACTCATGGCCCTTTTAGGTAAAAGTGCTATGAATATAAAAGGTCATAAATGCAAAGTATGTAGCACCCGTCCTTCCTGCTTCTTACTTTTTAGCTTCATCTTTATGAAAGCAGTCAATAAAGAAAGGGTGAGGTGGGGGTGGGACACCTGGACTCTAAAAAGCGTAAGATTGCTAAATATCAGCAAACAGTAATGACTATTTCACAATATAATCACCAATCAAACAATACGACTGAATAAATGCTTTAATAAACTAAAACAAAAAAATGTGTATTTTGGATGGATTGTTATATTTTTGCCAGAGTACATGTACTGGCCCTGAAGCATAAAACATGAGGCTGTAACTGTGCATACATTTTTAAAAGGTCACATTAAAAGGCACACAACAGGACAACTGTAAAAACACTCTGACCTTAAATTTCCCAAATATTTATTCTGCTCAGAAAGATTTACCCCTTGCATGAACACACATGCAGTTTTGTAAATAAATTAAAATTAATTGTGAAAATTTATATTCTTTTTTTCCCCTTCACTGATCCAAAACTGAAGTTTTTAAAGAAGTTGAAAAGCATAAGAAAAGGACACCAGCCCCTACAAAACACAGCCTAAGAAAACCAGGATTTGGCCATTACGCATTCATCAGTGGCACAAAATATATAAGACATGGCTTGAACAATGCCATTTAATACATGGGCATCATGTTATGGTATTATTTCAAAAAAAGTGCTTCAGGTTGCACAGTACACATTAAAATAGGTAGGAATGGTTATTGTTCTCCAACTCTCCATCTCTATATTTTTAAGAGTCACTGAGAGTGGGAAGTCTGAGAGTTTGTGAGGTTTTTATGCAACCAAAAACTAAACACCATTTTCGTGTGGTTTTTACTATGATGAAATTTTAAATAAAACCCCAAAACATTCAGAAACAAGCAACGCTGACTATTAGATTAAGTTACTTGCATTTTTTTGAAGGCATGCTGACAATCATATGCTGGCTATAGCCAGGTTCAGCCTTAGACGTCACATTTATCACTTACTTACACTTATCTGTAAGATCCGATTGTTCAGCTTTTTCACATTGATTTAATAAAAAAAAATAATAATAAAAAAAAAAAAAGCATAAAGCATGAAGCTTGTAGTTTAAAGTTTTGTTGCACCAATAGTTGGTACCTACTATTACTGCTGAATAATTACTCCTGGGAAAAGATACTAGCAAATAAGATGTTTGTAAGAACAAGCATTTGGGTCAAAAAATAGAAGTAACTCATGCAAGGAAAAGCTCATGTGAAAAAACAATTTCTTCTTCTGTATAACCTGACATGATGGTCCCCCTCCTTAAAATCACCCCACCCACACACCTTCGCCCTAAGGGCTTAAAGAACCACAAGCCTTTTACAATAAGAAATTCACTAGCAGTTTATAGCAGGTGTTTCTTAGCTCACCTTTTCACCTCTCTGTTCATTGAGTAGCTCGACACGTCTGCACAAAGTGTTGATAGGCTCTTTGAGTCGGCAGGAGCCAATAATGTCCTCGAGGTATTCCAGCATACCTTCATCATGCTCTGTCTGGCCTTTGGGCTTCATCATGGCAATCTGCTCCACTTCCCCCTGATGAAAAGGCGCATGCGCACACACACACACACAAACAAACACTTTAGGCTAAATGTCAGCAAAATAATAATAGTAATAAAGCACATGTACTTAGAAAACATTATTTTAAAAATACACAATGTAAAATCCCATTTTCATATAAAAAAGCATGTAATTTCGGTCATTTCTGTAAACTAGGGAGAACCTAGGAACTGAGACAAGTAATTACTACTAAGAAGAGCAAATACACAAATGCAAGTAGAGAGCACATTTTCAGAGGACCATTTCAAAGATTCCTTGGATCAATCACTGCCACAGCTCAAAAACTGTTTCATGAACTTTCTTCATTGCCACATATGCTTTTTTCATAGGACACACAAGAAGACGTTGTAGAAGAAGACTGAGAAACTACCTACTATCTGTAATGCACACAACAATAAGCCCTGTTTATTTTACACACCATTATTGTGTAAGAACAATAATATTAACAAGACAACATACTTTTGCATACAATTAATCTTGATTTTTGCATTGTGAGAAGTGAAAATGTGCTTCATAATAATTAAAAAAATCATAAGAAAGCAATACATGCAAAAGGGCACATGCCCAAAACACAGTGTTGAAATAACAGGTGATCAATGTTATACAAAACAGCAGAACAGAACAATAAACAATAAAAATATTATAATAAAAACTAAAAATGGGACAATGGAGAGGTAGAGAAAGACGCTTAAAAAAAAACAAAAAAAAAACCCCACACCCACTTTACACCTACATACAGATGATCAGTCAATATAATAATACCTTACTGACATATATAAGGTGTAAAGATCATTGCTGTTGAAACAAAACCTCAAACTTCACATGAGAATTAAAGGAAGATGAAGAGGAAAATAAATAAATAAAACAAAATATATTAAACAAGCAAAAAGTTCCTAGCTTTCAGGGCAAAGACATGCTATAAGTGATCTGGGACCATTTCTATTGATCCACACTCTATAGTAGTTGCTGTCAAGACGAAAATAAATTCACTCAAGTAGCCCATCAAAAATTAAGAGATAAGTGCAAATTTATTTTTGCAGGATTAGCTCAACTGCAGTGAATGTAATCCCATTACTAACTCCTTAACTGATCATAAGGTCCTTAAAAATAACAATAATAAAATATAAAAAGCACAGTATGGTGGAACAAATAAATAATAGCTGTGTAAATAATGATAATGACAATAAATAAAAGATAGTGTATAAAAAATAAATAAAATAAAATAAGGGTAATGAGGATGCTTGACCCTGCCTCACTGAAGCAGCACAAGTAATATTGGGGTTAGACTTTATTTTCTCACACACCAATATTTACGTGCTGCTAAAGTGGAGAAGGCATAGCGGAGAGATGTTGAACCCTGACCTTTTTTTGACAGCTCAGATGATTTCCAAATGACCTTTTCCTTAAGTCCAGTATGGCTCCAATTATGCAATCCCCTTAAAACTCTAAAGCAGCAAATTATGGTTTGCACCTTTTCTGCTATGTTGAAAACCATGATGCGCTGCTATAGCAGTCTAAGGATTGGCATTAAGTGTCCATTTGTTCTGTTTGGTTGCAGATCCTCTTAAATAAGAATATTGTGGCCCATTTCATTTTTTTTACTTTTATTTTTAAAATCCTCTACATTTCTACATGTACAGAAGACAAGAAAGGCAAGAAGAAATAATGACATGGATTAAATAAACCCAATGCATTAAACTATTTTAAAAGTCATTACCTGCAGAATAAGAAATCGGTTGTGGTCAAGGTCAATGCCATGGCTACGGAGCAAAGTTCCAACGTCTTTGAAAGTCGCCTTTTTGCCATTGATGTGGTATGCTGAGGAATTATCTTTACCGGCAGTTCTTGAAACATAGAACTTGCTGTTGGGGATGACATCGTAGTCATCTCCTTCCTGAATTGAGGGGGGAAGGGCACAAACAAACCAGCTTAGCTTCTCAGCACACGCAGCACACTCACACAGCAAACAGGCCAAATACTTAGCCCAGCTTCATTAAACAGAGTAAAAGGACCCCACAATAGAACAGCCACTCTGACGTTTACTGTATAGTAGCACTACAGCTAGACAAAATGCACTGACGAGGAGGGGGGGAAAACTTTTATGCAATACAATGGTAGTAATAATAATAATAATAATAATATTAACAACACCTAAATTATCTGGTGAAGAGTAAATTAACAGCAGAGAACAAATATGTACACAAACAGTTAAAGGCAGCATACCTTTTCTAGTTAAAAGCAACAAAAAACAATGCACACAAATTTGTGCACAGAATTACACCTACAAAATAAAATCAGCATTCACTACCCTCAGAAAAAAGACAATTCACCATAAAAATTCAGAAGACACAAAGGAAGTTTTATATAAACATTTAACACACGGAATGTGCGTAACTAAACTAATTTTAAAAAATATACAGAATTATACCAGCATCTCACACCAGTGTGACAAAGTGCTACTTTTGGTTCTTAGTATTTTAAACCATAATAAATAAATAGGTGCCCAGGAGCAATAAACAGAATCTCACACATAACACACACAAGCAGGGCATACTAAAAATAAAACAAAGTGCTTACTGAATTGGGCAGTCAGTCCAATAACTACAAGTAAATAAATAAATAATTACATTTAACAACCTCTACATTTCTACAGCTTCATCTACAGCACTTTACTATTGGATTTCCATTATGATCTCGAACCACTCAAAAAAAACACTATTCACTACACTATACAAAACTCAAAAACCATTTACAAATAAATTGCATTTAATAATAATAAGCATCTTTATTCTGTACAATCTACCATCAGCTGTGGTAACACCAAGCACAGTGATGCATTTTAAAGTTTTTTTTTCATGTTTAAATTTTGGCAATGGAGGACTAGCAAAGTAAGAATTTCACTGGACAGTTTAACTGCTTGTTCCACTGAGCACATGACAAACTCTTAAATCTTAATCAATACATATATTTTACCTTATCGACAATCTTCTGAAAGTGCACCTCTACGGTACAACTCTGGATGTCCTTATGTCCATCAGAACTGTGAATCAGAACCGACAGCTTTTTGGATCTGATTTTTTGAGCTCTGTATCCAAACACAAAGAGCATCGAGTCGATCACGTTGGATTTCCCACTGCCATTTGGACCAATGATACAGGAAAAGCGCTGCAAGGTGAGAAAGAGAGAAGGGGTTAAAGTCTCCATAAATGTGATAATCATTTTTCTCAAACAGTGTGCAGCATTTGGCCTTCTATAAGGGACAGATACATTGAAATGCTTGTTGACTGCTAGTACAGATAAATTAGTGTAATTTCAAACTGAACTGACCCTGAAACTGATTTAAACCCTATGTGAGCAATAAAAATGAAAGCCAAAAAATATTAGAGAAAAGAAACAGGAGGGAAAAAACCCACATGAATCAAAACACAACTACTAATGTAGGCCTAATGCTCAAAACTAAAATGGAGACTGGAGTAATAAAATAGTGCTGAAGCAGGCTGATCATAAGCTCAGAACTGTACATAAATGTATTATGTAGTAGTGATATTTACAATGTAATGACACTTTGTATTTTTCTCATCTGTAAAGCTCTCTGAATGACCAGTGTATGAAAGGTGCTAAATAAATAAACTTGCCTTATGACTATTACTTAGAAATTGATATGATGAGATCTTGATAAGCTCCCACAATACACTTCTTTTTAGTCAGATTATGAGTACTGATAGCATTTCTAGATCTGAATGCAGGTTTTAAAAAAACTAATTATACTGAGGCCCTGTAAACAGTCAGTATATATTATTCCAGGACACTAAAGTAACAGCTGCCTGATTGGAGGTCCATTACGTCCAATACATTAATTTATCATTTTAATTATTTTTTATTTTTCTGCCTATGTATTACTATTACAGCATTTTTTGGCAAATGATTCAAATTTAACATTAAAAAAAGTTGGACAGTTTCTCTTTTTTTATTATCTAATTTGGGTTCTAATTATTTCCTAGTCCATTTTCCCCATTCCATCACAAAACAAGTAGTAAAAAAATTATTTTAAAAATGTAATAAATTAATTAAATAAATAAAACTCAAAAAAGATATTTTTTGCCATATTTCCCAATGTTGCAATTGCTTTTGCAGCTAATCTGTATTAATATTATTATTTTAAATAAACAGAAGCACATTTACCCACTACATCCAGTGGAGTAGGGTAACTTCTCTCACCTTGTGGAAAGGCCCCAGGACCTGCTCCCCTGCGTACGACTTAAAATTCCGATTCACAATGTGAGTGATCATCAGCCGAGGAGCGCCAGGCTCATTGGTCATCGCTGGGGGTGGGGGTGGAGAGATGCTACCAAGGATCTCCTCCAAACTTCGATTATCCACGAACGCCTCGGCAGGCTCCCCTGGAACTGCATCTGGAGCACAAAAGAGGGGTGGGGGGGGGTGGGGGGGGTGAAGGAAAAAAGTTCAAGCCATTCATTTCAAGTGAGGGGGGGCATAAACAAGTAGGATAGTAAAAAAGAAAAAAAAAAGAAAAAGAAAAGAAGAAAAGACAAAACCAAACAAAACATGCTCTATGCTCACAAAAGAACAAAGTTTGTGGCATCGAGCGCAAATGTCAACCTAGTTCCTGTATAGTGGAGAAGTCCTATGAAAACACTCAGAAGTCAATACATTGACGACAAATGGTGAAAACTGTCGTTGCTGTAAGTGCAGTTGTCAGTAAAGCAGCGACTCGCGTCTCTCAGCATCAATGGGTGTAAACAAAGTTCACTACACATGGGACCTCTCCTAAACTTTCACAAGCTTATTTTAACAAGCCTGGCAAAAAAACAGCGTTTTCAAGCATTCGTTTATATGCTTCATTCTTTAAAAAAGACTACAGTTATAAGGATATCAGCTGTCAATTTTGAGGCATTTTTAACCGGACAAAGGACACGGATAGGTAACTCGGAAGTCCACGAAAGAGCAGCAGCGCTACAGCTCATGTCCAGTCATCTGAAATCCATCCCAACAATAGCACAGCCCTGTCTTTATCATTCTTTTATCATCATTTCCAACCAATCTCGAGCTTATGCGTTGTTTGTGCTTCACAAACTCCCCGCGTACAAACTCCGCTAGGTTGAGTAACAAAAACAATCAGTGGCGACCAACATCTGAAATGGGCCAACAAGCACAGAAAGCCTCCATAAAACAAACATGAGACACAAGTTGGAGTAACAGTCAAGTAGCAAATGCGCTAAAGAAGCCTCCTCTCCGGCGAGCAGCCCCGCTCCGCGCTCCCTTTGTTTCTTACCATTAGTCAGTGGTGGGTCTCGGTCCTCCGAGCTCGCTCCTTTCGGGGGGACGTGGGGCATCTCCTCGTCGGACTCATCCTGAGAGCCTTTCCCTCGTGGCTTGGCAGCTGTGGAGCCCTTTGTCGTCTTTGCTGGCATGATTAAAACTCTAGAGAAGAAATTGGGAAATTGTCAGAAATAGATCCACCGGTCCATCCCAGAAATGAGAGGGGTCTTCTACCCCCCGTCATCAAAAGCATCCATGGGACGGTGCAAAAAAAAAAAAAAAAAAAAAAAAAAAAATCGGCAGCATTAGCGTCTTTGTTGTCTGTGGTTGGCGAACTGCCTTTGAAAGTAGTAGTTTAAAAAAACACGTATAAATCCGCGATTTGGTTATAACGAAACGAGGCATTTGGCTTTATCTTACTAAAAAAATAAGCACGTCTAATTAACGCCACTCTTTCAAAAGTAGTCAAAGTGTGGATGCGAGAAAGTCACGAATACCCCCCCCCCTCCTCGTCCGTAAAATATGGGTTAGCGTTGCGCGGTGGCCAGCGACCAAACAAGCAAAGTTTCGCTGCTCACACACAAAGCGTCAAGTTGCCACAGCACGACGATGGAGGGAGGGACAGAGAGGGGGGTGACGTTTCCTTCTGTCAACAACGAACTACGGGACACAAATGGGCAAAGCGACGGTGCCAAGCGTACAGCTGACTGCGTTCGCCATTCCAGAAACGAAGAACGGCGCCGTTGGCTCGTTTGTGCGTCCGGCATCCGTGCGTTTTACTCAGCGCCGACGATTTAAGAGGACTCGATGACCAAGCGGTGACGTGCATAACCGAGCTGCACCGCTAGCTAGCGGGGTAGCCTCTTCTCGGGAGCGAAGAGCGAGAGCTGGACGGAATGTCAACGTACGTCGCAGTTTACGTTAGCTAGAAGAGACTAGTGACAGACGCACTGGCCGTTTGCACGATACTGGATGAAGTTAGCCCCCCCCCGACTTAAGGTGCCTGACTGCACAACAGCGAGGAGCTTCGCTACAAGACGTGACGTCGAGCTAGATTGTGGCGATGCCTTTTTTGTTGATTTCTGTCAATATTTTCTTTGCATTTTGGCCACTAAAATATACAAAGTTCACAAATAAACATAACGTATGAAGTATAAAACGTTAGGAACAGTTCCAGGCGAAGGAGCAAATCTGTGGAGCAAAATCTCAACACAAACGGAGTCGCGGCTCCTCAGAGACATGAGCGCGCCGAACGCTTACTGAGGGGTTGAGTTAGCCGATTAGCATGGCTAACTTCAAAACGCAAAATTAACGTCGCCGGTGGGGATAACGTTCATAAAACACCAGCCACTTCAGCACAAGTAGTTAAATAACGTACCACTACTTAACAAAGTGCGAATTACAGCCTGGGATTTGAATAAAACGCCGACCTGGCTGGGTTAGGAAACCGAGCCGGCGGTTTCGCTGTTTACGGGTAACCTGAAGGGACTCGTCCTCCCAACGCCGTGCACAATTTGAACACGCTTACCTCTTGCTTGTAAGTTTTTTTTAAGTGCTGTCCAACAATAATCCAAAAAGTGTCTCCTTTATCGAAAACCGCCGCGCGTTTGTCCGTTTACACTCGCAGCGAGCAGAATTTCCCCGCGTTTATCCGCCTCGCAGCACTGAGGGGACGTGAACCCCACTTTGAAAATGGCGCCGAAATTCGTTACAGTCCACCGCAAGGCATCATGGGACACCCGCACCGGCCCGAGAGCAGGAATTCAAAAAGAGAGCGGGCGCTGCCAAGATGTGCGTGGGCTGGCCGAGAGAGAGAAAAAATAAATAACGGCTCACACGGACAAACGACGCCTTAAAGTTGTTGGTCAAACGCGCAGCACAGGGTTATTCGTGCATGCCGTGTCATTTAAAGCGAGTGAGTCGGTCGTCTTATTCCAACTTTCCGTTCCCCCTTAAATAGCGACATATACATAGATGCATGTGAATGCCGCGGCGTTTTAAGGTGGAAAAGACATTTTCCCAATAAATCGGCTCCACTGCGGGTACTGATTCACGACTCGTTTATGGAGTCGACTTCTCGACTCTATTTTAACCGAGGCAGCCGAGGACCCGCTGATAAACGGATAGCGCCCAAACGGAGCTTCTTTCATTTTCTGTTACCTCAGAAAAATTCAATGGATGTTACACGATACCACGCGTGGGCGAAGTTGTAGCAGTTTGTAACATTTAAACTCAGTGCGTCAAGATAACGATCAAAACAAGACGACAACGAATCACGAGTTGAAGAGTCAACTCTGAGCATTTCAACTTTTACAGTCCAGGCATCAAAGAGTCGACTCCCCATCACTAGATTCAAGATTCAAGAGGTTTATTTGTCACATGCATAGTTATACAAGTACAACATGTAGTGAAATGTGCCCTGATCGTTTCTGATTATTTTTTAAAAATATATAAATAATAAATTTAAAAAGGAATTAAGAAGTAAATAATAAAGTTAAAAAGGAATTAAGAAAGGAATTAATTCCCACTACTGGGAATAACAGAACCTTTATTAGTCACAAAAGTAAGAAATTTGCAATCGTTGGTCCCGACTAGTTTGGGCCGGAGAAAGACACGCTACTGCAGACATCACTGCCTTCACATGCCCCTTCCCGTCCCCCTACAAGTGCATCAGTGCTGGAACGTGAATAAAATTGTCGTTAGTTCCTCATTGGGTCGAGCGAATCATGATCGCCTGAGTGTTGCTGGACATCTCGCGAGATGATGTAACGGCAAGGCTGCTCTTGCAGAGCTGGAAATCCTGAAAAACAGAAAAAACGCGTGTAAATCAGCAACGGACTACGTGGGATTTATTTGACCACAGCTGCAAAAATGCAGCGGGCGTTTGTCGGTCTACAGCGTTACTTATCGACACATTCTCCACATCTCGCTAATAGCTTAGCATACGCTAACGGCCAAGTAGTCAACGCGTTACCGTAGCAACGAGATCTGGCTTCTAGGGGAGAAGGAGGTTTTTGTCGCAGACGGCGTCACTTTTTTACTTTGTTTTTGTGTGTTTTCAGTGAAGTCGACACAATTGAGGGGTTTTGTACCGACGGAGATTGAAGACGAAGTGTTTGTAAGCAGACCTAACATTATATTTAGCGTGTTTACGCAAGGGAACCCAGATACGGGTGAACTCGACTAATGCTAGCTAACCGTTAGCTAAACTTGGGTTAGGCAGCATGTGTTTTCTGGACTGTTGTGGAGTTTTACACAGCTCATATACGTTTGAATGTTGTCGAGAGTTAGTTTATTCCACACTTTAACTCCTCGCGTGGCTTTCCACAGGATTGGGGATTTACGTCGACGTCATGAGATTCAAAACGTCTCTTCTGAAGGAGCCGAAACATATCCTTTCGCTATATGTGACAGAGCTGTTGACTTTCCATACATTTGGTTTATCCGCAGTGTCAACATATCAAATGACTTTGTAGAAGTATTCCTATCAAATGTAACATTAAAACCACCTGTCCAAAACTGAGTAGGTCCCCGTCGTGCAGCTGAAACAGCTCTGACCTGTGGTGCACTGTGTGTTCTGACCCCTTTCTATCAGAGTCAGCATCACTTTTTACATCACAGTAGATCATCAGTGAGCTGTGGGCACTCATGACCCTCTCACTGGTCCAGGAGTTCTTTTTTGGGTAGGGAATAACCTCCACATACGGAGGAAACCCCACCCAGACCTCTGCATTTAACCCATCGCACGTGCACACAGCAGTGGACAGCTTTCAACAGCGTCCGTGTAGTGGGACGGTACCTCGCTCAAAGGAACCTCAGTGGTGGCTGGGCCGGGACTGAAATCTGCGACCTTCAGCTCTTAAAGGCAGCGTCATAACCACTAGGCCACCACTGCCAATTGACAGGAGACACTGTAACAAGACTGTCAATGTTACTTCACCTGGCTGACTGCTGTTAATGACTTTGGATATGCTGGCATTGTATTTGACATTTTCAGTACAGAACTCTACAAATATTCACCTTAACAGGTGTCTACATACAGAGTTGGTCAGCTGTGTAGGCTGGACAACAGCTGATGAACTGTACTCCTGCAGTGAAGACCATCAGATATTAAAGTGGAATCTGCTCACGAATGAGACCACTGTGGTGGTGAAACTCCAGGATGACATCTACCCCATTGACCTGCACTGGTTTCCCAAGACTGTTGGTGGGAAGAAGCAAGCCACGGCAGAGATCTTTGCACTCACCAGTACTGATGGTAATATGTTCCACATTATGTTCTAAGCAATGGCTTCATTTGACATACAGGATGTAATCGTCTACAAGGTAAACTGACATTTCTGTACAGTAAACATACAGTTCTATATGCCATGTAATGCTGGAATAAATGCAAACAAACGCAAATGCAGTAATAATATATATATATGCTAAACCAGGTATTGAACAAGTAATACTGGGCTGCCATGAGGAGAGTTGGACATGGTAATGTGAACACACTGACACCAAATCAGTACTTATTCATATGAATATTGATTAACATGACAATTCATACAGGATTAATACAAAATTGGGTTTTGTCTATGGTGCGTTTTATAGCAGGTAAAAGCCAACAATGTCTCCACTGATGCAGGAGTGTGCAGTCTCGAAAATGAGAAACAACAGCATTAATTTCAACCTCTCAGTGACAAATATTCTTCTCTGAACAATTTTAAATGTGCATAATAAAAGCCTAATCAGAGTTTTTCTCTCCAGTCAGCATTGTGGTCTTCTTGCAAAGCTTTAACATAAGTGAAAATATCTGTTTTAGAACAAAATAGCTCATTTTATTCATACAAAGTATAACATACATATTTAATGCTGAATCTTAATACATTAGCTGATGACAAAGTGGAAGTAAACCTAGAGTAAAATTAAAGAATTCCATATCCACCATTGGTGCCTAGTATTGATTAATTTGTTGATTAATTCGTCTGTGCATCAGTTAATTTAGACATTTTTATAAATCAAGTGTGATTGAAATGAATTGCTAAGCATATAAAGCAGTGGTGTAGCCTTCCATATATGTAATGTCATCCCATACGATTCATGAATGAAGGTTTAAACAGTTTTGTAGTCAAAGTTATTAAATAGAAAATAACAATTTATTGTAGCTCAGCATAACAACAGTAATAGGCTGTAGCAACATTAGTCTTTAGGGTCATGTAACACAATAAGCTTTAGTCATTTTCTTATTTTAACAAGTGATTTTAATGGGAAAGCACGGTGGTGCAGTGGTTAGCGCTGTCGCCTCACAGCAAGAAGGTCCCTGATTCGATCCCTAGGTCGGCCTTTCTGTGTGGAGTTTGCAAGCTCTCCCTGTGTTCGCGTGGGTTTCCTCCCACTGTCCAAAGGCTGCAGTAGGTTGATTGGATTCTTTAAGAAATTGCCTGTAGGTGTGGATGTGTGTGTGAATGGTTGTCTGTCTATGTGTTGCTCTGTGATGGCTTGGCCTCCTGTCCTGGATGAACCCTGCCTTAGGCCCGTAGTCAGCTGGGATTGGCTCCAGCTTCCCTCGCGACTCAGAAACAGAAGAATCGGTTTAGAGGGTGGATGGATTTTAATGGGTGATTGATTAAATTTACAACCAAACAAACACCATACACAGAGGAAAATTTGTTCTTTAAGTTTATGTCCCCAAACAAGAATGTCTGAGGTTTGCCGCATTACCTGCCACGCTGAAACAGGTTCTTGGAGCAAGGTGCTGCCTCTTCCTGTAGGTTAGAGAGAGAAACAACATGTCAGTGAATATTTACAGTTCCATTTTAATATGCAAACTGAAAAAAACCCCCAAAAGAACACAATTATGCAAATCAGAGTATCGACAAATTACATCAGCCCAAGTTTTACAGTATGTTACAGCTGAAGTAGCTCTGTGATTTGTGGTTTTTGCTTTGTTATGTGTGTATTTTCGTCCTTTTGACCTCTGTGTCTCATGCGCTTATCACATGAAGACATGGAATGGAGATGCATGGCCATGGCAAACGACGTGTGGTCACCACACTAATGGCAGTGTAGAGTTGCATAAACACACCCACAAACTGAAGCAGTAATTTAGTCTGGCAGTCCCCCGTTGCGATGAAAACCCTGTTCAATCTGTGGACTTGCTCTCACCCCTTTGCACCAGGGCTCCTCTGCTGACTTGTGGAGGCTTCTGTGTTTTTTTTTTTTTTTACTCTTCAGTCCTGCCACTTCGGTGTGGGATGTCTTGTTTTGCTTAAGGCAGAGTCCGACTCTTAACACTTGAGGAAGGACTAGAAGTGTAAATCTGACCTCAGAGCAGTTCAGTGTGATCACAGTTCTTTAGAAAATAATTCAACACTTCATGAAATCTGCAATTAACATTTTCTGTGGGTATTTAGATTTTCTTCTTAGATTTTATTTCTTAAAAGCAGAGTGTGTAATAGTTCCTCAAGCCTCATGTGACACAGTGTTTAAAAAATCGAAAAAATGTAAATATGTTTTATTAAAAACATTCAAATTGCTCAGTAGCTTTTGTTTTTGGCCAAAATTTGTACATATTTAATCGAATCATCCTCTTCAGACTCATGCACAATTCATCTTTGTATTTTTACACGCGTAGGAAAGACTCGTTCGTACGTTCATTCCTACTTGTTTACCTCCTACTGCCGATAGTACGACTCTGCGGCCGTATTGAAGTCACACGTCTCAATAGTGTCTGCGTCCCACGTGATCTGCAATATTGAGAGTTTTGACCCGCTCTTCGCTTTGATGTCAAGAGAGCCACGTAGCGTACGTCTCTCTCACGATGGAAACTTGCACACCTACTACCTCAAGTGCTCAAATGTCACCTCTCCTTGGCTTCTGCGTTTTCAAATGGTTAAAAAGAAACCACAGATGTTTGACTTTGGTGGGTGGGGAGAAAAAACTCATGCAGTAACTTTTTAGCGGTTTTTCTCCAGCCCCAGTCACTGCGTGGGCCCCTGGAGCTGTGCAGATAGATGTCAAACCTGGGCATGGCGCTCACTGCCGATAGACTGAGCTTCACACCGGCATGGCCATGGCTGTGCCATTGAGCCATTGAGAAGGGACCGTTTTTCGTGTTGTTGTTTTTCCCCCCTTAATTTTCTTGTCTCTTTTTTTAACGTGACGTTTCATGATCGTTCACTTACTACCTGCTTTTCTGGGTTGAAAATATTCACTTTTGTTTGGAGATCCAAATATAGCACTGGGAGAGAGCAGCAGCGTGCTGATTTGCAGTTTTAGGCAACCAGAAATTACATAGAACATTCCGAATTTTTTAATATGCACCGCCACAAAGTATATGGTTGGCTAGTGTCTTTGATAACTGTCTCCATGCCTGATCGCCCTCTGTCTCCAGCACAAGCGAGACTGGTCTAATCTGAGCAGCAGACATTCTGTGTTTGCTCCTCTATTTTGTATCCGACGTTTTCCAAACAGCTGCCTAGAGTCGAACATCTGTACTTCTCAATCTGAAATCGAAGACTGACAACAGTATTTGCTTGTTAAATGTACAGGTGCTGTGCTGTAAGGGTGTAGACCAGTTATTCTCATATCGTCCTTAGGAACCTCGAACGGTCTGCGTTTTCTGGGTTGGGTTGGAGGGAAAGTGCATTTTTGTATTGACGTCTGTGCACCAGAAACAGAGCCCTTTGGCTTATAACCTGCTCTGAATTTGCACACATTTCAAAGCTAAAATCTGTTTTTCTGTGATATCTTGTCTACACTGAGACAAATAGTAATTACCAAGAGGTTTGGAGATAAAGCCGTAAGAGGACGCGGATTACAGTAACTTTATCATGTGCAAGGGTGTGATTAGACTGGACACTGAGTGGATCAACGCACCTCATCAACATCAACGTTACTCAATGCTTTTATAAAATGGGGGGCAACAAAAAATAAGATCAAGTACATGCTCAATAAGTGATTACTGGCTGCTGCACTCAGTAATTTAACAAATCTAATAAATATCCATTTGGAATTCAGCCACGCCTCACAGCGAGAAAGTCCTGGGTTCGATCCCCGGTTCAGCCACGGGGCCTTTCTGTGCGGAGTTTGCAAGCTCTCCCCATGTTCGCGTATGTTTCCTCCGGGTTCTCCGGTTTCCTCCCACTGTCCAAAGGCTGCAGGAGGTTGACTGGATGTTCTAAATTGCCCATAGGTGTGAGTGTGTGTATGATTGATTGTCTGTCTATGTGTCGCCCTGCGATGGGTTGGACTCCTGCCTTGGGTGAACCCCGCCTTAGGCCGGCAGTCAGCTCAGATTGGCTCCAGCTTCCCTGCGACCCGGAAACAGAAGAAGTGGTTTAGAAAATGGATGGATGGATGGAATTCAGCCATACTGGACTAATGCTGCATTGACCTGCATTGTTTGGTTGTAGACGCCATAATTTCATCATTTACACAACACACAGTATAAGGAGTAAGAAGCCATTTGACATTCTGCCTGGGTTTAACGCTGCTTCAGGCAGCTCTACCTAGCTAGTCTATTTGATTTCCATACATATATAACATGTATCATCTTTTTATAGTAGTTTCTGCTGTTTTTCGGTTTGGAGAGATTTACAGTGAAGATTAAAATCAAGTTCTTAAGTTTTAGGTTATTTTTGGGTAACTATCAGAAATGTCTTGCCTGTCTAAATGAATGTACCTACCAATTTTACACATTTTGTTCATACAGGTTAATTCACTGCTTAGTCAGTTTTCTTTATTCTTGCCCTTTAGGTAAATTCCATTTGGTTTCTAAGACAGGACGCATCGAAAAGAGTGTGGAGGCCCATCGAGGAGCTGTGCTGGCAGGCTGCTGGAACTATGATGGAACTGCTCTAATTACAGGTCGGTCGTGGGCACGTTTTCATGAATATACATTGTTCATGTGATTATAAATGGTCTTATGTAGCCTTTTAGAGACTTCATGGTTTAGGTATTTGGCAATGAGTGTAAAAATAAATATTAAGAAGCGTAATATACAAATTACCCACAGTATTACTGTAAGGCCTGCTCCAAAAATCATGCTAGATTAAGAAGCCTTTTATTCATAAGTCGATGTGTGCAATGTTGATTTTACAGGACTGCGGCAGTGCTAAACGCTGCCTCAGTGGGCACGTCACTACCATAACCAAACGTTCTAGCTAAATAAAGCACATTTTCGATTAGTCGTGGTAACCACAGAGCTTCGGGATTGTACCTGCTGTGTGCAGCAAATCGTCCGCATCAGATGTCATACGAACGATTCTTGAAACGACGCAGTCAGTGCTTCATGTTCACTGTGAGCTGCGTGTTAGTAGACACAAGATATAGTAGTCGCACAGCATATATTACACTTACATTAAACTCTGATTCTAGCTCGAGTTAGTCATTTGTGCTTATGCCTCACATTCATTAGGTCTTACCTGGACTATACACCTCACTATAATCCTGTAACTCAACCACTGCATTGCACTGCCTTCAACTGAACTCATCCTTCTGCACATTGCCATTTGCACTACGCTATCTGCACATTTAGCTTATCTGCACTTCTTATATTCTGTATATTCCAGCAAATTACTCATCTGTAAACTAATTATTCACTTGGTCTGTATATATTGTGAAGGGTGTGTATTTACTGTCTAAACTGGTTATACTGCATATTGTTAGGTTTATTGTTTAGTGTTAGTTTCCTATTTATTATTATGCATTTTTTACCTGTTTACATTATTCTTTATACCTGTTTATAATCCATATTCTATTTCTTTTGGAATATTTTGAACTTTATTATTTATTTAAAAAAAAGCACAGTCTCAGGAACGATCAGGGCACATTTCACTGCATGTTGTTCTTGTATAAATAACTATGTATGTGACAAATAAACCTCTTGAATCTTGAATCTTGATGTTGTATACGAGTTGACAGTGCAGTAGACTAACTTAAGTTAGCTAAGACCGGTTTCTTGTCAGCACAATATTACACAAATATTTAACGTTATGCATATTTGACACTTTGTCACCATCTGGGTGTTGAACAGTTGCCTCTGCCACATCCCTGCTGTCAAGGGCTTTAAAAACACACACACACACACACAAAGTGTGATCTGAGATCTGAGATAAGACATTGGCTTAGTCTTTGCCCCATGTTCAAAACAAAGACTCAAAACCACACAAACACCGTAGGTGTTGAACGTGTCGTGGGTTGGTTTTTATTATTTTTTTTCTTAATTTCTTTATCTTTTCTTCTTTGAACTTGTAGACATGTGCTTATCACCTGTACTGGATGTAGACAAACATCTGTCTACTATAGAATTTACTATATAATCATTTAATCACATGTAACATCCACAATTGTCCTATTGCACTTTTACAACAACATATATCACTATTTAATGTTGGATTGCTTGTTATATTTGTAGCTGGTGAGGATGGACAAATCAAGATCTGGTCTAAAAGTGGGATGCTAAGGTCCACGTTGGCCCAACAAGGTATGCCTGTTTTAATAATGTTTTGTGTTATGCATGTTGTTTTGTCATGATTAAATATTAATTTAATAATTTCTGTTGTAATTCACTGTTCACACAGTGGAGTATGAGGTTTATTACTGAAGAACATAATGCATAAATAATTACTAAATGATGTAGTGGTGTAAATCAGTTACGTATATCCATCTATTGAATGGAGCATGGCTTCTCCTCATAAAAGCTGTGTTTTGTATTTTTGAGTAATAGTATGGAAAGGTGCAAACATCTGTAAAATTCATAGTGATCATGTTACTAGAGAGGAAAGACTAGAGATGTTCATCTGTAGTAGCAGTGTCCTGCACTGAGTAGGTCTGTGCTGTAATAAAAACAAATGACCACTTTGCCAGATTTCTTATAATGTTCAGTAAGTCAGTGCTTGATTGTCTTAATGTTCTGTACCTTATTTCACTTTTTGTGCAAAACTGCTATGACAACTGTACATCAGAGTAATTCTATCTAAATAAAGCACATTTTTGATTAGTCGTGGAAACCACTGAGCTTCGGGATTGTAAGCAAATCGTCCGTGTCAGAAGTCATATGAACGACCCTGGAAACGACGCAGTCAGTGCTTCATGTTCACTGTGAGCTGCATGTTAGTAGACACGTCAGGACTTGAACATGTGACCTTCTGTTCACAAGGGCTAGGTCCCACTAGGACACCACTGCCTATTTGTGGTGATTTAGGCCTACTTTGCTTACTGGGGGATTACAAGAACAGCACTGACAGGTGGCACCTGTCAGGGGGTGGGGTAAATTAGGCAGCAAGTGAACAGTCAGTTTTTGAAGTTGATGTGCTGGAAGCAGGAAAATTGGTGAGCGTGAAGATCTGAGCCGCTTCGACAAGGGCCTTATTACAATGTTCTAGACGACTGAGTCAGAGCACCTCCAAAACGGCAGGTCTTGTAGAGTTTTCCAGGTATGCAGTAGGTAGTACCTACCAGAAGTGATCCAAGAAAGGACAAAATCATGGGCACCCAAGGCTCACTGATGCATGTGAGGAGTGAAAACTAGCTTGTCTGGTCTGATCCCACAGAAGAGCTACTGTGGTGTAAAAAGTGATGCTGACTCTGATAGAAAGGGGTCAGAACACACAGTGCAGCACAGTCAGAGCTGCTTCAGCAGCAGGAGGGACCTACTCAGTTTTGGTGTTAATGTTATGGCTGATCAGTGCATACACCATACACTCCAATTAGGCAGTGGTGGCCTAGTGGTTAGGACGCTGCCTTTGTGACCTGAAGGTCATAGGTTTGAGTCCCGACCCGGGCACTACTGAGGTTCCCTTGAGTAAGAGTAAGAGAGTTTACCCTGCACACATTTTTTTTAAAGTCAAGGCACTTTTTTCTCTTCAATGAGAGCAATGTGTTTTTCACACTTTTTTTTCCCTGCTAGGTGCTTCGCCTTTTTTGCACACAGTGCAGCTGCTCTGGATGTTGCTGAAAACTGTTCACAAGCTTTTTTTCTGTGCTAGCCAATCCGATCAAAAGGAAGTTTCTAATGGCGGAAGGAGTTATGACTGCAGTACATGAAAAAAGGAAACAGCAGCTTTATTTTTAAATTCATTTTTAGCTAGTTTTGGCTAGTTTTGCTAGGGCCACCATGTTTGCTAGGTTAACTTTTTGTCTGTACATTTCAACATTTGTGCTTGTGAGCAGAAGTGGGGCCCTAGTATCATGAGCTTGATCGTAATATATTTTTGTTGTTGTTTTGTTATCTGCAATGAACAAGCTAGTGGTTTGGCTAATTTTAGCTAGCCGGTTAGCTGTTGCTAGCTGGTGCTTAACAAAAATGAGACATGAGGCGCACAGCCAAACACAGTCTAGGGAAACAACGTTTTGCCTTTTACACAGACACGATTGATTGGGTGTTTATATTGTTTAGAAACCTCAGGTTTCAGCCAGATAATGTTGTATTCTCATTTTTTTGTCACTTTCAAGTGCAGTTCAACTAACGTCAAAGTGAGAACAAGGCAACAAGAGTTGTGTGTCATGCACATTTGTCTTGTGGCTTAGGCTACCTCACTCTGACACTCTGAGTGGATGATTTAAGATGACAATCATCTCCAAAATTACCCACTGGCTCGGAGCTAGCCCTAGACTATTAGGGCGTAATGTTGGATCTCGTTGCAAAGTGCATGAATGCGCCAGTTCCATTTCATTAAAAGCACCATAAAGTTTCAAAGGTTTATTGGAGTGGAGTTTTATTAAATGTCATAAAACGATGCTTAATGATACAGTCCTCTATCCAGTTAACGTGCTCATATGGTTCACTTATTAATCTTTTCATTGTGGCGTTGAAATCGTGAAAATGCACTCCATCTAATTCATGTCTTCAGAAGCTTCTGGAAAGTTCCTTTTATTGTCAGTGCTAGAATGGATTTTATTGGAATCCACATGTTTCCACAAAGAGCCATGATGCACAATGGTTCTGGGGCCAGACAATAATGCCGTAAAATCCCTTTCTGCAACCAAGGGACAATCTTTTCCCCTCAAGGATGGTGTATTTGGAGAGGGAACATCTTCATGCTCTTCATTTATTCAAAATGTACCAGTTTCTCAGAAATTTCCATTAATCCACTACCATTGCCACCCTCCGATCTCTCTTGCATGTTTATTTTTTCCCTCTTTCTCAATTTATTTCTCGTTTTTCTCTCTCTATCTCTTTCTCTCTCTCTCTGCTGTTTGTGGGAGGAGTCTCAGGTACAGCTGGGGGCCGTTGGTGGGTTTGGAGGAGTGATGATGTAACCCTGACACATTTGGAACAGAATGGAGAGAAAGAGGGTGGGAGGGGTTGAAGAGAGAGAAAGAAAATAGGAGGAAAGAGAAAGCGAGCGAGTGCGAGAGAGAGAGAGAGAGAGAGAGAGAGAGAGAGAGATGTGTGCAGAGGGAACTCATCATGCTGCCTTCTCCCGTTGCTTTCTGCCAGCCCAAGACCATGTGACCTCTTGGCATTTGTGAGAAACCACCAGCACCTGGAGCTGGGTTAAATGTCAGTCTCTCTCTCTCTCCCTCTCTCTCTCGCTCTCTCTCTCTCTCGTACATCTTGCTCCAGCCAGGTTTCTCTTGCTCAGCTGCTTCTCTTCATGTGGTGTGCTCTGATGTGTGCTGTATTGCTCTGCTCTTTGCATTCCTCCCGGCTACAACTGTATGCATTCCCCTGTGCTGGCTCAAAACAGCACAAGTTGTGGAGTTCAGCGTTGTATGAAAGAACTCTTCCTTTGATAAGTCCATCATTAGGAACCCTCTTTCTCTCCTTTTCAAATTAAAGAGAAAATTTTAAAAGCTGCATCACAATGCTGTGGCTTGGACTCTGTGATATTAATAACACTTAATAACGTGATATTTTCCAAGTACATGACCATATCAGGTGATCATGACACTAGACTTCCTGAGTGCTGCTACTTTTTGACAAAAGAAGGTCCTACTGACTTGACACACCCTTTTTTATTGGAGGGCTTTTCTGTTTTCTTCTCTTAAAATGGCACCAAAAGGAGCCTTACACTGTATTATGAGTATTAACCAATCAGAACGCACATTTCTGGTATGGAAGTGTAACATTTTAAACAGTTAGAAGCTCTCAGTATAAAAACACACAGGGTTCAGCTGTCAGGTTCTGTATGCAGTCAGTAAAGTGCACAAATTATAATTATAAAGCCAAAAAGAAACTGCTTGGCATCAGGACACCACCACCACCACCACCACCACCACCATTTTATGTATAATGTGTATATAATGCACATCATCAGTCAGATTTATGGCTAAACTTATTGGTTGAGCTGAAAAGCCTCCTCAGTATACTGGTGTAGATGATTGCCCAACGCTAGCTTTATCTTTGTTATTTTTGTCATATACAGTGTGTACTGCGCATACCTGTTTAAATCACTTACGTAGCTATGTGTTCCACTGCAGGATCTCCTGTGTACTCTGTGGCTTGGGGTCCAGACTCCGACAGGATCCTTTATACATTTGGCCGCCAGCTCATCATCAAACCACTGCAGCCCAGCTCCAAAGTACTGCAGGTAAAACACCAAATAGAGGGTATGGATGTGACGTCACAGTATGTGGAGGTCTCTGCGATTACACTCACCGAGTGGCAGAAGGACTAACCTTTACTGAACGCCTTGTGAACACACACACAAGAATACATCTAAAATCAGATCAGTCTTTTGACCAACCGTCAAGAACTAAAGACGACAGAAGGGAATGGAAACCATTGCCTTTAGTACGGCAGAAACCGCAAAACCATTGGTCCATGCACATTGACATGAACAGGAATTGGATTTCCTGATATTTATTGTTTATGTGCCTTCAGGCTTTGCTTTGTATATTTCCCAACCGTTGAAAGCAGCTACGTACGAATGTGAGGAAAGACAATTCCTGGCCACAAATATGTCCGTGGCCCAGTGGTAAGTTGTACGAATCACTGTTGAGCCCAACTGCCTTTTATTTAAGCCGATATTTGTTTTTTTTACTTCTGGTTTTGCAGTTTCCCCTACTAAAGACATCCATGTTGCAGTCTGCTTTGCCACTGAGGATGTTTTGGTGTGAAACTGACATCGTTAGATACCCTTTATAGTAGCCAAAGCAAGTCGCAGAATTTATCAATGAATTGCACAAAAACTTCATGGAAATGTTTTAATCACGTCTGTTCATACAGGTGTCACCAAGTTATGTAATCAAATATTTGCCAAACCAAGTGCAAAAAAAGAGCCTTCCATTGCTGCTATTATGGCACTTTATAGAATATGTAGTTTATGAAGATGATTTCAATTTGAGTGTAATCCAGTTTCATGCTAAGACAGCAGAGCCTTCAGACCTGATATGTTGGAGTGCGGCACTAAATCGAACGTCTCAAACAATGGAGCACAAAGTGGGACTTGAAAAATGGCCGGAATTACACTTGAATGCTCTGACATAGTCACAGTGTATGTGGTACCACTTACATTGAAGGGCAGCGTTCGTGAGGCAACTTGACCCCTACAGGCGAATTTCATGGATGAACCTACATGAACATTTATAAAGGCTTATTCAGTTGAGCTTCACTTGTCGTAACACATGCTGAGGTAAAATTGCATAAAACTGACTGACGCAGCCTTTTTGACAACTTAGGCTTATCTTCTAGCTCAGATTGTGCAATGTGTCCAAAACGTTTCTAGACACCAGCTCAGCCAGTGTTTCTTCTTAAACAAAGTGAGAGATTATTTGTCATTGTGAACACACCGCAGGACACCACAACGATGCATTTGACCAATCCATTTAGGAGTGGGCAGCTGACATGGGCAGTACCCGAGGAGCAGTGCTTGGGGACGGTACCTTGCTCACGAGAACCTCAGTGGTACGGGATTTGAACCGCAACCTTCAGGTCACAGGGGCAGCTCCCTAACTGTTACACCACAACTGCCCCAAAAACACTTTCCCTTTGCTGCAGTAACAGCCTCTATTCTTTTGGAAAAGCTGCACACTAGATGTTGGAACATTAGCTGTGAAGATTTGATTGCACAAGAGCATTAGGGAGGGCAGACAGTGATATTGGAGGAATAATTCTGGATCACCCACAAAGCTCCAGCTCATCCCAAAGAGACTGGATGGAGCTCCATCATTGCACAGAACATGGTTCCACTGCTCCACAATACAATGCTGAGGGGATTTATATCCCTTTAGCCAATGCTCAACATTGGGGATGGTGACCGTAGACTTTTTTATTGATCAGTGCTTTTCTGTGAAGACTATCCAAGTCCTATGTCCTGTGTCAGCAGTGAGGGGCACCTGAAAGTGGCAGAGCAGAGTGTCTGGATACCCTTGGACATACAGAGAATGTTGGACTTGTGAAATATATTCATAGTTGCTCACAGTGTGTGTTATGTTGGCCTGTAGTCAATGGCTCCATTTAATTGTATGAATTAGACATTTTATTGCCTTATTTCTCTCATTTACTAGCATAATAGCTTTAAAGCTTAACTCTTTCCTCAAAGGCTGTAGGGATGTGTTTAGGGCCGCACAACGCATATTGATTGTTTATCTTTATTGCGGTATTGGCCTTTAGATATTGAAAATCTCTAAGAATTCCAGATTTAAGAGTACGGCTGAAACAGCGTTTCTGTTGGACCTGTGGTACAAGACAACAGTACAAGACAACCATGAAATGCAGAACAGACATCACAGTGTATTTGACAGTAGACATAAATCCGACTTCACCAGTAATTGTTTGCTTTGAACAACAGATAGTACGAATAAACAATGATTAATGTACAATAATAAATGAAATTTTATGATATAAGATGACTTGTAGCACTGGTAAAGGTACCACTGAGGTACCCATGGGCCAGGTACTGTCCCCCAAGCACTGCTCCCCAAGCGCTGCACATATCAGCTTCCCACTGCTTTTACATGGATGGATCAAATGCAGAGGCCACATTTTATTGTGGTGCACTGTGTGTTGTGCTGTGATGTGTTCACACTGACACAAAATTCACTCACTTTCACTTATAAAATGAGGGTGTAAAGTGACTTTGTGCCAGTTTTAGAGAGGTAGACATATTGGAGTTAGTTGGTCTGTTAAGTTAGCAGTAGTAAGTTCTAATAAATGTACTAGAAAATGGGCAGTGGTGGCCTAGTGGTTAGGACACTGCCTTGGGACCGGAAGGTCTCAGGTTCGAGTCTCAGCCTGGGCACTACTGAGGTACCCTTGAGCAAGATACCGTCCCACTACACTGCTCCCCGGGCGCTGTTGGTAGCTGCCTGCTGCTCCACGTGTGCACGTGTGATGGG
>JBBPDA010000041.1:28725041-28735338 GCA_037974385.1 Arnoldichthys spilopterus | reverse complement strand
AAGTCCATTTCTATTTTGCCAGCAGAACGGTCACTGTGACGTTTGCGGAAAGGGGTTAAAATATTAACTTCTTAAATAAAAAACATTTTGAAATATGAAATCGAAATCTCTTCCTCTGCCATCTGTCCTACAAAAACTGTAAAAGTAAAGGAAGAAGAGATAAAAGCTTTACATTCAGCCTTACACTCAGTAACCCACCTTTAATATGTGTAAAAAAAAAAAACAATATTATTTAATAAATAATAATATTCATTTATTTACTCATTGTCTAAATATTTATAATAATATATTGATTATTTGCGTTTTTCCTTCTGAGTGAAGCACGTTTTTCTGGCAGGGTCTCTCATTTTCTGTTGATGGTGGGGATGGTGGAAGAGGGAGGTGATGCAAATACACATTAACATCATAAAAAAAAAACAAAGATACTTTAGAAGATTATGAGAAGTGAAGAATATTGTTTTTGAAATGATTTGATATAAGTAATTATGTTTAATATGACCAGGAGTGTGAACTAGTAGGTAGTTAAAAAAGTTTTGGATTTGGCCAAGAGAGTGTTAATATGTGTTTTTAACACCAATTTACCATTTAACATGTTATTTATTTATTTAAAAAATATTGGAACAATCAAAAATAAATAAGAAATTGTGTGTGTGTGTTTGTGTGTGTGTGTGTGTGTGTGTGTATAATAGATATATATAATTCTAATCTTTATTTATTTGTGTTTGTTTGTTTATTTAAAAAATTATCAAAACAATCAAAAATAAATAAATAAGATGTATAGATATATCTAATTCAAAATTTTTATTTATTTGTTTGTTTGTTTATTTAAGAATTATTGGAAAAATCAAAGATAAATAAAGAAATAAATAGGTTTACTTATTTATTTATTTTTAAAAGATTATTGCAACAATCAAAGATTAGGTGTCCCCAAACTTTGAGGATGGGACTTTTGGCAAATCATGTTCTCTTAATGACTCATTAGTGTGTCTGTAAGTTCCTAACGAATGTTTGTTGGTCCTGATGAGTTTTGTCGGCTGTTTGTTATTGTTGTTGTGTATTTGATTGCTGGAGATGTGGAAATTCTTGGTTTTGTAAATCACACCTGGTGTGTGTAAGCTAGTTAATGCTTCTGTAGCAAGAAGCAAAGCTGTTCCATATGTGGGCACTGGGTAGCCCGTGTGTGCGCGCATCCACAGTTTTGCTTTCACTTTTGTTCTGGTCCAGCCGTACTCCTCGCTGCAAACCCAAACTAAGCCGAGCTTAAAAGTGGTGTACGTTTTCCAATGATAACAACATTGGCATTCGGTTTCGTCTGAGCAGACCCCAGCCCTCGCCCACAGCGTGTGTCGGGGGCTAAATTGGAATGGTGTGATGAATGGTTTAGCCAGTCACGTCTCTTTCTCTGGTTTGGGCTGAAAATGTGGCCTAGCGTCAGAGTGAAAACCCTGCCATCCATTTAATTAGCCAGAACAAATGGAGAAAGTTATAGGTTATATATATTTAACCCAACAACAGCCAGTCTGTCTGTTTGTAGAGCCTCAGTTGACCTGTCCGCGCTCTGCCCACAAAGGCGTTTTTTTTCCTAGCTACTGTTGTGAGGTTTACGGAATGCTGGTTGTTTAGATATAAGTATATACTGCTTTGAATGAGGCATAATACAGGACCAGGGCAGCCAATTGGAATGGAGGTCATTTGCATACATTAGCTTTAAAGGCACAGTAATAAAGAAAGGCTGGAAAACTGAATTGTGGAATTGTTGAATAAATTATAATGAATTAATTATTTTTTGTATTTACACTACTGGCCAAAAGTTTTTTTACAGTGAATTTATAACCTCAAAAATGTAAACTGTCAAAGATGAAAACAAACAAACAAAATCATGTAAATTTCACATTTCAGGAACAAAGGACCTGGTTAACTTCAAGCTTTCCTGAAGCGAAGGATATAAATGACGCCAAGAATTAATGCAAAGATGTCCTAGAGGTGACATAACTTCTGCTACTTTACTTTCACCCACTTCTGTATAATTCATCCTAAACCAGCTGGATGGAGCTGAAGTCTGGAGACTGTGTTGCTGTTCCATGAACTGAAACTACTGCCAAGATCTTTCTGTTCTAATGTCTGGGCTCATGATCTTACTGTGTGTCTTTGTTTCTGGCCTTTTCCTCCCCATTGTGAAAGTGATATACAGCACTACGTCCTACACTACAGCACTGTGCTAATGATGCAGCAGAGGCTGTAGGAACAGTGTGATAGTGATATACAGCACTACTTCCTGCTCTACAGCACTGTGCTAATGATGCAGCAGATGCTTTAGAAACAGTGTGATAGTGATATACAGTACTACTTCCTGCTCTACAGCACTGTGTTAATGATGCAGCAGAGGCTGTAAGAACAGTGTTATAGTGATATACAGCACTACTTCCTGCTCTACAGCACTGTGCTATTAATGCAGCAGAGGCTGTAAGAACAGTGTGATCGTGATATACAACTTGAACTTGCGACCTTCAGGTCAGCATCCTAACCACTAGGACACACATTTTTATTCGAAGTTCTTTTTGCCAGAGTTCTCTAAGACATGTCTAAGAAATCTAAAAAAAATCTATTAGATCAAATTTTATGTTTCCTGAGAAAGCAATGTCCCATTTAATGAAAGTCTGTCTTAAATTTGTCCATCCCTGCCCCCATTGGTGGGACTGGAAAGTCTGACCCATCTCTCTTTCTCCACATGTCTCTGTGTCTGTCTCTGCTCCCAGAACATCTGCCCTACTGTATGCACTTTAGCAGATAAGTTGTCATAAAATGTGTGTCGAATTTATAGAGCCACAATTCTGCAGGAATTAAAGAAAGAGAGCCAACCACTGGTATCCGTTCTAATTTAGCTGTTATTTGGTGCTAGACACGAAAGGCCCAGAATTGGGCCTCGGAATTGTGATTTATTGCCTCATGCTGTGATTTTCGTGCTAGAAGCACAGCCTCGGTACTGGTCTGCTCCTTTTTTTCTGTCTCTGCAACTTGCTTTTGTTAGCTGGAGATAACTGCCTGCGTTAGCCTTTGTTCTAGCTCTCAGAGAAGACTGTGGGAAGATTATCACGCGGTTATCTGTGGCTCATCTCTGCCGTGTGTGTAGGGGTTGCTTTGTAGAGTGGGTGTCAGTATGAGGCAGATTCTATACTATTACTGTAAGCAGAGAAAACTCTTCACTACTACTGCTCTTGTCAACGGCTGCGCGATCGTGTTGCTACATACTGCAATGTTGAGATGCCCCATAATATAATAAAAGAATGATTCCTCAGAAAATCAAATGTGCACAGTTTTTCACTGACCTTAGATGTAGTTTGTCGGCCTAGACAGGTTTGTAGTCAAAGTGCTGCTTATTTGCACTACTCACAATTAGTTTGGGATATTGTTATTTGCATGAGTGCTTTTCCTATTTGCTCTGAATTTTAATGAAATAAGTAAAAGTTTCCTTTGATATTACTAATAATGTATGAGCAGAAACACCATTTTCATAAGTGTAATATTTATTACCCCAAAAATGTAGACAATAACAGGGATAGCTCGAAATAATAAAAATTGACAATGTCAGTAGCGGGTGTTTCCACCATTTGCCGCAATGACCGCTTGACAGCGACGTCTCATGCTCCTCACTAGCCTCATGATGTTGTCCTGAGGCAATGCCTTCCACTCTTCCACAAGTGCTACACGCAGTTCTGCCAGGTCACGTGGGGTGGGGTACGATCATGTCGTCTCTCAACTGGTCCCAGACGTGCTCTAGGGGGCTCAGGTCAGGGGTCATTGATGGCCAGACCATATGAGGCACTTCAACTTCCTGAAGTCCAGCTGTGACAAATCTGCCACAATGTGGTGGAGCATTATCATCCATGAACAGAAAGTTGGGGGAGTGCTGGCGGAATTGGGGGATGATGATGGGTTCTATGACGTAAGAACGTGCAGTGACTGTATATGTACAATAACCAAATCTGTTTTGCGCTGACTGGTGATGCCCAGGCTGTTGCACCTCCTCCACCAAAGCAAACCCTGGGGACCATGTTGACCTCAGCGTATCGCTCACCTCGCCTTCTCCAGCAACGCTGACGACCATCATTTCTGTGCGAGGTGACCCGACACTCATCAGTGAACAGGACGGTGGACCACTGCTGCATTGCCCAGGTCACATGGTCTTGTGTCCACTGCAGACGTTCATGGCCGTGTCTTGGCGTCAGTGGAGTCACCTGCAACGGTCGTCTGGCATTCAAGCCAAAGCGGTGGAGTCGGTTGCGAATGGTTTGTCTGGAAACCCTCGTACCCCTCGCATCTCGTAAACGGGCCTGCAGCTGTGTGGCAGTTGCATAACGATGTCTGAATGCATAGGTCCTTAAATACTGGTCATGGTTGCGGTCTGTCACTCGTGGGGCTCCACTCCTGGGTCTGTCATGAACCAGTAGTTCTGTGTCTTGATGCAAGTCTACAAGCAACATCCGACTGCCTGCCACCGACCTGAAGGCGCCATGGCCAGGTGACGCTGCTCGTCCTTTAAGTGACGTCGTGTGTTCATGGCTGTTTGAATGATGAACTTGGAACGACTTACTGACAATAGCAGCTTTTTATACCCACAGAATGTTGAAATTGATGCCACATTGAGAAAGGTTGTCTTTTGGTATTGGCCCCAATATAAGGCACCTGTACACAATGAGACCATTACATGGAAAACACACAATGAGATGTGTCTATCACCCAAATACAAATCCCTCCCTATCCCAAAAATGTGAAGGTGAACACCGTATGTATGACATCCACTAAGTCTCACAATATCCCTAACTTACTGTGAGTAGTGTAGTTCTACTTATTTAGTATTTAGCATTGGAACTGCTAATGCTAATGTAGTGAACAAAACCTAATGTAGTTTCTCTTAACCCTCTCAAACTGCATCCAGGAGTAGATGCAGGTTGAGTAGTTTGAGAGAAGTGTTAAGGAGGTATTTACAGAATTTGGGTGATCTTTAGTTTGTGGTGTTTAGCATCAGTAGCCTTGTAGCACCAGTTCTAAACTAAAGAACCTAATTTGCACTTTAAACATGTCTTGGCTGATTGATTCTATCTGTGCTCAGTGGCAAAACTGTCATTTTCAACTATTGTTTTAACAGTGTCTGATCTGAACGCTACCCCCTCTCAGTGGACCGAACCTGCATTTTAGCATTTAGCATTTAACTACAAACAAATGTCCATAACAGATTCTCTTTTCCGATCATAGAGTCATTTAGCATTAAAACACCACCGAGAAGCCCCTTAAGGGACAGCACCACCAAGGTCCTGCCTGTTTTGGCACTTTAGGCAAGAACGCCTTTGTGCCTCGTGTTATGTGCCACCTGTCTGTATTAATATCATTGGTTTCTGTTGCACTGGCATCATTGTCTACACCGTCTTCATGACCTCAATTCAACTGTGAGATTCAGATTTGTATATTGTGTCTACTGGTGCCTAAATGTCCCTCGGGATTAATAAAGTGTCTGTCTGTCTGTTCGTCTTGAATTCGGGCCAGTTTTTACTTCGGCACCAACCGTTTGACCACTTTTCTACACACTTTTGTGTGAGGAAAGCTCCCGTGCTTAAAATAGGGTTCAACCGCTGCACTTGCCGTCCTGGGACATGACAATGTGTGTCTGTGTGTGTGTGTGTGTGTGTGTGTGTGTGTGTGTGCGCACGCACTACAGGGCGTCTGGACAGTGGACCAGCAACTCGTGCCGTTTGAACTGAGGGTGCTGTCAGAGGAGCATGAGAGAAAGGAGGGGTGGGGGGCATAGAGAGGGAGAGAGAGAGGGAGAGACACGAGTGCAGATTTATGAGTTCTTTTTTTCTTCTTCTGGGTCTTATCTGTTTTCATCACGCGAGAAAGCTCGGCCTCGGCCTCCGCAGATGGAGAAAGCGTCACTATTAAAACGGCAGATCAGGCTGTGAAGGGAGGTAAGCCAGCATGTGCAAGAGAGAGAGGGAGAGAGGGCACAACTGTGTGGAAAAACAGCAGATGTGGAGGGGTTGGACAGCAGAGCGCTAGAGAGAGAGGGAGAGAGAGAGGGCGAGCAAGCAGCGAAACAAAGAGAGTCCTGAGTCAGCAGCAGTTTTCTCCCCAGGCAACTGGGTTGGGCTCCTCCATTCTTCGTCTTTCACTGACTTACACTCACACGCTCTCTCCCCCTCTCTCTCCCTGTCTTACCCCCCCCCTCCCCCCCTCTGCCTCCAGCGTTAGAAAAGGCCGGCCCAGGTCTCGCCAGCAAAGACAAAAACCTAAGGAAAGTTTTTAATTTGACAGCTCCGGCGTTTGTCAGCCTACACTTTGCATAAAGAGCTTTATCCTCAGCCAAGCACTTTGACATGTTTAGCTCTGAAGGATTTTCAGAACCCCCCCCCTTCACTTACTACGCAAATTAGAACCACCGTATATATTTTTTCCTGCCCTCCTCTGCAACAGGGCTCTGTCCCCCACGTTTGCATTTTCTTGTTTTTATGCTTTTATACCTATTTATTTTCGTAATCGCTCCCACTTCTCCTTTTAACACGTCTGGGCGAGGCTACCTATGAGATGTTTTCGAACAAGCGGGCACATTCTGGCTTTAATAGCTGCTCCTTCACAGCCAGTTAAAACAGCCGTCAGACGTACGGCCCAACGGTGCGAGCGGTAAAAATACAAGTTGGCATGGCAGCTTTAAGAGGGCCGCTGCCACTAAACAGCCCTGCTCTACACTCAAGCACATGCACAAAGGCAAACCAATGTGTAAAAGCCTGCACACAGTGTTTTGCTTTTTTACTTGCACTCAGGTGTGTGAAAAGCGCATTATAGGTGTTGTGTTTACCTGGTTATGGTATTTGGGGCAAATGCGGCGCAAAAGGTAAAATGCACTTTGTGTGAACTGTCAGTCTCCTGTCATTTTGATCCATTTTCAGTTACGTTGCTTTTATTAGCCTAGTAAATGCACCAATCAGCCATAACATTAACACCACTGACAGGTGAAGTAATTACATTGACTGTCTAGTTATTTCATTGCCGTGGCACCTGTCAGGGGGGTTGGATATATTAGGCAGCAAGTGAACAGTTAGACCTTAAAGTCGATGTGCTAGAAGCAGGAAAAAAGGGTGAGCGTACGGATCGGAGCCACTTTGACAAGGGCGTAGGTGAGTCAGAGCATCTTCAAAACAGCAGGTCTTGTGGGGTGTTCTAGGTGTGCAGTAGTTCGTACATATCAAAAATTATCCAAAGAAGGACAACTGGTGAATTGGCGACATGGTCATGGGCACCCAAGGCTCCCTGATGAATGTGGGGAAGGCTAGCCTGTCTGGACTGCTCCCACAGAAGAGCTACTGTGGTGTAGAAAGTGATGCTGACTCTGATAGAAAGGGGTCCGAACACACAGTGCAGCACAGTCAGAGCTGTTTCAGCAGCAGGAGGGACACACTCAGTATTAGGCAGGTGGTGTTAATGTTATGGCTGATTGAAATAATCTTACTTGTAAAGTTGTATAGATGTTGGATTTGGTTTTTGTCGTTAGTTATTGTTTTCAGACCTGTAGAAGCTGTAGCTAAGCACGATCGCCACGCTAGCAGGGTCCTCACGTATCGACGCGTTTCAAATGGGGCCTCAGACCTGAGGTGACGTTTTTCGTTGCCCCTGTTAATACTTGACATGAACAGTGAAGTGGTTCCACAGGGCTGAAGTTTTCACTGCTGATCTGCAGCTGCTAGTGGAGAAGAGCAACAAGGAAAAAATCCTGTTATTATTATTTTTGACTGTTTCTGACCTATTTCATCATTTTCACTGGTTGGACTTTAGGCGCATGCTTACTTTACTTTAATGCTAAGCGCTTTCTTCTGAGATAAGTGGCTTCATATCATGTCCTCAGATGGTCCAGGACTTTTGCGCCGTAACAAACAACAACAAGTGGAAATTCAGATGCATTCATTTGTTACTGTAGCAGGATTCGAAGTGTTGATAAAGCAGACTTTATCTGGTGTGCTCGACCACAGGCTTGCCACGGGGGGAGGAAAGTGAGCGGGTAAAGGAACAAGAGGAGCACCAGTGGCAGAGAGGCGAAGAGTGGATCTGTCGAATTTACCCTGTCCTGAAAAGAAAAGTTGGCAAAGCAGCTGCTCTGAGTGCACTGGTCCCTATAAAATGTTAAAATGTGGTGGTTCTCTCTCTCTCTCTCTCTCTCTCTCTCTCTCTGTTGGGGAATGGGGGAGGAGGGAGAGAGAGAAATAAATGACAGCCTCAGACACTGGTCTGCCAGCCCCTCTGGCAGAGTCATTACTCCCTGGCCCATTAAATCAGTACCTTCACAGGCAAGGCAAGCATGTCAAACAGAGAAAGAAAGAGAGAGAGAAAAAAGGAGAAGGAGGGAGGCTCTTAGGACTAAAGGGTTATAGTTACCTATGGTTGATTATTGCACGCAGTGGGATGGTCCGCTTACTGCGAAAGCTAAAATGACTTGTTTAAGTGTAATTCTGGATATAAAAGTGTTGAGGGTTTTTGCAACCGACTTGTTTTGGACCCCTCAGTCTGTGGCCAGTGGTCCTAGAGACCATAACTCTCCCTGGCCTGTCTGTGTACGATGGCCTTCCTACCCAGACGAGGTAACATGCTACCCAGTGTGCAACTCCGTTAGCTGACACAACAAAATCAGCGTTTTTTAAGCTCCATTGCAGAAACAATTTATTGAACCTCTCCAGACAAAAATGACTTGATGTAATTTGCTGTTGTCGATGCTCTGAAGGCCTGACATTCCACACTCTGTCATCAAGCATTAACCTAAGTGTTTGTCGTAGACCACCTTGTTCAGGGGTGTCCAGCTCTGGTCCTAAATGACTGGTTCACCTGTTCAGTGCCAGGTTAATTGAACTACAAACCTTCAGGGGAGTTTTTTCTGTTGCTTTTTCACCACCGGTAGGAACACTGGGATGATGTAAACTGGGCCAATGGCTTTTACAGCAACCGCATCAGAGAAGATGGTGGACGCACTTAGACGCATCAAAACCTACTTCCTCTGTCACATATCGGCTCAATAAAGCCTGAACATCGTTGTCCATCCATTTGTCCATGTTTTCTCCTAGTTTCTAAGAGCTGTTGTTCACATGGTTTAAAAATGGCGGCCGCAATCACCATACATTTTCATCTGGACCAGTACCGACCCTGAAGTAGGAGCTGACATAGTTCCTCAAAATTAATTTTGAAGAACTATAATCATTCTCAGTTCCTGCAGTGTGAAACCACACAAACAAGAGAGAAAGTCCTCCAACGGTTATAAGAACTATGAAAATGTTCCTACGACCCTATTGTTTATGCCACTGGAAAAGATAAGTTTCGTAGATTCCCAAGAATCCCATCTGTGATTTTGATAACTTGCATATATTAATGCGTTATTTGAAAGTTATTTTCCATAATGAACAACAAGAACACAAAGAGACATCAGGGTTTGTCATGGGTCTATAGTGGCCTCAGAATCTGTATGTGGGGCTTAATAAAGACTGCGATTGCCCCTCCTCCCCCAGGAGTTACACCACTGGCCATAAATACGTTGACTGGAATAAACGGTTAAAACAAAACACTGCTTTGTTGTGGTGCAAAAACAGACCATCCAGAAAATATCTTTTGGAACACGAGTCTCCATTTCCCCGTCTTCAGGGGTGTCTGGACATGTTGCACGTTCTCTGACAAATTAGAGTGTGGATTTGATTGGTTCACAGTGGACTACAGAAAAAGACAAACAGCGGCCGTCTCACCTCTGTATTTATACAGCTCAAAAGTCACTGGGGTGTATATGAATCAAACAGAGGACGGTTTGTTCCAGATTCTGCAGTAGCCGTGATATACTGTTTTATACAAGTTGTACTGTTATATACTGTAGGTTCAGGTAAAATACAAGTCCGCCTAGGTTGTAGTCTTTTCTGATTAATTAGCTACATTTTCTTTAGCAGCTGCCAAAATGTCAATAGGCAGAACTTTCTTTAAGCCTACTTGCATCTACCCCATGTAGGGGATGGGCTGTCATCTGGCTGTCGGTGTAGAAAGGTACTTGAGATCATCAAGCCACTGAAATGAGGTGAACAGTTACATGAGGTTTCTTAACACTGTAGTACGAAAAAGGTAGAAGGGAAGTGTAACGGAGCAAAAAGAGGCCACTTGGCTACACTGGTTGCCTGTGTGGACATGTAATTGAAAACCGTCCAAGTGTTCTTGATTTTTCGTAGCGATAAAGCACAGCGTTCGTTTGCACTCAGCTGATTTCTTTCATCTGAGACACAGATTG
>JBBPDA010000041.1:28687689-28698191 GCA_037974385.1 Arnoldichthys spilopterus | reverse complement strand
TGGGTTAAATGCAGAGGTCACATTTCGTTGTGGTGCTTAAGTGTGTTCACAATGACAAAGAGTCACTTTCACTTCACCCTCCCAGTGTTGGTAATATCCGTGTGATGGAGGAAGCAGATGGTAATTTGCAGTTACTAAATGTGGGACAAAGATCAGACAAAATTTTTAAGGTAGTGGTTAGGACCTTTTGAACAGAGAGTTGTAGGTTTTAGTCCCGACTCGGGTGCCACTGAGGTGCCCTTGGCCAAGGTACCGTCTACACTGCTGATTTGGGGAAAGTGGAACTAGAAATGGTGGTAAAATAAAAAGGTAACGCTGCTCTTCTGCACGAGTTTCACTGCTACGTCTGAATAATGATGACCACTCCCTATAGCGCAGCTCTCTGTAACTCGGACAACAGAATGAGAGCACCTCTCTGTGTCTCCTACAGGACCAGACCCTGTGGGCGTGTCTGGCTGGCATGGCCATGGCTAACAGGGAGCTGACCACAGCAGAGATAGCCTACGCTGCCATCGGAGAGGTAAACGTTGGCCTGTCCTGCCGAGGCTGCTCAGACTTGTGATTTTGCTACTGTGTTTTTTCAGGCACTTTCCCTCGCCTTCAATTTGGATGCACACCGCTGTCTTTTCATCTCTATAGGTGGATAAGGTGCAGTATATAAACTTCATGAAGGATTCGCCCTCTAAAGAATCCTCTCTGGCCCACATGCTGCTCTTCAGTGGACATGTACAAGAGGCTGAAGCGACGCTGCTACAGGCAGGACTCATATACCAAGCCATTCAGATCCACATTAACCTCTACAACTGGGACAGGTCAGATGCTCTGTGTGCGTGTGTGTGTGTGTGTGTGTGCACCCGCCATATGTGTGTATGTGTGTGTGCAGAAGCACCTATTCCTGGCTCACACTGCTGTCTCCTCAGAGCACTGGAGCTGGCAGTGAAGCACAAAACCCATGTGGACACCGTCCTTGCTCACAGACAGAAGTTTCTGCAAGACTTTGGCAAGCAGGAGACCAACAAAAGATTCCTGCAGTACTCCGAAGGGGTAACTGAGTTATAGATCGATATGATTATTGTGATGATTATGATCATTAAGCCATAAAATTCACATTTTTTACCCCAGAGTTCTAGACGTTGTTCTTGAGCAGAAATGACTTCACTGCATACGCTTTGTTATGTAACGCTGTATATAGACCAGTGATGCCAAATCGTCCTGTGTATTCTGGTGGTGCACCAAACGAAACACCATTGCAGGCCAAATTCGTGTGGCCCAGATATAGACATTACTGCATGTACCTCATTATCTACATAATTCATGTACAATATCTGTGATTGATGGGTACATGTAATGAGATTAAGACTCAAAATAGAATCGTCAGCACTTAAAGGCGGCTGAAGTACAGTATCAGTATCTGAATACTGACTCCATGATGCAGGTTATGACGTGTACACTACTGAATGACCGATGCATGCAAAGCCAGTAGGTGGACTGTGACTGAAGCAGCCACTTGTCCTCAGTGTGGGACTGTTTCCTATTTTGAGCAAACACACTGCCTTTAACTGCTTGAGCCGAATGGCCAGGTTACACACCTTTATGGGTGTGTGTGTGTGTGTGTGTGTATACAGTACTGGGCAAAAGTCTTCGGCTCCTGTGCGAACACATTAAAGCCGTTTATCTGAGCAGTGAGATTCTTCCTACAGCAACAAACACAAGGTCACATTAGAATCAAAGCAGGCAAACAGGAAAGCGGTGAAAAGAATGAGAACGAGCTGCTGTGTGTAAACAGTAGTTGACGGTGTGTGAGCTGGTTCGAAGACACAGGTTCGGCTCCAGATTTCTCCTCCATGCCTCCAGCCAGAAAAAACACTGCCCATATCCACAGCTTTACAAAACATTTTCTCAATATGTCTAAGACTTTTGCACAGCACTATATATATGTATGTGTGTATGTGTATGTGTGTGTGTGTGTGTGTGTGTATAAAGTATAAATATCAATTTTTTAAGCTAGATAGAGTTATATTAATCTCAGCATCAGTTCTGGAGGAGGAAACATGGTGTCAGTGCATTCCCTCTGATTACACTCGGAGTTTAATATAAACATTAGAGTTTGAAGCAACAGTGAAAACAAACAGAAGAGTGAAACACGCTGAGGGCAAGCTTAGCCAGTAGGACGGTTTTTCATCAGCCAGTGTTAAATGTCATACTCCGATACATCGCTTTTACATGAAAATGTTAATATAAAGACTAGGGCTGTAACAATGTATCGATCGAAGCATCGACCAAAATAGTGCAAGATGTGTTGACGTGACACAAAAATCAACAGTTAATTTTATTATTTCACTTTACTGTGAGCAGTGTTTTTTACTGAGAAGCTGCTTCTGCTCATGACGACACTGCTGCGTTTGACCCGTAATGGTAAAAATGTTCACATGGTAGTTTGTAGAAATGCGGCAGATTGTGTGAAAGTTCATCAAATTTCTTACTGACTGCAGACCCCAGTATCAAACCGAATCAACCAAATCGCATCGCTGCAAATATCAAGGTATCGAGAACGGCTGGCTGAAATAATCAGATCGGACTGAATCGCGATAAAACTTGTGATTTGCATCCCTAATACTGACGCACGGAGAGCACATGACTGTGCAGAGCCTCATGAGCTTCACTTGCCTTCACTCTCCCAGTGTTGGTAATATCCGTGTGATGGAGGCAGCAGAGGAATATTTGCAGTTATTAAAAGTGGGAGAAAGATCGGGAACATTTTATGAGGTAGTGGTTAGGACCTTTTGAACAGAGGGTTGTAGGTTTTAGTCCCGACCTGGGTACCGCTGAGGCGCCCTTGAGCAAGGTACCTTCCCACTACACTGCTTCTCATCGCTGCCCACTCTGCTCTGCTGGTCTTACTGACTGCAAACCCCAGTTTCAAACCGAGTCGACCAAATCGCATCGCACCAAATTGCATCAAGGTATCGAAAACGGCTGGCTGAAATAATCAGATCGGATCGAATCGCGATACAACTTGTGACGTACTGAGAGCACATGACTGAAACTGTTGTCCTCCAGATCACGTTGCTGATGTAATCAGTTGTCAGTCATTCAGATTAAAAACGCTTTGAAAGTAACAAGTCAGACCCTGCTGTTATTGCCCAGTGCGTGTTCAAATGTGACCCGTGTTTGTGTGTGTGTGTATGTGTGTGTGTGTGTGTGTGTGTAGGTGGAGGTGGACTGGGAGAAGATCCAGGCCAAGATTGAGATGGAGCTAGCCAAAGAAAGGGAGCGAGCGGCAAATCCGTCCGTCAGGAGTAGCCTGACCTCTCGCCGCTAAACACAATTCCAAGCTTCCCTCGCAGGACTCCGGCCTCCTCTCTGACCCTCACTGCAGTAAACACAACCAGACTGAGCTGAGTCCGGTTCCTGGCTGGTGCAGAGATGCCTTACATGTACGACATCCACCACGACGATGTAAAGGAAAAGCACTTTTCACCTTCATCCCTCTCTGCTTCGTCTGTAGCTTGCCGTCAGCCTCCACAGCCAGGAAGAGTTTTGAGGGACGTCCTAGTACGTAGTGAAAGAAAACTGAAAACACACTCGTGACGGAAGCCAGCGGGTCGATGCCGCCATGCGACCGAGAACAAAGATGCGAGAACATTCCTCCAAGTTTATATTGCTAATTTATGACGTGCTTTTTATATCTTTGGCCTCGAACATGTGCATGATTGTCTTTGTTTTGGGCATATTTCTCTACTGTAAGTAATGGTACAATAATTAAACACGAACCTCGTTAAGTTGCATGTTTTGAACGAAATGGGAGCCTTATTTATTGAAGCCGGGGGAGTACGATTGGCAAAAGCTGTTGACACACACTCGCACCAGATGGATGGTCCCTCGGCCTGCGTTTTTGCGATGACGGAGAGGGTGAATGAACAGAAGCAACGTGTCTTAATTCCTCCTCCGTGTGGTTGTTTGAAATGTGCTGGTCGCGCAGCTACGCCCCCAGGCAGGACGCCAGCCCATCGGCCCGCCGTTACACCCAATCCATCTCCGCGCGCTTCAAAACCTCCTCTCCCCTTCGCTTGCTCATTTTCTCCACCCGTCATCTCCCAGATCTCTCCATCTTTTGTTCCCCCTTTGTGGGAGCGCTATTGTCTCCATTCCTCGTCATTGTTCCACCGCCATCAGCTCATCAGAACGTCGCTCCCCGGCTCTGGTTCTGCTTTCCTCTCTTGCGCTCCTTTCGTTTTCCTGTTGCAGCCTGTTTCTCACATCTCCCTCCGCTCTTATAGCTCCGTGTTCTCCCTCTCTGCATGCGTCTCAGTCATGTAACACGAAGAGGTTGCGATCTTGACAAGTACTTAGCTAGTCGGTGACATCCAAAACGAATGGCTTCCTTTACGATCGTTGCTTGAATTTAATTACAGTGAAGCATTTGCGGTCCGTCCTGTGCTTCAGACTCGCTGTCATCAAGCCCCATCACATCTGAGATTAGACAGGGGAGGGAGAATGAGATTACGAGTAACACACAACCTCGAGTGTGCTGTTGCGTTTAAAAGACGGTTCGGAAATCGCTTTCGTTATGGACAGTTTCCTCCAGCAAAAAAGTCGTTCCACCACCGAATTAGGCTTTGAAAGTAGGTAGGAGTAGAAACTTTAGAGGCTACAGTTGATTGGTCTATAAAATAGGCTTTTATATATTTGCAATTTCCAAAAAAGTGATGAATTAATATTCTCTTGTTGCTGTCGTGTTTTATAAACCAATCAGCCATAACATTAACACCACTATTGACTATCTAGTTTTTCCATTATAGTAGCACCTGTCAGGGGGTTGGAATATATTAGACAGAAAGTGAACAGTCAGTTCATGAAATTCATATGCTGGAAGCAGGAAAAATAGGGCGAGTGAGGGCCTTACTGTGATGGCTAGATGACAGTCAGAGCATCTCCAAACAACAGGTCTTGTAGAGTGTTCCAGGTGTGCAGTAGTTCGCACCTACCAAAAGTGGTCCAAGGAAGGACGACTGGGAATCAGCGTCAAGGTCATGGGCACCCAAGGCTCACTGATGCATGAAGGCTGGAGTTACAAACAGTGTGAAAAGTCGCATCAGAATCACATGATTACTGTACTAGCCATCTGGTCTGGTCAAGAGAGCTACTGTGGTGTAAAAAGTGATGCTGACTCTGGTAGAAAGGGGTCAGAACACACAGTGCACCACAGTCAGAGCTGTTCCAGCAGAAGGAGGGACACACCCAGTATTAGGCAGGTGGTGTTAATGTTATGGATGATCTGTGTATGGACGAACTGCTTAGTTTACTGAAAAGAGGTAAAAACTTTGCACATTTTCTTATTTTCCTACATTAGTATTCGTATAAACAATCCAGCTGTGTGAGGCTGTTTATTTGTAGCAGTACACAAAGAATGTAACTTTCTGACAAGTGAAGGGGACGAGGACCAAAAAAAGTCCAAATCTTGGCTACACATTTACTTCTAGGTCCATGGTTGCAGTAACTATCAGTATTAACTGTTGGTGTTTTTGCTGCACGATGTGCAGCAGGCACTAAATACATTCAGGACCTGTGCAGAGCCACTGTTTTTACATTGGCTTCACCACAGAGTCCAGTAGTCTTTTATTGGATTGGCCAGTGTTTGGTTATTTGGTCTTTTACAAAATGTAATGCTTACATAGATAAATAGCTAAATTAATAAATGAATGGATGAATAAATAAATTAATTGATGGATGGATGGATGGATGGACGGTTGGTTGGTTGGTTGGTTGGTTGGATGGATGGTTGGACGGATGGATGGTTGGTTGGATGGAGGGATGGATGGTTGGTTGGTTGGATGGTTGGTTGGTTGGTTGGTTGGTTGGATGGTTGGTTGGATGGATGGATGGGTGATGGATGGTTGGTTGGTTGGATGGACGGATGGATGGTTGGTTGGATGGAGGGATGGATAGTTGGTTGGTTGGTTGAATGGATGGTTGGTTGGTTGTTTGGTTGGATGGTTGGTTGGATGGATGGATAGATGGATGTATGAAGGGATATATAAATAGATAGATGGATGGAGAGATAGATGGAGAGAGACAGAAACATTTTGGAACTCCAGAAGCCTGTTGAAAGCTTTTTAAAGTGATGGGATGTGCACCAGTGACAGTGACTTGTAATAAGGACTCCACCTGCTCTGTTCTCACCAAGGTGGCAGTTATGTGTTCTAAACACCAATGTGCAGAAAATGTGAGGCTAATTGTAAGTGATTGTAGAAAAAAAGCTCATTCTAATTGTCCCAAACTTTCATGCACTGTGCATTTTAATAAGATTTCTGATTTTTGAGGTACTTCAGACCTTCAACCAAGCGTGTTCTGGAAACCTGCCTCGCTTTATAGTTCTGGAGACCAGTGCAGGGAAGCAGGACCTCAGAACTTCACCGTGAACAGGATACTAAGAATGTCAGAGATCTAAATGCGCCAATGATGGAATGTCCTTTTAAACACTAGGTCAATGAGAAATTGTCCTAGTTTCTGCAGAAACCGAACGCACAAGCCCCATCGGGCTACTTAAGGCGGTAGAAGCAGATTTTCTTGGAGCAAATAGACTCCAACAGTTTGTGCATGATGGTCAGTTTAAGTGAGCACAGCCCACGGCAAAGTCTGACACATGAAAGTACGAGGATAGCAATATTTTACAACACCTTTAAAAGTGCTTTTAGACAGCAAAACAGCTGTTCCACCTCAGGCAGCAACCTGGCAAAAATAGGTCCTCTAATGGGTTGTAATGCCCATTGATCTGAGCTCACTTTTTGTTCTGTTTGGCCAGCAAAAGGCATATTGAATAACTGCAGCGTTGGCACAAATTCTGCATTTACAAGGGAAGTTTGATATGGATTGCATTGTTTATTTGCAAAGACAACTCTAAAGTCTGTAACGCCCATAGATCTCGTAACCTGATAACTGTACATGGGAGTAATGCGTTTATGTTGCATTGTGCATTGCTGGCTTGCTGCCATGGAGGATTCAATGCAAACTTTGCCACAGCTACATTCTATGGGGCCCTAGAAAATGCAGATGGGTGAACGACACCCGTTTGGTGGGTTAAAGGGGAATTCCGCCAATTTCTAAATCCGTTTCAGTGGTTTATGATGTAAACAGCCAGAGTGGGTTTGATGTTAAATGGTTCACAGTTTACAGTGGTGGTGAATGGAACCAGACGTCTCCAACACAAATATAGCCATTTGACTCTCCACACCCAGTGAAGCTCCACGCATCTCTGAGAGCTTCTATTGAATGCTGATGATGGTAAAATAGTGAATCTGAACTAAATCACTGGGGGACGAAAACACACATACATCGTTTACATGATTTTAAGGCTGTTTTTGGGTCCATGAACACTACTATACCTAGCCTGCTAAATATCTGGGCCAGTCACTGGCGAGCTACGGTTAATGAGAGTGCAGGATACAAGTTGAGGGAAAGAGGCGAGAGATATTCACTTCAGCTCAAAAAAAGCAAGATGGAGAACATGGGTGCATCACGGTGGACTCAGCATGCTGAACAGACTTATCTCCAACTCTCTCTAAAGAACAGCCCATGTGTGCTGATCCATTGCTTCACCCACATCCCTTCCTTTATACTTCCACACGTTTTTTCAGAACTTATGACCATGCGAACATGTTGGACGTCCGTGTGTAAACTCCTTTTCGTGACCGAGTGATGTTTTGTAGAGCAGACGGACCACTGGTGCTGAAAGATGGTGTAGGTGGTGACGCCCTTTTGCAGCTTGTTCACGCTACACAACTGTCTGACTTGCGATTGGGAGTCTTGAGGTTGTGTAGTGTGAACAGCACAGCAATCAGACCACTTTCACAATCATGTAGTGTGAACAAGGCATTAAACACTGATGCTAGGAAGTGAATAGTTCTGGTCCTGGCTTCTAGCTTTTAGATAGCGGTCAGAAACAGTGTGACGTCGTTTACCTTGTGTTTTGTCCTAAAGAAGCGTGGAGCGTGAGTGTTTTCCTGCCTCAGTTGAGCTCTAAAGTTCTGTTCTTCATGATAATCCTCCATTACGACACCGAGTTACTAGATAACTACTGAAACTGAACTGATGATGGTTTTAGAGGTGTACTTCCAAACACACTGGTTGCTTCAGGAGTGTGGACCTTGGGCAAAGATCTACCTTTCTAGTTTAGCTCCAGAGATTTTTAATGTCCAGCCAAAACGGTCATGAAGTATGATGAAAGGAAAAGTGGAGATTCCGAAACCGGCTTTCAAAAGATCAAGAGAAAAACTGGGACCCCTAACAACCATGCAAGACCTGGTAGACCACCAAAACCCGCCCTCTTAACACTTTAATGAAAATCCAGCTCCACTCTCACTTCAGACCTAAAAAAAGCCAAACGTTTATGTCCATCCTTCCACTACTAGAGGGCAGAGAACCAGACAGAACGGAAGACGTTCTTCACTAGAGCAGCAAATCTGGACGTCTGAGATGAAGAGGAAGGTTTTATGGGCTGTGTGAGCTTTGGAGAAGTTTACGTAAAATAAAACCATCCAAATTTCTGCAGAAACACTGAAGGTCGTGACGAAGGCAAAAGGTGGACACATTCAAAACTGAAATGTCTGATAACTGGACCAAAGCCTTTTTTAAGCCAATCAGCCATAACATTAACACCACCTGCCTAACACTGAGTGTGTCCTTCCTGCTGCTGAAACAGATCTGACTGTGGTGCACTGTCGGTTCTGACCCCTTTCTACCAGAGTCAGCATCACTTTATACACCACAGTAGCTCTTCTGACCAGACCCCACGAGCTACCCTTCACTCCTCATACATCAGTTATACTTGTGTGCCCGTGACCCTGCCACCGATTCACCGGTTGTCCTTCCTTGGATCACTTTAGTAGGTACTAAGTATCACATACCTCGCACTCGCCCATTTGTCCTGTTTCCAGCACATCAACTTCAAGAAATGACTGTTCACTTGCTGCCACGTCTTGGCAGGTGCCACTGTGAGGAGATAACGAGATAATCACTCCCGCTGTCGGTGGTTTTAATGTTGTGGCTGATCAGTGTAAGTGATGGTGGCACCATTTTCCCAGAACAGGCCCAGGGGATGTAGGAGTGGTCCGGGCAGCACGTTCCCCCTCTGATATCTTACTTTCAGGTCAACCGTACCCTGTCCCAAAGCAGTTTCCTGAAGTCCACTCAACCACAGAGCCTTTATTATGTCCCTCAGGGGTCAGGAGGTACAGATGCATAGAGAAAGCACAGAGATACCAAAGTGTTGCATGTTGCAAGCTGTTGGCTCGGCCCAACTGAACCAAACGCCTCATTTTTATGGCAAAATCTGCAAAATAAGGTGGACATTTCACCCTCAAAGTGCTGAAAATTCTACATTACTTTGTTTTGTTTTTTTTTTTGTCAAGGCAAAGGAACTGTAAACGAAACCCTGGGGGGAAAAAATTGTAACTGTCCGCCGTAAACATCCATGTAGAAGACAAAACATACTGTCAATCAACAATTCCTCTTCGCTAAGTTGCTGCCTTTTGTATTTTAGGCCATTTTGCTGTATTTTACTGGCTTTTTTACAGCAAAAAAAACTTTTTTTACAGTACGTAAAAAAAAATCCTGTAAATTTTCACTGCAGTTTAAAGTATTTTCAGGCATAAACTCACACTTCACACTTCTCCATGTACAGTTTAACAGTCTGTCGACAACTTTACTGATTATTTTACTAGATGTTTGCCTTGTTTACAGTTGACGTTAAAGGTAAATTAACATTTTACATTTTATGGACAAATGTAAATGGACATTTCAGCTGTAAAGAAAGCAGATCACTGTAGCTGGAGTGAGTTGCAGTGGAAGTGAAAGTTTTTTCCCCCGGGTTGTTTGTTTACTTGGAATTTTTTTTGCAGGATATTTTTGTACATAAAAACTGTAAATGATATATATATGTATTTTTTTTCTGTAAAAAGATTGTTCATGCTTATTTTGCAGGTGAGTTCACCATCCGAGAGAATGTAAATAAGTGTAATTTACAACTGTAAATGTTCTACTGGCCGCAGATCTGTGTATAATTATTATTATTATTATTATTATATGTTTATTTTTTAACATTTTTTTCCCAGCGTCCCTCTCTCAGCTCTGTCCATCACACCGAGTTCCTGGAGCTCCGCGTCCGCCTCTCGTCGCGCGGTCTCCGCTGCGCTCGCGCCGCCTCCAGCAGGTTCTCCTCGGAGCGGCGGCCCCCGAGTCCGTCCTCCCCCTCGACCGCCTCCGCCTCCGCCTCCCGCACGCTCTCCTCGTACGTGGGCAGGTGTTTGACCTCGTCGTAGGCGGGGAGACGCGGCGGCGGCGGCGCGGGCCACACAAACTCGGCGCCCGGCTCGAAATGCAGCGGCGGCGGCGTCGTCAGCAGCGTGTCCTGGGACGCGCGCGCCCCCTCGCGCCGCCGCCTCGGCCTCGGACACACGACGCGCTGCACGAAGTAGCCCATGGCGAAGAGCAGCAGCAGGATG
>JBBPDA010000041.1:28639777-28656082 GCA_037974385.1 Arnoldichthys spilopterus | reverse complement strand
CTCTCTCTCTCTCACACACACACACACTCTCTCTCTCTCTCTCTCTCTCTCTCTCTCTCTCTCTCTCTCTCTCTCTCCCGTTCTCTCGCTCCCTCAGCTTCAGAAGCTCTAACTGGGTGACGTCACAGTGCTCCCAGAAGCTGCTCAACAAATCAGCTCACGCCTTAGTCCATTTATTGTAATTATTTTTTTTATTGTAAACCCCATTGAGCTGCATGCAGATATATAAAGTTACTACTACTATTATTATTATTATTATTATTATTATTATTATTATTATTATTATTGTTATTGTTATTATTATTGTTATTATTATTATTATTATTATTATTATTATTATTATTATGCTTATTATTATTGTTATTATAATAATAATTATTATTATTATTATTAATACAGGGGAAGTGGTGGTGTAGAGGGGCAGTGGTGGTGTAACAGTTAGGACGGTATACACTGATCAGCCATAACATTAGCACCACTGACAGGAATTATATTTTTATATATATATTTTTTATATTATTAAATAATAACACTGACTGTCTATTTATTTCATTACAAGGGCAGCTGTCAGGGTGTGAGATATAAGGGGCAGCAAGTGAACAGTCAGTTCTTGAAGTTGATGTGCTGGAAGCGGGACAAATGGACAAGTGCAAGGATCTGAGCCACGTTGACAAGGGCCTTACTGTGAAGACTCAGAGTCAGAGCATCTCCAAAACAACAGGTCTTGTGGAGTGTTCCAGGTGTGCAGTAGATAGTACCTACCACAAGTGGTCCAAGGAAAAACAACTGGTGGGTCAGCGACAGGGTTATGGACATTCAAGGCTTATTGGTGCATGTGGGGAGTGAAAGCTAGCCTGTGTAGTGCAAGAATTACAGCACATACTGTTTCACTGGGGACTGTAGTTTGTCCCTTTTCTGGAGTTTACTCAGAATGATGTGCTGCCAATTTTTACTCAATAACCTCATCGTACGCAAGCAAATCTTACTTCTACCCTCCAACAGTCCAGTGAACGGCATTAAAATGACCACATCAAAACACGGCGGTGATGAGATACACCCTCCCTCTGAGCTCTGCATGCTTAATGACCACAAGAACTCGCTTATTAACATTAGAGTATTAGCAGAAGGCCACATCACCGCACGTCCTTCTTCTAAATGATCAGCTCATGAAAGACTTGGTCATTAGCTGATGACTTACATCAGATGTGTTTAATGAGGTAGAACACTAAACTCTGCCGTCAGAACTGGGGTCACTCGCACCTCAGGGCCTCCCGTTCTGTCTTAGAGCTTCTTTCGGGTTAGCCTGGCCACTGGGCCGTGGCTGAGCTCAGTATCAGTGGAGCTCTGAACGGACGCAGCAAATAGCCCAAATGAGTCTCGTTCTCATCTCCAGGCCCGTTCACTGTCAGATCAGCACTTTTCCAGGCAATGAGGTAATTACACCAAGCTAATTGGACACCGTTAGCCGAGGTGAGGATGGAGAAAATGGTGAGAGTAATTTAACTATGTGAAATGGCAAGTGGGGTAGGCACTAGAGCGGTGTTGCCCACACACACACATGCAGACAGATGTCTTCTCACATACATTACAGCTATAACTGCAGAGGCTGCCAGTGTTCTAAGCCTATAGCATTCAAGAAGGCACCCTGTTCGCTGTTACAGGGATGCCTAAATGCTGGAACTATAGGGTTTAGTAGTTCAGTTCAGTTCAGTTCAGTTCAGTTAGTTCAGTAACAAAGAACAGGTAAGTTGAGCCAGGTGTGTCTGAGCACTCCAAACTCTGATGGACACCAGCCCTATGGACCAGGTTTGCACCCCCCTGAACTTTTCCCTTTATTAGACAGTCAAGAGAACCTTGTAGGGCACTAGGAAATGGGGAATATCATCAAATTTGCACAATTTCTGCATACTTTCATGTTTAAAATGTAATAAAGTCATTCAGAGTGGGTCTGGTGTGAAACACTCCAAGTCAGAACTGATCACAGTGTTGGTGAATGGAACCAGACGTCCGGTTCCTCTAAAAGCTGTTTTACCAGTGTTCGTTGTGACACCCCTACTGAAGTGCTTCATCACAGCAAAATACGCATTTTTAATCCTAACATCATTCAGAGGCTGGAACTAAATTATTTAAAAGTATGCAAATTCATGTGATAAGTTAGTGCCTCATTTGCATATCTAAATTGATTTTTTTAAAGACCAAAAATATTAGTAAGGATGTCAGCAATAAACTCTCAAACACTCACTGTGATATCTATGGTTTAAAAAGAAAATCGCCCCTATTCACCCTTTTCGGGTCCTGCCATAAGCCCCTATCTGGGGCCAAAGTCATCCCAACTGGCCCGAATCTGAAGGAAACCTCATCAGAAACAGACCAAGCAGACGGAGTTCTCTCTGACCTGCCAGTGACCCGGCTCCTCAAATCAAGAGCAGCTTTTCTTCAGCAGTACAAATGTAACTTCCTCTGTCCTTTTGAAATGAACGAGGCCTACGTTTGCGGTCTCTGCTACGAACCCACATACTAGCTCCGAGCAGACGAAGCGTAGACCGCGTGCTGTCTGTAGCGCTCAATCGTAGCGTTTGATGGTGTAGCGAAAGCTCTGGAAGGCTTTTGCGACACTTGGCATCCATCACTTTCACTGAGAGAGAGGCGAGATCAAAAGAACGAGGCAGGCGAGGAAAGAGAAGACAATAGCTGTCGTATCAAAGCGGGAAGTGGAAGAGGTCGTAAGTGTAAAAAGGCAAAAGGAGGTCGGGAAGGCGGTTCCCCGAGACTCCAGCTCTCAAAAAGCGAAGCACAAGGTGAAAGGGAGGGCGAACACCAAATGGACATGAACCCAAAGCAAAGCCGACCAGTTGACAATTGACAAGGCCCATTAATACAAATCAACATCATCAACATGAACTTGCGCATCTGCTTTTGAATCTTTGAGCAGAAAAACTCAAAGATTCCTAAAGTTTTAGCACCTATAAATGAAGTGATGACAGCGGATGTCCAGGCAACACTCATTAGAAGTCATAACATCATTCAGCAGATGTCCTCGCTCACTTTCCGTTTTCTCGTAAAGGGAAATTCCACTGATTTTTCTAAATTTCCCCATAATACAGTGTTTGGGACGAGTCATCCAGAGTGGGTTTGGTGTGAAATGTTTCAGACTGGGATTTCTTTACCATGGTGGTGAATGGAACCAGACGTCTCCAACAAAAATAGAGCCAATTTAATGACTCTCCAACGCCAGTGAAGCCCCATGTGTCTTCTGAGATGAAGGTAAAAGGTGAATTTGAACTAAATAAGTTTTCTTTAGGGACTATTTCACCTCACAGTGTTTTGCATAGGAATAAGTTTGGTTTTAGGACCAAAGCTTCTCAAAATATAGCATCAGACATCTGGTTCCATTCACCCCCACTGTAAAGAACTCGGTAAGTTTCTCCACACACCAAACCCAACCACTGAATATAGGGAAACACTGAAAAAAGGTTAGTAACACTGTAGTCATTTACTGTCTATACTATTTTACTTTGTCTTATCCATTTTTTTGTATCTATTTATTCATTATTTCATACAATGCTGATACATTATTCACCACTCACTGCTAACAACAATGCACACTTAACATTCATTCATAACATTCTGTATCTTGACACGGACATGCACTAATCAGCCATAACATTAAAACCACCAGCCTAATTTTGAGTAGGTCCCTCGTGCTGCTGTAACAGCTCTGGTTGTGGTGAACTGTGTGTTCTGAACCCTTTCTATCAGAGACAGCAACACTTTTTACACCACAGTAGCTCTTCTGTGGGACCAGATGGGCTAGCCTTTACTCTCACATGCATCTGTGAGCCTTGGGTGCGCATGACCCTGTTGTCGATTCACCAGTTGTCCTCCTATTACTTTTGGTAGGTACTAACTACTGCACACATGGAACACTTCACCAGACCTGCGCTGGTCAAAGTGGCTCAAATCTTTACACTTGGCCATTTTCCTGATTCCAGCACATCAAATTGAGCTGACAAGAGCTGTTTGTCCATTTGCCGCCCAATATATTACAGGTGCCATAGTAATATACTAAGTATATAGTCAGTGTTATTCACTTTACCTGTCAGTGGTGTTAATGTTATGGCTGATTGGGGTGTTTCTGGTTTATCAGGGTTATTGTATTTATTAAATATTTTTCCCTCTTCATTCTGTTCTCTAGAATCAGTTGAAGCTACTGTACAGACTAAGCAGCGATTCAGGGCTACGTGCCACTGCACGCTATACATGTAACTGTGTATGTCACAAATAACTTCTTGAACCTTGAATCTTACATGGTGTTTTTTCTATCTTGTTGCACACAGACTCACACATACCCACCCACTCACCCCCCCCCCCCACACACACTTGTCTATTCAGCCTACCTGAGTTATATCTCATTAATGCTTCCTGCATAAATAAGCCTGTCTGGGAAGATGACATTAATAGATGGGGATTATTGGTGAATTTGAGTGCAGCTGTGGTTGGGAAAAGCTCAGTGTGCCCAAACAGAACACACACACACACACACACACACACACACACACAGAGCTCTAAATTAATCAGCTAAGCCACAGGCACTGTGAAAATCTGAGGAATCTCTTTTCCTGAATTTGTTATACAACAGGTTCTCCTGGTCATGCTGGGCTACTGAAGGTATATGCATGTGCACACACACCTGTACACACCATCAATGTGATAATCTCTCCTGTCACAATGTCCAAGAACGTTTTGGCTATAACGGTCTATTTTACCCATTTTATTACCATCAAGTATTCACCCATAATAACCACACCTGTCAGCACTGGGGTTGGAAAATAAGGGAGAATTTCTCGCAGCTTCAGGGCTTTCAGTTGTGGAATGGGCGTGGGAGGATCGTGAGCAGTGAATTTGTCCTCTGCATTTAACCCATTCGTGACACCTGTGAATAACCACACCAGTTGGCTGCGCTCCTGCACCCAGGGCGCAGCTAGGGCGGTTAGGTCTCTTACTCAAGGGCACATCAGTCATGGATATGGGAGGGGATGTGCAGTATACTCACTCGCCCCTCCCACATTTTCCCTACAGGGGAGCTGAACCAGTGATATTACAGTCAAAAGCCCTCTTCTCTAACCATGAGGCCCATAGCTGTTGTTGACGGGGGTGGGGTGGGGGCGGGGGTTGGGTGGGTAGGCGTTTGGGCTGTTGTCAGGGACGGGAGGTGGCCTTGCACTTTTATTTATCGATGGGGAAGGAGAAAGAAGGAGGAACCATAGGGGCAAAATCAAACCAGGAAGTTGGTGGCAAAGAAGGCTACAATATGGAAGAAAACCAGAAAAGGGGGCCTTTATGGGGTCCCCATACTGTTTGCCGGTGTAAAGTTCACCTTGGCATGAAGCTAATTACCTGCTACTGGAAACCTGTTTTTTTTTTCACATCCACTTGGAACAAAATCCAATATTAGAAAACAGTTAGCTGGCTAGCTAACTTAGCTAAGCTAGTGTAGGTATGCTAAGCAGCTAATGGAGCTAATGCCTTCTTCCTAGAAGAGAATAAATCTTACCATTGTGTGTAATTATCTGAGTTAATTATATATGTCCTAATTAAATACATTTGGTCACGCTTTATGTTAAGTATGCCTAACAAATGTGTAATTACATGTTAATAAGACGCATTATAACTGCAAACGCAGTGTTATTACAACTGGGGCTGTTTTCGCAACTGAATCATCTCCACTGCTGTAACCCAACTGTAGCAGTGAATGTGTCAACAGAAGTTACATTACAATTATTATTAAAAGAATTATTAATGTGTAATTACACAGTTATTAGACACAATAATAACAAAGTGCCATTCATTTTCTCAATAACCACAATATTAACACTTTTCATCATATCAGGTACATAACTGCAGTTCTGGCGCTCTCACGTAAGTACAGAAACCTAAACAAAACCATGGAATTATTGCCAAGAAGCATCGATTTATTCACTCGGGCCAGAGGCCTGGCCAGATGACATCACACGCAGCATGACATCATTCACTCACACACTTGATCTGATTGAATTTGACATAACATGGGAAACCCCAAGTGTCTTCCAGCCCCATCCCTCTGTCTCCATTACTTATCATCCCTCTGTCATGCCTGCTCCTTTCATGCCTCTCTTCTTCTCTTCTAATGGGATTAGAACCCATGCTCACTCGCTCGCTCACTCACTCTCGCGCTCTCTCTCTCTCTCTCACACACACACGCTGCCAGAGTAGAAGCTCGATGTCTGTATAGTGACTGGTGCATTATGCATGCCACTGCTTCTCAGTATAAATGCGAGTGCCATTATGGAAGCAGGGAAGGTTGAGAGAGGGGGAATGTGGGGGGGAGGGGGGGAGAGGGGAAGGAGAATGAATTTTTGATCCCAGACCTCCCCAAAATATAGAAAAATATAACTTTTATAAAGTCACCACATGATTTAAAAAGGAATTGCACATTTTCTTTTCAAAGTTCTGCATAATAATTGCTGGGTTTAATGTGAAATGCTTCATTGTAAAGATTCTTTTTAAATTGGTGGTGAATGAAACCAGATGTGCACGTCCAACCTAAATACACCGAATTCACTGTCTCTCCACCCCACGTGAAGCTCCACATGTCTTCTGAGTGTTTCTATAGAAAGCTGATGATGATAAAATAGTAAATCTGAATGGAATCACATGCCTTATATGCCCCTCCACCATGAATAGATGTGGAATGTAGGTAGGAACAACCCAGTGAGTTTTCCCATTGGTTAGGCCTTCAGGAGCTGGACTGATGGGCCTACATGTCAAATTAACTACCAACATAATTAGAAAGAGGAATCAGCCAATTGCTTTCTGATTTACAATGGACGTGACGGGTATTTCTATAAAAAAGGCTACTCTTCTGGTGGTTCCGGGTATAAAGAACCATGGTTTAAGCAAGTTTCAGTGAGTTCTAGATACGTCGCTGACTGTAGAGCTAAAACACAAGCAGGTTTCCCTCAGTTCTAGATACATCACTGACTATAGGGCTGTAGTGTAAGTAGGTTTCAGTCAGTGGAAGATACATCATTTACTGTAGAGTCATAGTGTAATGAGTCTCAGTGAGTTCTAGATATGGCACTGGCTGTGCAACCATAGTGTAAACAAATTTCAGCGAGTTCTAGATATGTCTCTGACTGTAGAGCCATGGTGTAAGCACATTTCAGTGAGTTCTAGATATATGACTGACTGAAGAGCCATAGTGTAAGCAGGTTTCAGTCAGTTCTAGATATGTCTCTGACTGTAGAGCCATGGTGTTTTGACTCAGAGCATACTCTTTACTGAGGGAGTCACTGTAAAACTGATACACACAAGTTCTAATGTCTGTTACAGCTTCAGATAGAACATGTGGAGTCCTTTATAAGCTTCACAAGCCCAGCTTTAATCTGGAATGACCAAACATTGTTCATGAGCACCAGTATTAGCTTAGCATACTAGCATAAATTCCATAGGAGCACTATCAGAAATTGAGGTTATCTTCGTTACATGCCCATATGGCCAGAAGGTTGCAGGTTCAAATCCCGGCCCAGGTCCCACTGAGGTACTCATGAGCAACGTACCGTCCCACTACACTGCTTTCCGATGCTGTTGATAGCTGTTGGCAGGTTAAATGCAGAGGTCACATTTCACTGTGGTGCACTTTGTGCGGTGGAGGTGTTCACAACGTCACTAGCACTAGTACTAGTCACTAACACTACTCTTTATGGTACAAACAGAAGGCCCAACTATAACAGTCACTGTTCACCAGCGCTTATTGCACACACCCTTATGCTTTGTAGCCATTTCCGAGAAGGAAAAACAGAAGGAACGAAAGCCACTGAGATAGTAAAGAACGATGCAAACAGATGCTAACACCCAGCTTCGTTTTGCCACCCGGGGCAAGCATTTAATGACTGGGAGTGTGGAATCTGCTTATGGCGAGGAGCCGCAGCAGAGAGGAGCTTTTTGCGAGACTGCACACCAGCTAATGAGATTTAAATAAATGACAGTGAGTCCTTCTGTAGGAAGCACAGCAGGTGGGCGGTGCCAGCGTGTTCCTCCAGCTTCTTTCCATTACAGTCTCACTCGCTGCCCGCTCTCACTTTGCCGTCCTCCGGACTTCTGTGGACTAAGTGGATGGGTTCCCAAGGAGAGTGCCAAGTGCCCGCTAGCCTGTTTGCAAATTTTAAATGAGTAGAGGATGGAGCGGCTCCCACATCCCATGGCAAAGTGTGTGTGTGTGTGTGTGTGTGTGTGTGTGAAAATGTGTTTCAAACAAGGTCAACTTCTCTTTCTGCGAACGCTGCTAACACCACCTCTTCTTTTCGGTCTAACGTCGACTGGAGACTCTGCATAAGACGAGCACTAGCGACCGAGCGTTGTGGCTAATGGCGCGTCTGGAGAGCGGCCTGGTCCGAGAAGCCTTGGAGCGGCATCCGAACCAACCCGCACGTGTCCTACTGCGACGGATGAGTCAGCGGAGATGAACTGAGCAGGACAACTCACTCAGAACCGAACGAAAATGTGTCATTTCACTGCAGTCGGGGGGCGCCAGATCTAATTTATCCGAGCTGATGATGATGTGATGTGAGCGAGAATTTTAATCAAAGAGAACTGAATGAACTGTTAGCTGATGACCCCAATCAGCCATAACATTAAAACCACCGGTCTAATATTGTGTGAGTCCCCATCCCACAGCTCTGACTGTGGTGTCCTGACCCTTTTCTATCTGAGTCAGCTTTCAGCAGTGAGCACTGGGGGCCCATGACCCTGTTGCTGGTTCACCAGTCGTCCTTCGCTGGATCACTTTTGGTAGGTACCAACACCTGCATACTGGGAACCCCTGTTTTGTAGATGCTCTGACTGACCGTGTCATCACAGTTTGGCCCTTGGATCCTTATGCTTAACCATTTGTTCCTGCTTTCAACACACTGACTTCAAGAACTGACTGTGCACTTGCTGCCTGATACATCCCACGCCTTCCCGGAAGCCACTATAACCAGATCAACAATGCTATTCGTTTTCCCTGCCAGTGGCGTTAATGTTGTGACTGATCAGTGTCTATATCACTATGTTAGATGTATGAGGCACAGAACAGGACACCCAATCAGAAACAGAGCTCATTTACATATGTCAGTTTTGGCAAAGGAACAAAAGCCTGGTTCATTGTAAAGGTGTTTGAAATCACCCCTCGATTGCTTTGCCATTGTTTTCGAGGAAGAGAGATTCAAGCCCCCGTTTTGACCCCAGTGTTGCATTGTGTTCGAATGAGGCCTGTTAATGCATCTATTCATCGCTGACAACCTTTCTGAGCATGAAAATGATTTTACAGTGTGTAGTACTGGACCGTGGGCAGCACTACACTGGCACATATGTAAATATCAACTGTAGGACAAGGAGATAGAAGAAGCTCCTATCATGTTCGTCAGGTTTTTCAGAGCTGCAGAATACCACTTTGAAGTTGTGCCATCATTGGTGTCTAGATTTGGTTGTAATAATAGACATCGATTAGCCAAAACTTTAACACCACCTGCCTAATATTGAGTAGGTTCCCCTCATGCTGCTGAAACAGCTCTGACTGACCTTCACTCTTCACGTGCACCATTGAGCCTTGGGGGCCCATGGACCTGTTGCCGATACGCCAGTTGTTCTTCCTTGGATCAATTTTGATAGGTACTAACTACTGCACACCTGGAACACTCCACAAGCCCTGGTGTATGGCGATGCTCTGGTTCCTCATCTACCCATGACAATAAGCCCTTTTTAAACTCCTAATACTCATATGTTTTTTCTGCTTGTTGCATGCCAACTTCAGGAACTGACTGTTCACTTGCTGCCAAATATCTGCTTTACCTGTCAGGGGTGTTAATGTTATGGCTGATCAGTGTAGAGGTAGTGACCCTAGATCAGCAGGCCTCACACGGACGCAAACTGCCCTGCCCTTGCAATGCTGTTCATCACAAAAAATAGAGGGTGAAACCATTTGCAGGATGTCCTGGAAGATTCAGAGGTGGCATCCGGGTCAGGATGAGGACGGCCAATCGTTTCAGCCTTAAGATCCAATTTTACAGTCATTCATCACAGCTGATCAATAGTGTTTATCTGCACCTGGCCAACAGTAAATGAGCTGTGTGTGAGGGTGTGTGTGTGTGTGTGTGTTGAGATGTGATGGCCAACACTAACGTTGACTTCGCCAGTGGGATACAGTGACACAGACACTTGTGTGAATATACACAAGTGCCTTATGCTGTTCTCCCTCACTACCACAGTGGTGGCCTAGTGGTTAGAACCTTGCCCTTGTGAACACCAATCAGCCATAACATTAACACCACTTGCGTAATATTGAGCAGGTTCCCCTCATGCTGCTGAAACAGCTCTGACTGAACTTCACTCTCCACATGCACCATTAAGCCTTGGGGGCCCATGGCCCTGTTGCTAATACACCAGTTGTTCTTCCTTAGATCAATTTTGATAGGTACTAACACCTTCCTAACATTGAGTAGGTCCCTCCTGCTGCTGAAACAGCTCTGACTGTGGTGCACTGTGTGTTCTGACCCCTTTCTATCAGAGTCAGCATCACTTTCTACACCACACTAGCTCTTCTGTGGGATTAAGTGGGCTAGCCTTCACTCCCCACATGCATCAGTGAGCCGTGCCCATGTTCCTCTTTCACCAGTTGTCCTTCCTTGGTTCACTTTTGGTAGGCACACCTGGAACACCTGCCATTTTGGAGATGCCATATCTGTCTGTTGTCTAGCCATCACAACTTGTGATCGTCTGACAGTAGGACAATGTCTCAGATCTGCGAGCCATCACTGAAAGTGTTAGCTTTAAGGCGGCAAATGACATCACTTGACGAGACACAAGATAAAAGCAGCAGGCTCTGTGTAAACCCCAGGGCATTGTGGGAAATGCATCTCTACAGGAGAAGAGGGAGCAAAAGTTTAAAGTGCCCGTTTTGTACCCGCACCCTCTAGATTAGCGCTTTTGTGTGCTCTCCCAACTCGGCTCTTCTAGCCTTGAGCGTTTACACACACAGCAACAGATAAACACACAGGTAAGGACAGAAGCAAGTGTGTGTGTGTGTGTATGTTTGTGTGTGTTCTACAGAGAGACAGCCATGAACTGAGTATGAACTACACAGCTCCGTTTTACAACACCCCAACCGAGCCCCCGAGGGTGTGAACACATCCAGTGTGTTTGTGAATTCGCGGGTAATATATAGCACCTCTTCGCACCAGCCATTAGAGAACGCCTGTGTTTGTAGGTGTGTGTGATGCTAAAGTTAAGAGGCACACTTGTGAGAGCTTATCTGATTTGTGTGTCTCTTTAGAGGAGTACGGCGGCAGATAGAGAGGAGGATGAAAACGACCGGCTCTCATTTTTCGGTCAAGTCTACACTGAGCTAGTGCTTCCTCCAGCATTCACCGCATCTTCTGAAAGAGGAAGTAAACAGTGTTCAGTATCATCTTAGCACACACTCAGGTCTGAATGGATTCTTATCTCTGAACACCCCTCTGCAAAACCAACAAAGACGCACTAATGCAAGAAAACAGATGCTTCCAGACGATTCTAGGGACTTTTGAGAGCAACTTCCCACTGGAGAGCTCCTCTGAGAACTGCACACCTTCAGGGGTGTTTTTACTGTTTGCTTTCTCACCACCAGTAGAAACGCTGAAGTGACGTAACCCGGCCGATGGCTGGTATATCGACCGCATTTAAGAAGATGGAGAACCCTGTGATCTGAGCATTTACATGCATCTAAACCATCTGGACCACCATACACTTTCATCTGGACCAATCACCATACACTTTCATCTGGACCAATCACCATACACTTTCATCTGGACCAATCACCATACACTTTCATCTGGACTAATCACCATACACTTTAATTTGGACCAATCACCATACACTTTCATCTGGACTAATCACCATACACTTTCATCTGGACCAATCACCATACACTTTAATCTGGACCAAACACTGTATACTTCCTTCTGTATAGTAACTGGTCAAGACAAAAGTGCATGTTCTTCCACTAAGACACCATATATTTTCAAACTGCCACTAACACAATGGACAAAAATCAGATAATTTAATCTCAAAACACAAAAATAGAAGCTTAATCACCCCCTAAAATTCCTATAGTGTATTACAGTCGGATTACAGACCATATGAATGCTACAGAGCATTGCGGAGTACTTTAAAATTAAACAATAGAAGCTATATCGCCCCCTACAGTTTCTGTAGTGTACTACAGTCTGTCAGAATGACTGTGTGAATCATAAATATTGTATCACCTCACATTTTACCGCATTAAAATTTTTTTCCAGGGGACATTAATCATAACATCCCATGTTGGAGATAAATAAAGATACATTTTGTAGCCATGGGTAAAATCAGCTGTGGGCATCCAGCTGCTCTATAGGAAGGCAGCAAGTACAATTACAGTCTGCATGTGAAAGAAATACCCTACTGCAGTTTCAGCCAATCAAGTCTGAGCAGTTATTTGAAACGTGTATTGTGCTGATAAGGGGAATGAGCTCACAAAATGCAAGCAAATTAGCCTGGATTCTGGCTTCAGGGGCACCTGATTGATTTCATCCAATTTAGGAGTTGAGAAATTGCTTGAGTGACAGCAGTACAGTATCTGTCTGCGTATGGCGGGTCATACCTGCGTAGTTATATGATTCCTACAATAGAATATTAGAAATAGCTTATGCAAGCTCGGCAGTGCTGCGAGTCCACACTGCCCAAGCGAACGAAATCCAAGGCTAATTGCAAGTAAACACATTTTACAGACATCGCTGCCAATCAATCTCATTTGGAACCGGCTCAGGGAAAAGGCACAGCAGGAGACGGAATGACAGGCGAATGCATGGTAAACCTTTCGGATGGCGAACGGCGTTTTTTTTTTAACTAGATGTTTATTGGGCAGCGCTTCTCCAGGGCGCTTACACATTACTGCAGCATCAAAAGCGCTGCCAAATGACTTCATGCTATAATAAAACCCACTCTGACACAGAGCCAAAGCCCCTGCAATGACTAAGAATAAAATAAGAGGATGAAAATGCAGAAGTGGCTTTAAAACCTGATGCTGTTCAGAGTACGGGATTCATTCGGTAACACAAGCCAGTACAATCGATACTCCTCAACTTTCCATTTGCAGCACAAAATACCCCTGCAAGAACGAATGAAGGAAGAAATGAGTGATATTAAAGGCATAAAAGACAGATGAAAGCCAAAATATCAGGCACCCTTAACCTTTCTAGATGGCCAGAAGTGGAAAAGGGGATATTATATTCAATTCAATGCGATTCAATTCAATTCAGTTTTATTTATACTGTGTTTTACTGCATCTGGGCCTGAGGCCCTAATGAGCAAGCCAAATGCAACAGAGGCAAGGAGAAACTCCCTAAGCTGGAGGAAGAAACCTCGGGAGGAACCAAGACTCAGAGGAAGGACCCATTCTCCTCTTACTGATGTCAGACAGCAAAATAAACCATAATTTAAATTCTCAGTCCCTGTTTTGGTTGGGGAGCACATGGAGCACATGGAGATGGTCCGCAGTGGTCAAACTGATCTAATGGAAGATAAGCAGAAGGTCCCATTGATGGAGGATTTGGCCAAAAGTACAAGCGGGCTGGAAACCCCAGAGATAGTAGATCAGATTTATTATAATTTGCATTTATTTTTTGTCATGTTTGGTCACTTTTTGGCAAAATGCACACTCAGACTTGTCAATAAAGACTTTAGATCAAATGTTCATAATTGTCATTGTGAACACACTCAAGCACCACAACGAAATGTGACCTCTGCATTTAACCCATCACTCGTGCACACGTGGAGCAGTGGGCAGCTACCAACAGCGCCCGGGGAGCAGTGTAGTGGGACGGTACCTTGCTCAAGGGTACCTCAGTAGTGCCCGGGGTGGGACTCGAACCTATGACCTTCAGGTCCCAAAGGCAGTGTCCTAACCACTAGGCCACCACTGCCCAAAGTTTGGGCTCGTCTGGGATTTGAACCCGGGACCTCTCACACCCTAAGCAAACAATATTGTTATTATGTAAATAATTATATTTCAATATGATTTCAATAATAATGCAAAATGGCAACGATTACTCTCTAAGGGCCTACCCTTTAATAAATGCTGTACTGGCAACGTAGTCATGACTTATAAATAGAAATAGCTACAACTATGGCTGCACAATATGGACAAAAAAATTCATATTGCGATTATATTGCTACTTATTTATTGTTTTTGACAGTAATTTCATTCAGTATATTTTTATTTCTTTTGTTTTTTTCTAAATATACATTTATTCAAAATTAAATTCTAAATTAAATTCTATATTAACTTCTAAATTTGTATGCCAATCGTAAGCCAGCAAGCTTTTAGGTGGTCCCAGCAATCTAATCAGGTAGGCACAGCCCTCTGAGGCCCACCCACAGCACCAGGTTTGAGTGCCTGTTAGTTCTTAACCCATGTAATTCTGGGTAAGTTTCTACGAGAACTTTCTGAAGACTAAAACTGGTATTTTTTAAAAGAGAAAGATGTGCTGAATTGCAGTGATGTTTAATCCTCAGAGAGATGAAGAGGGAAAGAAAGGATGTGCCCAGCCTCCTCGTTTCTGACTGCTGACCCCTGATTGGTGGAAGACAGCTTTATGTGTATTTCTGTATAGAGAGAACAGAAAACCCGTCAATCCAAACACTTCTCTTCTCACTGCTCTTCACCATGAGTCACGCTGGATGATAGAATGCCAGTGTTGGTTTCCATGGACGTCCACCCCTCACCAAACCCCTCCACCCCGCCAAACACGATAGAGCTGATCAACGTCCTTCATAGAACTCCAGAAGGGCACTGTGTGTGTGTGTGTGTGTGTATGTGTGTGTGAGAGAGTGAATCTCTCGGCACAGAAGCCCAGCTCTGAGTCAACACAGAACTCACGATCTGAGTGATCCGCAGAATAACAAACAGAGCTGTGACGGCCCCAGACAATGCTCACACACACCCACGTCCACTCCTCCATACACATACACACACACACACACACACACACACACAATAACAACAATTAGTCAAGCTTCTCTTTAGTTCCCCAATGGCCACAACAAAATAAAAATGTTTGAAGAATCTTAAGCCAAATGCTTAATAAGTTTATAAGAGGAAAACTGTTCAAAAACATAACAATCTCTACATCTCCTACATCTAGAACTCCAACATCTCTGACATTTACATCTCCAACATATCCTACATCTCTACATCTCCCACGTCTCCTACATTTACATCTCTGACATCTCCTACATCTCCCACATCTCCTACATTTACATCTCTGACATCTCTGACATCTCCTACATCTCTACATCTCCCACATCTCCTACATTTACATCTTCTACATCTTTACATCTCCTACATCTACATCTCCGACATTTTCTACATCTCTATATCTCTGACATCTCTACATCTCCTACATATACATCTCTGACATCTCTACATCTCCTACATCTACATCTCCAACATCTACACCTCCGACATCTCCTACATCTCTACATCTCCTACATCTACATCTCTGACATCTACACCTCCGACATCTCCTACATCTCTACATCTCCAACATCTCCTATACCTCTGACATCTTCGACATCTCTACATCTCAGACATCTCCTACATCTCCGACATCTCCTACTTCTCTACATCTCTACATCTCCGACATCTCCTACATCTACATCTCCGACATCTCCTACATCTCTACGTCTCTGACATCTCCTACATCTCTACGTCTCTGACATCTCCTACATCTCTACATCTCCTACATCTCTACATCGCCAACATCTCAGACATCTCCTACATCTCTGACATCGCCTACATCTCTACATCTCCTTACATCTCTACATCTCCTACATCTCTACATCTCCTACATCTCTGACATTGCCTACATCTCTTCATCTCCTATATCTCTACATCTCAGACATTTCTGACATCTCCTACATCACTACATCTCCTACATCTCTACATCTCCGACATCACCTACATCTCTACATCTCTACATCTCCGACATCTCCTACATCTTTACATCTCTGACATCTCCTACATCTCTACATCTCTACGTCTCCGACATCTCCTGCATCTCTATATCTCCAACATCTCCTACATCTCTACATCGCCTACATCTCTACATCTCCTACATCTCTACATCTCCTACACCTCTGACATTGCCTACATCTCTTCATCTCCTATATCTCTACATCTCAGACATTTCTGACATCTCCTACATCACTACA
>JBBPDA010000041.1:28588943-28601443 GCA_037974385.1 Arnoldichthys spilopterus | reverse complement strand
AATATACAATATGGGATGAATAATTCATGAGGTGTGTGTTTGCACTGTCCTCACTGTTTGTATATGCTGTGTGTGATACTTTGTGGGATGTGTAAACTGTGGAGTAGCAGTGTTTTTAATGTAGAAGGTCTCTTTGATCCAAGACAGTATTGTAACCTTTACCTCACACACACACACACACCCTTGGTGGGTACACACTCTCGTCAGCTCATGAAATATTTACCTCATCCACTATGGATCTCATACAGTGTGTGTGAGAAGCCTGCGCTGCTCCCTGGGTGCCAGAAAAGATACAGTAGAAGAATCACGTTTGCTTTCCCAGAAGAACCGTTTCCAACAGATTTTACAACATTTCAGCATAATTAAGTGGCTAAGATATAAACAGAGGGGCTCAGAGTGGGTTTGCTGTGAAACACTTGCTCTAGAGAAACTCATCCAATCAGAATTGTTCACAGTGGTGGTGAATGGAACCAGACGTCAGGTTCCTGTAAACGCTCCCCCAATATGAGATGGTTATGAAGATGCAGCCAGATGCCTGAGACACTATTTTCCCAGAGTTTGGAGAAACTTTTGGGCCTAAAACTAAACCTAATCATGGTGGAAGGGTACATGTAGGGTGTTGTGAGGCAAAATAGTCCCCCAAAGTGATTTAGTTCAGATTTAGATCATTTTACCATCATCAGCATTTCGTAAATACACTCCTGGAGTTTCACTGAGGATGGAGAGTCAATACAATGGCTATATCTGTGCTGGAGACGCCTGGTTCCATTCACCAATACTGTAAAGAAATCCGAGACTGAACCATGTCACGTTAAACTCAGTCTGAATGATCTCAGCTATGGGATTATCTCTTTAAATCGATCAAAATCCTCTTAAAGACATATGTAGCGAGTGAGAACATTGTAAGTATGAAGAACCTGCACATAAAGGTTCTACACAATTTGGATTATCTTTACATGAAATCATACGTCCAAGCCCAGAGCTGATCCGAACAGGGTCAGGTCTGAGAAGAGTGAGATTTCTTCCCCCACAGCAGTTGCAAAAACGTATCATTGGATCTAAATGGTGCAGGGCTTCCGACGGCTGTTGCTTTTGCATGTTTTTGTCCTTCAGGGATCTATTTTAATCCATTCTGCCAAAGCCCTCTCAGAATATTACACTTTAAAGAGCAAAATGGAAGTCATGTGGCTGTAACTAAGCCTCGGTGCTCTTTACTGAAGACCCTTCATATGTGTTGCATTCACATCTCCTGGTGAAGGAAGATAAGCAGCTAGTCTTTAAATTGTCTACAGTGTGTGTGTGTGTGTATGTGTGTGAGGACACAGGTATAAACACGTGTAAATAATTAATTTTGCACAGCGCTCCTGACATTCAGCAAGTACACGTCACCACCAGTGCAGGGCGAGAGTGAGAAACACGGAGGGCAAGAGAGGGAGGAAAGTAGAAAAGGAAACAGAAATAAGAGAAAGAAAGAGGAAAGAGAGGAAAGAGAGGAAGAGATAAATGTGAGAAAAGGGTTAAATAAAGAGGAGGAATTACAAACAGCAAGGAAATGAAGAACAAGAGAGAAGCCCCGAATCTGGCGGCACGCTCTTTGTGCCGAGTGCACCGACTCCTTTCATTTCAAGCCGGCCAGATGTTTCACAGTGTCGCACAAACGAGAGTCCGCGTTACACTTCTGTATTCATGGAATTCATTCTGTGTGTAAATCCGAACAGCAGTGTCCTTTCCGCTCTCACTGCTCCTATTTCACAGCTGGGGAGCTCCAGTGAGGCCGGGGAACAGCGGAGTAGCTTTAATACTTCACAATTTACAGCACTTGTCTCAAAAGAGCCTACAGGATCAGCTTGGTCTGTGTGTGTGTGTTTCATATACTGTAAGAATATGTTGCATTATGCATTGGGTGGGTTGCTCTGAACACTGCTGGGAAAACATTATAGGCAAGTGATTAAACCAGAAACCACGATCATGGAGGAAAAAGTTCTCCTTGTACTAGTTTTGTTGAACTGAGCAGCATCTACTGGAATGTGTGATTTGGTGGGAGGCTGTAGGTGCTTAAACCTTTGGCTATAGTGTTATTTTTGCCCTTTGGCAAGGCTAGTGCTCCCTGTCTACAAAAGAGTTGGTCTGGATTGAGTTTACCCACCCTACACTCTTCCCTTGACAAGAATGTTGATGATGTTTGGTTTATTCTTGCCTCTCAGCAGCAGAAATGTTGGTTTTGTTTGGTTTCATCTCATTCTCACTCCTTTTAAAAAAATTTTGTTGATTACCGCCATCTCCGAACTGCAGGAAAATGTGTACAGGGACTGGTTTAGATGAAAGTGTATGGGGGATTGATCCAGGTGAAAGTGCATTGGGATTGGTTCAGAGTACAGGGCTTGATCCAGACAAAAGTGTACATGGATTGGTGTGGACAAAAATGTACAAAGGGTTGGTCAAGACAACAGAGTACAGGGATTGGTCCAGGTAAAAGTGTACAGAGGATTGGTCCAGACAACAATGTATGGAGGATTGATCCAGATGAAAGTGTACAGGGATTGGTCCACTCAACTTTGTACAGGGATTGGTCCAGACAAAAGCATAGAGGGATTGGTCCTGACAAAAGTGTACAGGGATTGGACTAGACAAAAGGTCTACGGTGATTGGTCCAGGCGAATGTGTAAGATGATTGGTCCTGAGGAAAGTAAACAGGGACTGATCCAAATGTGTAAATAACAGCTCTTTGTGTTAGAAATGGGGTAAAAAAAAAAGACGACAAATGAACTGACACTGAAGTTCAGGCTTTATTGAGGTGATAGTAAAGTAAAAGCCACTATAATCTTCTGGGAAGACTGGAACATTGCTGTGAGGATTTGATTGCAGCCATTTGTCAGGTCAGGTACTGATGCATCATCCCAAAATTAGTGGATGGAGCTCCATCACAGACCTTTGCTGGGGTGCTTTATACCCCTGTAGCCCATGCCCTGGGTATGGTGAGGTACCGTAACTCATTGGGAGGACTGCCTGGATATTTTTGGACATACAGAGCATGTAGGTTGACTAGAGTGGGTGGTAAATTGCTACAACCAATACATGTTTTGTATCCTTTATTAGAAATACTTGCTATTTACTTAGACTTTTTAGAAACACCTGCCTTAAAGATATATTGATGCAAAGCCCATCTTTTGCTGCACATCTAGGCCCCACTACCTCTGTCTTTGGCCACAGAATTGCTGATGACCAGATATTATTTGGTTGATGAACCACAGCTGTGACTCTGACATGGAAGTGGTCATGGTAGTGTATGTGTGTTCTGGTATCAGGTGAAACATTGTTGCTGGGTTTGTTTTTAACACATGCAGTGTCACTGCTTAATTAAGACTGGTTCATGGCCAAAAATATCCAGCCCAGAGCTGTAGTGTGGTCAGAAACTGACCACTGATGAAGATAGAGGGTGATGAACACCAACTGAGCAGCAACAGATGGGGCTACAGTCTCTAACTGTACATCAGCAAGATTGAGCTACAAGGGAGGGGGTTCTAATAAAATGGCCAATTACATATTAACAGGCTCTGGGAATCTGTTTTCACTGCTTCAGATCTTTTCTATCTCATCAATCATACCAAGCCCATAAACCCCCCATGCTTCGCCTCTAACCCACAGAAACAATGGAATATACCTCATAAATCCCTCATATCTGCCTTTGTCTTGCCATTAGTCCAACCTTCTCCACTGCCTGCTCTCTGCAGGGCCTTGTTGGATCTTTGGCAGTCTACAGAGAGATCGGCATCGACCAGCTGTAGGTTTGTGGAAAGAATAGAAAGGCAGAGTCAACCCGAACACACTATAATACAGCTTCAGCTCTGACACTGGAGAACACAGAGAGAATATGATGAACATCTGAAGATGTATCTCTAATATAAATTACGGCATATATAGTCCAGTGTTTGCACATCTAGCTTTTCTTTTTGTCATTTAAATGTTCTTACTGCGTGTAACAGGTTAAATATACACCCACCAGCCATAACATTAACACCACCTGCCGAATATTGAGTAGGTCCCTCATTCTGAACCCTTTCTATCAGAGTCAGCATTCAATTTTTAAACCACACTAGCTCTTCTGTGGGATCAGACTAGACAGGCTAGCCTTCATTGCCCACACACATCAGTGAGCCTTGGGTGCCCATGACCTTTTTGCTGATTCAACAGTTGTACTTGGATCACTTTTGGTAGGTACTATCTACTGCACACCTGGAACACTCCACAAGACCTTTTGGAGATGCTCTGACCCAGTCGTCCAGCCATCACAGTAAGGCTCTTGTCAAAATGGCTAAGATCTTTACAGTCGTCCATATTTCCTGCTTCTAGCACATCAAATTTGTTTTGCTCCTGTTTCCGGTTTCCCCAATAAAGGCAGCCATGTTTCAGCATGTTTTTCCACTCAGTCTGACTTAGAGGTGGTCGTTCTGGTGGGTCAGTGCATACTCTCTATAGTTGCACATCCAAACCATATTTGGTGTGATGTTTGCTTTAATAGAGCTAACATTTAACATCAGACAAACCACATGCCTGTGAGTATATACATTCACAATGCCTCACTATAGAAAATCCATCTAAAACAAGGGGATTATGGTATTGTGGTGGCTATACACACTTTTGAAGTACGTAGTCCTGTACCATTCAAGAACCTATGAATTAAATATGAGCATTGCTGAAGCCTACCTCTTTCTAATCCCTGCTCGCAGTTGTTTTAGTGTTTGTGAACCATATACGTACACACACATATATACTTGAAGCCTTTTCCACAGCTCTTCTCTGCAACACTGCATTAGCCATCGCTTCTTCTTATCTCTCTTCCTTCTTTTTCCCCCAACTTTCGTCCCTAAATCTCCAGATACGGATGATGTTAAGGCTTGGCTCGATAGTTAAAAAAACAGATGATATGCCCAGACATTTTATACACATACAGTTTGTATAATCTCCCTAGAAATGGATATGATGCTCTGGAGCAACCACACATGAGCCTTAAGTCACCATGACCAGGTATAATGCCCCTCGGTGTTGGGCTGTGGAGTTCTCTGGAGTAAAGGAGCTCCATCCAGGGTCTGTGGGGTGAGCTACTCCTTCAACAATGGCCTGACCCCACTTATGGCTGCAGTCAAGACCTCACAGCAGTGTTCCAACATGTAGGGGCATTCCCAGATAAGTGGAGGCTGTTACTCTAATGTAAATACTCAGAAGAGGTGTGTCGAGAAAACCATCCTCGTGTGGATGGAATAAAAAAAAAAAAAACAGAACATCACCGTTTTCAAAAATACATGTGGACTAGATCTATTTTGTTGGAAGACTTCTTAAAGAACATCAAATGTCTCTTTCCTGAAGACCTTTAGCTTGGGACACAGCTACAACATGAGTGTGGTTTCTTATGTTTGCCCCACAATTTCTCCAACATGACCTAGTGTGTTGGGCTGAGCTTAGCATATATCTCTGGTGTTACTTTCCATTTGAATTCTTTCTCTATATATTTGAGTTTGTCTCTAGGTTTGCTTCTGTGCATATACAAACGACCTAAACTTTAAGGATGTTTTGCACAAGCCCTGCCATCCACTTCTCATTTAACGGAGCCACGAAAAGGGGAGGAAACTGATTCAGGTGATGTATGTAGCTCACAGTCATGAAATATTGCACTGGGAAACTCTAGAAAATGCTCATTTCATAAGCACATCAGGCCAGCGCATTGCCTAAAGCATTCAATACACTCAGGTGACATTGTGGAGAACAAATGGATGGGGCAAAAATGGGGAAAAGTCACAGGGCTTTGAAAATACTGATAAATACTGATTAAAGCATAAATAGGGTGTAGTATACATGTCACCCTTTCTCTGGTTTAGTGCCACAATAAACACAAACTGAAGTCCATAGTGCCTGAGGCCTGGAAGCCCTGTATGTTGTATTTTCCTTTCTTCCCCACTGCAGTACCAAAAGAGAACTGGACAGATTGGAGCAAACAACCTGCATATCTGTAAGTGTATACTGATTTCAAAGAATGGCTAGCAATCCTAACTAGCAATAGCAAGTTTGTCAATAGCAAACCACTAGGTAAATAAGCCGAAAAAAATTCTTTGTTCTGAATACAGGTCAGTTTTTAATCCACTACCTTTATTGGTGCTGGATTGGTTGCCAGTTTTCAACAAATTCTCTGTATGTTCTTTGGTTCTGGTTTTTGGTTTAAACTGTAATATTATAGTATACACCAATCAGCCATAACATTATAACCACTCAGGTAAAGTGAATAACATTGCCTCTCTAGGTATTTCACTACAATGGCACATGCCAGGGGTGGAATGTGTTAGGCCACAAATGAACAGTCAGTTCTTAAAATTGATGTGCCAGAAGTCAGAATATTTCCAAAATGGTAGGTCATGGCAAATGTTCCAGGTATGCAGTGGTTAGCACCTAACAAAGAAAGGAGAACCAGTAAATTGGCATCAGGGTCATGGGCACCTCACTCATGCAAATGGGAAGAAAATGCTAGCCCGTCTAGCCTGATCCCACAGCTACTGAGGTTTAAAAAGTTAATACTGACTAACTGTACTACTAACAGTAGAAAGGGGTCAGAACACACAGTGCATCACAGTCAGAGCTGTTTTAGCAGCAGGAGGGGGGCCTACTCAATATTAGGCAGGTGGTGTTCATGTTATGGCTGGTCGGTGTAAATAAGTGCTGATTTAAGGTCCAGCAATGCAATAATAGATGTAAACATTAAAAAATAAGACATTAAAATCAACATGAATATGCACATTAACACACAGTTTCTTAAAAATAATGGGATGACAATGGAGTGGATGAGTGAAGTAATCTAAGCCAGCCCGATCACAGGAAGATTGATTAAAGCATCAAAATCATGTAGTAGTCAGCCCAGTTTGTCCATGTTTTACTCCATTTTGTAACCGCAGGAGCTAGTAAAAGTGAATTCTGACACATCTTAAATGCACCTGTTCATGCGATTAAATGGTTAAAATTGTGCCCTTGATCTCGGGAAAAATTGGGTAAATCTGATGTTTGGCCAAACTTTCACTTTAATGTACTGTTTCCACACTTAGAGCGAGTTAGAGCGACAGACATTTAGCCCTAAGCAAATCAACTCAGCACTGCATGTACTATTGCTAAAAAGAGAAAGAAGATAACAGAGGGGAGAGAGGGAGAGAGGCAGAGGACGAGCGAGAGAGAGCATGTGCAAAAATAAGGAGCGAGAGGGATGTGAATACAGCCTGGAAAGAGTGCTGATGAAAAAGCTGGAGAGTTGGAGCAGGTGTGTGAATCTAAAACTGGAATGTGTAAGATGAAAGGAAAATGAGGCAGAAGGAAAAGGAACAAATTGGTGTATGTGTGAGTTTGGGTCGGTGTGGCTGGCTGGAAGACTTCAATTCAATTTGGGCCGCTTTTTCAACCATCCTCTCCAACCACATGCGCTGCTGTAAGGACTTGTTCACACTTGGCAGGTCGGGTTCAGTTAGAATGAGCCCTGGTGCAATCACTCTGTTAGTTTGAGTGCTGCCATTCAAACCTATATGCAGTTGGTTAGAACATGTGAGAATGATGCTGATTGAACCAAGAGTACAGAAATGGGTACTTAGATCAAAAGAATGGCAGTGTCTGCCTGCTTTTGAAGTATGAGGACCAAAGATGTTTGTACAGACCAAACGAACTCCCTACAGTCCCCCCCCTCCTGTACCTGCTAATGCTGGGCACTTGAAGCAAAAGCACTATTTGATCATTTCTGGGAGATATTCGACTATTCACCGATAATCGCTTTCAAACAAAACCCTTCTACCATCAACCACCCCTCACCAGGCCACTGAGTACACTTAAAAGAGAGAGAACGACCCATTCACACAGCTACAGCTTATTCCAAATGCTGCTGCTAGAAATCTAACCAAAACCAAGAAAAAGAGCACATTATTCCAGTCCTCCGCTCCTTACGCTGGTTTCCAATCAGACACAGAGCTGGGTTTAAATTCTGACTCACTGTTTATAAGTATCTCAAGGGTTTAAGCCTCCTGAGCAGCCATGATTTGAAGCAGTACACAACAAAGTGATCAGGGTCAGAAAACTATTATAAACCAGCGCTCCTCACCAGATTGTCTGAAAGCAACCACTGAAAGACACAATGCTGCTCTTTCTGCGGTTAATTAGAACGGTAGCACACAGCCATAGATCAGGCCAACACCAGAGCCTGGGGCGAGAGGCAGACAACAGCACTCAGACTATCAATCGGAGGGAGAGAGAAACAGAGAAGAAAAATGAGTTAACGAGAGAGAGAAGGAAGGAAAAGTGGAGGACGGGAAAGAGAGGGGACCGGATCATAAGGAGGAAATGAGAAATGACAACAGAGATGAGGCTGGAAGGGAGAAAGAGAAGAAAAAGGACGTGTGGAGAGCAAGGCAGGTCATGAGGACCGGGCCTGGGGCAGCACCATATTTCTCTCTCAGTGGCGAGAGACACCGCTAATTTAGCACCCTGTCCAATACTGTCCTCTAACAGACGGCTCTCTCTCTCACACTCACACATGCACACGCATACACACACACACACACACACACACACACACACACACACACACACAGAGAACAGAGCGTTCGAGCAGACAGATGTGTGTGGAAGCAGAGAAGGACCTTAAAGATAAGGGCGCTAAAAATAGCTAGCGCCGGCTAGTCAGCGAGTGCAGCAGACACCACAACACCTCCTTTGAGCCAGAAAGAGATAAATTTGGAAATTCTGCACTCGTGTGATACGGCTGCTACCTGGCTGGCTATCGTTCATTTCCGTCACGTTGTTGCGAGACATTTGACTGCGCAAAGTCTCAACTAAGTCTCGGTTAAGTCCTAGCTAAGTCTTAGGATACCCTGAGGAAGGACGAACCCCGTGGCTGAAGTCTTTATCCTGAGCTCGTCATTGGTAGTCTCCGCCACTTGCCACACCATGGACACGAAGGATAACGTAATGGAAATTAAAAAAAAAAAAAAAAAAAAACACTTTGAAGTGCTGAGCTCTTGTTGATGCGCAACATCATTAGCATATAATGGGACAATGCAAGCTTCTCCTGGGCAAGGAGGAAGGGGGAATTAAAGTTTAATTGACTCACTAGTGCTTGAAAAACTGTGCAAAACAATCGTCCAGACCTGTAGTTGAGCTGGGGAGAGATAGGCCGGTGGGTAATTAGGATGTTTGTGGAGCCAGCTTCAAGACATTGTGATGCACACAGCATAACTGTGGTTAGGCTCCACTAACCCCTCATCTCTACATACCTTTATGACCTTCAGAACTGAAAATCACAGCAGATATAGACACACACACACACACACACACACAAGTGTGAGCTTGTTTACACCTTGCAGTAAAATGCTTGGATCACATAGGGATGTGAGGGTCAAGGCTTTGTTATAGCAGCAATAATCCACTACAAGAGCCACCCCAACCTGCAAAAATATTTGTATGCAAGTGAGACATAATATTGTACTTAACTGATGGAATTGGTGGGACAAGGCTGATTTATGCTCAATGTTAAATACATATACAGACACAGAGTCTTCTGTTTGTACTCTGTGCTCATTTTATCCATATATGTGTTTATATGTGTTTTGCAATGTGGCCAATAGCTAAAGAGAAACAGAACGAATTTATTAAGAAATATTGGAATATTTTGGGGAGCGGTTGTGTGAGTTTAAGTGAGGGATTTTAAACATTTATATGACATTACATCACCCAGAGTGCCTCCGCATTCCCCTCTTTCTGGATTATTACCGCCTCCTAGACCAACACCAAGTTTGTTGTTGTCGGAAACTATTACCTCTGCCCTCTAATGGATGTACTGCTCAACATCCACACCAACAAAACCTACACATGGAAGTATGTGGGCAGTGACAGTTGTATCATTTGATATGCATGCATTTATTTTTGTAATCATTTGTTCTAGGCAAAAGCAGCTGCCCCCATCACAAAGCTATCGACAGGGTGAGCGGGTGGTGTTAACCATGGGTGGGGGAGGTTGAGGATCAGATCATTTTCAGTTCAAGCTTTATTTATTGGTTCATTCGGTCTTGAGCAATATTTTTGGGTAAGCTTAACTGAACTAACCCAGGGGACCCAATGAGTATGGGTTGGCCTGCGCATCTCTTATATATGGGGCTTCCTTTGGCTGGATTACATTCACTAATTGCATCCCCAGTGTGATCAGATCCACATTTTTCAAAATTTTGCTAAATTTCAGAACCAAAAAGCAAACATTCTGTTTAGATTTTGCTCATTATCATACGAATCCACAAACTTGCCTTGGGCTCTTTAATTGGCCCACAACTGGCCCAGCTTTGCATTTCCTCTCACTTGCTATTCAGTTCTCCACTCCCCGAAAACCATTTGTACTTGTGTGATGAACCTGTTTGAGATCCATCTTTGACCAACTCTCACTGGGTGATCCGATCATTATCTGATCTCCATGTGTACTGGGCTTGTTTAAACCTGGCATTTCGTGCGGTCAGTCACGATCCGATCACTGAAAACGGGTGTGAACAGACACTGTGATATGAATAGGAAGATAACGCTGGGACAGAGAAGGATTCGTAGCCTGTGTTGGTGGGCTGACATATGCAAATGTATCATGCTGGGTATTTTGGTTTCTTTCTGAGAGCTGGGGATTCGGGAAAGTGTTTAATTAATTTTTTGGATGAGAGACAACGCAATTAACCGCCCTCATGTTACGAGAGAAAGAGCATAAAAGTATAAGCAGGGGAGAGTGAGCGAATGTAAACGGAGGTTAGAGGAGAAAACCATACAAATGATACATTATTCACGGATCCTTGAAAAAAAATGAAGGTGCCAGACAGCTTTTCCTTTTTTCCAAATTATCTTTTTTCTGCCGTTTTATGTACCTCATTCCAAACGCAGTCCAGAGCTGAAACACTTATTGTAGCTTCAGCATCAGTGGGTGGGGCTAAACTGCTGTAGGGTAAATATGTTGGTTTTTGTGATGTCACAACAAAGAACTACTATTTTTGCATCTTGCTTTAATTTTATACCAATCAACCACAACATTAAAACCACTGCCATCGCAATGATTGCTGATCTGGTTACAATGGCACTTGTCAGGGGGGTGAGAGATATTGAGCAGCAAGTGAACAGTCAGTTCTTGAAGTCATTGTGTTGGAAAAACTGGCAAGATGACGGGGTCAGAGCATCTCTTGTTGCGTGTTCTCATTATGCAGTGCTTAGAACCGATGAAAAATGATTCAAGGACAAACTGGTGAATTGGCATGAGTGGGACTTACTAGCTTGGTGGTTTTAATGATATGGCTGATAAGAGTATGTACTCCAAGGGTGATGAAGTGCATCTAATGAAGACGTTCCTCACTCCAAAGGCCATTTTGGTAAAAAAAAATTTAAAGAATTTAGAGCTAAATCGAGCCTGGGCTTATATTAGTAGTTCCAAAATGCTCTTCCACACACACACACGGGCAGACAAACAAATGTCACCTCCAGCATGTAATCTAAAGTCACTATCCCTCCTGCACTTCTAAATCTCACCTGACTATTGCACGTCCATTCTTTCCTTCCCTCTGCATCTATCCATCTCCTCTCTTCCCTCCATCTCCCCTGACCCACATCGGTCAGCACATCAGAAATGAGTAATAAGCACCAGTGAGGCTCTATCAGGAGATGGCGAGGGAAGGGAGATGATTTGATGGAGTGTGGAGAGGGAGAAGGAAAAAAGAACATGAGATGATGTCAGGTGGAGGTGAAGATAAAAGCTTCACACTTGTCAGCCTCACTGCTGCACTGGCTCCAAAGGGATGGCTCGAGAGCAAAGGGTCAGAATGGCAAAGGTGGAGGAGAAACTGATAGAGTAAACAGCCTACAGCCGCCTTCCTACAAGCACTTCAAGTTTGGCTTTGTCCACAATGCTTTTTACCTAGCTGCTGCTGCAATAAGCCTTGCCAAAAAGGCCAGCATTGCCAAAGAGGCTGATGCTTCAGTTTAGCATATGTATTTAAATGTAAACAGAGTTTTTTTTTTAATTGTTACATCAGCATGTGCACTGTTATCTCCTTTGTTTATCATCATTGTCCACGGTTATCTCCTTTGTTTATCATCAGAGTATGTGCCGTTATCTACTTTGTTTATCATCAGTGTGCACTATTATCTCCTTTGTTTGTTGTCAGATTGTGCACTGTTATCTTCTTTGTTTATTGCCAGATTGTGCACTGTTTTCTTCTTTGTTTGTTGCCAGATTGTACACTGTTATCTTCTTTGTTTATTGCCAGATTGTGCCCTTTTATCCTCTTTGTTTATTGCCAGATTGTGCACTGTTATCTTCTTTGTTTATTGCCAGATTGTGCACTGTTATCTTCTTTGTTTATTGCCAGATTGTGCACTGTTATCTTCTTGGTTTATTGCCAGATTGTGCACTGTTTTCTTCTTTGTTTGTTGCCAGATTGTACACTGTTATCTTCTTTGTTTATTGC
>JBBPDA010000041.1:28542499-28577004 GCA_037974385.1 Arnoldichthys spilopterus | reverse complement strand
TCTCTTGCACTTCCCCTCAGTCCCCCCCCCCCCCCCCCCCTTCTCTCTCCCAGAAATGCAAGTCCTTTCTGCAGGCTCGGACACTCGCGATAAATCTCCCTCTACCATCTCACCAAAAATCAATGGCTAATTTGGGCGCATCACTTTATGGGCCAAGTGTGGATGCAGGTAGACACACACACACACATACACACACACACACACACACGTATACAAGCTAAGAGCCCATGCTCTTCTTTTCTCACATATCCCAGCAGGCCAAAGGAAAGCTGCCTCGAAGAAATACGTCCGGCTGAGCCACTCTGTGCATGGTAAGTAAGTTAATAGGGAGCTGCCGTCACTGGCAAATGAATGAGCCCCAATCAATGGAGCAGTCATGGCCACAATTTATAAATCCATTTAAGACGCTCCCTCACCTGATGCTCATAAATCCCGCCATCCCTCAGCATCCATGGGGATAGGGAGCGAGTGCTGGGAGTGATAGAGGAGAAGGCTCTTGGAGAAGAAGCGGTCATTTTGTTCCAAAGCAGTCAAATCATGGCGTTAGTGTCCACGGTAGCACTGAAACATAAAGCGCATCTGCAATTTTACAGCTCATAGGCTGCTTTATAGAACCCATATCATGGAAGACCTTGCTTTTTTGGTTAAACAGAAGAGTTTGACATCATTCCTCAGCCATATAGGATGTGTAAGCTGCCGTAAACAGGTCATTTTTATCTGTGATGTCACAAAAACTCCACAGGAGTTGTTTGGATCCTCTGGGCTATAGTGTTGTTTCGATCAGACATGCTTAGGTGACGTTTGTGGTTGGGGCGGGATTTGGGGGGGTTTGTGATTCAAAAAGGATTTTTAAAACTTTCAACGCTGTAGCTCAGGATGCCCAAGCCCAACAATGCCCTTTGTTGGGCAATTGCCAACTCAGCCTATAGCACTTTTGCCCCACCCATTCACAAGGAAGCTGATTGAACCTCACTCTTTGAATGAGGTAAGCCAATCAGAACAGAGCTTATTTACACATATCAGTCTTAAAGGCACAGTAACCCAAACTGCCTCTTGAATTTTTAGGGACAAGGGCTGGTTGGAAAATCATCATGGAAAATAAATTATGACTCCTTCTGTTATTTAAACCCACACAAATGACAAATGCTGTGCTCCACAGCCTTGAATTACACTCAGCTCGTTATCGTTTAAAAAAAATACGATCCCCCCCGCGCGCCCTGCATGCTTAGAGACTGAAATCTAGTTACACTTCAGATAAATATCCACTCCCATTCAGGGTCTAGCCACTCAGGGGGGTGCTTCGGTCATATATTATTCATCAATGGAAGGAATTCCTCAAGGAACATCTTCATTTTGTTCAGAAGCATGACGAGGTTATTACAAATCAGCCATGCGTCCCGAAAACACAGCTTCTTCGAGCCGTCTCTTAGCCGTATTGATTCAAACACCAAAGCCATTTATGCACTAACAGACGGACACAGGAGAAAACACACAATAGCGATAGCTCTAAAGAGGATGGGATGCCTGATCCGATGGGCAATTTAAAGGAGAATGTCCAATACAGAAGGTCTAATGGATGCAACCGTTTGAAGGCCTTGAGCAAAAGGCATCCACCATTAGCCTATTGACTTACGCGTGGCTTTCTGGGCCGATTTTGAGCCGTAACTAAAGGCAGCCACGGAGAATGCACAAAGCTATTTGGTCCATCCCACTGTGTAGGCTTCCCCCATGCGGGCATGGCTGGTTTCCATCTCGATGCTGTGCCACATGGTGGAACTGATGAATATTCAACACTGCATACATACGTGCTGTGGTTTCACTGCTTATAAATATACATGAGGACCTTTAGGCATTGTTGGCTTAGTCCACAGCTCTTAGGGAGGGCAACACAGTGTATGTGCGCAACATTTTAAACTTCATAGTGCTAAAAGTCACAACAATGGACTGGAAAACACTTGATGCATTAGTGGAAAGCAACCAGGCCTATATCTTAAAGGAATAGATTTTTAGAATTTTATTCACTTTTCCACTGACCCTAGATTTGGTAGATCGGACAAAACATGATGGTAGTCCAGATTTATCTTCCCTGGGCTCTGTTTTGATGATCTGTGCAAGGCCCAAGTAATGTTTAAGGGCCTAAAAAATCATCAATCTAAAACAAAATTTTTGGGTCAGCGCAGCATGCATCACCTCACCTTTAAAAGTCAGTGGGGCATGAGCAATGGCGGATTGCTATTATGATGGCGTGCTTAGCTGGCAAAACAGATAGATGTTTTTTGGCCAAGGAAACGAACCTACTCGCATACAAAGTGAAAATATTTGACGGGAGCCTTTTCACCCAAGCCTTTCAAGTGCCATTAGGGCTGTAAGCACATACCTGTATCCATAACGAGTGTTGTGTACCTGCACGCTATTAAAACATGACGTTCCCTGCCTCGCCTTATTAAAAAATGTCATATGAGCAGGAAACCAATGCAAAACCATTTATTATGAAAATGCATGGTGTGAAATAGAGGAATGCGCAAAAACACTTTACCTTGGTGCAAAATAGGGCCCTAATAGTCCCCCAAAACCAAAAATACACACATCCCCAAAACTTCATCCCATTCAAACCGCATCCAGTTCTACATCAAGGTGCAAGAGATTTGTGGGTGTGGTTTAAGGCACAGTATGGCTTACTGTGAATGTTTACGGTGCCACTCAGTAGGGAACTTTTTGCCACTCCACCCGTGATGTGTCGTATACCTTTATACATGGAAGCTAGTGGCTACCAATAAAGATTAAGCCATCCAAGTACATCAGCAATTTTCGCAATATTTCTGCTCGTAACCCCACCTATTACTCCAAACCAGCTCAGTGTCAGGGCCGGTCAGAGCATCTCTGCACCACTCAACACACAAAGCGATTGATTTGCCTTCTGCTGGGTTTGAACAGAGCTGTAAATTATGTATTTAGGTGAGGGGACAGCTCATTGGATCGCAGAGAGCAACACAGCGGTACATAGATCAAAAGCCCAAACCTCACTGCACTCACGCTCAAGGTTTTTCCCCCCGTCATTCACAGCATGTTCACCTACTGTCTTATAGTCAGTAGAAATGAGCTGTGCTGATTGTGTACAGGACCTTTTTCATACAAAAAAGGCATAAGATGGTAAACATGTTGCAATGAAGTCAATGCCACTGCTGTGCAGGATGGTCACCAAGCCAAAAATATCTGATCAACAGCTGGTCTTGTTGTCATAAAAAGATCAGTGATGAGGGAAATTGTCAAACAATGAACCAGATAAGTGATTGGAACGGAAAGGTAGGTGTTTCTAACAAAGTGGTCCATGAGTGGCAGTGGTGGCCTAGTGGTTAAGACATTGCGCTGGGGACCTGAAGGTCGCAGGTTCAAGTCCCTCAAGGTCAGGCACTACTCTGCTCCATCTGCTGGAAGTCGCTTTGGATAAAAGCGTCAGCCAAATGAATAAATGTAAATGAGTGGAACAAGTTAGGTGTTTCCAGTGAAGTGGCCAGTGAATGTTACCTCAGAGCAGGTGTTTACCAACAAAGTGACCAGTGAGTGGAACCACAAGGTGGGAGAGTCTTATAAAGTGGCCAGAGAGTGGAACCACAAGGCAGGTGTTTCAAATAAAGTGGCCAGTGAATGGAACCACAAAGTAGGTGTTTCCAATAAAGAGGTCAGTGAGTGGAACCACAAGGCAGGTGTTTCCAATACAGTGGCCAGTGAGCGGAACCACAAAGTACATGTTTCCAATAAAGAGGCCAGTGAGTGGAACCACAAGGTAGACATTTCTAATAAAGTGGTCAGTGAGTGGAACCAAAATGCATGTGTTTCTAATAAAGCAACCATTAAGTGGAACCACAAGGTAGTTGTTGCTAATGAAGCGACCAGTGAGTAACCACAAGGTAGGTGTTTCCAATAAACTGGCCATTGAGTAACCACAAGGTAGGTGTTTCCAATAAAAATGGCCATTGAGTAAAACCACAGGTAAGTGTTGCTAATGAAGTGGCCTGTGAGTAACCACAAGGTATGTGGCCATTGAGTGAGACCCCAAGGTAGGTGTTTCCAAAAAAGTGGCCATTGAGTAACCACAAGGTATGTGTTTAGAATAAATTAGCCAGTGAAGCACAAGCTCAGAAATTGGATAGCACAGGAAGGTGTGTATACTACATGTATGTGTGTGTGTATGCCTGTGAATAAATGTATGTAACAAGTGTTTTCATCTCACCAGTCTATGTTTTATACAGCCGGCAGTGCCTCAGCTGTGCTGTAGCATTGATTTCATTCATTCATTCTGTAAAAAAGGCTTGGAGAAAATACGCAGGAACATTCAGATAACACATCCGGTCCTCCACAAAACCCTTCTCTCATTGATCCACAGCTTTCAGACAGAAACTGTGCCCCAGGGAGGGGCAGGAGTGAGGCAGCATGAGGAATAAAAACAGGATAGTGCTTTATGCCACCACAGAAAAGGCTGTTGCTGGCTATTGTCCCGTTATTGTTTCATGCATTTAAGCTGGGCCTTATATCTGCTTGTTGAAAAGGACATTTTGATTGACACCCATCATAGTCAACCTGTACACTAGGAACTGCCATATTTGTATTCAGCCTGATCTACTATCTTTGGGGGTTTTTGGCTAGTACTTTCGACCAGATCTTCCATCACTGGGTCCTCCTGCTCCTAATCTGTCCTTAGACCAGCTTGACCACCAAAGATCACCTCCATGTGCTCCATATGCTGTCTCACCAACCTCTCTAGCTAGCTGATATTAGCTAACCCAATGGTGTCTTTTGGAGGGAATTTTTAAATGGCACAGCTCAGTGATTAGCTAATTTTCCTGACATTAGGTAGCAAGCATTAGCTACAATGTTCTGAACCCTTTCTATCAGAGTCAGCACTCACTTTTTAAACCACAGTAGCTTTCTTGTGGGATCAGACCGAAAGGGCTAGCCTTCACTCCTCACATGCATCAGTGAGCCTTGGGTGCCCATGATCCTGCCACTGATTCATCAGTTGTCCTTCTTGGATCACTTTTGGTAGGTACTAAGAACTAATGACTAATAAGTGCTTAGTTTGGCTTAAATAGTGTGAAATGGAGCTAAATATGGTCAACGTTCCACTGCTTTTTATTTTCTGAGAGAATTTTTTTTGACTATTTTATGACTATTTCCACCCATTAGGTAGGACCCCCCCCATCACACAATACCTCCAACACAACATCATTGGACAACATAAGTCGCTTAGAGGACAACACTGACCGCCATCAGCTACCAAGCCATGCTAATGGCATCACGCTGAATGATAGGGCGAGAGGGAGGGCCACCCTACCTGCCCACAGTGAGAGCAAGGCCAGTTGTGCTCTTTTGGACTCCCAGCCACAGATGAGTGCGGGACCTGGGATTGAACTCATGATCTCTCAGCGACAGGGTCAGTTCTATTGCTGGAATTTCGAAGGTCCTCAAAAGACAAACAGATTCACCAAACTTAACGGTAGTCTATGATTCTTTCGAAAGGGTGTCGAGCCTTCTCTGAAGCTTCTTTTCTGTGTGTGATGTGAACCATCTCCCATAAACACTGATCTGACTCAGAGCTTGAGGAAGTCGCTCACGCAAGTTTGTTTTTCCCCTCCGTCAGAAAAACAAAGGGAGTCGTCTCTTTGCTTTGCAGTTTCTCTCGGTTCTGTCTACAAATCAGCCCGGGTTTGTCTCACACGTCTGCTTCCTGTCAGCCCCTTTGCATTCGGTTTCCTTCTTCATCTGAGGGCTTCTTTAGACTGCTTCAGACACACCCCTTGAAATATAGGTCTTGCTGCTCTGTAGGGGTATGCTTGACAGTGTGTGTGCTTCCATTTCTGTTCATACACTTTCAACTGAAGAGGTAAAAGCATACCTTTATTTAGGTTATATACACACACACACACACACACACACACACATCAATCAGCCAAAACATTAACACCACCTGCTTACTTTTAAGAAAGGCTGCAGCAGGTTGCTGCTGAAACAGCTCAGATTACGGTGCGCATTTTGTGCAACAGGAGCTCCTCGACAAGCCAAGCTAACCTCCAGTCCCCACATGCATCAATGAAACTTGGGTGCCCATGACGGTCACCAACTCCCCAGTTGTCCTTCCTTGGATTGCTTTCGGCAGGTTCTAACTACTGCACACCTGGAACACTCCACAAGATCTGTTGTTTTGGTGATCCTCTGACTCAGTCGTCAGCCTAATATTCGTCTATCTAACATAAATAATTATAATTATAATTAAAACATATGGAAGCGCTTTGCTCATGATGGCCAATAACCCTCCAGAAAACATCTCACTCAAATGGAGAACAAACAAATACTTCCAGAGTGGATCGTCTGCAGCATTGGTTGGACATTGTTTGCCACCTTTCATTCACACACTGAAACCAAAAACACAGGACTCGCAGTACTTAACACAACCAACACTGATGAATATTTTGCTAACTAAAGTGGTCTTCAGGAACAGTGTGGTTGTGCATGTGTGCTGGAGCTCACTGTGCCGTACAAAACCGACCTCCAACTTCAAAACAGATGAGTTGAATTGTCTGAGTGCAGAATTGTCTATCAAACCAATATATATACATATATATATATATACACAATATATACACATATACACTAACCTAACCCTCCAACTTCTCCCTGGACACTGTGACATTGGCTGCCTACTGCTCTGGGTGCTAACTGCTTCAGATGCATAAAAAGCAGAGAATACATTTCATTATGTATGTCGTACTTGTATAACTGTGTATTTGAGAAATAATGAATGAATTAACTAATGAACATATATGTGTGTGAGTGTGTTGGCTGCAGTTGTGAGCAGTGTTTATTTCAGCGTGAGCTCGGAGGGCAGACGGAACAAGGACACTGGCACTTCATTAATCAATCAACCAACTTAGCAAATTCATCTAATTAACTACTAATTACTCATCTGGGCTTTACGCCAATGCACATTCACTTCTTGACCCCCCGAACTCCAAGCCACGCAGCGCAGACTGCAAAAAGAGGCTGCACACTTCAGTCTCTCAATTTCACACACATACAGACACACACACGCTCCAGAAGCCCTACCAGTGTGAGGTTTTGGCCCAGCTCCTCAATGGTGAGTCCAGCGGTGAAGGCATCTTCCTCTGGATCCATCTCACAAAGATGCATGGGGTTTTTTGGTCCCTCCTGCCAGTTTTGTTTGCGGTCCAGTGCATTACGCCAGGCCCTTTGGATTCTGAGAAAATAAACAAGAATCTTCCATCACGTCCAAAGCTGTGTTTGGAATGGGCCCTTAATCCCTTAACCCCTATTGACACCTCACTGTCGATCCATCCAGATTGTTTGTGCCTCCTTTAACTGATTAATCCTAAGTATCTGGTGTGTGTGTGTGTGTGTGTGTGTGTGTGTATCCACGTCGGTCAAAGAAAAATGTATTAGAGTACTGAGCTTTTTCTGAGATTGGGCCATGTGGTAATATGGTATAGTGTGGTATTTTAAAAAAAAAGTGTTTCAAAATATGCCAAACTGCTTTTCCCTGACTATCAAGTAAACAGACGAATAAACAAACTTGGGTCATTTAGCAGGAGGGCTCATTGTTGGTGGTTTTGGGAGTTTATCAGTAGGTGGTGCAGATTTAAAAAGGGGAATAATCAGCAGCAATACCTAAAAAAATGACTCAGAACATTGGTTCTATGATGGCTATGAGAAGAGCTACACTCATCAGTACTTGTCAAGGCTTCACACAGTTTAAAAATGGAGGCTGCAATCACCATACACTTATGTCTGGACCAATCACTGTTCACTTTTATCTGGTTCAATCACTGTTTATTTTTATCTGGACCAATCTAGGTTCACTTTTATCTGGACCAATCACTGTTCACTTTCGTCTTGACCAATCACCATACACTTTCACCTGAACCAAGTTGCTATGCTTATTGTTAATTTTATCACCCATGCTTTCCTATTAAACATTCTGTTTAGTTGCTTGTCTCTCTTTTCTGATTTTATTCTCAATTTGGTGTTATATAAATATATTATTATTATTATTATTATTATTATTATTATTATTATTATTATTATCATTATTATATAGGGGCACTTTGTACTTTAAAAATTACAGTCTTCAGTCCATTTGTTATTCCCCTTTACCCTGTTAATCAATGGCCAGGGCCACCAGTGAGCAGGTATGATTTAGGTGGTGGAATATTTTCAGTGTGACACTTACACAGCACTGAAATATTAGTGTACAAAAGTACATTTTCATCATACAGGACTTTTTAAACCAAAGCTACAAACTGCTTTGTATTACAGGGGCAAATATTAAAAATGGAATTTTAAAAAGCTCCTAAACAAGTCTCTAAAACAACCTAGTGTGTGTGTGTGTGTGTGTGTGTGTGTGTGTCTTGCACAGAATACAATCACACACAGCAGTGCAGCTGGAGCTTTAAAACACTTCAGTGTCTCTATCAGGCTGAAAATAGTCCACTAGCCAAAAATATAGATGAACTGTGCTGCAGATACGGTATCACCTCTAACCTCATATCAACAAGCTGTTTATAATAAAGTGGATAGTAAGTGGACACAGATGACACCAGTGCAACATAAGCCACTATGGCAGTGCCACTGTAGTGCTGAGAATAATCTATCACCCAAATCATACCTGCTAGTGGCAGTGGTGGTGTAACGGTTAGGGAGTTGCCTCTGTTACCTAAAGGTCATTGATTCAAATCCCAGACCGGTACAAGTACCACGGAGGTACCTATGAGCAAGGTACCATCCTGAAGCACTGGTTCTACATGGACGGGTTAAATGCAGAGGGCACATTTGGTTGTGCGCCACAACGGAATGTGACCTCTGCATTTTAACTCATCCACATATGGAGCAGTGGGCTGCTTTCAAAAGTGCCAAGGTAGCAGTGTAATAGGATGGTGCCTTGCTCAAGGGTACCTCAATAGAACCTGGGCCAGGACTTGAACCTACAACCTTCCGATCACAAGGGCAAATCCCTAACCACTAGGCTACAAAACACACCTGTACTGGAGAAGAGCTGGTAAAATGTACAACGAGGGTAGACACAATGTACTGTATGTGTACCTAATGAAGTGGCCAGTGAGTGCATAGTGAAAAGTAGAAAAGAGAAGTACCTCTCAGCGCCAGACAGTGTTTATCTCTAACCCTAATGCAGGAGCAGCCCAGAAGCTAAATCTGTTTATCTTGAATCGATAATACATTAATTACAGTGTAAGCATCCCGTGTAATACACAATCCGCGGAAAAAGGAGAAAGTAATCCGACCACCTCCTTCTGGTGCGACCTGACTGACCTTACGGAACCCTCGGAAAGTAATTCATATCGACTGCAGCGAGCGGCCGCTGGACAAATTCAATTACAGGCGATCGTGCGCAGGTTCCGAAGCGACGTGTTTGTTTTGTCCTCTCGCCGTCACAAACACAACCTTCCAGGCTCGTGTTCCTCCGGAGCGGCTTTGGAGCTGGGGTTGCGTGGGCCGCTCACCTGCCGGTGAACCCTAATCCGGCTACAGAAACCCAATCAAGGGCTAAATTGCATTAGCGTCGGGCTGGGATCGATAGGGGCGAGGACAGGAGACACGCGCTTGAGCGAATTATCCGACGAGATCACAGCAATAATAACACCAGGAGGGAGGGCTGGAGGAAGTCAAGTAGAAGAGGAGGTAAACAACAATAATGTTGAAGAAATGAGGTGGATTAAAGTGAGGAAACTTTCTTTAATATATATTTACTCCAACAAACAACGCAACTTGTGTTGACTCACATAAAGCTTTTTGTAGTACCGCTGCTCTTCGAAACAAAGTTCTGTTTTGTGCTAGAAACACTTAATAACAGTGGTTTCTGGTGATATAGAACCACTTCATTAGAGAAGTGTAACGTCCATGTCCACGTGCTTATGTTTTTGGTTAGGTTTTGCCACGTGTCCTGTCCCTCGTGTTCGTGTTAGCCACGCCCCTCAGCTGTGTCCCATGTGCCGTGTTTGTCAGTCAGGTGTTTGTAATTTACTGTGTCTATTTAGTCTCTGTGCTCGTCTTAGCGTTTGTGGATTGTCTGTTGTTCTACCGTTGATGTTGTCTTTCCCATTCTACGTTGCTTCAGTGTTTTCATGCCTCGTGTTTTGTTTCCCCGTTTTACCTTCAGTGTTCTCGTGTTTTCTTTAAATAAATCTCCTTTTTTTTCAATTCGGTCGTTCTCCTGCATTTGCCGTCAGAAACCCCGCTTTCATGACAAGAAGAACCATGCGAAGAACCATTAAACCCTTCAGCATGTAGCATCACATGGGTGGGCCTTTGGCCACTGTCCCCTGAAGAAAGTTCTGACTGTGCAATAATAGAAGTTAAAGTGAGTTCAGTATTACAGTCGATGTGCCATTGTCTTTGCACTCACAGCTTTTAAATTTTGCGAAACTCAACGTGCATCAATGCAAAACCAGCAAAAGAGTCAAATGAAACAAACCACTGATGTTCAGCAGGCACGAACACTCGTCGTCTATACTCTTACTGGCCTAAAACTCCTGTTCTGAATCTGCTATCCTGAAACAGCGGCTCTGGGGCTCTGAAGTCTCACAGGCCAGTTCTAAAATGTTGACTATTAAAAAAAGTGCATCATCGGGTAGAACTGATCAAGAAAATCCCCCTGCTGATGAGCTAAAGATTCGAACGGCTCTTCGAGATCTCAAGGTTGTATATATAATAAGTAGTGTGGCAGTGCTGAAGCAGTGCTTCTTAAGGGTGTACGAAAGTGGCGCCATGGGTGTGAGTTTGGTCTAAAAAGTGCTGTAAAATCGTTTTTGTCATGATCATGGGGCGTCTTCCTGATCAGCAAAGCCTGCGTGAAAAAAACAAACTCCTGATGAACATGCTGCTCCTGAACCTCATGCTGCTTTAGGTCTTCACCATTCATGGTCAGCTTTGGTGGTTTGAGAGAGAAAGCCTTCTGCAGATGGAGCTCCACAGAGCCAAAGAAAAGAAAGAATGCTATCGATCTTTTCAAAAGTGGTAGGCATTAAATGGGTCATGACAAAAAGTGGTGGGGACGTGTCCCCAGTATTGCCAGCATGAGGCTTGTGAGTGGGTGCAAGCTTCAGAAACGAACTAGGCAACTATTTTTGGTCAATTTTAAGAAAGTTCCAGCTATTAACTGTGGATGTGAACCTGAATCTCTCTCATTTTTGGGGGTAGAATAGCCCAGACATTGCATCTAAATGAAACAAACATGCAGGTTGTAGCTATGACCCTGAAAAAGAACAGTGATATAGCTCATACTCAACAAACCCACTCTAAACTGTACTGCAAAAATGTGACTGACAAGGACCAAAGTGAGAGTCACTACCTTCTTTTACAGCACAGACTCGGTTCTGTTTCTAGGTAACAAGCAGGTACATACTGTATAAGCGTCTGCACTGCCCTTTATCCTCATACAGCTGCCTGGTACTTCGCTGTATTTATATTGCTTGTTTCAGCTTGAACAAGTGACGTTTCAGTGAAATTTAGGTGGAAGATGATTACTCCAAATGATAATCCATACTGTATTATGTCCAATAGGCAATTTTTCTTATGGAGGATGTAGAATTAAAAATTGTATTGATGGGGGGATGTAAATGTTAAAAATTCTGTTAATGTGGGGTGACTTGGTGATGAAGCGGTGGAGCACTGCTTCTCCAGGTTCACCTGCATGCACTAGAGTTCCAGTTTATATTTAGCGATCAGTCAGGCAGGTTTACAAAAATTCACTAAGTACAAGAATGGCACGCCCCTCAGCCCCGCCCCCAAACTACCTTCTGACTTCTGACGTCTGACCCTTTCTTTGCTTTAGCAATTGCATTTATTTCAATTGTACTGGAACTTCGGGAGTATTTCGGAAGTTTGCTCCTCAAATTTACCAAGCAACCACTTCAAGGACTGTTAAAAAAGGGTCTACTGCTTAAATCACTAGTTTTCCAGATATTCTATCGGCTTTTAGAGATGTACTGACATATTGTATCAATAAACTTGTTAACAGTCTCTTACATCGACCCGTTGTTAATTATTTAGTCCTAATTTATCACACTTAACTGAGCTCATCAAGCCTTCAGAAGAAGCCACACTACTGACACTCCTTTCTTACATGTTAATACACATGTACCTGTCCCATCATCTCATAAAAACCTGCTAATTTTAGTGTTGTTTGATAAGAACTGTACTTAATAACTGTGTAATTACAGATGAACAAAGCAAGAATAATGTAACAACTGGATGTTGCTTCTATTACAGCGGGATTGCAGTAGATTACAGCACTGAAGGGTCACTAGTTTAATCCCCAGCACCAGCAGGGAAAGTGTAGGGGAGGTGAGTGAGTAAACAGTGCCCTCCCCCTCCCACATACACATTCACAGCTGAAGTGCCTTTGGGGAAGGCATCTAACCCTCCAATTGCCCACCAAACACAGGTGTGCAGTGCACTGCTGTTGCTTCTGGTGTATGTGTACGTGTGTCACTAATGGATTAAACACACAGAGGGCGAATTCTCGGCTCAGGACTTGCGAGTGCCACAAAATCTGACTTTCAGTACACAACTATTAAGGACAATTAAACTACATCATCCCCGCTCCACCCTGCCCCCTCTGGTAAGGTCAGGTAAAACACTTTAGCACTCACACTATGGCCTTGCTCTCCCACACCAGCTGCTGGTCCCGGCGACGGGGACTGTTATCTTCCCCCTCAGTCCGCTGATGGCGGTTCCTATGACAACAGACAGCAGACAGGACAGGGCGTAGGGTGAAGTGCATTGTGAAGTTGAGATTAAACAGCCGTTTGAGGGTAAAAGGCTGAAACGGCACAGTCTGGATCCAAAGCAAGCAATTTCAAGCCGCAGGTTTGGAGATGTGCTTAAATGTGATTGGACGGAAGTCTTGTCACAATACAATTCATCATGTGTTTCGTGTTTTAGCATCTTTTTAGTCCCAGACAGCTCACTCACCTCTCCATCTTAGACCCTCCCAGTCCTCCACCGCTGTGGTTGCAGAAGCGATGATACTTGCGTCCTTCCTCCTGAAAAGGACAAGAAATTTCAACATACGCTTATCAGCCATAACATTAACACCATGATAAGGTGCCTCATGCTGATAAAAATACTCTGACTGTGGTGGACTGTGTGTTTGGACCACTTTCTATCTATCTTTTATTCTACACACTTCCCCAACCCAATCATAATAATAATAATAATAATAATAATAATAAGTAAAAACAGTAAATAGAATTACACAAGAGCACAAAAAAGTTTACCCCTATATACTGATTTTAAAACTGGTATTGGTATTCTACTACGGAGAACCACACTGTTAGAGCAGGGTCAAGGAAGGAGAACATTCAAGAACAATGTGAGGCCAGGAGAACTTTCTATAACAATGGGAAGGAAAGAGAACAAACTAGAACAGTGTGAATTGGGAGATATATTGATCTCAAAAATCAAACACAGGTATGGTAACCCAGTCCAACATCTGGGTTTACTGGCATTTGATGGAGAACATTGGGTTGTTGTGCTCTGGCCATTCAAAAGGGACAAAAGTGGTTAGCTGGAGTGATGCCACCAAAAAAAACACTTTGTTTTCCTATAGAACTTTTCAGTGGGTGGTTCTTTAAAGAACTATTTTTCCAAACAATATGGAGAACCTGATTAAAGATTTAAAAATACAGTTTCTTTGCCCATTAGAACTGCATGCTAAGAACCATTTAGAATTCATACGTTTTTAGGGTTCACCCAAATCTGAAAATGGTCACGTTTGCCTCAAGAAATGAAAACACACTCAGGTTTCCTTCTGCATCATTTTAGCTCGCCGGGAGTCTATCTATCTCGCTGTGTGCCAAATGAGGTGCCAACAGGTAGTAAAGCACTCAATAAATCGGCTGCCTGATGCCACAGATGGAATGGGCCGTTCCCAGACACAGCAGCCGGTTGTCAGTGGGCACTGCCAAACCTGTGATTTGTAGACTTGAGTCTCCATGCTCAGATGGTTTAGAGCACGACTCATCTTGGTTCCAGCAGTAATGAGTTCTGGAAAATGACATGAACAACTTTTGGAAACGAATGAAGTGCAGTTTGATTGGGCCTGGGCAGCTGTACTGCTGTTCTGCAGGCTGATGCACCATCTATATGTCCAAAAGTTTGTAGACACCTGCTGCTCCTCTGCTGTTCCTTCTGAAATCAGCAACATCAAAATGGGAAGTTGTTCTCATCAACAGCTTCAACTCTTCTGACTTTACAGATGATTTTGAAACATTGTTGTGAGGATACGACTGAATACAGCCATGAGATCAGTAGTGAGCTCTGGTAGTGGATGGAGCTCCACTACTCCAGAGAATATAGCTCCACAACCCAACTCATACCCCTCTTCAGTCATAAAGACCATGTTTGCCACAGAGCATCCCAATCCATCAGTCAGTGCTTTTCTATGATGTGGTCAATCAGCAATGACATGTTTGTCCAAATTTTTCTTCTTTAGTATAGAACTGAAACTATAAGGTTATTCTTGTATATAAATATTATAAGTATATAAGTATATACATTTTAAAGTGGAACCAAACACTGTGGCCACAACAGGGTTTGTTTTCACTAATCGCCTGAGGAGCAGGAGAGCTGATCCACAATCAGTGCCTCTAGTATAATTCATGTTAAGTCATATTGTGTCCTAAACCACACCCACAAGTCTGTTTTGGTGATATATTGGTATATTTGGTGATATACATAGAAATAATGTTTGTGACCACTGACTTCCAGTGTTTCTTAGCAACATTAGCCTCATAGTTCCAGGGCTAAACTAAACAAGCAAAATTTGGACTCCAGACATGTCATGTCCTGGGTGGTTGACTTCACCTAGGATATGATGATAACTTTGTACATGGGATTTACCTCAAAATAATACCTTTAAAGCTAAACTCACTAATCAGGAGGGCGTTGATGTATAGCGTATACCATGAGTCAACTTATTGATGACACAGGTTCCACAACAAAGAAACAATAGTTACATTAAACAATCTGTGGTCTGGAAGCAGTGGCTAAGGTACAGAAGAATAAGGTGGGGTGATATTTAGAAAATGTGTATACATAAGGTATCTCCCAGAGTGGACGCTCAGCCACACTGATGTGGACTAATCTTGTTTGAACAGGTCAGACCACACCTCTGACCTCGTCCATCACACATCCCAGACACATGCAGGCTATTCTGAGCCTGATCTTCTCTCAGAGTCTCCACGGAGCACTCTCTCGGTGCCTGAACACGCTGACATTGATCGAACGTCAACACCCTTCCAGTCCCTGAGCGCCGGGTGTAACAGATGTAAAAACAAGTAGGAGGAGTGTGTGTATGAATGTGTGTGTGAGAGAGAGAGAGAGGGAGAGAGAGAGAGAGTTAGGCCTGATTAATAACTTTAGAGGGAGTGTTTATGTGAGTTTCACAGATGGGGCCGCCAGTGCTAGTAATAGGAATAATAAATCTATTTCTTTTTGAATAAAGTGCTTTATAAGTAAAGGAGAAGTGGAGAAACCCAGGCCTGGGTCACTAGACTGTGTTAGAACGCATGGCTTTAACATGGAGTGGGTGGAGAAACTCAGCATACACCCTGACACACACTAGGGCTATCAGATTCTCTCTATGTGATTATCATGACTAAAAGAGATCACGATAATGACATGGTGATGTGTGCCACTGACTACTTCCCATTGTAGCTAAGCTCCAATGTTAAACAGGGATTGTTGCAAAAGTTCTATCTCTTGAAGAAACAAAGTTAATGGAGATTCTATGAAATACAATTATCTTTACACTCAGAGCTTCTTTAGATATGCTGCTTTACATTCCACCCTGAACCCATAAGTAAATCAAATCAGAGGACACGCATATACACTTGAGAGTGTAATGCATGCAACAAGAAAATGCAGACATGCTGTTTCTCCTGTAATGCTGAAGAATGAATATGTCATTTGGTGCAACTGTCGAGCTTACATGACCTGCATCAAATCATCACCAGTAAACAGGCCAGTGTTAGGCTAATGAACATTTCAGCCGTTTTAGGAGGTTTTCGGTTTTCCCATAAATGTGTCATGCCGAATTAAAATAACAAGATTGTCATTAATACTTTGCAATCCTTCAGTCTTTCATAGGTAGAGTTAGACACTCGCTATCTGTATTGCCGCTGGACTGAACCTGTCTTTGTGAATGCGCAGCACTAAAGCAGCAGCTCCAAGGCTCTTACTGTGTATCTACAAAGCTTTGATCAGAAACACCACAAAAAAGTATTAACCACAGATGTTTGTAGCTCAAAACCTACTGAAATCATTTGCAAACACATGCTTTTGGACATGCATTAGGAAAAGGTTGGAAAGCCAACAATTTTGATCAAAAGTTCTTTAAGCAACACATATTTTCACATAGGTGGGTTTCCCAACTAACTAGTAAGACAAACTATTAGGTCACTTTCGTGTAGGTCAGAGCCCTGAAGAGTTTAGCATTCTGCCTCATTAAATACACCAATGAAGGTAGATGTACCTAATGGACCGGTAACTTATTGGAAGCATTTTAGTCTAAGTAAGGTAGATATTTGCTGAAGCTGTGGCCTTTCTGGGGGAGTGTTGAGCTTAGAGGGTGGCACTGCGGGACACAGTGACGTCAATATGTAAGAGCTGGACCTCCAACAAAGTGTTTCAGGCAAAGGAGAACTGTGGTTTCTGTCCTGAAATGGTTTCTTTACCTTTGGATATCATTTGCATGCACAAAAAGATTTATAACACACTCTATAGTAAAGGTAAAACTTGTAAAAAATACACACAATAGATCCCCTTTAAAGACCTTTATGGTAGAAGGATTCAGAAACACTCCTGTTTAGAGATACCTCATGAATATGGCCATTCAGAAAAGATGCACTTAAAGAGATTGGAGAGCCTCTTGCAGCTCCTTTTACTTCATGTCCTTGGTTGACTGCCAGCCTTGCTCCCAGGGTCCGAGCACAGAGCATAATCATTGAAATTTACAAATGAAAAAGGCTGAAAAATCACCATTGTTGGAAAAGGCTGCATCATGTAGTCAAGTTTCTTATGTATTTTAATTAACTGATTTGGACACTGGCATCCAAACTGTAAACCTTGCAAAGGCTGCAGTGTTTTAAAGGGCCCATATCATGGAAAAACACATTTGTTTTAAATGGACATGTCATTAAGCATGCAAACATAGCTTTCTGATTTGGTAAATGAACAGCGTTGATCCAACTTATGTTTACAGTCACAAATTATGTGTATATTAAGTAAAATGTCTCAGGCAGCAGACAGCTCAAACAGCTAACATGCTTAGATAAAAATAACACTGAGACTAAGGGCCTAACCCAATTTTAAATATAGAATTCACTGACAAAATGCAAAACTAAGTAAAGAATATATTACATGCATGTTTATACTTGTTTATTTGCAAAAAGTAGTATCAAATGTAGTGTGGAGATGTAAAAATATATGGCTAGCTTGGTGCTAATGTAATATAGTTATTCCCATACAGAAACTTTTTAGCACTCTTTTATTGCTACAAACTGAATAAAAGAAGCACTTTTCAAACAAAAAATGCAAAAATCCAATGCTAATGCATGTGTGTGTGTGTATATATATATCTCATTTTACCTTTTTATAAGATTACAGAAATAAAAATATATTATATGCAGGTAATATTTCTCAAACGCAGGTAAATGTTTGTGTATTTTTTTTAATCTTTTATCACCAGATATGTACATAATGTACAAAATGTCAGATATCGGCATCAGCAGATCCCGCATCAGTGCATCCTTAAATATAAATATTCATTTAGCAACACTTCCTTTAAAATGTGTTTCAAAAAGGAAACACCTTAGTAGCATTTAGCGTCTTTACTTTCTGAGGAGACGGAGGAAAGCCCATCTTCCACCACCGATCCTCACAATGTTTTACAGAGGGACCATTGACCAGGGAGCATCCTGAGTAGCTGCACCACTGTCTGGTTCGGAAATTGCACAGTCATGGAGCACAAGGCCCTGCAGCAGATAGTGAGGTTAGCTGAAAAGATCATCAGGGTCTCTCTCCCATCCATCATGGACATTTACACCACACGCTGCAACCCCAAAGCCACCAGCATCGTGGATGACCCAAAACACCCCTCACACAAACTGTTCTCCCTTCTGCCCTCTGGCAATAAGCATCCCCCAGGCAATAAGACTCTTAAACACTCAGGAACTGCAACCACACACACACTTAACTATTCCTTAACTTATATTTATTACGTATACTGTACTTATGCTGCTACATTCTTCCTGCCCCCGGTGTCATTGTTTACAATCACAGTATTGTATTTTTGCACATCCTGCTTCCTTGCACCTGGTCATCCCATAACTGCACTGGTCACTGTTGCGCTGTCCTTGTTCGTACCTGTCTGTCTTTGCACTGTCCTGCAATGTTTGCACATCTTTGCACACAATGCACTTTATGTTGTTAGTTGTTTAGTGTTTGTGGTCCTGTGTTTCCTGTAGCACCATGGTCCTGGAGGAACGTTGTTTCGTTTTACTGTGTACTGTGTGAACTGTATATGGTTAAAATGACAATAAAAGCTGACTTGACTTGACTATATATTACTAGCAGTAGAAAGTGAATGCATATCCTTTATATCCATACACATGGTCAAACATCAACAGCATTCAGGGTTAAAAACTACTACTCTTCTTTTAGCTATGCTCACATACTACAGTCCCACTTTTATAGATAACAACATATTGTACAGGATCAGAAACCACATAACAAGTCTATTAGAGGTTACTGAACACCTCCCCATGCTTTGAGGGGAGTGTAATATGTTAGGGATGCAGGTAGCACCATGGTAATTGGTGGAGTATACAATTGATCATAACATAAACACCACCTGCCTAATACTGAGTAGATCCCTCCTGCTGCTACAACAGCTCTGACTGTGATGCACTGTGTTCTGACCCCTTTCTATCAGAGTCAGCATCACTTTTTAAACCACAGTAGCTCTTCTGCAGGATTGGACAGTGAGTCAGTAAGCCTTGGTTGCCTATGACCCTGCTACCAATTCACCAGTTGTCCTTCCTTGGATCACGTTTGGTAGGTACTGACTACTGAACAACTGGAACACTCCATGAGACCCTTGCATAACCTGCCAAGATAGTCAGTGATAGTAGATATCAGTGGTCATAATGTTATGGCTGATTAGTATAAGCTTCCTTTACTGCATCATACACAACCTTCAGGTACCAAATATTTCTTGGCTGCAAGGCGACATTTGTAGTGAAGATGGTAACAGTGTAAATGTGGCCAAATGGCTTCAACACAAAACCATTACTGGCGATTACGTTCTACAGAAGGATGCGCTCAATTAGAGAAGATCACCTAGCACAATCTGATCTAGTCGCCACATCGGCTTCATTTGCACACGTGAAGCTATTGGCCACCTCTGTCCAGCAGAAATGTTGAATCAGGGGAAAGAGCTGTATCTGTAAGGCCATTAATTGGAAAATTGGAAATCAATTTACAAGAGCGGCGCTGGCAACGGGCCATCATTCGGCACCACAGCCGCAGGTCCTGGACCAAAACGTAGGAGAGAAAAACCACTGCAGAGTAGATGTAGTCGCGTGAGCTGAATGGTAATTACACCTACATCATATGTAAATGACACAAGTGGAACACATTCAAACAACTACAGGCTGCCAAAGCTAAAAGATAAAAGACCAGCACTAGCACTCAAACGTCCTTCTCGAGTGCTAAAACGACAAGCACTCACACACAAATGTCCTCCTTGCACACTCATAAAGAGATATACTGCCATCATACCAAACGCTTTGCTCGTTTTATTTACACCAGCTGTCCTTGTAAACATTTTGTGAGAACGGACCAATAGAAATTATTCAACAAAGTACTATTATGGGGATTTCCACTGTTTTTTCAAATTTCCCCCATAATTCAGTGGTTGAGATGTAAACAAAGTCATTCAGAGTGGGCTTGGTATGATATAGTCCAGTGGTGATGCATGGAACCAGAAATACAATTTTATTTGCTCTCCAAACATTTTCCAGCACGAACAGATTAAATTTTAGGCCAAAAACTTCTCAAGACTTTAAACTAAACGGTAACATAAGATCTTAGGCTCAGTATAGTCACAGCCATTCATTCCTTCATTCATTTTCCAAGCAGTTTCTTCCATTTCGGGTCATGGGGAAGCTGGAGCCAATCCCAGCTAACTACGGGCCCAAGTTGGGGTTCACCCAAGACAGGAGGCCAACCCATCACAGAGCCACAACCATTTCATGTACAAACCCCATAGTAAAATGCTATTAAAAACAAATAAAATTGGTTTGTAAATGTAATATATATATATATATATTAGTCTGGCTGACCAACTTGATTGTACTTGATTTTTTATAGGCAAGTGAAAATGAAAGTGACTATTTGTAATTGTGAACACAGTCAATCACCTTGCTCAATGGTACCGCAGTGACCTGTGACCTAATGTTCACAAGAGCAAGGTCTTAAACACTAGGCCACCCCTTCCCAAAAAAGGTAACAGGTGATCAACAGGTGTATCATGATTGAATATAAAAAGGAGAAGCTACCATAGGCTTGATGGGTCATGGCTCATCACTTTGTCAGTCAAATGTCAAATGACATATTTCATAATCTATAATACATAATATCGTTTTATAATATTTAGAGAACCTGGAGAAGTCTCAGTCCATGAAGGGCATAGGCAGAAACCACTGTTTAATGTGCGTGAACTTCACCTCAGATGAATGAAACCATCATGTTACTGTGAGAAATGTGTGTCATGTTATGGGGAGGGATCATCAAGGTCCACAGCTTGGGTGATGTGCATAAGTGTGAAGGTCCCATTGATACTGAGGTGTATATTGGGATTTTAGAGAGACATATGCTGCCATTAAGGTGACGTCTTTTCCAAGAAGGTGCATGAATACTACAGAAAGACAATGTCAAGCTTCATTCTGTATGTGCTACAACTACATGGCTTTGTAGACACAGAGTGTGTGCTTGACTGGCCTGACAGCAGTCCATATCTGTTTAATGTTGCTTCATGAAGAGGAGCATGACAATGGCGACAGACTGTTGTATTAAGCAAAAATGGGTGAAAATTCCTGCAGCAATTAGCATCATCATTCCCAAACAATTCAACAGTGTAAATAAAGGGAAAGGTGGTGTAATACAGTAGTAAACACATCTTTGTCATAAACTTTTATAGAATTTCACAGCGCCAAATTCGAAGCGTGTTTAAAGAAGGAAATAAAAAAGAAAAAGAATCCTGTGTGTATGTTTGTCCTACATGCACATCCAAGCAATGGGGATATGAAGCATATTCACCTTGAACACTGTCCTCGAGTGTGGGGATTCATTCCGTTTGTGATGATGCAGACCAATAGGAACAATTGGGCTTCAGGGTGCTGCGTGAAGGTAATGTCATGAAATCCAGCTATTAATGGAGCAATCAGAGAGCTACAATGTGACCCTAAGACTCACACACCACACACACACACACACACACACACTCAAACACCTGCGCATCTGAGGTACCAGTTCTAAATTACTGTGGCCGTTTGTGGCATGGGAGGTCCCATCAGATTTACGAGTGTGTATGTAATGGGAGAGCGGAGAGTTCAGGTGCTACTGAGGCATCCAATCTCGCAGGCTTCCTAACACCAATAAAAATTCAGCCTCCAATCTACACACACACACACACACACCTCGCAGAAACACATACACCTTACAATAAGAGATAAAAAGGGACAATTAAGGACCATAAATAAAACAAAAGCGATAAAAAAGAGAGAATAACAGAGGAATAAAGAAAAGAAAATGAGTTTGGGGGAAGAAAATAAGAGGAGAGAGAGAGGGAGGCACAGAGTGAGAGTGAGAGAGAGGGGGGGAGAGAAAAGAGAGAGAAAGTGGTCAAATAAAAGAATTACAGACATAAAGAGAGAATATTGAAGTTAAAGAGAGAGGGGAGAGAGAGAAAGAGGGGGGGGGAAGCAGGGGAGTGTGTGAGAGAGAGAGAGTGAGTGAGAGGGGTGAGAAGGTTCTGTGGCTTGGACTCATGGTGCCATCAGACTCGTGATGTGGCCTTTTGGAGAGCATATGGATTTGGCAGAGGCTCCACCACTTACATCCCCGTGCTAAAGCGCAAAGCTACATCCAATTAAACACGGCGCTGATTCATTTAGCCCCAGAGAAACAGACCCCCGGCTTTGCCTGAAGCACCCCCCACCACGCAGCAAACAGATGGATCCAGCGCACCGGCCGTGGCTAATAAAGTGCAGCTAGGTACTCAGCACACGGCTCGCCACCCGCCTTAAAAATCATCTTCATCATGGCAGGAGTCGCAGGCACCCTCGCCATTTCAGAGATGGATTTGCCTGCAGTGGCATGACTCTAGCAGAGGGGAAGAGGGACACTTACAGCAAAGCCGTGAAGAAGTCCAGCGTGCTTTAGGACTCATCAGCCTCACTGCCAAAGTACAGAAGCCTTTAGGAGTGACTCATCTGATTTTGGGATACTGACTTGATGATATAAGCTAGGGGGAATTCGACATTTTTTTCTTATTCAGTGTTTAAGATGAAAACATACTCGATCAGCATGGGTTCAGTGGGAAATGGTTCGGTCTCTGATTTCTTTACAGCGGTGGTGAATGGAACCAGACGTCTCCCACGCAACTATTGACTCTACACCCCCAGTGAAGCTCCAAGTGTCTTCTGATCATTTCTATGAAATGTTGATGATGGTAAAATAGTGAAAACTAAATCACTTTGGGGACTATTTTGCCTCATAATGTGACCGCATAAACCCTTCCACCATGAATGGGTTTAGTTTTAGGCCCAAAAGCTTTTCCAGACTCTGGCAAAACAATGCCTCAGGCATCAGGCAGGATCTTCATCACCAGTTCATGTGAGTTCTATCTGTAAGGGAGCTTTTAGACATCTGGTTCCATTGACCATCACTGTGAACAGTTCAGACTGGTGTTCTGACTCTTCACAAAGAGGAATTCCCAATTGTAGCAGTCATGTCACTTGGCAGTAGGCACACTTTCAGCAAAGCTGTGAAGCTCTGGTAGTTTCACTGCCGAAATCCACAAAGTATGGCTCTTTGGACCACCATGGAAATGTGCAAGAACTTAGTGTAAGGGATCAACACTTGTGTTTCCCACCAGAGGAGTTTAATTAAGTGTTATTCTTTTTTCATATGACCATTTTTTATCTGAAAAAAATTATAATAATTAAAACAAATAATAATAATCATAATAATAATAATATAAATAATAATAAGTTATTATAATAAATAATAATAATAATTATTATTGTTGTTGTTGTTATTGTTATTATTATTATTATTATTATTATTATTATTATCATTATTATTATTATTATTATGAATGTTACATTCTGAATGCAACACCATTTAAAGGTGGAACAGGAAATTCCAGCAACAGACCACAGAATATGAACTTGGCTCTTTATTTGGTACATGAGCTAAACTGATGAACATGCTAAACAAACAGACTTAAATTGTTAAATATGAAATGTCAAATGTCCGGAACAGTACTCAGGTGCTGGTTCAGAAACATCCATGAGTATTCAAAGCCTAAGAAAATGCTATCTGGGCCAGACTTCGAAGCAGTCCATCTGATCTTGGGACGCTCCAGGCTTATTAAGACACAGTCAAGGCTTTCAGCACGAGCTGCACTCTACACACACTCGTCCTCCTCTGGGAGAACAGAGGAAGCGGAACACACTTCCAGCATCTAATATCTGTCTGTCTCTATCTCTCTCTGTCTAGCTCTCGCCACCTTTCTCCATTTCCGTCTACCTCTCAAATGAGGTTTTTGGCCCCTGCACACCACCACATTGCTGGTCTTCCCTTTATAATGTATTTCAGAAGCCATTAACTGTCTCCTGCGAGGCTGCGTCAGGGGCTTCAGGCTGGAGCTCTACAAACATCCACCAACGCGCTTGAGCTCACATTCTCTGAAACAGTTCAGGCTTTGATTTGATCTGTGACAACTCAACCATTAACCATCAACCATCTTGAGAAAGGGTTCTTTGGAGCACAAGAACCACCCTTTAACCTACAGATCTTTAAAGAACAACAAGACGTACCTCCTAACGATTGTAGCACCTTCGCATACACTATTAAAAGCATGGGTGCCAGAAAAGTTCTTTGTGTGATGCAATGAAAGAACCACGTTTTATTCCCTAAAGAACCTTTCAGTGGATGGTTCTTAAAAAAAAGAGTGATTGAGTTTTGTAAGAGCCTTTACGCTTCTGGGAAGGCTTCTAGTTTGCTGTGAGGATTCCATTGCAACCGTTAGTGAGGATAGGTATGTTGGAGGATTAGTTCTGGATCACAAACGCCACTCGAAACTCATCCCAGAGGTACTGGATCACCATCACCCCACTATGGTCTTAGAAGTGCAATCCATCAGTCTCTCTGATTTGCTCAGTTTGAGTGGGGATTAACTACTGTCCAGAGTGAAGGTCAATGCAGTCTTAGCTGCACTATTGATTACGGGGGGGAAAGATGGATGGATAGATGGATGATTCGATGGATGGACAGATAGATGACTGGGTGTGAACCAAACACTGTCTGGGACCACTTTGAAAACTGTGCCACACTGGTATGGATGAAGCTTTCATGTTAATTTTAAGTAAACGTGGATAAGCACTGAACACGGTCGCTAGTAATAAACAGCTCTGTGCTGTGTGCTATTGCGGCCGATCGAGCCGTGCCATGAGGGTGCATTCAATATACCAACTTTTTAAAGTGCTCAATACATCATACTGCAACTCATTATTAAATATTAAGGAGCTGCACTGTAGAAGCGTCTGAATGCAGACACATGAAGTCAGCTCTAGTCTCCATGCGGACAGGAGGAAGGAATTTGGGGAAATAGTTCATTTAAACTCAGTACTAAAACGTTCAACTCGTAATGAAACGCACTTCAAAATTGGAGGAATTCATTCACCAGGTCTCACAAGTGGTGTAACTATCTAAGTGTTGTACCAATCATTGGGACATTGCGAGTTTACAACTGGTCTCTGTCTGTCTGGGTGCAAAGGGTGGTGGCCCTCCCACTCCCCCAACACTCAGCACAATGCTTGCCAGCATGGACGTCTATTATCCAAAGTGAAAGGGAGAAATTAAGCGACTATTTCTCATTGTGAAGACACCACAACACACAGTCCACCACAACAAAATGTCACCTCTGCATTTACACATCTGTGAAAGAGACTTGCTTGGGGACCTTGCTCTCGGGAACCTCAGTGGTACTTGTACCAGTCTGGGATTTGAACCAGCGACCTTCAGGTCAAGGGGCAACTCCCTAACCATTAGACCACCACTGCCCACATAACAGAACTGGAGGCCTCCAGCAAGCATGTCAAGCTGTCCAGGGGTCACTTTCACCCTCCCAGTGCTGGAGGTCTTATGTCATTGTCTTGAGTTCTAGCCTGTGGGTGGAACTAGAGAGGACTAAATTGGGCAGTAAATCCGGCAAAAAAATCCCCCAAAAAATGAATTTTATGTTCTTCAAAATTCATTCAACACTACTTTTAGCGAAAAAAATAAATAAATCAGAAAAAGTTTGGAACAGGATCTTTTAGAACAATGTGCAGTAGCTTCTCATCACAGAACCATGTGAAGAATGATTCAAACTATTCTGTGTCATTACGAAACCATTACCTTCACCAAAGAACCTTGGAAGAACCTCTCGGGAGTGTGAATTTTAACTCAATAACGCTCTTGTCTTTAATGCAATGTCATATAAGAACAAGTTTGAGAACCATTTCATAAATGAGGCGCTTTGGAAACCAATCAATTTAAAGTTCTTTAGGGCCGTGGCTCTCATATCGTCAGTGGCAGCTGGATACTAATGGGGTCACAGAAAAACGGAACGAGTTGATTCTGCTTTGGCCACATGGTCGATGGTAAACATTGTAATTTAATATTTGAGTCAGCCAATCACAGTTCATGGCCTCCAGCTCCTTAACAAATGATCAGCGATGCAGAACAACACTATTAGTCTTGTATAAGAAGGTCAGCCATATAATATATATAATGGGGGGATTGTTCATGGACAGTTCAATGACACTTAATGCACAAAGTGCACCTTCGTCTAAGAGACAGTTTGGTAACTGCTGCTTTACAAAGCCAGAATAGGTTCTTGTATGACATCCGAAGAGTTTTTAGAACGTAAGGACCTTCCTGTGCTAACAATGACCTCAGGATTTGTGAAGAAAGTCAGAAAACATTTAAATATCAGAAGAAGTAACAAAGGAGACTCAGCGGCCACACTGTTCTGTCAGTGTATATGTGTGAGAGCCAGATTATTCAATTAACTTCCATAGTTCATCCGATTCAGGGCACTTACCGCTGTCCGTGGTGCTGAAAGGACAGCGACTCACACTAACAGGCAATGCAATGATACCCGTAGTAAATCTTTGCTTTTCCTTGTCCAGTGCTACACCATTCCTCCAAAGGCATCCGGACAGATCTTCTACTGAGTAAGTTCGTCCTATTTAAAGAATAATGCGCCAGTGGACTGAGCCCACTGAGAGAAGCTTTGAGGATGTTTTCACAGAACAATTGACTACTGACCTCTAGTATTTATCCAGTAGCTCCATTTCTAGACCAAAAGAACAAAATTTAGGCACCAAATATAGCTGCTTGACCACACAGCAATCACCTCCATGGAAAAGAGCTGACCAGCAGACCAACATACTCATCAGCTAGTGGGGTATAAAGACCCCCACCACCACCACCACCACCATCACCATTGGGCTGTGTAGTTCTCTGGAGTGGTGGAGCTCCATCCAGCATCTTCTGGATGGCGTTTGTGATCCAGAACCAATCCAGCATCAGTATTTGACCTCACCAATGACTGCCATCAAACCCTCACAGCAATGTTTCAACCTTCCCAGAAGAGTAGCTGTTATTGCAACAAAGAAGGGGACAACCCCCCCTCACCCCACCCCCCACCCCCCCATCCACACACACACACACCACCACCACCACCATCTAGTAATACTCAGTAGAAACGCCGGTGTCTCCAAACTTTTGGACACGTTGTGCACTCCACATGGAAAGCCACCTGATGACCTCAGCGGTTTAGCTCCAGATGTGCATGCCACCGCTGCCCCTTACCCAGCGGGTGTACTTCCAGCATCAACACACACCTTCAGCCCACAGTGTGTGTGTGTGTAGCCAACAGTCCGACCCCCAACCCCCCAAAAGCCGAGCTGGACATGGGAGCAAATAAAGACGAGCACCTACCTGCGTGATGCACAGAGACAAGCGCTTCCTCTCCGCCTCGCCTCGTGCTCGCACGTCCCTGCAAGAAGCAAAAAAGAAGAGGGACACGAGCAAAGTTGGCATGCGACCAGCAGACAATTGCAAAGCTCTCGGTCAGCTCGCGCTAGACAGATCCATCTGGCTTCGCGATGACATAACCGTGCAAGATGGGCTTGGGCTGCATGAGACAATCAATCAATCAATCAAGCAGTCAGTCGCTGCATCCGTGAGCCAATCAATCAATCAATCAGTCAAATCAATCAACCAGCGTCCTCTGCAGCACGAGCACTAAGCCTTGCATCGGATGCATCGCGTGTGGGAGGGGGGACGGAGATGTTGCACTAACCGAAAAGAGCCGGTCCCCAGCATGCCCGGATCACGTCTCGGTCAAAGCAGCGCGCGGATGAGAGCGAGAGCGAGAGCGAGAGCAGCCAGCAGCTCCGACTTCCAGAGCGTCCTCTCGGCCAATGGGGCGCGCTAAGGCAACCAGCACGATTTTATAGCGCAGCGCGTGCACGGAGCTCGGTGGGAAGCGCCGCTAATCAGCATCAATCAACACCGTCTACACAGTCGGGGGGCGGGGGGACTAGTCACTGTAGAACATCAGCAAGTCAGCGGTGAGGAGCGGTGTGGTCTGGATGGGAGTGAAGTGGCTCCTGCTTTACAAAAACATTCTATATGTACACGCACCAGTCAGCCACAACACTGACACCACTCACAGCTGAAGTGAGTATTATTGATGATCTGGTTACACTGTGAAGGGGGTAGTATATGAGGCAGCAAGCGAACAGTCAGTTTCTGAAGCTGATGTGCTGGAAGCGTAAGGATCTGAGCCACTTTGACTAAGACTTTTACTGTGACGACTGAATCACAGCATCTCCAAAACAGTTGCAAGTGTGCAGTAGTTCGTACCTACCAAAAGTGATCCAAGGAAAGACAATGGGTGAATTGGCGACAGGGTCATGGGCACCAAAGGCTCACTGATGCATGTGAGGAGTGAAGGCTAGCCTGTCTGGTCTGATCCAATAGAAGAGCTACTGTGATTTAAAAAGTGATGCTGACTCTGATAGAAAGGGGTCAGAACACACAGTGCACCACAGCCAGAGCTGTTTCAGCAGCAGGAGGGACCTACTCAATATTAGGCAGGTGGTGTTAATGTTATGGCTGATTGTTGTATACTGTATATGTTGTTGAGAGTGAGCTTAATAGTCATCTAGCCATCACAATAAGGCCCTTAGATCCTTACACTCAGCCATTTTTTTTCTCATTTCCAGTACAAAAACTTCCAGAACCGACTGTTCACTCACTGCCTAACTTTTCCCACCCCCCTGACAGGTACTATTGTAGCGATATAACGAGACAGTCAATGTTATTCACTTCACCTATCTGTGGTTTTAATGTTGTGGCTGATCGGTGTATATTTATACTTACAACTGGACAGTAATGAACTGTACTGACTGGACCATCATCCACATACACTGTGACGGCTGTTTGGTAGCACCGTGTGCTGGGCCACAGTGCTGGAAGGCATCTCATCCTTCTAGGCCGATCTTTTCCAGTTCCACCCTTTTGCATAAATAGCTCTGCGATGCTGTGCTCTCTTTGAAATGGGCGGGTAATATATGAACAAATAGCTGCTGTTTATCTTCAAATAAAGTGTCAGCAGCGTTGGGCACGAACGCAGGCCCACAGCTTGCAGGTAAACACGGTAACGGCAAACACGAGGAGCCAAATATGAAGTGCGGCGTGAGAGATTATCCTTGGAGGTGTAATGTTTTATCAATAAAGGCTCATTTCCACAGCAGGTCAGCTGGAAGACAGATGAACCTGAGACTATCATCTGTGCTGGAGTGCAGCCTGGTGTTCTAGCTGTAGAAGACCATGAAAACTTTCACCGACCCATCAGCAGGTTTTGTGATTCAACCGCTTTTTTAAACACGCCAGTCGTATTACTGTTATCGTAAATGCAAATGATCTGTGTCCTGATTGGCCTCCCTGCATTTGTGTCTCACTTAAAAAAGCAGCATGGACCGAAACACTCCTCAAAGCTTCACTGACTGCTCTTGATTGGTTTTTGTGACATCACAAAAACAATGAATTCCAAATATGCTGTTTACACTTTAACAGTGTTTACATACAACAGCAATCAGCAACATTTGGTTTTCCATGATACAGGCCCTTTAATGAGAGCTTTGGTTTGTTCAAGTTAACTATACAGTCCGTTGTCATGGAGAAGCGTTTTGACGCGTTTACAGAATTAGAAAAATAGCAAAAATAAAAACTGTTTCAACTTCAAACAAACACTTCAGCTTCAGCTTCAGCTCTCACTGGCTCGGAGTACATGTGCGTTTTGAGTCAGCAGGTTTCGAGTTCTTTAGGAAGGGAAGTTACTGTCCACGGTAATGAAACATACTCTACAGACGCAGCAGGAATCGACCTTTAATGCGAAGCTCTTCATCTTGTACAGGTATGGAAACACTGAGCGTTCCCAGTCATTTTCTCCTGCAGACACACAGTCCAGATCATTAACCAAACAGTGAGCACTGGAACAGTGCGTTCATTCATTCGCTCATCCATCCACACAATTCATCCATCCATCCACCTTATTTATTCATTCACCTCATTCATTCGTCCATCTATCCATTTCGTTCATCGATTCAAATTCATGCATTCACACACCTATTCAATTCACCAATCAGTCCATCCATCCATCCATCCTATTTCTTACATCACTTTAATTCATTCATACATTTATCCATCTATTCAACTCATCCATCTTTTTACATTTTTTCATCCAGCCATCCAATTCACACATTCATTCATTCAATAATTCATCCATCAGTTCAATTCATCCACCTATACACTTCCTTCATGAATTCATCTGTCATTATTTTCACTCATCCATGCGCTCAATGTATGCATCCATTCAGCTCATTCACCCATCCATCCATTCATTTTGACCATCTATCCCTATTCAACTAGTTCATGCATCAATTAAATTGGTAATCTTTTCATTCATTCATTCATTCATTCATTCATTCATTCATCCATCCATCCATCCATCTATCCAGTGAGGAGACCATGGCCACACAAAAAGGTATAAATTGTTGTATTACAACAGTGTTGGTAGAAAGTGTTGTATCAGTTCTAAAGCAAAGAGGCTTTGAGGGTGCACTTACTAACCAGTCCTGAGGTGTAGCTGGTTTCCTCTAGGTGGTCCGAGTAAAGAGAAAGAGGGAGAAATATGGCTGCAGTAGATTAGAAACATGGTTTGTTGTCCTCCACGGATTTCCTCTGATAATGACTTCATACCTGACTGCCTGGTTCGGGGCGCTTGAACGCGGCTGCCATGCTTAATTGGGAATCCATTGCCTGCAGGTCACCTCCACTCAAGGAGAGTTACAAGAACTTCAGTTTCACACTAGAAACTCCTTCTTGCTGAATACCCCAACCCCCCTAGCCATTATCCACTGAAACCAGTCATTTGCCCCAAAACACCCTTCTTCTTATGCCATTTAAAGGTGGTTGGCAAACAGCTATTAGGTACACTACTGCCACCTTCTGGCTGCAAGTAAAGCAAGCAAGTGATCCTAGAAGATTTGTCAAATAGTTCCTGGTGTTTACCAAGTTTTTATTGCTAATTCCTACTGACAGCCAGGTCAATGTAAGCAACCACTCTGTACACCATATATTTTCACAACCAGCCATACAATCAAAGACCACCGAATATAACGAGCCCATATTTTATTCTGAGAAAAAAATTCCCCTATTCTTTCCTTTTTCTTTTCTTTTTTTAAACACAATACAGAAACTGTGAGTTTTGTTCCAGCCTCTATCTCCCGCTCTCTCTCTCTCTCCCTCTCTCTCCCTCTCTCCCCCTGAGGCAACGACTGCAGTAAGGCACGGCACCTTTTTGGTTGCAAACCGTGAACGTGACTCCAGATCTAACACCGCATGAGAGGCTGGCGTTAAATTCCAGATTGACTTTTGATATAGACTTCATTCGCCTTTGCAAAAAGAAAAATTGCAGCGCCCTTCCGAACAGAGCACAGAGGTCTTTAGTCAGACTCATTGGACAGCCTCCATATCTGGTTTACACATCAAAGGACCTGACTAAAAGATAAAAGCTCCATTGGTGAAACCCAAAGGGACTACTGACGAGTTTAAAAAGCCCCCTCCTGTTCCACACCCTCAGAACGCAGAGCTGAGACTGTCAGAAATAAAGAAACAGGGCTCGACATAGTTAGCAGGACGATTATATTTACATTTATGCGTTTGGCAGATGCTCTGATCCAGAGTGGCCTAACAGAATGCAGTGCCCTCCAGGATTACTGCAACCCTTGCAAAAGATAAAGAGGCTTATTAAAAAAATCATATCATCAGATATCAGTTATCATCTTGATACTGTACTGAAAGTAGAAACCAAATCTAACCTTTATTTGAGGTCAATTTAATCTGAGGATTAATCAGCAATTAGTGAAAAATACATTTTTAAAACAAAAGCACAAATGTCACAATTTTGAGCACCATAGGAAATTTAACTGAAGGAAATGTGAATGTAGCATGATCCCACAAATATTTATCTCATTTTAAGATGGCCTAAGTGTTTAGGAACTTTTAAGCAGTCAACAATGATTTCCTGTTTCACTGGGGTATAAAAATGAGGCGACACATGGCCCAAATCCATGGGAAAGACTCAAGAGCATTCAATTGCATTAGGGCAAATGTGTATTTTCTTGCATAAATCAGTGAAAGGATACAAGAAAATAGCTGTTTGACTTAAAATGACCATTGCAACAGTTTCCCAGTTTCTAACTCTTCCTCTTTTACCCAATTTCTGCATTTTTAAAAAATATTTTTGTATGAATTTTGGCATATATGTACTTATGGCAAAAAAATTGCATAACAATTTAAGTCTCATAAAAATTTCAACAGACTCAGTGCTGTTCTGTTGGCAAAAGGGGGTTTGGTGCCAGTAATTAAGAAACATGTTTTTAAAAAAGCGTCTTTTGTGGTCACCTGTGACTTTTTTCTGGTGGTAATGGGCTCACATGGCATTTGTACAGTGGCTTTGTTTGCTGATTAAAGACATTTGATTAACATTAAAGAGGATTTTCTATCAGCCCTTTTCACTCATATTGAATAAGGGTGCCAATAATTTCAGAGGGCACTTAACAGAGGAGCATAGCATTTGGAGTCTTGACCAAGGACTTTTATTGGTGTAGTGTGGTGTGTTTGAGCAGACAGTTGTGTGGATTATAATATGATCGTGATATCCAGAACTGTTTGTAGGTAATAAGCAATATGTTTTCATCTGTTTAACAAATGTCTGAATTCCTTTATGAAAATAAGTGCACATACTTTACAGGGGACAAACATATGGAGTCCTAAACTTATGCGTATTACTGTGCATTATAATGAAGTTACACCTGCTATGAAAGAAAAGGAAACTTCAAGAACTGACTGTTCACTTGCTGGCTAATATATCCCACCCCCCTGACAGATGCCACTGTAATAAAATAACTAGAGAGTCAATGTTATTCATTTTACCTGTAAGTGGTGCTAATGTTATGGCTGATCAGTGTATCAAAACACCCCACCACCTCCACTCACTAGCTAGGAATGCACACAGTACCACCAATGTGGTGCTGCAATCTGCAGAAAAGAAGTGGTCCCACATTTCCTGGAGAATCACATGGTATGGTCAGTGTCAACGGCTGATGCTCTGCTGCCCTGAGGCGGCGTGGAGAGAGTGGCATCGTTCATGGCTCTACTCAACCAGCCTGGAACACATCAGCGCTATTGAAAGGTCAGTATTGTCCCAGGGTGAGCCCAAGGGGGGCCTGAAGGGCTCCAACCAATCCACCCACTGCCTCCTCTCCTCAGCCTGCATACATTTTCACTGCTGCTTTCACTTCACAGCTGGACTCATCAGAAGTTCGCTCTGAGGAGAGGAGGCTATTTAAGAGGATCTGGGCCGTGTATCATAGTTATCATTGTGTTTTATCTACGTCAGGGTGGCGGCAGCCTGGTAGTGCAATGAGGCAGTGTTGGTCGTTGTTGTGATGAGGTGCAGTGGTACAGAAATGCCCCTGGTTGGAGACTGACAGGTCAGGTCCACAACTCACAGCAGGCTGGGTGGAGCCAGCGGAGCGGATGGTGTTCACCTGCAACACATGACAGCACAGGCTCTGTTAAAGAGGCAGGACACACACTGGGCAGGAATGAGGAAGGCTGCTAAATGAGGTCCTGCAAAGGCCTTCAACTTATCAGCTAATCAGCAAGGGCTTTATAAATCGAAACTTGGAAGAGGGAAAACACTCTGCAGACGTGTGCACCAGAGGGAACTGAGGTTGACATCCTCCTGTATGCTAATTATCGCACATTACTTTGGATGAATTATGGTCTGCCGCAAATAGGTGACCCAGCTTTTTGGAGAGGCTCTGACTCCGTTGTCTAGCAATCACAATAAGGCCCTTGTCAAAGTGGCTCAAATCCTTACGCACATCTATGTTTTCTGCTTCCAGCACATCAGCCTTAAGAACTGACTTGTCACTTGCTGGCTAATATATCCCACCCCACTGACAGGTGTCATTGTAATGAAATAACTAGAAAGTAAATGTTATTTACTTTACCAGTCAGTGGTATTAATGTTATGGCTGATTGGAGTGAGTGTTTTTATTGCCTGTTCATTTGTCTAATGTATAGGGCTTTCCTACATGTGAGGTCACAATGCACAGCACATTTTTTTTACGGGAAAATCCCTTGTGTGTGTAACCATTAAGTCCGCAATTCCACTATACTCAGTTTGTTTGAGGATGTAGGCAACAGCTCCACAAGGTCCAGCTTCCTGTCAGCTCACCCAAACTGCTTTGCCTCGTATGGTGGCCACACATTTGTTGTTGTTATTTTAAAAGACCTAAAAGCCTGGCATCAGGAGAACTTGCGTGAGTGAGTGAATATTTGTCATTGTACATTGTACATTTTACATTTAATCATTTGTCTGACGCTTTTATCCAAAGCGACTTCCAGGACAGAGGGAACAATCAAGCGTTCGCATTGCATAGATCAACACTGAGAGTGGAGCTACACGGAGACCAACACATTGCTGGTGGTTG
>JBBPDA010000041.1:28493971-28513920 GCA_037974385.1 Arnoldichthys spilopterus | reverse complement strand
ATAGATAGAGGGATAGATAGATAGAGGGATAGACAGACAGACAGACAGAAATAGATAGATATAGATAGATAGATAGACAGACAGACAGACAGACAGACAGACAGAAATAGATAGATAGACAGACACACAGACAGACAGAGACAGATAGATAGATAGATAGAGGGATAGATAGATAGAGGGATAGACAGACAGACAGACAGAAATAGATAGATATAGATAGATAGATAGATAGACAGACCGACAGACAGACAGATAGATAGACAGACACACAGACAGACAGACAGACAGATAGATAGACAGACAGACAGACAGAAATAGATAGACAGACAGACAGACAGACAGACAGAAATAGATAAATAGATAGATAGATAGATAGATAGATAGACAGACAGACAGATAGATAGAGGGATAGACAGATAGACAGACAGACAGACAGATAGAGGGATAGACAGATAGACAGACAGACAGACAGATAGATAGATAGAGGGATAGACAGATAGACAGACAGACAGACAGACAGACATGCACAAACTGCTTTAACACATTGAACCAAACTGCTGAATTCTGTGCATGGTTACACTCCTACAGAACAGGCTGATGGCAGTTACCACACGCTGCCTAATTTAAACCTAGAAAAAAATGACACACGTGAATAATTAATGGCCCATTACAGAGACTCTGCCAATACACTGAATCATTATTTATTATTTATTATTTACTTATTCACAATGTATTATTTATGTCTGTTTTAGACAGAAGAACTGAAGACTTTAAGCTTCGACTCGACTCCAATCTCATCTCGCCGCAGCCTCACTGACCCGAGCTGACTTTCGCAGCGCACCTCTCCGGTAGTCACCATCGGTTGACCGGCCTATGGAGGTGTGACACAGAGGGTCGTGTGGGTGAAGATTGTGGCGGGTGTGAAGAAGGTCTCTGCCTTTTCTGGGCTGGGATGACTCTTTCCGTCTCCCTGCCACAGCCTGCAAGCCGGCCTTGAAGCACCCCCCCCCCGAGCTGGGGGCAGCTTCCGCACGCACAGGTCTCTGGACCTCAACCTGGCTTACGCTGCCGTGCCGTGCCAGAAGGCCTCGGACGCTCATCAAGGTCGCGATGACAGGTTCATCCGAGGCCAAAGAGAAGGAAGCTGAAGAGCGAGGGAGCGCCGAAAGAGGTTGAGAGTGAAGGAGAGTGCAAAAGATCCCACCAACAAGCCATAGCCACGAGTGGTGCGGTTCACGCCAAGCTTTGATGTGCTGAGCTAGGTGACCTTTCCAAGCACAAGCTACGTTTCTTGTGAGGGAACGAGGCGGTGAAATATTCAATAGGGCTCAAGAACTCTGTAACACATGCAATGGAGGGAAAGAAGAATAAGAAGAAGGGGGGGGGGGGGTCGTATTCCGCTCAATCTGACCCTCCCCTCTTGATCTTGTCCTGTTTTATCTCTCCTTTCTTGCGCCCTATTCTTCTCATTCACAGCCCCATCTGCCCCCCACGCTATCGCACTCCCCTAGTCCACCCTCGCCTCTCATCCCTCGCTTTTTCTCCTCTGTTGGTCCTGCGCTCCCCTGTTGCTCCCACAGTGGGGCCTTTGAGTCTTCATAATAACATTTGAGGAAGCAGGCGGTGTGCGGTGTTTGTACATCTGTCAAACGCGAGTGTGTGGTGTGTGTGTGGGTGTGTGTGTTTGCAGATCAATGAACGGCGCAAATACGACGATGACTGAAAACAACTTTGGGCTGTTTCATTTACTTTCAGTGCATGTATCACTTCAAATTTACACATAATATCTTCTGAGTAAACATGTATTCATGAGCATAAACAAAGATGTGGAAGAAAAGAAAAATCGACATATTAATGCTATAAAATTTAATTAAATTCCTTATTAAACAACCTTATTAAACAACACTAGAGCAGAAAAAGCTTTAGAGCTCCAGTCTTTCAACACCACTATCAGTGCAATACAGCACAGTAGAAAGTTCACGGAACCACAAGTAATCGCCCCCACACAGGTGTTCCACACAATATCCCTCTCATACCAGTGATAAGGAAGGTAAGAGAGAAGCCTGCTGTTCTGGAACAACAAACTCTAGTCATACTAAACAAAGGTTTGGTAATAACTCCGGTCGCCATGTTCAGGGAAGGTGGGACACATGACCCCAAGAACACCACACCAACAGTGAAGTATGAAGGTGGGAGCATCGTGATATGGAGCTGCTTCTTTCAAGTGGGGCATTAACCACCATCGAGAGAAACAACGTACAGGGAAATATTGGAGGAGAAATTAAGCTCTATTAAACAAGAGAAGATGGATTTTTCAACCCTTATTCAACGAGTGGCACATTTGATACATTTCTGCCAGTTGATATATTTGTATTTAAAGCCTGAAAACCTCAGATCAGAAGGTCACGGAAACATCACTCAAACTGTAAACTGATCAAGAAGGTGTACCATTAATAAAATGAGGTTTAACTCTGAAATTTAGGAATTTTAAAGTAAATGCATTATAGTAAATGTTTTTACATTTAAATAATACCAAAAACTCACTGTAGAACACTATTTGTATAATATTGTTTTGAATTTGAAATTTGATATGCTCATCCCACAATCGTTGCCCATGTGTCAAGATTAATTTAATGCAATCTAAAAGATGTGTTTAAATACAAGAAATATTAATAATAATTATGATTTTAATCATTATTTTAAAATAAAATCGTTTTAAGGATTTTGAAATTGCTCGTGTCCTTGTAAGGAACCTTGGGGAACCGGTGACGCTATACCAAGCAGAATGGTCCACAATGCTGCAGGAAACTACTTTCTTCTTACTGTGGGGGCTGTAATTGCAAACAATGACTAAGCGAAAATGTTTATTGCTCTTTATTTGTGGTGTCTGAATGGTTTGTTCGCCATCAAATTAACTATTTTAAGCCTGTTTGCTTAGGGTCAAAAAATGTTAAGGTCAAAAGAAATTTAGTACAAATTTGTGGAATAAAATTAACAAAAATGAACAAAAAACAAGTGTCTGAATATTTGTTTCCCCACATTGTATGACTTAAACCAATGAAGTGGGTAAAATTAGCATATACATATATATATATATATATATAATACACAGTAGTGCATCTCAACATTTGCCTCAAACATAGCAGTGATTGAAGGCTTAGTATCCACACGTTCTTTAGAAGTTCTCCACTTCATTCCATGAGCCCGAGAGACAAATAATTAAAGAAAATGTAAGAAGAGGCTCACGGCGTATATGGGACGGGGGAACCCAGGAGGTTTAGATGAAAAAAGGTGAATAGGATCAGTTTCAGCTATGAAAAGTGCCGGAGTTGGATCCCATTGAGGGTGAATGGGGAGCGAGGAGGACCCCCGCGCATGAGACGCGAACGGCGGCCGCCGATCGGCCGACGCGCACAAGGTGACAAATGAAGGCGGCCACTTAGAAGAGAATGGAAGGCTGCCCCGGAGCAGGCGCGTCTCAATGGAGGCCCAGCAGGAGAGGCGCTAGCACTTAACAAACATCTCGCACAAAGGGACTAGAGACACGGTGGTCCCGGGATTGTGCTCAGTCAAGCGCTGTTGGCTAAGCCCAGGAAAGAGCAGCGGGTCAGGGGTGGAGAGGCGGAGCCACAGGCCTAGAGGCGGAGGTCCTGTCAGGCTTCAGAAGGTTTTGGGGTTTTTTTTGGTTTTTTTTGCGTAGCTCGTGAAAGGTTTGGGGACAATCTCGCCATCTTTTGAATATCTGATCTCATCAGTAGGTTTCAGTTAACCATAAAGAAACACCTGCAAATGTTTTATTAAAAAGCAGCTATTTGCTCCTGATCAGCCATAACATTAACACCACCTGCCTGGTATTGAGCAGGCCCTTGAACTGACCCCTTTCTATCAGAGTCAGCATCACTTTTTAAACCACAGTAGCTCTTCTGTGGGATCAGACCAGAGGGACTAGTTCACCAGTTCTCCCTGCTTGGATCACTTTTGGTAGGTACTAACTACTGCACACCTGAAACACTCCACAAGACCTGCTGTTCTGGAGACGCTCTGACTCGGCGTCTAGAACATCGCAATAAGGTCCTGGTTGAAGAGGTCCTTAGACTTGCCCATTTTTCCCGCTTCCAGCATGTCAACTTCAAGACCTGACTGTTCACTTGCTGCCTAATCTGGCCCACCTCACTGATTGATGCCATTGTAATGAGGTAAACAGATACTCGATGTTCACCTGCCAGTGGTGTTAATATTATGGCTGTTCACCTACGCCAACCAGTGTTTGCTGGTTTATAATTTAGCGCAAACCAACAATAAAAATCTTCTGGTCTCTAATCTCGACGTGTGGGCAACCTGCACTATTACAAGGGGGAATATGTGTCCAATGAAGTAGCGTCGGGGGGGGGGGACGCGATGGCGAGAGAAAATGAGGGAGTAGCAGAAAGTGTAGCATGGCACCACCCCCGTCGAGGCACCTCCACAGCCTCTCTTATCTCTCTCTCTCTCTCTCTCTCTCGCGCTCCTCTCTTAATGCTTATTTTCATCACTTTGCTTAAAATATTGATAATCAATTAGCGCTACGTCTGTTTTGCTACAGAACCGGTGTCATGGTCTATCACGCTGTCAGAGCCAATTCGCAGCTCGTTCAAAGTTCATTTTTTTTTCCCTTTTCTCCCTCGGCCGCGCTCTCGCCTTTGGAGGAGTCATTAAGCTGGGGGAACGTAGCCTGGGGTGCAATCACCTATTCTCTTTCATTACGGGCAAGATAGGGAAGGTGAGGGAGATTATTAGAACTTTGGAATGATCACAAAGCTCGGCGAGGGCCTGTCAGATCCCCCCTACGTGTAATTCATCTGGCCCACATACGGCCCACCCCAACCCCCACCACCTCCTTTTCCCCTCTCTGGGTACCCGTACGCCCTCTCTCCACCTTCCTCCTACAACCCCACCGCCAGTGATGGTAAGAGGGGTGTGTGTGTGTGTGTGTGTGTGTGTGTGTGTGTGTGTGTCCTCAAACATTCACATTATTCATGAACCTGCGCTGAATATTCCTCCGCCGAAGCAGCGCCGTTAAAAACAGGGACGCTGCCAACCTCCGTCGACTTCAGGAGGCACGACCCAAGAACGAATTAGGGGTGGGAGAAAAGGGCACGGCCTCCCGCTCATGTTAGTGCGAGGACTGCTGCACGGTCGCAGATGAACAGGGCAGAGATTTGGAGAATCATCTCCAGAGAAGGGATTCCACCTTCCAAGCTTGGTTCCTCTACAGGAACAGACATCATTAGTCACACAGAGCTTCGATTGATCGGGCAGAGCGAGAGGAAGCCGCGGAAGGCAAGACGGTTCAATGGGTTGGGCCAATTGAACAGCGGCCGACTGATAAATCAATTAAAAACATAAACGTTAGCTTTGGGATATTACCTATAGATTACCCACGTAAGACATGAGCCAATATCAGGTGATAACAGTGCCTTACACAGCTTTTGTCCTGGCTTTGACTAGGGAGCCAGACCCGAAATTCTGCCAAGGTGATTTGGGACAATCCCATTTTTTGGAAAAGCGATATATTAAAATATTAAAAAAAAAAAATTTTTATAAATAGAAATGAATTCAATTATATATTATATATTTAAATAATATATAACTATTATTAAATAATGCTATAATATGTATATATGATGTAAATATTATATTTGAAAATTATATATTAATATGCATTAAAAAAAACATAGGTGATGTTTTCTGGACAGTTGGGACACTGTATAATGTGGTTGTTGATTTTCTTGAATCTCTATCTAATCAACTTTTAACTGATTTCCAATGTTTTCACTGACCAACTTATAAGTATTTTTTAAAATATAAACATGTTTAAAACATGATGCATACAACACACTCAAAATACATATATAGCAGAGGGGGTATGCGCTACATCACCTTTCCTTTTACACACTTTGACTCATTGTTTGGGAACTGAGGAGAATGATTGTTGCAGCTTTGCAAGTAGAATTTTTGGCCAATCTCCCTTGATACAAGTGTTCTGAAGTCAAACTGAAGTTTTGAAGTTTATCACGGTAGCATGACGGCTTCTCATGTCACGTTCAACAGTGGTTTCCAGCCTTGATCTACATGGAGATTTCTCCTGACCCCCTCAATCTTTTCACAACCCTATGGACTGCAGATGACGAAAGACTTTTTGTACGATCTGCCTGGGAGAATGTCCTTTTAAGAACTGACAGTTGGACACATAGTGGTGAAGCACGGCCCATCCTCGCTTGCAGAGGCTGAGTCTTTGGTGGATCCTCCTTTTAGAACCAGTGTTGCCCTCACCTGTTTATTGTGGAAAATGCGGTTACTTAAATTATCTATAAACTTTTCACTCTTGCAATCACCAAAGCCTAAATTTTAAAGTTCACTTCTATGTAATTTTGTCAGTTAACTAAAGGTTCTAGAGAATTTGCAAATGGCAGATTTATTTATTTATTTATTTTACATTTCTCTAATTTCTCTACGAACGTAGTTTATGGTTCACAATCATGTTATCATCACTGATTTGATCCATTTGTCGAATTGAACTGAACCTCTCTGCGAGCAACAGCAACTGTGAGAGGATTTTTAGCGCAGACCAATAGGTTCGGGGTGTCTGGACAGCACTGGACATCACTACGGTGAGTAACTGCTATGAGCGTAAAAGAATTGAAGATGGATTTTCCTGGTCTCACTTGGGGAAAAATGGACAACGGCCAACATAAGAAGCGTAATATATAAAAAAGTGAACTGAATGTGCCGTGTTTGTTGGCGAGGAGGGGGGATAAATGTAATTCCTGTGGTTTGGAAAAGCCAAAGCATGAGAAACGTGGGTTTTCAGACTACAAGCTGGCCGGAGGAGTCCAAGCGGATATCAAAAAGACAAACGGGAAATGTGCGGCGCGGCGCCAGGCTAGTTTTGTTGGTCAAAGCTTGTGCAATGTAGCCGTGTTTCAGCAGACCAGAGGGCTGTTCGGAGGAGGATGATGTCTGGATGGGGAAGGAGGAGAGAAGAATCATAGTCTAGGTCAGTCTCTCCTGCCCGTTCTCGCAGGTAACGCACCCCTGAGTGCGTTTCCACATGAAAGCCGAGCCCTCGGTTTTTTTTTTTGGTTTTTTTTCGCGAGCTCACACACTTCCTGTTTGCACTGCAGGAGCAAACAGCACTGCAGGGGGTGTTCTCGAGAGTGCATGGAGAGAGGCACAAGCTCCACGACTGTGTAAAGAAAGAACAATAGACACATCACTACATTAGCTCTGATCTGAGGGAAAGAAAAAGGTTCGAATGATTCTTTATCGCGACGTAACCGCGTTCCGGCCTGGTTCAGGATACGGCCGGACCGTTTTGACTTGACGATGATATGATTTGGTCGTAATTGTGGAAAATGTCGTTATATTTCATGCTGGAAAAGTTACAGGCCGGCCATTACCAACAATCAGCAAACGATGTCGCAGATCGATGTCAAGAGACTCTTGATTTTTAGAAAATCTTTATTTCTACCACTTCATACACCATATTCTCTTCATCCCAAGAACATTAGCATCAGCCCTTGACAGACAGTGGTGAACAGTGTTAACACTGCTTTCCTGTACTGCTGGGGTCTGATTCCACTCCATGGTCCTTGGTCTTACGCCACACTTGCCCCGTTACTGGTCTCATCTGACTCTGGATCATCTCCTAAATGCATACATGTAAACGTAAATGTTCACTGATTGCATGCCGTTATTTCATTACAATGGCACCATTTTTCAGCAGCAACAGGAAACCTACTCGATATTAAACAGGTGGTGTTAATGTTGTGGCTGATTGGTGTACTTCAACACACCTGATCATGGTATCGGAGCCTTTCAGTAGCTGGTTGTGCTGAATTTATCCAGGGTGGTAGACCTACCCGAGGAGTGGTTACGGTGGTCCTACAGGGCGCTGTACTCTAAGGTAGTGTCCACCCATAGCTTTTTGAAAACGTAGCCACTGTGCGCCATGTTTGTTTACATGAGCGAGATGATTTCCCCTCCATTATAAAAGGACACTGAGGTCAGACTGAGCTTGGGATGTGGCCACTATATTCAACACAGACACCGTCACACCCCGAGCGCCAACTTCGCCACTTTTGGACGAGACCCTCCGCTGGGAACAGTAGTTGGTGGGACAAGTGCGCTCATGCTTCCACGAGAAGCCACCTCATGCCGCCTGTTGCTTTGGCAGCTTTTTTAGACTCCTTTTACATGTGGACAGAAAACCGTGCTCGTGTGGACGGGAAATATTCTTAAAAATGGAAATGGAAAAATCGCCGTTTCCAAAAACACCCTGGACTGGGCCTGAGAGTGGTTCAAAAATGGCCGTTGGGTCAGTCTGCGATCAAATGTAGCCTCTGACGGGCAGAAATTTTGCTCCACCACTGCTACGATCCACGAAGCTGAGCCAGAATGGAGCCCATGCTGCATTTTTATTGGCTGGTTAGTAGCAGCCAGTAGAAATGCAGTATGGGCTCCATTCTGGCTTAGATTCATTGTGTCCCACTACACTGGCATAGACGAATGGCGTAGAACACTGATGGCACCTTACTCTTATATATGGATGCTGTAGCTACGATTAAGGAGGCGTTCTCATCGCACAGTTTACACGCTACTGTACGTCCTGTACTCACATTTATCACCACCATGTTGCCAAGTGTGGCTGAGACCTCACAGCATGTAGATGCTTCAGGTCTTGCTGTGTATTACTGCTTCCCCTGCTCAAAACAAACGGCGTCATTAACTCCATGTGCAAACCCTTCCCATTAGCCAATGTGCTATTAATGGAGCCGTTCAACCAATCCACACTGGATTCTGCCTCCTTCCGCCCTCCACGAACAAATGGGGCTGGAATACTGTGCGTATATGAGGCCAGAACTGGGAGAGAAAGAGCAGCTTTAAACAGCGCTTCACCCGCCATATCAGCAGGCCTTTGACAAGGTCTGAAATGGGCGTCTGGCTACAGCCGCCGTTTATTGCGAATGGCAGACGAAGTTGGCCGTGGCAGTTGGAGGCGAAATGAGGCCTGACAGCCTTGTCAGGGCGTTCGAGGCGTTCAGTGGCAGGGCAGAGATTCGGCGCAATTCCGCGCCTTTCATCTCCCAAACGCGGGGCGCGCAGGCTCCCGAAGTCTCCCAAGAAAGAGAAAAGGAGAAGAAATAATACGTTTTTTTTTTTTTTTTTTTTTTTTTAAGGGGGTGGGGGTGGGGGGGGTGAAGAAGCTTGTGCATGGACAGGAATGACAGATGATCCTCGGCCTCGTCAAAATGAGGGAAATAAATTTGAGGGGAAGGGGGAAGGAGGAGTGGGTGGCAAGGAGTGTATGATGAGCCGGACGCACAGCAAACATGTCAGGAGACGTTAGAACGGCTCACGGAAAAACAAAGCCAAGACACAACAACAACAAGGCTGGCACCTCTCGCTTTCCCCCTTTTCTCCGGCGCTCCCCGCCATGCCACATCACACCGGCTCCTGAGCATCTTTTCGTGCTCCTTGGATGTAGCTGAGGGCTATTACCTTAACCCCCAACACCCAAACCCCCAACACCCGCACAACCAGGCTTTAAGCTGAGAGAAGCCCATAGCGGATCACCGAAAAAAAACCCCGACACAGGATGGTGCATCGAGCAGAGGAAGACGATGGGTAATATGGGGAATATCAAGGGTCATCTGGTCCCAAAACATCATAAAAAAAATAAATAAAAAAACCCACTAATATGTAGGTGCAGTTTATCAAAAAATGCCAACGGTGGCCATTTTATTAGAAACACCTAGCATACAGGTGCCATTTGTAAGACTACAGACTACTGCACAGTTCATCAGCCTCGCTCGTTCTCTACTAACAGAGAGGGACCACCGTAAGACCACCGCTGACTGGATATCATATGGGTGCTGGGAAATTCTCAAAATCACACAGGGCTGGCACACGGATGAAGCACACAACAGACTGGTACAATGATAGAGACTTTTACCTGATTCATTAATGGACTAAGAGTGTTTTTGGACTTATGCCAACATTCCAACAGTCTTTTTGAAGAGGCGCAATTTTAAATGCAGTGGAACCTTCACATCACGTCCAATTGCTAATACACAGGGACCTTGGGAGCAAAACATGTAACTACTCCTTAAGTATAATGGATGAAGAGTCGTAGTAATGATGAATATATCAGTTTACAATTAAGCAACTTCAGTTAAAGAGGATGTGCACACACACTAACACACACACACACACACTAACACACACACTAACACACACTAACACACACACACAAACACACATACACTAACACACACACACATTAACACACACACTAACACACACACACACACACAAACTAAGACACACACACACACAATAACACACTAACACACACACACACACTAACACACACACTAACACACACACAAAGAAAGCCCTTCATTCCGTTCGCATGCCGTTAGTCTTGTGCTCTGGAGGACCGTATCTATCCCATGATTTTTCCGTCAAAGTGTGATCCCAGTAGTGGCGACGATGTTTTCGCCATATCAGGAGGACCTACAGACGCTCTGACGTCACATTGAGGCCAGTGTCAAAAGTGGCTCAGATCCTTTACGCTCCTGCTTCCAGCACATCAACTTCAAGAACTGACTGTTGCCAAATATATCCAAACCCCCTGACAGGTGCATTTTAATGAAAAAACTTGATAATCAATGTTGTGGCTCATCAGGGCGTATTGCGCATCGAAGCTCGTGCATCAGTCTCCACAACACAAGAGCAGGGAAACTACATCGGAAACGAAGCGAATTGTACGCGTGATGGCGAAAGCGAGAGGGAGAAAGCTCCGACGCGCTGCTTGGGCACTTTAGGGGTCCACGAACGCGGCCTTTACATTCGAGCCATCTAACAATCCTGGCTTTTTCAATTTGTAAGATCTTTCGCTGCGTCTCTCTCGAGCGAGGAGGATGAGGTATGAAATTAATCTTTATCCCTGTTTTGTTGCTCTGGCTCTTCGCTCACAATGCGCGTTGGTAATTAGCGCCGCGGTTTGGTTCCAGCTCTGTTTTTTTTGTTGTTTTTTTTCCGTGCCGGGCGCCTCCGTGTGCCAACTCTTTCGCCTTTTGTTCCACCGGTTTCATGCCGCCCACTCTGGTCCGTCTCCGCTAAGCTTCCCTCCTCACACCCACACAGGGCGTTACACAATTCCACCTTAAAAGGAGCCCATTTTAAAGCCCCATTACTTAGCCCCCGTTGTTTTGTTTCACACAATTAAAAAGAACTCTCCCCTCCCCTTCATACTATTTACTGAAGCGAAGAGAGCCTCTTTTCTTCCCTCCCGCTCTCCCGCTCTCCCTCTCTCCCTACTGGCCTTGGACGCGGGGAAAAGGATGAGAGGACGGCTACCGCGGGCTGGCTAATTCTGGCCTTTTTGTTTGCATATAGGCTTACTTTAGGCTTCGTTTCAAAGCACTCGACGCCGGGCTGAGCCCCGGCGGCTAATCCGAGCGAGCAGCTAACTTTAAATAAAGATCAGTCATGGGAGAAGCCAGGAGAGGATGCCCCGACACACGGCAATTTACTGCTGGGGGGGTCAAAAGGCCAAGAGTACGGCTGCCGACGAGCCACTCTGAGACGCTTCCGAGAGCGACTCATCAAAACTTAAAGAGGGAGAGGGATTTATGAGGGGTCGGGCAGCCCGTGACTGACACTTCGGAGACGAGGCGAGATCACGCCGGAGGAGTTGATCAGACTCCACGAGCTCACGGTCTGCTCCGAAGGCAGAAACAGGCTAATTGTCAGAGCAGGAGATGCGCTTGGGTTTGGGTGTTGTACTCGATTGGTCGGGCAAGACATGTTCGCTCCAGGGCATGTAGTGCTGCAAGGCGACGGGTTGCCTATAAAAATGGACGGTCAAAGTGTGCAAGTGGAGCATTAAGGATAATGCGGTGATCCGACACACCAACACCACCTGCCTAATACTGAGTAGGTCCCTCCTGCTGCTGAAACAGCTCTGACTGTGGTGCGCTGTGTGTTCTGACCCCTTTCTATCAGAGTCAGCATCGCGTTTTGTGCAACAGGAGCTCCTCTTTAGGATCACACCAGGTGGGCTAGACTTCCCTCCCTGCATGCATCAACGAGTCTTGGGTGCCCATGACCTGGTCACCAGTTGTCCTTTCTTGGATCACTTTTGGTAGGTGCTAACCACTGCGGACCCCGAACACTCCACAAGACCGGAGATGCTCTACTCAGCCGTCACAATAAGGCCCTCGTAAAAGTGGCTCCTGCTTCCAGTACATCAACATCAAGAACTGACTGTTCACTTACTGCTTAATATATCTCACCCCCGGACAGGTGCCACTGTAATGAAATAACGAGATAATCAATGCTGTTGACTCCACCTGCCAGTGGTGAGCGCAAGGATCTGAGCTATGACTCCAGATCAGAAGCTCATGTGGAGTGTTCCAGGTGTGCACTAGTTTGTACCTTGGAAAAGTGATCCAAGGAAGGACAACTGGTGGATCAGCGACCCAAGGCTCACTGATGCATGTGGGGAGGAAAGGCCAGCCCATCCAATCCCACAGAGGAGCTACCGTGGTTTAAGAAGTGATGCTGACTCTGATAGAAAGGGGTCAGAACACACAGTGCAGCACAGTCAGAGCTGCTCCAGCAGCAGGAGGGGCCTACTCGGTATCAGGCAGGTGGTGTTAATGTTATGGCGGGATGGTGTATTATTCCCTCTCTCACCGGAAACTTTTTCCACGTTTTATATTGCAGTTCTACAGCGAATCCTTCATAATCCTTACGCTGAATTTGGACGCGGGAGCCGGTAGTAAGGCTTTATTTGTGTCTAGCTGTTGAGTACATATAATAAATTGCTTCATGCTAATTGGAGCGGGAACAGTGATTCATCCTGTAAGTTTACTCATTAATAAGCAGCCAGGGAGCCGAACGCGCGGTGGGATGAGCGGTCAGCGGGTCTCTCTGTAATTTCCCTATGTGACACATCTACATCCTCAGCTTTAAACTACTCGTTCCTCTAAACGTACGGACCTGACTCGGCTCTGTCTGATCACCACATTAAACCTGGACCAACGTCCTATATGAAGTGGATCTAGTGGGGAAGTTAAAACGGGCTGCGTAATGAGGACATATGCAGCCTATGTGGGGCGTTCGCGTGTGCATGTTTGATGGCGGCACAGCCACACGCACCCCCACCACCCCCCACCCCCCTCCAGGCTGCCAAGCTGAAAGCGCATGTGTAAATGTAGCATGTAATTGCCGTGTGCATTTACGAGGTCACTGTCTTCGTGGGGGGTTTGTGCGGGGATGATTCAAGGGCTGCCAAAGAGACAGAGAGGAGAAATTAACACCCCGACTGTTGGATCACATCAGGGAAGAGCATAAACATACATAAGCGCACTTAGATGTGCGTGTTCAACATGCCAGCGTGCCAACGATCAGGGAACAGAAATGGCGCACGGTAAATTTAGATTATTAGACTCTCATTTAAGCGCAAAAATAATCAATAATTTGCAATAAGTTAAGCACAGCTATACGCTCGTGTCCGGATTTGTCTGTGACGGAAAATTCCACCATTTCTGCTTTTCATTTTCAGCACAGTTCAGTGATTGAGACGTAAACAACGTCAACAACGCGAAAACATGGCCATTTTATCTCCTCTCCAGACCCCCCGGGTGAAGCTCTGTGTCTCTGAGAGTTTCTATAGGATGCTGATGATGGTACTGAACTATATCACATTGGGGGACTATTTTGCCTCAACACCCTGCATGTATCCCTCCACCGTGAATGGGTTTAGCTTTAAGCCCAAACGTTTCTCCAAACTCTAGTAAAACAACGTCTCGGGCATCAGACAGCGCCTCCCTCATCATTTCATGTGTGATGGAGCTTTTAGAGGAACCGGACGTCTGGTTCCATTCACCACCACTGTGAACTCTTCATTCCCAAGAAGGATTAGCTCCTAATTATGATGCCAATTAAAGCAGGCTCAGCTTAACAGCGAATACCTATAATAACCTACACCAGGTCATTTTAAACAGCTTATGAATTCATCTATAAAGGTGGAAAAGCCTGCTTATAATACACAGAGTGTGAGAAAAGCCTAACGTTGACGTTCTTGGAGCCATTATTAGGGAAGAGCTATGGGCAACAACAGGCCCCTGTTCCACCATCGCATACTAAACCAATGCACTATTAGCCTCCAACTACAATTTGTCCTTAAGGTTGTTAATGCTCATTATTTATCATCGTTACTGAGGTTTTCCCCCCTCGAATCGTTAAGCAGGGGGAACCCCAACCCATTCTGGACACCTTTGTGTTCCCCCTAAACCCCGAGGCCTCTGCCCCCCAATAGAATCCTGTGTGGGGAAGTCTCTGTAGAGCGACTAGCCCCTATCGATCCCCTTTAAAGCTCCTGAATAATAAATCCCCGCACCACCCCCACCACCCCCCACCCCACATAGAGCCCAACAGGGCCTTAGGATGGGCTTAAACCCCACTAATTACATCAGCGCTGAAAGGAAATCATTGATCAACAGCATTATGGGAAATTAAACTGCCCCCCAAAACTGGATCAAAGTCAATGAAGTGGCTTAGTGGGCTCTCTGAGGAGCTGGCCCATAGGGGGATTAAAGAACCCTTGACAGATGCTAGTCTAAACACATATGCACGCGGACAGACGTATATAAAATCACTCACAAATATGCGCACAAACACACAAATTGGACACCAACGCACACAGTGTAATGGCAGCGACAGATTGGGGTGTGGACCTTGGAGCAAACTGTTGCTAATCCCGTAATTCCCGGACCACCGCACAAAGACAGACAATGGCACTCACTGTTGTGAATCCACACTGTTTCAGCACTGCGCCGTCGCCTGTGTCATAATGAGTGTACTCGGGCTGCTAAAAGATTATGGACGCTGCCCGAGGTACTGCTCCACCACAGTTTGGAGCAGCTTTTGGGCCTAAAACTAGAGTCGTTGATGGTGGAGGGATACGTGATGGGTGCTGTGAAGCACAAGTGATTTAGTACAGATTCACTCATTTCCCATCATCAACATCCCACACATCAACGCCCAGAAACACGTGAAGCTTCACTGGGGGGTGTAGAGTCAATATAATGGCTATATTTGTGCTGGAGACGTCTGGTTCCATTCACCACCAGTGTAAAGAAATCCCAGTCACACCAAAGCCACTTTTTCACATCTCAAACACCGAATAAGGCTGAAATTTTGGAAAATTCAGTGGAATCCCCCTTTATTAACTGCTTCAATAATAAAATAATAAAAAAATACAGGATCAGCATCATCTTAATGCACCTATTAATGTGGCACGACTGGTTCTTCTGCTTTTCTCTCTCAACAACCTCCGAAAAATCTGAAAAATCAATGATGCATGTGGTGCATCGTGTAAAACTGTGTTGTGACATTTTTTTAATTTTTTATTTTATTTTTTTTGCAATTTTGCCCACCCCTAGAACAAAGCTACTCTTCTAACAGCAAAAGCGAAGGAACAGCTAGCAAAGGCCTCACATGTCATCACTCATCCATCACCACCCAAATCTTTCATGTGTTTAAACCACTTTTGGGCTAAAAAAAACCAAACACACAGTTGTACATGTTGTCTAAACCTTTGCAGGTACTGCCCTAAGTACTAGGGCGCAGTAAAAATAAAACATTACACAGTTCACTGCAAGGGCAGGTGTCCAGAATCTTCTGACGGACGCTGTAATATCAAGCGCGGGGTCTTCGTGGCTCATCAGTGCTATCATGCCCTCTGTGATCACTCACAGTGGAGGTGATGGGCATTTTATTGAGCCTCGGTGATTATGCAGCTCATGAGTTCGTGCGGGGCCAAGACAGAGCCCCTGCTGCTTGATGGAGCCTGCTATTGGTGCCCTGAGACCCCACCACCACAGCATCCCAGCCTGTAGCAGCTCATTACCGGCTGGGGACCCCTCATTGGAAACATAATGAACCATCCCTAAAGCTTGCTGCAGGGGCTCCGGCCAAGGCGCGCATCTGCTATCTCCTTTCCAGCAGACAGGTGTGTGTGTGTGTGTGTGTGTGTGTGTGTGTGTGTGTGTGTGGGTGAGCATACAAAGAGAGGTGCTCGGCAACTGCCTGGATGGTCTGAAAGACTGATGACTGGGAAGATTTTTCACAAAGCAGGATTTCTCGAGCGCTAAGTCAAGCCTGACCAATAGGAAGAGAGATGAGGGACATGTCTATTGGACAATCCACAACTTTGGGCTAAATGCTGCTCTGATTGGTGAGCAAAACAAGCACCAAGTCTCCACTGCTCAGCCTTCACTCCCCACATGCATCAATGACCCTTGGGTGCCCATGACCCTGTGGCCATTTCACCAGTTGTCCTTCCTTGGTTCACTTGTGGTAGATTCTAACTACCGCACACCTGGAACACTCCGCACGACCTGGAGATGTTCTGACTCCGTCGTCTAGTCGTCACAATAAGGCTCGGATCCTTACGCTCGCCCATTTTTCCTGCTTCCAGCACAACAACTACAAGGACTGACTGTTCACTTGCTGCCTAATATATCCCACCCCTCTGACAGGCACCATTGTAATGAAATAAATAGATAATGTTACTCACTTTACCTGTATGTGGTGTTGATGTTATGGGTGATCAGTGTATCTATACTACATAATTTCCATTGTTTTGGTTTCTAGGTGATTATTCTAATTGTTTGATCTTATATCTTATCATGTCCTATCTCCAGAACTCAAGCTCCACCCCTCACCTTAACCAGTAGGTGTGAATGCATCCAGTGCAGACGATCTCCTGCTGTGCTACAGGTGGGAAAGGGCAATTTCGGACCTGATGTTCCGCACATGGTCTTGAGTTCATATGTGAAAATGGCTTTACTTTCAAGTTACATTGTTTCAGTGCACAGGAGCTTTAGCTTTGATGTAGCATTATTCATATTTCGACCAATGAACCACAGTGACAGCGGTGGAGAAACTTCACCAGCACAACCGCGCCGCTGAAACGCCTCAGAAGTACGAGGGACGTGGTGAATCACCAGCTGTAGCGGCGCACACAATGCCGGAAAGTTCTCCAGAGTGTGCTAGTCCTCACATTGTGTCCGAAATCTACTTAACCAGCAAATCCCAGGCTTACATTTAAGTGACATAAGCGGGGGAAAATTGGGCGAACGTGCTTACACGGCCATTGTCTAAACAAGTCTTTCTCTGTGAATTTGCCTGCCTACTGTTTTGTCATCAGGAGAGAAATTGAGGCCGGAATAAAAAAAAAGAAAAAAAAGAAAGAAAAAAAAGAACGATACAGTGGTTCTCGCGCCCCCTCTACCGCTAAGGATTGTGGGTGCCTCAACAATGGCGAGGGGGGGCCCGGAGATGATCTCCTGCTATCGGAGCATCTTAAACGCGAGCGATTACACCAATAATCGGGAGGCGGCCCACACTAAAGCCGTCTGCGGCTAGGAGATAAAGAGCGAGAGCGAGATGGTGGAGAGAATGGAAGGAGAGCGAGAGATTGAATTGGAGGGTGGGTTACAGATTACTCGCACAATAACAAATAGTTTTCTTCCAAGATGCCCCCACCCCCCCCTCCAAACGCCCCCCACCACCACCACCACCACCACTACCACCCCCCACCTCCATCCAGAGATCCATTTTTGGGCGGCCAAAGGATGCGGCTAATGCTGCCTTATCAAAGCCCGGCACTGGCTGCCAAGGCCAAGTGGAGATGTTTTACAAGGCGAGGGCAGGAGCGAGAGGAAGAGGAGGAGAGAAAGAAAAGGGGAGGCAGGCGAGAAATCTGCTGGTAATTCCTCGCCGGGTGTAATCCGAGGGGATTATAGCTATGTGTGTATGGGGATTATACGTTTATCGGTTAGATGCTCATCCGCCGTTCACACGGCGAATGTAAGAGGAGCCAGCCATGCAGACGGTACAACGGGAATTAAAACGGCAGCTTTCTCATTAATCTCGACATCTCTTGCGCTGTGTCTTAACCGGCTGACACAACAGCCAGTAACCGCTGTTCGCAGGCTCTAGCCAACGCGCAGTGTTAGCAGTGCCTACCTCTTTTCTCTCTCGGGACTGTGCATCAACAGTCTTTGCACCTAAACCGGGACGGTATCACTGAGTGCTTTTTACGTCTAATCCTTCTTTGCTCGCTGCTGCTTAAAGTTGTACGCCCCAATCAGACCCTCACTGCACCGTTAACTGCCTGCATGCCTTTTAAAAATGGGGTAAAATGGTTCACTTGGATTTCTTTACAATGGTGGTGAATGGAACCAGACGTCTCAAATGCGGACACACGCTGATCAACCATAAAAACACAGGTTCTTTCATTACAGTGGCACCTCTGTCAGGAGGGTGGGAAATATCAGGCATCACGTAAAGTCAGTTCTTGAAGTTGATGTGCTGGAAGCAGGAAAAATGGGCGAGTGTAACGATCTGAGCCACTTTGACAAGAGCCTTGTTGTGGTGGCTATCCGTCCAACTGGTGAATCTGTGACTCCTGCTGCACAAAATGGTAATGCTGACTCATGATAGAAACGGGTGCACCACAGTCAGAGCTGTTTCAGCAGCATGAGGGACATACTTAATATAATGCAGGTGGTGTTAATGTTATGGCTGATGGTAAAATAGCAAATCTGAACTAAATCACTTTGGGTGACTATTCTGCCTCACCTGCATGTGCCCCTCCATAATGAAGGGGTTTAGTTTTAGGCCCAAAAGGTCTGAGGCATCAGGCAGCATCTTTATCACTTTCTCTGAACGAGCAGACGTCTGGTTCCATTCACCACCACTGAGAACTGTTCTGAATCAATAAGAAGAGTGCATTTCCCACCAAACTTGCTCTGAATGACACCCCCCCCAACCCCCCACCCCAAATAAAAACAAAACAAAACTTATTTTAGAAGAAACGCAGGCGTCTACAAACTTTTGGACACTGTAGGCTCACAGCGGTGGCACCTGTAACGCTCTCTGTACAACACTCTCTCACATATATACAGACCCTAACACACGCGCACGTGCACACACACACACACTCACATGTGCCATACAGATGGAGTGTAGACAGAGTCGCTTTCCCGAAGACGGATGGAGAGGGCGAGAAAAGAGAAATGGAAAAATTAAACTAACATTAATCCTTCCATTCCATTAATTCTGCAGCAGATGAAAGAGCAGCGATGTAATTTCTACTATTTATTTATCCTTAAACGAAGGAACGAGCTGCATACCTCTCTCCAAAGCCCTGATTGCTGCTCGGCTAATTAGACTGAAATGTGCAACTATTGGAAAACGATCGGATTAATTAAATGTTTATTTCTCTTCACCCGCCCTCCGAGTGCCGGCGCGGGGTGGAGAACGAGGAACAGAGAGAGAGAACAGAGGGAAATAGGGGGAAAGAAAGGCCTGAAAGATGGAAAGAGAAACAGTGGGAGAAAGATGAAAAAGGGGCGGAGAGTAAAGGCAGAACGAGGAAGCAGAGAGAGAAGAAAAGAAAGAACGAGAGAAAGGTAAAGAGAAATGTGAGAGAAAAGACAGAAAGAGAGGAAAAATGGAATAGACGAAAAAGAAGTAGAGTGGCGGGGAAGAAATGAGAAGCACGAAACGGGGCGAGACAGAGAGTGAAAGAGAGAGAAAAGCAAGGGAGAGAGGGGGGGAAGTCAGAATGTGAGCGCAAGAGAGAAAGAGCAAGAGGAGAAAAGCGAAAGAAAGAAAAAGTGAGAGGGCAATAGAAAGTCAGAGAAAGAGCAGAAAAGAAAGAGGGAGAGAGAGAGAGAAAGAGAGAGAGAGAGAGGGTGAGATAGAGAGGGAGGGAGAGGGAGAGAGAGAGAGAGAGCGAGGGAGAGAGTGAGAGGGAGAGAGAGAGAGAGAGAGAGAGAGAGAGAGAGAGAGAGAGAGAGAGAGAGAGAGAGAGAGAGAGAGAG
>JBBPDA010000041.1:28440350-28450907 GCA_037974385.1 Arnoldichthys spilopterus | reverse complement strand
GCCTCACACACTCATACACTGCTCATACAGGGGCCTCACACACTCATACACTGCTCATACAGGGGCCTCACACACTCATACACTGCTCATACAGGGGCCTCACACACTCATACACTGCTCATACAGGGGCCTCACACACTCATACACTGCTCATACAGGGGCCTCACACACTCCTACACTGTTCATCTTCTGATAGATGAAATCAGAAGTAAAAATGAGGCATTTAACGTTATTGTCAGTGTAAGTGACGCTATTGTCACAGTAAACGTCGGCTGAGATCTCTCTTACTACAGCTGTGGAGTAAAAGAAACTTTCAGAGGTGTTCACTCCGTGTGTGCTTGTGTGTGTGTGTGTGTGTGATGCCCCTGTTTGCCCTCTGGTGCATTAGAGCTTGCTGGAGTGCAGGAGCGAAACTTCAAAAGTGCAAAGAGACATATTGATTCCTGCTGTTTATGCATGTAATCTTCTTTTCAATAATTCACTCTGCCTTTTATAGAGTTGTAAATCAATGCTTCCTCCCATAACCATGCACCCCCCCCCCCAACCCCATCTATCCCTCTCACTACTTTCATTTCTCTCCCTCCCCTCGTTTCCACTCGCTCCCTCGTTCACCTCCGCTATACCCTACTCTGCTTTTTTCACCCCTGACTGAGGAACTCGTCTCATTCCCACACTGTCCTGTCCTGGCTCTGGGCCTGACTTCGCACTGTAACTGGGGCACAGTTGGCGTAACGGTTCGCTGAAGGTCGCCGGGTCAGATCCTAGACCAGTATCACTTAAGCACCCGTGAGCAAGGTACCGTCCCAAGCCCTGCTCCCCGGGTGCTGCCCACGTCAGCTGCCCACTGCTCCTACACAGATGGGTCAAATGGGTTTGTTGTGCTGTGGTGTGTTCACAATGACAATCACTCCGTAATTCAGTGCACAGTTGCTTAATTGCGCTGCATTCGGTCTAGGTTTTAGTTCCAGCTCCTCTACAGCCAATCACGCTTCAGCTCTGAGAGGGGGCGGGTCCTAATCAGTGTCTATAGAGTAGATTCGGATGGCGTGGGGAAAGACGTGTGGATGGATGTGCTGGAGGATCTTGATGGAGTTCACTGTCAAAGTTCAAATGAGGAAACTTTTTAAGGAAGTACACTGATCAGCCATAACATTAGCACCACCTGCCTAATATTGAGTGGGTCCCTTATGCTGCTAAAAACACCTCTGACTGTGGTGCACTGTGTGTTCTGACCACATGGGCTGGCCTTCCCTCCCCACATGCATCAGTGACACTGGGGTGCACATGACCCTGGCTCTTTTGGTAGGTGCTACTGTGGGACACGCCACAAGACCTGCCGTTTTGGAGCCTGTCAAACTGGCGCAGACCCTTATGCTCAGCCATTTTTTCCTGCTTCCAGTACATCAACTTCAATAACTGACAAGTGAGCAGTCCCACCCCCTGACAGGTGCCATTGTAAAGAAATGACTACATCGACAATGTTATTCACGTCACCTGCCAGTGGTGTTAATGTTATGGCTGATGTACTGAATTCTGAATAACTCCAGGTTAATTCTGCCTGGAATAAATGGGTTCAAACTAGCAGCCACAAGCCAAAGAGTGTGAGGTCACAGTCGCTGACGGTCGCAAAATGGAGTGGGGGGTGGGGGATGGTGGGGTGGCTGGGTCTTTAAAATGTGACATTACGGGTCATTTGCGTACCCCCGCCCTTCCAGGGCCCGGCCCCTGGTTGATATGCGGGGTGTGGCACGCTAAAAGCTCGGGGAGGTGACTGTACATCCAGAGTGCCAGGACCCGCTGTGACCCCTCTCCATTATTCATTCGGCGAAAAAGAAAGAGAGAAAAAAAACGCTGCGAAATTCGGTGCCGCCCCAGGAGGAGAAAAGGGCCCCTTTTAACTGCGGTGCATGCTACTCTGACCCCCGTATTAGAAGGAGTGCAGAAAACCCAGGAAATGTCGGACGATACATTTTTAAACGCTCCCGGGGGTCTTTTTTCTGAGGGCCAGTGTCGGGCCTAGCCCTGCCTCTGGAGAGGTAGCGAGACAGAGAGAGAGAGAGAGAGAGAGAGAGAGAGGGGCGGGAAAAAAGTGGAAGAAAAGGGACGAGCATGAGGAAAAGCAGCCACAACATTGTAAGGAGTCGAACACACTCAAGATCAGTAGGGTGTAACTGTATAATGCGGCTCGGGAAGCGCGCTCACACCCTTACGCGCACATATCCGAGGCAGAGTGATTCGTCTGGACATTTCTGTACGTTTGACTTACTCCTCTGCTTCTCGGCTCGCGCGCATTTCGTCCAGACATGAAAAAAAAATAGATTTAACGCAAAAAAAAAGGCCCCAAGAAACCAAGGGAGGTGTTAAATGAAAGAGTAAGTGCCCGAGCGATATGAAAGCCCAACCAGGCCCTGTGGGAGAGGAGAGAGAGAGAGAGGGAGAGAGAGAGAGAGAGGGAGAGGGAGAGAGAGAGAGGGAGAGAGAGAGAGAGGGAGAGGGAGAGAGACAGAGAGAGAGAGAGAGAGAGAGAGTCAGACACACGGAAGTGGGGGGGCACGTGCACTCACTCTCTGTCAACACAAGGTATTCAAAGCCCATTGCCGCGCATTCATTTCGGATGCAGATATCAAAGATGCCACAAACACGAAGGGGGGGAAATTGAGAACTTACCAGATGTTCTAATCCGGCTTTGATGTTCCCCACGTCCCTGCAACAGAAGAACAAATTTCCTCCACTGTAAATAAAGCCGTGTCACTAATCGCTTCCCCCCGCTATAACCCACCCTCCCTCCAGCGTCCCCACCCCACCCCCAACCCAACCTGACGGGTCCCCCTCTCGTGGCCCGCCCGTAATTGCTGTTTATTAAGGGGCTATTTATTCATTTCGCTCATGACGGTGTTAAAAAAAAAAGAGTGAGGCCCTTTCTTCCACCGCCAGCATGGAAGAGAGAAGCCGAGTAGATCTTCCCGCCGCTCTCCACTGGAATAATGATGCACGGGTTCAAAGTGTGGTGTAGTAAAAGCTACAGATGAGCTACAGCGTGTTATCTGCTGTTGTGCACTGCGCATATACCACGTATGGACCGTAAGATCACTCAAGGTGCAAGTAGAGAATAGAAACAAGTGTCAATGAGCTTTGTTGACCAATAAAATCTGAGGGAATTCCACTGATTATGTGAAATTCCTGCATAATTAAGTGGCTGAGATGTCAACTGTGTCGTTCAGGGGGGATGGTGTGAAAGGCAACAAGTCAGAACAGTTCACAGTGGTAGTGAATGGAACCAGACGTCTGGTTCCTTTAAAAGCTCCCTTAGAGACATGATATAGTGATGATGATGATGCCTGATGCATTGCTTTACCTGAGTTTGGAGAAGCTTTTGGGCCTAAAACTGAGCTATTCAGGGTGGAGGGATACATCCAGGGCACTGTGAGGCAAAATAGTCCCAATCACCATCAACACATATATACGTCATCAGTCCAGCAACATTAAAGCCTCTGGTACGTGAAGTGAGCAGCATTGCTGATCTGGTTTAATTGGTTCCTGTCAGGGCGGTGGGACATATTAAGCAGGAAGTAAACAGTCAGTTCTTGAAGTCGATGTGCTGAAAGTCAGAGCATCTCCAACACGGGAGGACTTGTGGAGTGTTGCATCAGTTTGCATCTACCAAAATTGATCCAAGGAAGTTTCACGGGGTCACGGACACCCAAGGCTCACCGATGTGAAGACTAACCTGTCTGGTCTGACCCCACAGAAGGTGGTTTTAAGAAGTGCTGACTGAAGGCAGGTGGTTTTAAAGATATGGCTGATTGGAGTAAACATTCAGAGGGGGTGGAGGATCAAAGAAATGGCTTGGAGAAGTCTGGTTCCATTCACCAGAACAGCAAAGAAAAACAAGACTGAACCATTGCTGTGATTAAGCTATGATTAGGGTTGGTTAAGGTGGTCCTTCGTCGCGCAATCGGTGGCTTTCCAGGTGGTCCCGAAGGACCCTGGGCCACGCTTTGTTATTCTAGTGTGGACACTTACACACCTGAGCCAGGTAATCACTCTTCTGGACATGGGTAACATAAAAAAAAAACATGGAGTAGCCTGGGTCCTAAAGGAGTGGGGTTCACTGCGCCTTTACGCAAAGGTGAAGAAAATCATTTGTCATGGAAACAAACGAACAAACAAACAAACAAACAAACAAACAAACCTGTGCTGACATAAAAAGTCAAAGGCTTCACAGTTTAAAGGCCGTGTTCGTGTATTAGAGCTCGTTAGTGCAACACAGGGCCCTTTATGAAGACTATAGAGCACTACACAGCGTTCATAAAGAGAACAATGCGCAGAGACGATTTTAAATAGTAGTGCTTATTAATTAGCGGCGCATGATTAGACACATAATTCAGGACTGATGTGTGTGACTGAGAAGCGTGAGAGTGAACCCGGATAATCGCCTGTTATCACCGTGACATGAGCTGCTCCCGATAAACACTGTGTGATTCTGCTAAATATTAAACACGCATGTATTAGGATAATCAGCGCATAGACGGGGGGTGCGAAGAGGGGCGTTTGGATTAAAAGAGCAAATTGGCAGTAAATAATAGATGCATTTTTGGCACATTTCACAATTGTAGCAGCGCAAACACAAAGATCAAGAGAAAAGCACAAAACACACACGCACACACACACACACACACACACACACACACACACACACACACACACATATAGATACTGTACTGAGAGTGGAGGGGAGAGTGGAGAAAAAGAGAGAGGGAGAGAGAGAGTGAGGAAGAAGAAAGAACAGGGAGGGAATGGAAACAGACAGAGTTGGAGAGATGAGGAGGATGAGAGAGAGAGAGAGAGAGAGAGAGAGAGAGAGAGAGAGAGCAAAAAATGGGAGAAAGAGGGAGAGGGAGAGAGAGAGAGAGAGAGAGAGAGAGAGAGAGAGTGAGAGTGAGACAGAAAGGGAGAGAGAAATGGAGAAGGAGAGGGAGGGAAAGAGCGAGGGAGTGGAAAAATGGAGAGGGAGAGAGAGGGAGTGAGAGCGATAGACAGAAAGGGAGAGAAAAATGGAAAAAGAGAGTGAGGAAGAGGAAAGAATGGGAGAAAGAGGGAAAGGGAGAGAGAGAGGGAGAGAGAAATGGAGAAAGAGAGCTAGGGAGAGTGAGAGCGAGAGGAAAAAATGGGGGAAAGGGAGAGGGAGAGAGAGGGAGTGAGAGAGATAGAAAGAAAGGGGGAGAAAAATGGAGAGAGTGAGGAAGAGGAAAGAATGGGAGAAAGAGGGAAAGGGAGAGAGGAGAAAGAGTAGGACACAGCTAGAGGGAGAAGAGAGGGAGGTAAAGAGAGTGAGTGATTTAGGGAAAGAGAGAGAGAAAGTGAGAGAGGGAGTGAGAGAGCAAAGGATATATATATATATGGGGGGCAGAGAGAGAGGGGGGCATAGAGAGAGAGAGACAGAGGAAGAGAGAGGGAGAGAGAGGGGGAGAGAGAGAGAGACATAGGGAGAAAGAGAGAGAGGGAGAGAGAAATGTCCCTGCAGCATCACAATGAAAATCTACACCGTCTATAACATTACATTCAGCCTTCACAACAGTAAGGCCAAGTGAAACCCTGCTCTCTCTCTCTCTCTCTCTCTCTCTCTCTCTCATGCCCCCTGCAAATCAATCCCTCTCTCCATCCCTCCTGCAACGCACCTCTGCCTATTACACCCCTGCCTAAGAAGCAAACCTACAGACGAGTGGAGAGGTGGAGCAGCCCAGACCGAGCCCACAGCCACAGGCTGGAACTCAGTTAAACACCCTGGGAGAGTGAGCAGCTCAGGGGGTGAGCAGAGGGAGAGTCCCCGCCCCTTCATCAGCCTCTACAGGAAAAGTCACAAAGTGCTGGAACACTGCTGTGAGGATTTGATTGCAGCCATCAGTGAGGTCACTCCTCTCCTTCTCTCTCCTTCTCGTCTCTCTCGTACCCATTCTCTCCGTCCTCTCTTTAACGTCCTATCCTCTCTCCCTCTTTTGCTCTCCCTTGCGCCCTTTCTTCTCCATCTTTCACTCACTCCCCTCCTTCCCCTTCTTTCTCTTCCTCTCACCATCTTTCCTCTCTTCCTCCCCCCTTTTCTCCATCCATCTCTCTTTCTCTCTCCCTCTCGTTCTCCCCTTCTTCCTCACTCTCTTGCCCATTCTCTCCCTCCTCTCTCTCCCTTTCTCTCCCACCCATTCTATCCTTCCTTTCTCTCTCTCTCTCTCTCTCTCTCTCTCTCTCTCTCACACTTCCTGTCTTCTCTTTACCATTCTCTCGTTCTCTCCCACCCATTCTCTCCTTCCTCTCTCTCTATAACGCTCCTCCCCCCCTGCTTCTCCTCTCTTTCTCCTTCTCTATCCATCTCTCTCGTCTCTATTTCTCCTCCTGTTCCGTTTTCTACTTCTACTTCTCTCTCTCTCTCTCACCCCACAGGCCCACCTCTGTGCCGAAAGCGGGCCCCTAATTCAATTAGGCCCTTCAAACCAGATCAGTCTGCGGCTGAGCGGAAAAATGAGAAGAGATTATTGGCAAATGAATACGGATTTGTATCGAACCGGCTCACTGAGAGAGAGGAGGAGAGAGAGAAAGAGAGAGGGAGGGGAAAAAAAAGAGAGAGAGAGAGAGAGAGAAAGTACATAGTCACCTTTTCATTTCTTCCCCGTGCTTTCCCGCCCCCGCCCCTTCGCTCTACAACCATCATGGCCTTTTCCCGCAGGTCTGCGGGGAGCGCTGATGTCTCCATCCTTCCCTCCATCCCTCCTCTCCCCCAGTGCTGTCGACACGGCAGCATCGATTTCTGAATTAGGCTGCGATATTAAATAATTAATATACTCGCGGTGATTGATGTTTTGCATTAGGCCAATATTAGGTTATCAATCAAACTCCACTTGCTTTAATGTAATGATATTGAAAAAGTGTCACAGGCCGTTCGGGCAATTTGTAGTTGAGGCAGAGCAGATAGTAATGCTGGTGTAACACAAGGCCTGCGAGCAGCAGTGAACTAGCTACACACACACACACACACACACACACTGCGGGCGAGCTGTCACGAGGTAATGCATACGGCTATAATGGACAGCACTAGGCGAACAAGAGAGACTGGTCATAACCTTGGACTGAAGCTGCCCGTGATCTGTACCACTGTGACCTCACATCACCCTGACGTTCACTACTCCTAAGGGCCTCCGTCAGGGCTCGACCGATACGTCGATATATCACTTAACCCGATATAATCAGCCAATTACTAATTACGCGAGGCTGCGCTACACTGTGTGATACCCGCTCCAAGGTGCCGCAGTTACAGGCGTGAGGTAGATCAGCATGGCGTTACTATACCTACACCACAGAACAAAGTGCTATTTTATTTTTGTTCCAAAGTGCGTTTTCCCAAACACTTATGCCTTAAATAAATAGGAAGTGGCTTTTGTAATAGGAAACTTTGCTTTTGTGCTCAGGACAATGACTTTTTGGAAAAAAAAAAAGTCTGAAAATGTTTTTAAGAAGATTCTCCATTCATCTAAATTGCTAAGTAGACTCCCAGAATGTTCTGGAACTGGAAGAACTGTTTTGTCTAGATTTTTCTAGAACTTTCTGGGACTACCAGGTTGGAAGGATCGCACAAATCTGACAGAAATCCCTGATATGAAGTGAAAGTGACTATTTGTCATGGTGAACACGCTCAAGCGCCACATTGAAATGTGACCTCTGCATTTAACCCATCACACGTGCACACGTGGAGCAGTTACCAACAGCGCCCGGGGAGCAGCGTAGTGGGACGGTACCTTGCTCAAGGGAACCTCAGTGGTGCCCAGGCCGAACCTTCGACCTTCAGGTCCTAAAGGCAGCGTCCTAACCACTAGGCCACCACTGCCCACATGGCCGTTAACAGGTGTAAGAAGGCGTTTCTGTTACTGTAGGCCTTCGTTGCCATGGAAATCGCTGAGCCCAGGTGTCCTAGATCAGTGGTTTAACTGCAGTGACTACAGCGAGAGGACGGAACCCAGCTTAACTGTGTTTTGTCCACTTTTTACAACTCAAAAGGCAAAACTTACATGGAAACTCACCTAGTGAGAGAAGAAAGCACTTCCCAGAGCCAGAGAACCAGGAGAAAGTGTGAAAGTCAAGGTCAACTCAAATTGCGCAGAAAAAAGGAAAGAGGCCACACGAGAGAACGTCGTCAGAGGAAATAATGGCTCGCAGTCAGCAGGACGGAGGGGTTAAGGGCGGAAAAAAAAAAAGTTGGTTCCCGTAAGGAGGTCATTATTTATCCGTACTTAATTAAGTAAAAGAGGACAAACAAGTCAAAGTGTTAACAGAGCTCAATGCAATGCCAGGATTTAGCTCGCTGGTCAATACGGGCAAATTGGAAATGTCTGGCCAATCTGTCAAGTGGAGGAGGCACCGATTGACAGATGGACTAGAGACTCGACTCTGATCCAAGCAGTTTATTTGTCACATACGCAGTTATATTTAAGCATAAGGTGCAGTGAAATGCACCCAGCGAACTGCTTCTCGGATGAGCCTAACGTAATACTAGAGATCTAAAAATGAAATAGAAAAAAATATGTAAAAAATAAGATAAATCTAACAATAATTGTATCAATAAAAATATATACACACCATATTTCATCTTTAAAAAATATTTAAAAGAAATGCAAAAGAAGAGAGAGAGAGAAAATTGCAGAAACATCTGTAAATACATGTAACTACAGAAATAAGCAAAAATAAATCAATACAGAAATATATGTAAAGTGGCTTTCTCTGTTCAGCAGGGGTGTAAATCAAAAGTTACAACACTATTCAATCTGATCAGATGATCTTATTCAATAATCCGGTGCATTGTTGATGCTCTAAAACTTGCAGCCATGCGAGTCATGTTGATGCAATTCAGCTGGATACTGGGATCTGCAGTCAGTAGGAAACATGAGGAAATTCCAAACAAACTGCTCCATTTCCTTCAACACGCACATGCAAACAGATTATCATGTGAACATTTTATTAGGAGAATTAAATGTGGAATGAACATTTGGGATTTTTGTGACACATCGATACATTGAATCGTGCTCTAATTTGGACGATGCATCAATACAGATCGATTCATTGTTACGTCCCTATTAGGCAGGTGTGCCAACAGCATTCTTTTGGCAGACATATGCAAGGCAGTGGCTGATAAATGTGTGAACACTGTAAAATTACGGCAGAAAATATGTATACAGAGCATATAAGAGCAGCGTGTATACACAGTATAGCAGTAACAGTCATGTCTGTACATATGTGAACCAGGGAACATGAATGATTAACAATCAAGTATGCAGTTTTGAACTAGTGTGCGTGTGTGTGTGTGTGTGTGTGTGTGTCCATCTCTGGCCTCCTTTTACTTTCAGTCGCATCATGACCATTTAGAGCACATGCTCCACACTGACTGTCATATTCAGCTCGTGTTTCACTCTGGTCCCGGGGTCGACCAGGCGCTTCATATGGCCCAGCGCATACGAAAAATACAGCCTTTAATCTGGCCCATGAATCATCTTCTGGTTTTACTGCTGCTAAAATGTACATCTGGCAGCTACATCTGCCTCCTCCAGGCAGAAACGGCGACTTTTTAGTGGTACCATAAAATATAGATTTAAAATACACATACACTAATCAGCCATAACATTAACACCACCTGCCTAATACTGAGTAGGTCCCTCCTGCTGCTGAAACAGCTCTGACTGTGGTGCACTGTGTGTTCTGACCCCTTTCAGCAGTCACTATATAAAGCACAGAAGCGGGCTAGTCTTCACTCCCCATGCATCAGTGAGCCTTGGGTGCCCTTAACCTTGTTGCCGATTCACCAGTTGTCCTTTCTCGGATCACTTTGGGTCAGTACTAACTACTGCACACCTGACACACTCCACAAGACTTTTGGAGATGCTCTGATCCTTTGTTCCTGCCTCCAGCACATCAACTTTAAGAACTGACTGCTCACTCGCTGCCTAATATATTCCACCCCCCTTTTTTTTTGTTAAAAAGTGATGCTGACTCTGACAGAAAAAGGTCTGAACAGACAGGGCACCACAGTCAGAGCTGTTTCAGCAGCAGGAGGGGCCTACTCAGTATTAGGCAGGTGGTGTTAATGTTATGGCTGTTAATGTTATCAGCCAACACAGAAGTTGGAAAATATGGAAAATATTTGTGAGGCTATAAAGGCCAAATGGTATAAAATTGCAGTGATAACTCAATGATATTATCATACATTCATATGCTCCTCAACTAACAAATCTCCCTATGAAAACCTGCTGCTGGCTCAACGTGCCTGCGTCAACATGTCAGGATCATCGCGAGCGCTGCGTCTGGTATGACATTTTCAATCCTCTTCACGCGCACTTCAGTGAATATTACAGAAACGATAGAAAACCACTGTAGTAGCCTGTCTTTCAGCCGAGGAGAGACAGTGACGGGTAAAGGGAGGGAGGGAGGGAGGGAGGGGGAGGGGGAGGGAGAGGGAGAGGGAGAGAGAGAGAGAGAGAGAGAGAGAGAGAGAGAGAGAGAGAGAGAGAGAGAGAGAGAGAG
>JBBPDA010000041.1:28405996-28428580 GCA_037974385.1 Arnoldichthys spilopterus | reverse complement strand
TGCCCCATACCCACATTATTATATCCAGCACATATCTGCCCCATACCCACATAATATCCAGCACATATCTGCTCCATACCCACATTATTATATCCAGCACATATCTGCCCCATACCCACGTAATATCCAGCAGATATCTGCCCCAAACCCATATTATTATATCCAACACATATCTGCTCCATTATTATATCCAGCACATATCTGCCCCATTATTATATCCAGCACATATCTGCCTCAAACCCATATTATTATATCCAGCACATATCTGCTCCTTACCCACATTATTATATCCACCACTTCTCTGCCCCACACCCAAATTATTATATCCAGCACATATTTGCCCCATACCCACATTATTATATCCAGCACATATCTGCCCCATACCCACATTATATCCAGCACATATCTGCCCCATACCCACATTATATCCAGCACATATCTGCCCCATAGCCACATTATTATTTCCAGCACATATCATATCATCATGCATCCCTGGAGTTGTTAGTCAATTTATGATGAATCATGATTATTATGGGCATGGAAAATAAACCAACCAGGTCAAAAAGGTCAGTACTGAATTCAGAGTGACTTCAATGCAGAGGTTAAACAGGCCCTGCCCACACCGCACTCTGATCCTGTAAACCTTAGGTCAGGAGGCAAATGAGGTTGAGATTGAACTTAAAAAAAAATGTAGGAGTGTGTGTGTGTGTGTGTGTGTGTGTGTGTGTGTGTGTGAGCAGCAGAAAGACATAACGGCTGTAGATAGTGGCCATTAGGGAGGCGCTGGGATGACTGTACACACAAAGTATTGATCCTAACAGACAAGGCAGAGAATGCTGGGAGATTTACTGGGCCACTTACCAAGTCTCCTGACCTCTCCACCATTCCTTTTCCCTTTCTCTGTCTCTCCATCTCACACGCCAACACCCAAACACACTCACACAAATACACACAACCTTAAATATGAGAGAAGACTACGTGAAACATCAGTGTCAGACAGAAACACTGATGAATTCAGAATGAAGTTTGAGGGATTTTTTCTGCGACTGACCACTGAAAACTTGGTTGACTAAAACTCATCGGCTAACAGCTTGGTCAACCTTTAGGGGGCAGCCCGACAAACAACTGTTATAATATGTCAATGAATTTAAAATTGCTTATCATGTTCTGTGCAGAAGTTTTATCTCCAGTGTGGACTTTCATGGGGACAGTTGTGGCCTAATGGCTGGACATGAGGGCTTGCGACTGGTCACCGGTTCAATCCTTGAGACTGGCAGGAAAAATGTGGGAAGGGTGAGTGAGGAAACAGTGCCACCCCCTCCTCCAAACACACACACAGCTGTGAAAGTCACCCATTCCCATTAACTGTGACCCTATATACAACAATAAGCCAGAACATTAACACCACCTGCATATCTGTGGTGCACTGTGTCCTCTGACCCCTTCATCATCTGTGGGATCGGACCACACGGCCTAGCCATCACTCTTCACATGCAACAATGAGCCTTGGGTCCCCATGACCCTCTTGCCGACCTACCGACTAACCCTGTCACTAATTCACCAGTTGTCCTTCCTTGGATCACTTTTGGTAGTTCCTAACTACAGCACACCTGAATTACTCCACAAGACCTGCTGTTCTGGAGACGCTCTGACTCACTTGTCGGGCCCTTTTCAAAGTGGCTCAGATCCTTACGCTTGCCCAATTTTTCCTGCTTCCAGAATATCAATTTTAAGAACTGACTGTCCACTTGCAACCTAATATATCCCACCCCCCTGACGGGTGCCACTGTAATGAAATACCTACATAGCCAATGTTATTCACTTCACCTGTCAGTGGTGTTAATGTTATGGCTGATTGGTGTAATCAACTGTGACGGCCCTTATATTGATGTAAAATATCACAAAGGAAACGTCTGTGTTAAAGTGATGTAGAATTGAGAGCTCAGCACCACGATGAGCCGCCCATCATCATTCACTCCCATCCACAGCCTATGATTGATGTATCAGCACTCGTGTGCTCGTTACTTCTGCTTTAAGGTGCTCATTTCCATATTAGATAGACTTTTTCATGCATATTAATGCCTCGTTTTGTCACGCGAATATTCTGGTTGCCACTTTGAATCCCTCTGCAGAGAGTGCCGATCACAGAGGGGACATATGGTGGCGCCCGTATCGTATGTGGAGAGAACTCCTGAATCAGTCGTAATTGACGTGTGAGGGAGACTTCTTAGCACTGCGCTGGGTGGCACTGAAGGCTCTCCCACTGCTTTACACACCCTAAAGGCAGGAGGTGGGAAATTCTTCAGTAACTGTACTTTGTTGCGATTGCTTTGGAGGACTGGAAGTGTTCTTGGGTATCGCGGAAACAAAGGCTGCAAAGATCAGCTTCATCTGGACCGTGATTCAATCCTCACTGCTGTTCGTTTCTGCAACAACCGAAGTTGGGCCGAAACGCACATCACAGCCCTGTTCGACCTAATGCCAAAATACTAGAGTTGGGAATTGGCACAGACGTGACAGTATGACAATATCAGGCTATTAAATATGTTGTTTGTCATAGTGAACACACTCAAGCATCACAACGAAATGTGACCTCTGCATTTAACCCATCACACGTGCACACGTGGAGCAACAGGCAGCTATCAACAGCGCCCGGGGGGCAGTGTAGCAGGACAGTACCTCACTTGAGGGTACCTCAGTGGTGCCCAGGCTGGGACTTGAACCTGCGACCTTTGGTTCACAAGGGCAATGTCCTAACCTCTTGAAAGCAGACAGTGTCTTATATATAGGAGGCTCTGCAGCCGTCTCCCCCACTCTTCCTTTCCAGAAGAATGACGTTGTGCGCCACCTTGTGGACTTCAGAAGCAAGGTCATTTGAGTAAAATGCTTATCAAAATAAAAGTCTGTTAAATTCATTAAAAAAATTCAAAAATAAAATTCAATATATTAATTAATTAATTAATCAATCAGTCAAATATTAAGACAATCACGATACTACACTGCAGATTTTTTTTTACAAGGAAAAAACTTTACAATAAAGGTCTTTAGTCTGTTTATTTGTTTGTTTACTTTAGCAATAGTTATATATGTGTTTATACGTGTGTAATAGCAGCTTATTTGCCGTTGTGAGGTAATATTTCACATTGCAAGTTAAGTAAGTAATAGATTATTGTTTTACGTACATATTGCTTATTACACAACTGTAAGAATTATGATTTCAGTTCACTGTCAAAAAAAAAAAATGAATTATTCAAGAATCCTTATATTTTCTTTAGGCCTTCAAAGAATGTGCTATCTCTAAGGCCAGAAGATTTTTTTTTCTTTCCAGCCAGTCCTGTTGAAGTGCTTTTAAATTTACTGCAGGCAAATTCATATAAACATCCCAAAGCTACAGGGATTAAAGTGAGAAAAAAAAGGTGTGACAAAAACATTTCTTGTCAAACCTGGGGGAGCTGGGGGACGAGGGCCATGCAAATTGCACATCTTTTGCTCCATGGTTGACAGCTGTGAAAAGTCTGTAAGTCACATTTGCCTGGCTTGGTACAGGGCTTTTAATTTGAAGGGACGGATACAGGAAGTGGAGTCAAGTGATGACACCGAGCCGAATTGATGGAGATCCGTCGTAGTGATGGAAACCTCTAATATCTGCAGCGATGCAGATTTTTGTGAGGGTTTGTACTGAAGAACTCATCACTGAAAGCCAGAAGCCTTTCACCTACATAAACATTCAGAGCCGCTTATTCCAACAAGCGACAGCTGTAACGTCTGAGGTGACATCAAAACTAAAGCAGTCATTTGCACAAGTGATGCTGGATTAAATCCGGACCCTGCTGGACACAGTCATCACTTATGCAACGTAAGCACAACATCCAAGAATCACTTTGGATGAGGATCTCTCAAAGTTGCATCTTAGATTAACAAGCTTTCCTGAACATGTAGGAATCTTCTCCACAGCATCGGGAAAATCTGTCCGTTCCTTAACAAAGACGCTACTCACTCAACTTGTCATCTCAAGACTGCACTACTCCTCCTTCTGAAGACCTCAGGACCTCCACAACTAATTCAGAACCCAGCAGAATGTCTGGTCTTCAATACGCCAATGTTTTACACACCGCTCCACTGCTGCAAGCCCTTCACTGGCTTCTCGTGGGGCCTGCATCAAACCAACTGCTAACCAACAGGGCCAAAAATGGTCCAGCCCCTACTGCCCTATCAGCAATGATCAAACCATGGGTCACAGCTCAACCTCTGAGAGCATCATGCTCCACCCAACTGGACTCCCAATTTTTCAAAAACTGAAGACTCTTGTCAGTTTTGGTGCCTAATTGGTGGAATGAACATCCCCTGACCGTCAGAACTGCAGAGAACCTCACGGTCCTCAAACAACATATTCATGAATTTGGGTAGTGGAGGCCTAGTGGTTAGGACACTGCCTTTGGGACCTGAAGGTTTGAGTCCCAGCCTGGGCACTACTGAGGTTCCCTTGAGCAAGGTACCGTCCCAACTATACTGCTCCCCGGGCGCTGTTGGTAGCTGCCCGCTGCTCCACGTGTGCTGGGTTAAATGCAGAGGTCACATTTTGTTGTGGTGCTTGAGTGTGTTCACAATGAAAAAGAGTCACTTTCACTTTCAAAGAGCACTTAGGAGAAGAACTTGTGTCTTAAACTACAAACTTTCCCACAACTAATAACATAAAACAATATATAAAAACGTGTGTCTCCTTTATGCAATCTGAGAGCGTCCTGAGGGTCCTGGTAGAGGGTGATCTTCAGCTCTGGTAGGATCTTGGTTGACTAGCAGCTCTTAACTGAGGTCTAGATTTAGTGGTGTGAGGTGCACGTTTGCTCTGTAGACTACAATGCCCCTGTGTATGTCCCTCTGGATAAGAGCTTCTGCCAAACGCTTTAACTGTAAAAAAAAATATTTTTTCTTTATACTTGTTTATGTAGGTTTATGGAAGTTGTTATGGAAGGTCTACCTAGATTTTGTGACACCTGATGACTACGGGCCTTCAGTGAGCTCACTTTTAACTGGAGTGTGTTTAAATATTGATACTGTTGTACTTTCTGTTTTTTTGCCTCAATACTAATGCCACTGGGACACGTGTGTTTACTTCAGTATAGTTTCTCTATTTATATTTATATGTATTATTCTATTATATGACTATATACAGAGCTGCTGCCTTACAGCAAGAGCGTCCTGGGTTCGATCCCTTGGGTCAGCCAAGGGTGCCTTTCTGTGTGGAACCTGCAAGCTTTCCCCGTGTTCACCTGGGTTTCCTCCAGTTTCCTCCCACTGTCCCAAGGCTGCAATAGGTTGATTGGAGAGACTAAATCAGGTTTGAGTGTGTAAGTGGTTGTCTGTCTCTGTGTGACCCTGTGATGGGTTGGCCTCCTGTCCTGGGTGAACCCCCGCCTCAGGCCCGTAGTCAACTGAGCTTGGTTCCAGCTTCCCCGCGGCCCGAAGCGGAAGAAGCGGTTTGGAAAACGAATGAATGAATGAATGAACGTCTCTAGATTTCCCAGCCCATTCAGAAAAAACTTTTTCCGGGTGAAAATTCCGTCAATTGCAAAAAAATATTTTAGCCTACGAAAGCAGCAACACTCCCAAGCAGTCCATGAAAAGTGAATATGCATGTCTGTGAACACGACGTCCCATTTCTTCCCTCCTATTCCCTCTCTCGGTGAGCAAGGAGGAGGTTATAGCTGCTGTGAAGGGTGTGGGAACACGAGAGTGGCCTTATTTTAGCAACTGTACTTGTGGCCGGCGCTGTAATAAACACCAATTCTGTTGGGGGTGGGCAGTTTTCTGTTTTTTCCTCTCTCTCTTTCTCGTCCTAAAAGCCCAGTACACTTCTGGGCCTGTTGCAAATTAAATTTATTGTAGTTAATAGACTGTGGCGAAGCTGCTAAATGTCAATTTCATTACCAAGGCCTTCCCCTTGGAGAATTATTAGCTAATTTAAGGCTAGGGGTAAATGTGTTAATGTAGGAGTCATAGATAAACACCCACTAACACGTGCGCGCACACACAGACGCACGCAAATCCCAATCCCATGCCAAGTGTGGGCTATTTTACATTTACTTTTAGTGATTATCTCTGGAGGAAAAGGCCTTCCCCTATGGCCTAAGCGCATTTTCATTTCTGTTTGAAAAAGAGACCTCACTGTTCTGCCCCCACAACTTGCCCCCCTCCCCTCCCCTCCCCCGCCCCCCCCCTAAACAATCCATTAAATCTAGCGGCAGCGATTGGCTGGGGCAATTTTCCCCGTGAATTATCAATAAAGTAATTACCAGTGTGTGGGAGTGTGTGGGAGTGTGGCGGGCGCTTATCGCGGGAGCCCCCCCGCCTAGACGCGGATACGATCCCTCCCTCCCCGCAACCTATTTGGGTAATTGCGTGGGCCTGGGTGAGACTGGACGGGTGTAGCGCTGTTATCTGTCCATATTATTTTCCTGCTAAACAAGCTTTTTTTCACTTGATGGGAAATTGGACATTAATGGCGGGCCCACGATAGCACTAGCACACAGTCGCCAGCCTTGGAAGGCATCCCAGGCCTGCCAAATTCATTACCCGTTCCCCTCCTTCGCCTCTGCCGACTCTACGGAGCTGTGTACATCTGCGGGTCTACAGGTGTGACCCCCCCCCCCCGGAGAGAGCCACACCTGTATGACGAGGGAATTCGTGAGCACATGCTGAAACATTTCATTCAAGGTAAAAATCCCATGATGTGACATCTACAATTCAACGCTTTGGTCCTAATAAGTATTTTCAGAAAGTGAAATAAACAAATAAATAAATATATTTTAAAAAATCTCATCAGAAATGAGAAATGTCTAACAAAAATCAGAAGAAACTTGAGGAGAATTTCAGAAATATTTGGAGGAATATGAGAAATATCCAAGGAATATTTTGAGAAATGTTTTGTCCAGGGAATCTTGTCTATGAAAATTTGAGAAAAGTCTTATAAAGATCTTGATAAACTGGTTAATATTTTTAAAATACTTGGAGAAACAAGAAATATTCAGTTTTAAGAAATATTTAATAATTATCTAGAGAAAGTTGAGGAATGTCTAATAAAGATCTTGAGAAACCTGATAAATGTTTATGAATCTTTTGGGAAAACATAAATATCCAATGAATAACTTGAGAAACTTCACAAATATAAATATCTTAAAAAAACTGGATAAATATTTTTTGAAATATTTGGATAAAGAAGAAATATTTAATGAAAATTTTAAAAAACATTTAAAAAATTATCTAGAGAAACTTGAGAAATGTCTAGAAGAAATCTTGAGAAATCTAGAAAAATTTAAATATCTTATAAATTTATATATTTATATAATTATTAACAAATTTTTGGAGAAACATCCAAACAGAATTATCATATGAATATTTTGAGAAAGTGAGAAATATCTAAAATCTCTTGAAAAACTGGAGAAGTTTTAAAAATATTATGCTTTGAGAAAAACAAAAATAGTTTTAAACAGAAATATTTAAGAAATATTTGGGAAACATGTAAAGATGAAAATTAGCAGTAGTCAGCAAACTTTTCAAAGGACTTAGTCATCAAAAACAGTTGGTAAATTCCAGAAGAAACTGAAAATATACTGAAACACAGACATTAAACGCAACTAATGTATGTTTAGAGTATTATAAAAAATACACTGAACATAATGGTATGAAATCAAGCCCAGAGATTGCAGGACTGATGCTGACTGATAGAAGCTGTGTACAGCTGTGAGCCTCTAAAAAGCTGCTCATGGTGTAGCCACGTCGGAGTATTTGGACAATCCTCATATTTCAGTTATTTTGTACTAAACCCAGGAATAAACAGCAATAGTAAATAACAAGTTTCCACTGCATCGTTTTCTTTTCACCAGTTTACCTAAATTTACACATCCTCCATAATGAATTAGGTGCAAATATCATAAAACGCTTGATATGTTTAATAAACATGTCTCATTCCTACAACCCTGCCCTCAATAGTTACCGGCTTCACAAACAGCAACACATATCATATTGCAGACATAAATCTATTCGGAGTACTCACATCATCAGCGGAGTGTTTTTTCCTTTGCCGTCATGCTGTGTACTTCAATCAGCACAGCAATAACACTGAATAAAAAAAAGTCCTGCTCGGAAACTCAGCCCGCAAACACAAAATGTGACGCGTGTAAAGGAAAAAAACAATAAATCAACTGAAAAATCATCTCAAATATGGAAAAAGTTCCCTACACTGAATTAATGCGGATGGATTTATGTGGAGAGGATGATTCGCTGTGGTTCGGCATGAGCTAGGTTAAAACAAGGACTCTTTTAGAAAAATATGTAAAAATGTCAGTGATGTTTATTATATTTGCACATAACTGATCGCAGACGCCGTGTAAAGTTTGGTAAGAGGGGTAAAGTAAAAAAAATGGAAACTCGTCATGAAACCAGGGCCATAAATATCTGAGTACCAGCGGTCGTACACATAAACAATCAAGCACAGCTCAGCGAAAGCGACAGTAAGTTACTGACTTTCCTATTCTTACGTCTTTCCCACATTTTGACCTCCTCACGATCACAGTGTCACATCTGTTTCTCCTTATTGATGCTTATTTGTTATTTTTTAAGCATTAAAAATCTATCTTTTCTGTTTTACCAGGGGCGCCTAAACTTTTGCACATGACTGCATATGCCCAATTTATGGCTACAAATATCAAACTGAAAAGTTCACTGTGTGTCAGTATTTCCTTATACTGGCTCACACGTTCAGCAGTGGTTTCGGACCTTGCCTTTTACACGCCAAGATGCCCCTGAGGTCTCTGAACCTTTTAACAATATTATGTACTGTAGATGTTGAATGACCTTAACTGTCTGCAATCTTGCACTGAGGAATATTCTTCATGAACTGACTAAAAATTCTCACAGATTTCGGCATAAAGGGCTGAGCCGATCTGTCCTTGCAAAGACTAAGCCTTTGATGGATGCTACATTTATACCCAGTCATGATTCCTCACCTGCTAACAATTAGCCTGCGTAGCGTGGAGTCTTCCAAACTGGTGCTGCTTGACCATTCTGCTCACTTTTCAATCTTATTTTAACATTGTGTTGTTGCAGCATCAAATTCTGAATGGGTGGATTTTTACAAAACACAATTACGTTCAGTAAAACTATTCGAAATCGTACTTTTGTCCGTAAAAACGAGGTTTACATGAATTAGCATATCACGTTTGTGTTTTTATTGCACGCTGAAAAATCTCAACTCTTTGGGAAACTGGGTTTTTTAAGATAAAGATCCATTTGTAAAGCTCATTCGACTTGTAAAGATAATTTAAGCTGTGGGTTTGTTGAAGTTTACTGCCTAATTTTGATTCAACTTTACTGTAAAGCGAGTGCAGTAGGTGTTAAACATGTGATGAGCAAATGTGCATCGTTGACTGCCAACGTATTGCATAGATGTTGAAGGCCCTGCAACATATTTCTCGCATCTTTTTCCCTTTTCGCCTCCTGGATTGGGACGGATCCCTCCACGCTGTAGTTCTACACACCGACGCGGTGCGAAGAGAGGAGGCGGAGATGAAAGCGAGAAAGGCAGCACAGTGCGCAGCCCGGCTCATCATCATTCTGCCTGTAAATCATTTGGAAATGAGAAATAAAGAGCTTTAAGAGGCCAGCGGGAAAAATCAATATAGTTAACTTCATTAAAAGAGTGTTTCCCTGCTGAGCATCTCTTAAAACACACGCAAACACACACACACACACACACACGCACACACACACACAGTCGCTCCACAATTAAGTTAAAAGCGATGCTATCTGTTTTTATTTCAGACCGTTTTCGAGAGCACCTTGAACGAGCCGCACCGGTTCCCCGCTGCCAAAAAAAGCCCGCGCGCGTCGCCGCACTAAACAGCTGTTACCCCCCCCTCCCTCCCGCGCGCCCCCCCCCCCAGCCGCCGTCCGTTCCGCGCGATGCAAATATGTGTCGCCATCCAGCGCGTCTTTACTTTCGAGTGCTCTTCAAACGCCGCGCGCAAGTTTAATTTATGAGATTCCTCTAATTACGACGGCTGTTGGAAAAACGTCTCCCAAGCTGTTTTTGTCGGCGCCTGAGTAAAAAAAAAAAAAAAAAGAAAAAAAAGCGAAAGCCGCAACAAATTGAAAGTGTTGTAAAGTAAATGATGGCGACAGTAATTACCGCGCCGACCCCCGGCGGCAGATTCGCTCCGCTCGCTCGGCGACGCATCGCGAGGCGAATAGGGGGGAAGTATATAGAACACAGCGTGATTCACATTAAACGGAAATGAATAAATAAAAAAATAAATAGACAAACAAACAAACCGAATTTCTCCGATTTCTCTAAAGCCCGGCGCCGGCGAGCGGCCAGGGCCTGGGCGAGCGAGAGGGGGGCGTGCCGGGGGAAAGGGGGGGGGGGGTCTCGGCCCACACACGCTCACGAAGGTCGCGAGTTCAAAGGCGTCTCCGATCTAAAGAAACCCATATGTTGAGAAAGAGCCCCCCCTAAGAATTTAGCCGTTTAGCTCTTCATCACTCTTCAGCCATGTGACCGCCATCACTCGACGGGGACGCCGCCACCCTAAACCGCGCGGTCTGGCGTGGGCAGAGGTTTTGGGCCTCTATCGGTGCCACGGAGAGGGCACGGGAGGGGGGGGACCCAAACAAGAGGTCAACGAGGGTTGGGGGGGGGTCAGAGTGGCAGTAAGGTGCTAACTCGGCACTGTCGACGCAGCCGATCGCTTGACCGACGGCCTCGCTGGGGGTGGGGGTGGGGGGGTGCGCTCCGGCTCTGGATGGCACGAGAAAAACCGACTTGAGCCGAACGGGTTTGAGCGGCCCGGTGTTTTCGTTTCCACAGGCGAGAGGCGAGAGAGCGGCGCGGGAAATGTGCTTCTAATTAGCAGGTGCGCTCTCGGGGCAAGACCGCGGCGCTTTCTCTCTCTCTCTCTCCTCGTATGCGCGAGTATTTATGAAGTGACGGTAGATCTGAGGCTCTGCCTCCCAACAGCGCTGGACGCTTGTGCCGTATGCGCCCCGGTGATTTAGGTCCCTCACAACTCTGGTAGAAGAAAAATCATAAACGTTGAGGCGAAGCATGTGGGCCGACTGTAAAAAGGGGGAGGGGGAGAGGTGTGGGGGGCGACGGCGAAGGAGCTATGACACTGAACAGACGCGCGTTCCGCCGCCAAACAGAGAAACTACACTTAATGAAGTACGCGAGTGCATCTGAAATATCACCCTCGTAAAAATCGCCGACCGCGGATGGACGGAAATGAAGTCAGCGACTTACTTATTTGGAAAAAAAAAAAAAAATGTAGCTGAACTATGTTAAAGGGGAATTCCCTGCATCGTGTAAACGGTCATCTGTGGCGAACGGAACCGGACGTCAACACAACTCCAGCTATTTTGCGTCCTCTCCACCCCCAGTGAAGCTCCACGTGTTTCTATGGAATCCTGATGATGCTAAAATCAGAATTAGATCTCTTTAGAGGACTACTTTGCCCCAAAACACCCCACATGTATCCCTCCACCATAACTGGGTTTAGTTTTAGGCTCCAAAAACGTGTCCAAACTCTGGTAAAAACAATGTCTCGGGCATCAGGCAGCGTCTTCCTCATCATTTTACGCCTGATATTTTGGAGGAACCAGACGTCTGGTTCCATTCACCACCACTGCGAACAGTTTGGACGTGGTAAATTCCCAGCAAACCCACTCCGAATGACTTAATCACGCAGGGAATTGTGACGGTTCACCCTTTAAAAAAGCTACAACGTCTGAACACCTGCTGTGTCCCGTCACCAGGATGTCCGTGCTGAAGGATGACCTGGGAGAGATACTCAGATATCAAATTTAACCCATTGGAGGATCAATCAGAGCCGTAAGGCTGATGGCTTTTAATGGGGGGAATGCCAGGGGGCCTGTGTGTCCCAGGCTCTCGACGAGTGTTGACAGCCAAATAAGCAGTGGATCGGCTTCAAATGGGATTTCGCTTCTCTGTACCCTTTGCACATACACCCTACACCAATCAGCCATAACATTAACACCACCTGCTTAATACTGACCCCTTTCTATCAGGGTCAGCATCACTTTTTGCTAGCCTTCACTCCCTACATGAATCGGTGAGCCTTGGGTGCCCATGGCCTACTACTACTTCTAACTACTGCACACCTGGAACACTCCACAAGACCTGCCGTTTTGGAGATGCTCTGACTCAGTCGTCTAGCCACCGCAATTAGACTCTTGTCAAAGTGGCTCAGATCTTTATCCATTTTTTACAGCTTCCAGCACATCAACTTTAAGAACTGACTGTTCACTTGCTGCATAATAGACCCTCCACACACGCACAGGTGCTATTGTAATGAAATAACTAGATGCTCAATGATGTTCACTTTACGGTGGTGTTACTCTTATGGCTGACTGGTGTATATAAACATGTTAAACTGCAAAGCTTCATGGGTACAGCTGCTACATGCACTGAAACAAAGCTCGTTTCCAAGACCAAGACGTTTGCCATTGCACGGTCATTAAATGGCATGGACCACACAGCAACTGCAGTAACTGGTACAAGGCTCCTGCATGTGAACGGCCAATTCTTTATTGCCTCTAATGCTGAAGTGCTTTTTAAGTTCAAGAACTCATAAAGTCAACTTCTGGAACCACCGTCTTGTATCGTGCATCAACTGGGGCTTGGCACACTGTAGATAATCTACTGTTCGATACAACATTTCTGTCACGCTTTATTTTAAGAGTACAGATGGGTAAAATGACGATATTTATTATTTTTTGGATAAATTAAATCACAATATGTGACATCAGCTTTCCTTAGCATAACACATCGTCAGCTACTCTACAACACAGACACACTGCATGTTTCATAATAAAAACAGCATAATTAGTGCTGCTTAGCTGGATTTAGCTCAATTTAAAAAAAAATCAACAATTTAAAAAAATACAAAAATGTATTAAAATACTATTTTCTATTTTTAAGACATTTTTCAGTATTAAATTTTTAATTTATCTAAAATATGCACACTTTATTAAAATTATTATCTATACAGTGATCAAGTCGTTCGGTGTAACGCATAACACCATGATGTAACAGAGCACTTGAATTACACCAACTGACAAAAACTTTACACCGAGTGGCAAAACTTCAGAACCTCAGAAGTTCTGCAGACTATCAACTGGACACCAATGACCTTGACCAACACATTTAATTAAAATTATTTTTCAAACCAAGTGTTTTTTGGGTGTTTCAATTATGCAAATGCAGGTTTGTAACTAACGTGACCACAACAAGAAAAAATGAAATGATCAAATATTTAAGAGAGATAAACTCATCTTGCTGAGGCACCACTGGAATCTTTGGGGGTTCGTCTGATGACAAGAGAACCTTTATTAGTCCCACAAGTGGGAAATTTGCAATGATGTCACAGATGATCATATGACTGTTGGTTTTTGATGATTTTGTTACACCACATGACCTCTAATGAGTATCTGGGACAAAAATCCCAGATGTAAAATGTACTATAACACTACCCTCTCGCGTCTAAATATGTGTCAATATTTAAATTAAAAAGTAAAATTATATATTTATTCAAAGATAAAAATAACGTGCGGACCATTACACTAGATGATAATTTTGCAGTTTCTCACAATTTTTTACATTTTTGAAATGTATTTTAATTCATTTGAGTATATTTATTTTTTTCTATATTTATTTATTTTATTAATTTATTACTTTCTTTTATTTAATTTGATGCAGACAGAAAAATGGCCTTTTTCTTGTCTTTGAGCTTTAAACCTACAGATTTGTTTTCCAGTTTTCCAGTGCAGCTACAGTTCTGTGAATATCAATCTGGAGGGAACACTAGTAACCTGGTATAACTGATATCTGCTTGGCCGCACTTTTTCGTGGCCCATTTTCTCGTTTTTAGGCCCTTTGGCTCGTTTCGGGACCCTTAGCTTGCCATTCTATCTGCTCGAGTGGGCAAGGCTGACGGACCTCATGGTGATACGGTGGATGACAAAACAGGCACGTTCTCAGTGAATAAACCAGCAGACGTGTTCATCGCACGGTCCGAAGAGTGATGCTCGCAGGAATGTGCTGATTCGGCATCTTTTGCTCCACTAATCACACACAAGCTGTGTGTGTGTGTGTGTGTGTGTGTGTGTTTGTGTGTATGGCTGGCAGCTCATAGATTTCCCAGCTTCCTCCAAATCAGTCAGGAGCTCCTCCATAAGCTTGACAGAATAGAGGAAATAAAATAAAAAAGACTCCAATATCAGGAGAAGGGGAGAGTGTTTCATTATTTTCAGGGGGTGTCATGATTTCAGTCAAGAAGCACGTAATCCAGATTTCACTTTTATTAGTCTTCCCTCTCCTTTTTTTTCCCTCCCTCCTTCTTAAATATTACACTGGTAACTGGAACCATATTTGTTCCGTCAGGAGAGCGGAGAGAGAGAGACAAGTGCAGCCTTGGATTCGATTAGGCTACAATTTGCTCCAGTGGTGTTCGGGGAGATGATGGTGTCTCTCGTACGCGCTTCCACACATGGTTCTGCTTAGAGGCGGCCATCAGCACTTATACGGGGAAGCGGCTCTGGGGGACACTCGCCACATACTGTTCCACCTCAAACACTTCGCACACAACTGCACATGTCTAAGAAACAGCCCGACTCCCCTTGAGACCTCCGCTCAGCTCGAGAGGAACACATCCGAATGGGTGGGAAGAAGAGACATGGTCTCATACCAGCACAGTATTGCAAGACCCTGTATCCCCCAAGTAGGGAATGTGATGGCATTCGTGTTCGATGGGGAACCGAAATATTGTCAGATAACTTGCATGCCAAAAGTGGGCGTGTCTTAAACCAGAAAGGAGTCCGACATTAAAATGGGGAGTGCGCAATGAACCACAGCCGATTGTAGAGAAAGAAATGCTGACGTTAATGACGCCCATACAAATAGTCCACTAACGCTCAAATGTGTAAGAACATCTCCCAATTTTCCATTTTTCATTTCAATTTAAGCTGTTCAAGAACAGTGAATGACATGAAAAGGGCGAAAAAATCATGTCAACATCAAGAAAAACAGGCTTTGTTCAGGAATGAAGGGCCTGGTTAACTCACAGCTTTGTTTGACGCAGAGGAAATAAATAAAGTCCTCAAAAGTTAATGCAAAGAATTCCTAGAGGTGCCATAACTTTTGCTGCTTTACTTTCACCCCCTTCTGTTCAGTTCATCCCAAACCAGCTGGACTAAGTTTAAGTCTGGAGGCTGTGCTGCTCTTCCATCAACTGAATCTACTGTCAAGTTCTTCTATTCTAATGTTCGGGCTCATCATCTCACTGTCTGTCTTTGTTTCTGGCCTTTTTCTCCCCATTGTGATACTGATATACAGTACTACTTCCTGCACTACAATACTGTGCTAATAAGCAGAGGGTGTAGGAACAGTGTGCTCCAGCTCTGCCGTTGTTCACACAGAGGGGTTTGTAAATCATCAGCAGAAGCTGGGGCTCCTATGCCATAATTTACCAGTTATGCAATAACTTTATAATTTACCACCCTATACTTCAATGGGAATCCAATACAATATCATGTCTTATGTGCAATATTTGTCTTTCTGTAATGTTTACATCCCCTACTCACGGTTACATTTTTTATTTTTCCTCTATTTCTGATATTGTGTCTGTCTCACTCTGCACTTTGCTATATGTGCTATATGTTGCACCGTGGCCTATAGAGAGCCACTGCCTCATCTCACTATGCATGTGTACACAGCTACTGAGGGCAAAGTACCCTTGAACCCTGAAACCAGACCACAGACGTCAGGGACCTGGTTGAGGGACAAGGAACATTAAACACAGTGTGTTGGGCTGCAGGCATAGGGTGACTCAGAGTCTGGCCACGGCACGCTCATCTGGAGCGATCAGCAGCTCACTGCGAGGCAACCGATGTTAAAGAAAAAATAACTACAAGCTGCTGGGGAAAAAAAAAGAGAAAATAACAGTAGAAAAGGAAAAACTCAAGGCCTTCCACAACTACTTCGGGCAAATGACCTTTCTGAGGGTCAGCGGGGCGCGTTTCCAAGCAACCGATCCGCAGGTAGGGAAGCTCGCTGGAGCCGGACCCCGGGTCTCCTTCCTCTGCGAGCGGCTGGGCCCCCGCAGTCCCGCCGAACGCCGCCTCGCTCGGGCCTGCCAATTAGAAATAATTAGGCAGTCATTGCGGTGGCGAGTCTTTTTAAGTGCATATATAACGACGCAATGATGCTGATTAGCCGGCGCCGAAGCGAGCGGGGGCTCAAACGGCCAACGAATAATTATGCCAGTGATCACAAAGCCGCCGCGCGCCTCTGTACTTCACCTTAATGCGTTTCAAAACTCCACTTCATTACCGCCCGTAATTAATCCGCCATTAATTGCAGGAAGGGCCCAGTTTACCTCGCTTCGTTTCTAATTATCATCTTATAAATAGTTATGGTTCTAATTAATGTGTTCATTAGGCAAGATATTTTCTCTCAAAGCGGCGCTCGGAGCCAAAGGTTCAGCGCGCTCTCTCAGAAGCCCGGGCAGCCAGAAGGTGAGGCCATTCTGGTAGCGCTGGCTTTCATTTTACTACATTCAACCTCCTAATTGGCATTTAAAACCCAATTTGGAAGAACTTCAAGAAGGCCTTAAATGGGGAAGAGGGGGGGGTTGCGTGGGGGGGTGGGGGGGGTGTAGGAAGGAAAGAATTTAATTTTGTATTCGTATTCCAATAGCAGAAGCTTGAAAAAGCAGCTCGTCACCAAGCGCAACTTTGAATGGGATGAAATAAACAGAGCTCATTGTGAATTAGCGGCCAGCCGCGTCTTTGTGCGGCCCCGTTGCGACGCCCTCACGTGACTGCCCGTGTTGGGTCCCGCGCGAGCGAGAATTATTCTTTCGGAAACCTTTTAAATGACATCTGAAATCAGCCCCGTCGCTCATAAATTCGACAAAATTAAGACATGCAGGGAAGAGTCGCAGCCGCCGGGGGGTAGAACTGGGCATAATGAGGGAACTCATTCCACGCGTTCCTGCACAGCATGAAAGGTCGAGGCAAAAAAAAAAAAAAAAAAAAAAAAAACCCTTCATATTTACTGCGATTCAACAGCCGAAGGATGATGAGCACAAACTGGGGGGGGGGCAACAACAACCACGATTCCTGAGTAAAGATCACCCGACAAGCCTTTGAGCAATCAGCCGCCATTTGTGTTCTTTGTGGTCTTCTTTTTAGCTCGGCGCTCTCGAAAGAGAACGAGGCAGAGGGCTAGACGTGGAGTTCTCCTGGCCTCGGGGCATCCGTGTTTCCAAATTACAATATTTATACATTCCACATTTATGGATTTGGCGGACAAAAGATCCCTCGTCCCTGCGTGACTGACACCGGGGTCTGACAGTGCGAGGGGAGTGCAAAAGTATCTTTCGGCTTGGCGCTGAGAACAATGCATGAATCAGATTACTGAATTAAGCTCTGCTCGGCTCACGCAGAGGCAGGCGGATCTGAAGCATGTGCGTGTGTCTTTTACAGTCAATGTGAGTGCACATTAACTCGCCCAGGTCGTCCCACTGGCGTGTACGCCATGAAATGCCTCGTCATGTCACGTTGGATAATTGCAGCTCCTCGAAAGCAGTGAAGAATCGAAACCACGTTTGCGGTTGTGAGAAGTGAAGATAACGTAACATGATTTGATTTGTGGTAAAGAAGGAGCCAAAAGGAGCTGGACTTGAGGGTGGGATATATTAGTCAGCAAGAGAACAGTCAGTTCTTGAAGTTGATGTGTTGGAAGCTGGAAAAATGGGTGAGTGTCAAGATTAACGGGGGCCTTATTGTGTTGGCTAGACGACGCATTTCCAGAACAGCAGGTCTTGTGGAGTGTTCCAGGTGTTCAGTAGTTAGTACCTACCAAAAGTGACCCAAGCAGGGAGAACTGGTGAATCTGCAACAGGGTCATGGGCCCATCTGGTCTGATCCCACAGAAGAGCCACTGTGGTTTGAAAAGTGATGCTGACTCTGAGAGTAAGGGGTCAGAACACACAGTGCACCACAGTCAGTCACTGCTGTTTCAGCAGCAGGAGGGACCTACTCAGTATTAGGCAGGAGGTGCTAATTACATAACCTCTTCATTGTCCAAACATGTAGAAAAAAATGAAAAATATACGAATATGCGTCGCATAAATAATAAAATAATTGCAATTATATGGAAAAAACAGTAAAAACCCACTATCAGGGTTTGTGTACAACCATGGACTCCATGTGTGATTGCTGTAGGTTTTTATATAGAGAGGTGAGTGTGTGACGGCTCAGGTCTCTGTCTGAGTACATTTAATGGGCAGCTCTTTGGTGGTGCTGCAGAAAAGCTAACACCCCCACCAAACCACCCACCCACCCAGGGGACAGGGCTTGTTGCTGGATGTGCCTGGAGGAAAGGGAGGGTGGAGGAGGGCCGGGGGGCTTCTTTTGGCAGGCAGAGGGAGCTGCGCTCGCGGCTAGCCGGGGATAAAAGGCCTCTGCCGTGTCACTCACTTACTCTCCTCTTTGGTAAATAAAGGTTTCTGACAACAAAGGCCAGCAGCGTTTGACTAGCCTTTAGTTGGGGGAGATAAATAAAAAAAGACACCACTGTGCACTCTGGATGTAAGGAGGGAGCAAAGAAAGACTGAAAGAAAGAGGAAGAACAAAAAAAGAAAGAAAGAAAGAAAGAAAGAAAGAAAGAGTGGCCTCTCAGATCGGGGCTAGTGGAAGCATGTTGATTTTGATCAAATAAAGAACACACACTCTGAAAGCAGGCCAGGCCTTCAGCTCACATCAACAACTTACAAGTCAGCTGCCGTGCACCGGGACACCGGTTAGGCTCCTCTGGAAGCACGGGTGAAGCAGGTTAGGGGTCGGATGGTGGCCTTGACCCCTAAAAGGCATCGACAAAGCCAGCGGAGAAAAGAAAACAATCTGTCTTTTGAGGTCTGCTACCCAACCTGAGGCCAATGGTGCCCAACAGATTACTGGGTTTCGGGCTGCTTTCTCATGTGCACCGCCGGGCTCTGGTTAGGATTGAGTACTTTCGCACTTGATCTTGCGTTCTCGCTTGCTTTTCTCCCTCTCTTGTAAGGTGAGGTGTGTTGGGAATAGCTCAAGAGGAGCAGATGGATGTGCATTTCTGCGAGTAACACCAGCAGTGGGAGCGACTTTAGCCCACTGAGGCTTACACACACTGATGATAAACACTGGGAAAGAGTTACAGCTGTGTAAAATACCAGCTCTCCATTATCTCTGTACCATCTAACTGGTGCTGGTGCTGTAGTGTTCCATGCATTTGCACTGAAAACTGACTGGTGCCAAAAGCCAGCACTTGCATGGCTTTACAACATTGCTGGTCCTAAAGTTTGGGCCGTTGACATGAGCAGCTATAAGAGAGGCTACTGCAAGAGATTCCCCACTATTTTGCTGGCAACAAGAGCAAAAGCAGGGACAGTAGCAGGGAAAAGTGGACCAGCAGTGTCTGTGGAAGTTGTTTGGCTAATGTTATGCCTAGCCAAGACAAGCAGAACCCTGTAGATCATCATTTACATATGCTAACTTATGTGCTAGCAGACAAGCTAAGCTCTTACATTATCTGATAAGTTTGCTAGCAATGTGTTGGCTACCTGCTGCTATGCTACGTATTTCCTTATCCCAGGATATGGGGAAGAAACGGGAGGTAAATCAACAGCAACTGGGAACTCCAACTAGCAAAAACCAAAGAAAACGTGCTCCGAAGTTCTTTCGACTTCCACATTTGACGTCGTCTCCAACATGGCTGCGTACATGGTAAATGGGATCAGTTTAGCTGTGTTTTCTACAGCTGCAGTAGAAAAATGCATCAGTGTGTTTCTCACAAGAGTTCACAGTACTCTGTGCTCATCAGTCGGTGTCATTATTTTCAAAATGAAACTTTATATTTGCTAAAATCTTTGCCATTTCTTGTAATAAACCCACATATAACAAAAGAGACTCATCTGCCTTCACTCCTACAGGCTACGCAGACAAGACCACGAATCTGTTCCTGGATTCAAACCTTTACCTGCTCCTCTGCATCAGGCTGGGTGTGATCCCATGGCAGGTGACGACCATCAGAGTAACTGTGTGCACTGCTGATGAGTTACTGTTTCAAAACAGATTTTTTGTGGTCCGGCGATCGTGTATCACATAAATCGAACCCAGTATTAAATTGGTAAAGATCATACACTAGGGCTGAACAATTAGCATATAGCACTTAAGCCTCAGGACTGAAAAAAATGGCTTTTTGGTGAAAAAGAATGTTAAAAAAAAGAAACAACCAATTTAAAGAAAATAATCACATCCAAATACTTAAAAAAATTATTAAATATTTTCCTCATATCGTTCACACCCGACGCCATACCTGTCACTTCACCTAGACGGCAACAAATCCAGTAGCCAGCACAAAACAGGCATCAACAGACTACATCACTGCACCATTGCTAAACTTGTTATTTGCAGGACAACCACACTGGCTCACTGTTTTCATGACCACACCCCCTCAAGTGTCCCTCCAGTGTAATCCTAGTGTAAACCATGTGTATGACCATGCTAATCATCTATTAGCATCTAATGACCAAAATACACCAAATGGGTCTGAATGAACATGCTGCTGCCAAGCTAAAAACCCCAGGTAAGGCACTATCTCGGTGTACAACCCTCACAGATGCCGACTGCATTATCCGATTGGTCCTGTTCTTTCCCTTCCTCTCCTCCTTCTCTTCCCGTGAGTGATCTCAGCGGCAGCTCGGTCACGGCGAGGAGGCAGCAGGGAAAGTCATCAGGCAGATGTGCTGCGGCAACACCTCATTCCAGCGTGGAAGAGAGCGGCCTATCGCTCACACCTTCTGTGATCTCAGACATTCCATACACCTCTCTTCCTGTCTTAAGATAGAAAAAAAGCCTCTGGTAGTAGGAGGCACCTGCGCTCTGGACCTCACCGAGGGGGAATTGGGGGTCGCGAGTTCTGCGGTGGCGCCTCCCATCGCTTTAATTCAAAAGCAGAAACCCAAGGCGCAGCGTGTAATGAAATATTGATCACGGAGACGTGTGGCCCTGTGTGTTGTGGTTTAGGCAGACAGTTGTCTGCTCTTTGGGGTCAAGTGGTGGATTAGCAACACTGCGGCAGGTTACAATTAACCCCTTAACCTCGCGGAGCTTAATTGTCAGAGTGGCAGCACAAACAGCCCATGACTAGTCAAGGCTGTACGACGTTGCTACGTACTCCATGTGCCTTGCAACAGATTAAATGGGAATTCCATTCATCAAATTTTCGACATAACTCAGTATTTGAGAAGCACAGAATGGATTCAACTTTCTTTACAGTGGTTGTGAATGGAACCAGATGTCTCCAAAACAACTAGAGCAATTTTACTGACTCGCCACCATCAGTGAAGCTCCATGTCTTTTCTGAGCATTTACATAGAATATTGATGATGGTAAAAAAGTCAATTTTGAACTAAATCACTTTGGGGGACTATTGTGCCCTGCATGTACCCCTCCACCATGAATGGTTTTAGTTTTAGGCCCAAACGCTTCTCCAGACTCTGGTAAAACAATGTCTCTGGCATCAGGCAGCATCTTCATCACCATTTCATGTCTGTGAGGGAGGTTTTAGAAGAACGAGGTTACATGAACGTCAGCCACAGTAGGTTATCTTGAGCTCTGATTGGTCTGGATGTCAGCCATAACACTAACACCACTGACAGGTTATGTGAATAACATTTTACTGTCTACATTTACTGAGGGTATATTAGGCGGCAAGTGAACAGTCAGTTCTTGAAGCTGATGTGCTGAAAGCAGGAAAAAATTCTGTAAGGATCTGAGCTTCTTTAGACGGCTGAGTCAGAGCATCTCCAAAAGGGCAGGCCTAGTGTAGTGTTCCAGGTGTGCAGTAGTTAGAACCTACCAAAAGTGTTCAGAGGAAAGACAACTGGGGATTCGGCGACGGGGTCACGGGCACCCAAAGCTCACTATTGCATGTGTGGAGTGAAGACCAGCCTGTTCTGATACACAGAAGAGCTACTGTGGTGAATGCTGTCTCTGATAAAAGATAGGCGACATTAGGCAGGTGGTGTTAAGAGCTTCTGATGTATTAAAAATGGCGAGATTTTGTTTCCTGCCTCCAAATTCGGGAATATCCCAAGCTACACAGCTCCGCAATCAACATGGAGTAATGTGGAGTTATCTTTTCCTAATATTCCCATAAAAACGTCCCCTTTACACTGTATCGCAGCGCATTACGCTGCATTTGACTATGTGAACCAGGCCATGGAAGCTCTACGCGCGGAGAGCGAGACATATTGAGCAATGGCTTCTTCGCCACAGCAGCCAGGCTGCATCACGGGCCTGGTTTGATCAAAGGGAATAAACATTAATGTCTAATGGGTATCAGCTACTCTTGTCTGTCGTACGTGTTATGGGGGGCTGCGAGTCTCTACGGGCATCCGCTCCGTTCATCTCGTTTTGTGATGGGAACGGTGGGGGGGGGGGGGGGGGGGGGGACACACCCCCAACGGA
>JBBPDA010000041.1:28382797-28400032 GCA_037974385.1 Arnoldichthys spilopterus | reverse complement strand
TTAAAAAAGTACGAACACACCATCCCATACTACCTAACACACCATCCCATACTACCTAACCCACCATCCCATACCACCTAACACACCATCCCCTACTACCTAACACACCATCCCATACTACCTAACACACCATCCCATACTACCTAACACACCATCCCATACTACTTAACACACCATCCCATACTACCTAACACACCATCCCATACTACCCAACACACCATCCCATACTACCTAACACACCATCCCATTTTACCTAACACACCATCCCATTCTACCTAACACACCATCCCATACTACCTAACACACAATTCCATACTACCTAACACACCATCCCTAACACACCATCCCATACTACCTAACACACCATCCCATACTACCTAACACACCATCCCATTCTACCTAACAGATCATCCCATACTACCTAACACACCATCCCATACTGCCTAACACACCATCCCATGCTACCTAACACACTACCTAACACACCATCCCATTCTACCTAACACACACCCCATACTACCTAACAGACCATCTCATACTACCTAACACACCATCCCATATTACCTAACACACCATCTCATACTGCCTAAAATATCATTCCATGTTATCTCATGCACCATCCCATAATATCTAATACACTGTCCCATAACATCTCAGGTACTGTCTTAAATTTTCTCATGCACCATCCCATGCTACCTAACAAACCATTCCAAACTACCTAACACACCATCCCATACTACTTAACACACCGTCACGTTCTACCTAACACACCATCCCATACTACCTAACACACCATCTCATACGGCCTAAAATATCATCCCATATTATCTTATGCACCATCCCATAATATCTAACACACTGTCCCATAACATCTCAGGTACCGTCTCAAATTTTCTCATGCACCGTCCCATACTACCTAACATACCACCCCATAAAATCTCATGCGCGGTCCCATACTACCTAAAATACCATCCCATAATATCTCACGCACCGTCACATTCTACCTAACATACCATCCCATAATATCTCAGGCGCTGTCCCATTCTACCTAACATACCATTCCCTAATATCTCACATACCATCCCATGCTACCTTACATACTGTACCATAGTATCTCACGCACTGTCACATTCTACCTAACATACCATTCCCTAATATCTCACATACCATCCCATGCTACCTAACATACTGTCCCATAATAAGTAACGTACCGTCCCATAATGTCTCACACAATGTCCCATACTACCTAACACATTGTCCCATACTACCTAACATACCGTCCCATAATGTCTCACACACTGTTCCATACTGCCTAACACATTGTCCCATACTACCTAACACATTGTCCCATACTACCTAACATACCGTCCCATAATTTCTCACACACTGTCCCATACTGCCTATCACATTGTCCCATACTATCTAACTTATCGTCCCATAATGTCTCACACATTGTCCCATACTACCTAACATACCGTCCCATAATATCTCATGCACCATTCCATACTACCTTACATACTGTTCCATAATATCTCACGTGCCGTCCCATGCTACCTAACGTACCGTCCCATAAAGTCCCACACACTGTCCCATACTGCCTAACACATTGTCCCATAATACCTCACACCATCCAACACTACCAACACACTTTGCTATAAGTGCTCACATATTGTTTCATAATACCCAACAATATTGTCTTATAATACCCAACACACTGTTTCAAAATAACTAACATATTGTCCATAAATAACCTAATACACTCTCGTAATACCTAACACACTCTCCCATAACACCAACACACTCTCTGATAATACCTAACACACTGACCCATAATACCTAACACACTCTCTCACAATACCTGACACACTCTCCCATACCAACACACTCTCTGATAATACCTAACACACTCTCTCATAATACCTAAGACACTTTTACATAATACTAACACACTCTTCCACTCTTAATATCTAACACACTGAGCCATAGTACTTCACACTCTTCCAAAATGCCTAATAAGATGTCCCATAATACCTAACACACTCTTCCATAATGCCTAATGAGCTGTCCCTTAATATCTAACACACTGAGCCATAATACTTCACACACTCCTTCATAATACCTAACACATTCTTCCATAATACCTCACACTCTTCCAAAATGCCTAATAAGATGTCCTTTAATACCTAACACACTCTTCCATAATACCTAACACACTTCTCCATAATGCCTAACACACTCTTCCATAATGCCTAATAAGCTGTCCCTTAATACCTAACACACTCTTCCATAATGCCTAACACACTCTTCCATAATGCCTAACACACTCTTCCATAATGCCTAACACACTCTTCCATAATGCCTAATAAGCTTTCCCTTAATACCTAACACACTCTCCCATAATACCTAGCACACTCTCCCATGATACCTAACATACTTTTAACACCCAGTATGTTGTGATAAATTACATAAACTTGTCTGGTCATATAAAATCCTATAATACCGAACACACTGTCCCATGTTATCTAGCTTACTGTTACACTGCTCAACACTACCTCATGCCCCACACCTGAAGCAGCCCCAACTCCATTTATATGTTGAATGATACACAGAAGAGCACAATGAGCAGGAAGTGCGGCCTGCAGAGGGGGTTAGGTGGTGTCATCCATGCTTGGGGGTTACTTTTGGAATGTATGCACACTCACTTCAAACCCGAAGGAGATTCGCCCTGACAAATCGCTTTTTTCGTTTGCAGGGGTGCTCATTGGAGCAGCTAGTCAGTTCGAGGCGTGTCGTGTGGCACCATATGTCAACGTGGGAGCCCTGCGGATGCCGTTCCAACAGGCAAGTGGCTCTGAGGCGTGTGCATGTTATTTGACAAAAACCAGTGCCCGCAGTGCTGCTTTGGCACGGGCCCGCTCCAACTGCTGTGGAACGGACTGTAGGCTTTTGATGCGGAAGCGGGTCGTCTTACATTATATCAGTGCCCAGGCGAAGGCAGTTGATCCCCCTTAATAGAGCTGGTTCAGATCAGGCCTTGCTGAAGCTACAGTGCCTCCTTAATCAGAGGTGGGTAGAGTAGCCTACGAATGTTCAGAGCTCAGTGAAATAAAGCCTCGGGAGCTGTAAAGGCCTAGCAAATCCCAGCTTGAGTAGGAGTGAAAACGTATCAGGCCATAAAACTCCACAGGAAGTTCCCCATAGAGCTGCAGTGGAACTTCTTAGTCCATGCAGCAGCACAAGGAGCGTATATATCTCTAGTCTTCACCTTTTTTGGGGCCTTTGTGGTCTAAAATTAAATGCCGGAGCTCCAAAATGTGAGGTGTGAGCAGCAGGAAAGCAGTCCAGGACCTGAGGCGAGTTAAACTGTTAAACTTAATGTCTAAATGCAACTGAACGTTGCTTACAGAGAAGCAACCACACCGATCAGCCTTAACATTAACACCACTGACAGGAAAAGTGAATAACATTGACTATCTTATTTTATCACAGTGGTGCCTGCCAGAGGGGCGGGATATATTAGGCAGCATGTGAACAGTCAGATCTTGAAGCCGATGTGCTGGAAGCAGGAAAAATGTGTGCAAGTGCAAGGTTCAAGCCACTTTGACAAGCCCCTTATTGTGATTTTCTAGACGACTGAGTCAGGTCTTGTGGAGTGTTCCAGGTGTGCAGTAGTTAGTACCGACCAAAAGTGAGTCAAGGAAGGACAACTAGTCAACTGAAGTCATGAGCACCCAAGGCAAACCCGTCTGATCCGATCCCACAGAAGAGCTACTGTGGTTTAAACAGTGATGCTGACTCTGATAGAAAGGGGTCAGAACACCACAGTCAGAGCTGTTTCAGCAGCATTTGGGACATACTCAATATATGGAAGGTGGTCTTAATGTTATGGCTGATTGTTGTTTGTTGTATAATGAAAAGCAATAACTGGCAATATGATGCTGGCCTTGATCAGCAACTGCTGACAGCAGCTATTAACCTTTTAACAAGACAAAATTATAGGTTTTCTGAAAATTATAAGTCAATCCGTGCAGGCAGAGCTGAGTAAATGGATGCAGCTCTGGCCTGATGGAGGGTGTAGTAGTGGTAGTAATGCTTGAAGAAGGCTGTAGACTTATTCTGGGCACCGTTTTAAAATATGTCTGCCCTTATAAAAGCTTCATAATTGGTTTAAAATTAGTTTATTAATGTTATTAGGTTATAAAGGCATTAATAAGCAGCTAAAAAATACATGAAAGGCCTCCCTGCTCTCTTTTAGGGCTCAAATCACACCTCATAGCATTTACAAGCTGTGTCTAAGTGCTCATTCCTGTGCTATAAATGCTTATGAATGCCTAATTATGCATTCATAAGTGTAGTCTTGCTGTAAAACGGTACTTTACTTTGTTCTGCTGAGCCACTGTGAGCTTGTGCCTTCAAGTGTGTTCAGTAGTGTGTAAACAGGCTCATTAAACCATAAATGTACATTTTCAGTGGGAAATTGAAAAAAAAAACAAAGGCTATCAATCGGGACCATGGAGATATGCACCCCAAACAATCGGGGAGGTCATAGGGGACACTCCTAGCAACCTTTATTCCCAGTGCAGTCAATGCTTGTGTACACAGGAAACAGAATTATTCAGTTATAAATGACATTTTTGTGGGAAATTGAATAAATGAATGGTTATAACTAGGGATGCACCAATGCAGGACTTGTAGGTGATTGCTGATATCTAATACTTTTCATCTGTCAATATAAAAACATATTTAAAAAAAGGCAAAAATTGGGCACCAGCTAGACGGATTAGAAAAACAGAATTTGTAAAAAAAATAAAAAATTTCCTGCTTTTTCATAAATGCACCATCACATATTGGCCTGAAATATTGCTCACATCTAAATATCTGTCATACACTGATATTATTTTGTTGAGCAAAAACACGGACAAGATTCCAGTACCATCGTGCATCCCTAGTTTTAAGTGATTTGGGGCCTGTGATTGACGTCCACTGTAAATCTTGCAATAATTTAACCCAAGAGTCTGGATGACATCAAATTCTGAGTTCAGGACAGCGAAGGTGATAAACACATTACTGTCCTGTTCACTAACGTTACAATTTCAACTTTAATTTTGAAGCCAGCTGCGAGAGCGGACATATTTCTAACCAGTGTATCATGTAACACACAGCTCTCTGTGTATAAGCACTTTGCTATAAGTGAATGTAAAACATTCCATATTGCTTTAAATCCCAGAAACACTGTTTACAGATCCATTTTTGGCTAAATTCACGGCGAAATAAAGCATAAAGATTTGAGAATTTAAAGTAAAATTTGAAGCTGTAAATTGAAATTTTGCTTCAGTCACAAAACCTGCTCATTCGGGGTCTAACCATTCTTTTGCAACTGTTTGCACTTTTAAATTGCTACTGATTTTTAGGCCAAAGGATTTTGGGGAAGTGACCTCGGGCGGGCGTCCCATATTACCTGAATATACTGCACAACAGTTTTTATTTATTATTCCCCCCAAAATGGAAGCTAAATAAGTGGTTCACTCCTTCTAAATGTAGAATAAATGATTTTACCACATTAGTCAACGAATCTGAAGTTTAACAAACCCAGATTTAAGTGACCAGAGAGATTTACTTTTAAAGTTAAATTGCTGTATTATATATATATATATATATATATATATATATTTTTTTTTTACAGAAAAATAAATTCCATTGGGGGTTTATTAAGAAAATGCCAGGCTGAAAAACTAAGCTCCATTTAGTACATTAAAAAAAAATCATGATAATAAATATAGTTAATAAAAATGTTTTATTAAAACATTAATCAAATAAAACGTGTGAAAAAAATCAGTGTTAATTTTATTTAATTTTTTTAAGGTAGTTTGAAGACAAAAAAAATGTTTTTGAGGTAAAACAGCAATAAACGTTTACATCACTGAGATTTCAGCTCTGGATGTGACGTACACTGTCGGAAACATTAGCAACATTCATTTTCAACGTAAGTTTGAGGTTCTTTCCGTAGCCAGGAGCACAGACCGGTCCTGTTCAAAATCAGGAACGCTGTCGGGCGTTTTTTCCCTTCATTCTCAGGTTAAAATGTTGCAAGTTCCTTGTACGGTGTTGCCCGTGGACGCGCGAGCCCCATCGCTTCCCTGCTTTTGTTGCTGCCGCTCTGGTTTTTGCCCTCGCTCACAAGTTAACGTGCTTTTCCCCCCTCTCCCCCTTCCCCTCTCCCCACCCCAACCATCGTACCGTCCCGTAGGATAGTCATAGCAACGTGCCGCCCTTCTCCTTTCAGGTGCAGGCGCAGCTGCAGCTGGACAGCGCCGTGGCGCACGCGGCACACCACCACCTGCACTCGCACCTGGCGGCGCACGCGCCCTACATGATGTTCCCGGCGCCGCCCTTCGGGCTGCCGCTGGCCACGCTGGCCGCCGAGTCGGCGTCGGCCGCGTCCGTGGCGGCGGCGGCGGCGGCGGCCAAGAACAGCAACAAGAACTCGAGTATCGCGGACCTGCGCCTCAAGGCCAAGAAGCACGCGGCCGCGCTCGGACTGTGACCCCAGCGCGAGACCGGAAGTTTTTTTTGTTGTTTTTTTGGGGGAGGGAGGGGCGGGGTGGAAAGAAAGAACGGGGAAAACGATTCCACCGCCCAATCACCCACTCACCCACCACGGCGCGAGGACATTATTTATGCTTTCTGATGCACGCGGAGAGAAACAAACAAACTGTGAGACGGAGCGCAAAGGACGACGGGAAAGGAGACCAACACGTTTTGCTCTGCATATTTGGACGTCGAGCAGGCGCTGTTTTAGTACGTCATTATTATTATTATTATTATTATTATTATTATTATTATTATTATTATTATTGCTACTGTCGTGATTCTGAAAAAAAAAATCAAGAGGCTGGCCTCGTTTTATGGACAAAAAAACACCCACTAAAAAAAGAGACAGAAAGAAAAACGCCTACGCTGCTGATGTGAGGGGGGTGTCGGTGGCTCGGGGGGTTTTTTTGGAGGGGGGGAGCGCGCATGGAGGTGCGTTGAGACTGGACAACCTGAGTAAGGTGGAGAAAGGCTGCCCCGTTTATTCTGAGTGCATGAGGTCAAACCAACCTCAGGTCAATAAAGTGTCCACTTCTGGAGCCGGTGTTCGCTCTGGTTTGGAGCTGACTGCTTCTGGGGGTCCTGTATTAATATGTAGATTCTAAAAAAAGACATTAAAAAGTGCTGGAAACTGGTACGGGCACAACATGTACAAAATCATGTTCATAAACCAGAATTATTATTATTATTATTATTATTTTTCCTTATTTTGTGCTTCTCTCTCTCTTAGTTTTTCTCACCGTGTGTAAAGACCATGTGGCTCTCTTTCTCTCTCTCTCTCTCTCTCTCTCTCTCTCTCTCTCTCTCTCTCCCTCTCTCCCCTCTCTCTCTGTACTGTTGGTGTTTTTTTATATATATATATATATAAAGGATAAAGGTTCAAAAACATTACCTCGGATGCAGGCTGGATAATGCTGAACATTTGTTTTTGTTTTTGATTTTTTTTTTTAAATAAAAAATACAATTTTAATTTCCTCATTACTGTGAACCCTCACACGAACTCAATGTTTTCTCTTCATAATAAACCCACAAAATGTTTTTTGCAGAAGGTGTGACTGCGCTCTAACTTCTCATCAATCTTTCACATTTTTTTTCTTCTTCTCCAATCCACATATTTGGTGGGATTTTGTCTCTTAAGGTGTGACTGGTGTCCCTAGATGGGCATGTCCCTGCATGGTACAACCCACTAAAGTGGGGTAGACAAAAAGCACTTTTTTCTCAATTGCAGGAATTGAGATTTGTATATGGAGTTGGCCTCTAGGAGGTGCATGATCCTAGGTCATTATGACTCATTTGTAGTAACTCCACCTAGTAAATGTCAGTGCAAATCCTTGGCCAGTATCTTGGGATGTAAAGGTTAAAATTCTGCAGAATTTGACATGCTGCATCAGTACCACATTCTTGGGAAGCACATCAATTTTTGTGAAATTCTGTTCATAGGGGGCACTGCAGCTGACATGCTATCTCAAAAACACCAGCTACAGTCTTTGCAGTGCACTAAAATGTGGTATGTCTGCTTCTTCACCCCCAAGACTGATATAAAGGTTCTCTTCCAGCTGTTTGGAGAGCACATCTCAATATTAGGAAGATGAATAATTGATGGAAAAATGGAAGATTTGCGATTGTAATTGCGACTGTTTACCGCTTGGTTAGAGGGTTGATTAGCGGCTAATGGGAGGTTTGTTGGTGGGCTTTTGAGCCCTGTAGCCCAATTAAATATTAATCCCAGAGTGGCTGTTTTACTCCCTTGTTGGAGTGATGTTGGACTTTGTCCAGTCTCCTCTGTGCAGGGACTGGAACAGCTGCTCCTGTAGAGCCAGGTTTTGGTTATGTTGGTCATTGACACTGCAGCTGCTCCCACTGTGTGTCCAATAGTTTGTAGACACCTGCACATCCAGCCTTTCCTTTGGTGTTAATATTGGGGTGTCTGTCCCCCCTTTGTTTTTAGTAATAGCCTCTACTCTTCTGGAAAGGCTGGAACATTGCTGTGAGGATTTAAGTGCAGCCATAAGTTAGGTCAGGTACTGATGCTGGAGGTCCACAGAGATGGATGGAGCTCCATCACTTCAGAGGACTCCACAGCCGAATGCTGGGGGCCCCCTCTAGCCAACTCGTATGGTTACCTTAGGTGACTGATCAGTGTATCTAGACCAGGTCTGTAAATACCAGTTGGGATGGTACATTAAATGGGGGCAAATGTGATGCATTGAATAACAAGTGTCTGTGAAAGTGATAAGTCATCCAGGTCATAGAAACCTAGCAGGATATCACCACATCTTCAAAAGTATCCAGACATTGTGAACACATCCCATTACACTCAATGAAATGTGACCTCTGATTTAACCCATTCACACATGGAGCAATGGGGTACTATCAACAGCACCTGGAGAGCAGTGTAGTGGGATGGTACCTTGCTCAAGAGTACCTCAGTGGTAACTGAGCCAGAACCTGCAACGCTCTGACCACATGAGCAAATCCCTAACCACTAGAGTATTACTATCTACAAGAAAAGCAGTAAAGCATTGACCAGAGGATGCATAAGAGATTAAGGTCAAACTGCCCAATGTCAGGATGAGTGTAAAGCCTTCCAGCATTGGGTTGTGGAGTTCTCTGGTGTAATGGACCTCCATCCGGCATCTCTGGGATCTCGTTTGTGATCCAAAAGTAATACCAGTTATTCATCTTCAGTAACTGCATCTGCTCAGACCTACACTTTCATTTGCTTGTGTAAATGATAGCCTTGAGGAAAGAACAGTTATTGCAGAGCAGCATCTAACTTTATTATGATATACAACACCACATTTGGGCTAAGATGCTGAAACAGACCGTACTGTTGAGCAATGGCACATTGTAACTCGCATGATCCAACTAAGGCTACATCTACTCATCTTGAAGTTATCTATCTTGCTCAATGTTCTTTCCCCATCTCTCGAAATCTATCAGGCTGTCTCCTGTGTTTGATAACCTGATGCTAGCTCCCATAATGAACAAGCCTATCCTGCTTTTATTGCAAAACAAGGTCTCAAGCTATTAATTAATAGCCCTCTCAGTCATGCATGGGATAAGGAGTGCTTGTGTACGCTGCCCCAGAGTTGGACACAGACGCCAGTGGTATTGACTTATTGATCGGTGCTGGTTCTTCAGAGGAGACGGACCTGTGAATGGGGCGCGTCAAGCTCAAAACCAGACACACAAATAATGGAGGACACTTCATACTTGACCATTCCGCAGAGCTGGTTAACACTGTAGATCAGAGTCAGCGATGAAGTGAAGAATCTTTTGTACAAGGCTGCTTTCACACTGATCAAAGAATAATCTTTTATTACCAGAATGTCTCAGCACAAGGGCTCTTGGAGCAATGCCATGGAAGACCACTTTTGGCTCCCTGAAGAACATTTCACTTGATGGTTCTTTGAAGAACTACTTTTGTAAATGAGATGTGTTAGTGTGAGAAACCTTTTAAAAGGTCCACAAGGCTCTGTACAAAATTAAGGTTGTTCCTAGAAGCCACGAGTCACTTAGAAATATAACTGTTAATGGATAAAATGATGCATAACCCCTAAAATACATTAGCATTTTGCATCAAATAAATCTGACCTACAAGAGAGCTGTTAAAAAATTAAAATTACACATATTACAGATTTACCCCAGATTTAATAAATTAGCCAAGAAACATTTAGTTTTGCTTCTTTAGTTTAGAACTGGAGCTATGGGGCAAAGGTTGCTAACACACTCTAGGGGCACTATTTTGCACCAGCGGAAAGTCATTTACAATAAAAACCACATTCAATGTCGGTGGCGTATTATTGCTATATTTAGGTGGTACGTTTAAGTAAGGTGTAGGTGGACAGCGCTCGTTATGGACACAGGTATGTGCTCAAAGTGCACTACTGACACTCAAAAAGCATAGGTAAAACAGTGCTGCTCCCATGAATGATGTTTGTACATTTGCACTCTGTGTACGTGCAGGTCCATTTCCTCTGCCAAAAACGGATCTAGTTTGCCATTATAATAGAGATCTGCCATAGCTTATGCTTATAGTGATGTGCCATTTTAATTGGGTTAATGCATGTTGCATCCAAAACATACCTCTGAATTTTTAAGAGGGTTAGAAAAACCTTTCATGGCTTGCGTAAGTCTTTTTCCATAATCAGAATAGCAAGATCTGGACCAGCCCATAAATGTAAGCTGTGTAATTCCATTTCACACTTTTTGCGTAAGATTGTCAAAATACAGCCCTAGTAGTCAATAGTCACCCGAAACTTTTCTGTAAATATAGTCACAAACCTTCTCTCTACAAGGCAGCTTTTCATTACAATTCACTGCAGCCACAACAGGGTCTGTTGTCACAAGATTTGGGTGACTATTGACTTTTTGTGTTAGTGGTGTTAGCCCCATAGCACCAGTTTAAACTAAAGAAACAAAAATTGGACTCTGTACATTTCTCGAGCGAGTGAAAACATGTGGGGTCAGTTTAAACTGCACATTTTATTTTTCACCCAACCATTCCTACCAACCCGAAGCCTTATTGGGTACATTTCTGTCTGCTCAGGCCTATCAGTGAAGATGTAGAGGCTCAAGAGAGCCTGAGGAGACAATAGGACGGGGACAGTGAAGTGCTCCTCAGATTAGCACTGGAGAGAAAACACCCACTCTTTCACTCTCTCTCCCTTCTTTCCACACTCTCTCCAGACAGACAGGCCTCTCAGGAGCCACGCTGCTTTCACCCCACTCCCTTCCCACGTCTGTCCTCTTGTCTGTCATTTCCTTCAATTAGATGCTCTCCTCCTCTCCTATAGCCACCCCTCCAGTCCACAGTAGGAGGGTTTTGGTGAAATAGGTGCTACACTCTAATATAATATTGCTGTCTTATAGAAACTGAACTTCTGTTACTCTGTGCAGAATTACAGGTGATATGTTTATCAGTGCCAAAAAAGAGGAAAACACATTCAACTGGAAACGAGACAGAATCTTCAGCTACTAGATAATACCAGATATTTCAGTGTTTAGTGTGTCCAACCCTCACTTTTATTACAACTTCCACTGTTCTGTGAGCAGTTTTTTTTATACAGGAACCTGATTCCATGCTTTTTACAACCACCTCCAAAGCTAAAACTATGAACCTGCTTCTCATTCAGATTAACACTCATCAGACCATAAGCCTTTCTCCACATCTCAGACATCCAGTTTGGTAGTTTAAGTACAGATGTTCCTCTTTTCTATCTGTTCCCTTCTCTTAATAGTGTCTTTGTGAGCAGCTTGACCCACAGTGCAGAGTGATCTTCTCACAGAACTGAAACACCTGTAAATTCAGATGTAAACCAGTGTGGAGCTGTGAGTAGATTTTCTTCTCAAAGAATAAAACTCTAAGTGCTGCTTATCTAAGGGTGGTCTAATCTATCTATTTAGAGACCGTTTAGACTGGAAACTAAATAAATAAAAGTGGCCTCTGACTTTTGCACATTATTGTGTTTTGTTGCCCAAAAATGATTAGCAATTTTTTGGTTTTTGTTTATTAATTTGTTAAAGCGTAAAAACTGCCCTGGAGACCTAGACCTAGTCCATGTTTTCCTCTTTCATTCTTAAATGAAAAACGCTGTTCACATGAAAACATGCTATTAAGCTCTGCTGAGCTCACCAGCAGGTGGCGACATCAAACGAAGTAGAGAAAGGATCACGCTTGAACTCAAACAAAGGAGATAACGGCACACACTCACAAATTTTGGAATGGCACACACATTTTGCAAAATCTTCATTTCCAGAAACCTAAAAGAGTTTTCATGCGGACGAAAGACCAAAACTTATGTTTTAGCTATGCTTTCAGGCCCAATTCACCCCCTATTTGCTTCACCTTATAGCCAAAGGTTAGCACTGTGCCAAATCATATGAAGGTGATATGACAATATGAAGGTGTCCAGTAATCACATATAGACTTGCTTATGTGGTTTCTGACCCTGTATGACTCACTGTCAACATGGACTAAAAGAAGGTTAGCATTGCTAAAAACAGTAGCAACTGAATTGTGTCCCGTGTTTAGAGAATACAATGAGTCATACACGGTCAGAAACCACGTAAGTGAGTCTATTCGAGGTTACTGAACACTTCCACATGCTTTAAGGTGTGTGATGCAGTTAGCACAATGCTAATCTGACATGGATAAGCCTCTATTATTACTTAGCTATATAAGTCTTGTAGATCCACTGCTAGAAATACCAAACATGTCTGAGCTGATCGATTACATGTAGTGAAGGAGGGGTTTGTGTGAATTAATTTTCCCCCCTGATTCACTGCTTTAAATTTAGCTTGAAGTAAACCGAGCGCTTCATTTTTCTCTGTGTGTCTGAGAGACGACACCGAAGACCATCGGAGGCTCCAGAGACTCTGCAGCGTCTACCCCGGGGGCAGCGATAACGAAACGACTATGGTGCTGTAATCCACTTCCACGCCACTCATATCATCTCATGAACTGTCTGCGGTCCATATCGGGCCTTCATGGCCCGTTACTAAATTTACCGCCGCGCAATTTGCCAGGGAGTTAGCGCTGATTCATTTCCCGTGAAAAAATAAAACGCTCTGACTTCTACCAAGCGGGCACTTGGCTCACGGTGCCGCTCGGGGAGAACAATTCTGCGCAAAAGCGGTGGCGACTTATGTAATCAGGAGCTGATTTATTTTTTAAATAAGAGGCATGGCGGGACCCCTGTTTCCTGTGAAGATGGCGCGATATTAAGTGTGTTTCCAAGCCCTTGAGAGACAGCCGGGAGGGGAGGAGGAGGGGAAGGGGGGGAGGGAGTGTGTTTGAGTGTGTGTCGAATGACTTCTGAATCAAAAACGCTGGACCTGCCCAGGAAGGTGGGGGAGAGAGAGAGAGAGAGGGAGAGAGAGAGAGAGAGAGAGAGAGGGAGAGAGAGAGAGGGAAGAAGAAGGAGGCACGAGCTCTCTAAAGGTTTGCCTTTGTTTCATATTAAGTGCTGTGAAAAAGAAATGTGCACACACCATCAGACAAAAGACAACAGACATCATGGGGCCGGAGAGATGAAAGGGCAACTTCAAAGGTGCGAAATGCAGTCGAGGCAAGGAAGAGAGCAGCCTAAAAACTCGCTCAAAACGCCTCTCCCTCGCCCAATTAGGCCGCCCTATCGCTCTAGCCCATTGCATAGTGCAGTCAGAGGGGCCTTTGAGCGCGAACCGCTGGGACCACTTTGGGTTGCAGCTTTAATAATGTTACAGCCGTTTTCCCCGCTACGTGAAATTTCGGCACTTTTGTTGAGGAGCAGATGCCATTACAACCCAACGACAATGTTACTCATTCCCTCACCAGTTTTTCCTTTTTTCTCTTTTTTTGAACCACCTAACGTTTAAAACAGTGCTGCTATGATTCGTTGAAGAAACACCTTTGGTTCCCTAAAGAACCTTGTTTGAACAAGAGAACCTTTTAAATCTTTAAAGAACGTGTTATAAACTGAAACGAAAAGGTTGTCATTTCCACTAAATGGTTTCTGTTGCACAAAGAACTCTGTTTGAGCCCTTTAATTTTAAAGAGCCCATGTTCTGCATTTTGCATATTTTATAATGGTTCACTTATCACATTTGTATGTTTTAGTGTACCAAAAACCAACACAAGTCATATAACAGCACACACTCTGACATTAAACAGAGGAGATTAGGAGCACACTGCGATGTTAAACAAAGGAGATAACAGCGCACAGTCCTATCATCCAAACAGAGGTACTGCAGCATCAGAGCCAGATCTGCCAGGCTGCGTGACAGTTTTTACCCTCAGGCTGTCAGGTTCCTCAACACCATGCTACCTTCACGGACCCTTCACACGGTATCACTCCCCCCATAACCCCCCTATACAGAGCCAAAAATCACTTGACCAACAGAATTTGCAATAAATGCAGTATTTATACTTCACCCAGAAGTCTGCTTCTGATTTTGCACATTCCTGTATGTTTGTCCAGAATGTTTGTCCAGAATGTATGTCCTGAAATTGCACTGTCCTGTCCTGTCTTGTCCTGTTGTCGTTTTGTATTTTGGACTATGTGTATATGTGCGCTGTGGACACTGAGCTTCATCGTTTCATCTCTCCATATACTTGTATATAGCTGAGATGACAATAAAGTTCACTTTGACTTGACTTTGACTTTGACAATCGGATGTTAAAGGAAAGAATGGTGAACACTCTGATGTAAACAGTACTTACAAAGTAGATAACATAAGTATATAAAAAGGTTCTAATTTGCAATAAATAGCTTTAATCATGCAAAGAATCCTATTTGACCCCTTGAATGGCAAAGAGCCCATATTCTGCATTTTCCATATTGCATTATGTTCCAATTCTAACATTTGTATACTTTTGTGTACCAAAAACAGTCACAATTCATATCACGGCACAAACTCTGGCATTAAACAAGGGAGATAACGCTGCATGCTTTGAAGTTAAACAAAGGAGATAACAGCGCACACTCTGAAATTAAACAAAGGAGATAACAGCGCACACTCTGAAATTAAACAAAGGAGATAACAGTGCACACTCTGAAATTAAACAAAGGAGATAACAGTGCACACTCTGAAATAAAACAAAGGAGATAACAGCGCACACTCTTAAGTTAAACAAAGGAGATAACAGCGCACACTCTGAAATGAAACAAAGGAGATAACAGCGCACACTCTGAAATGAAACAAAGGAGATAACAGTGCACACTCTGACACTAAACACAGAAGAGAATGGTGCACATTTTGTTTTAAAACACTACTTACAATGTAGATAACATAAGTTGCTAAAAAGTTTCTAACTTGCAAGAAACTGTTTTAATCATTCGATGAACACTGTGGGACCTCTTAAATTTAAAGAGCCTATATCCTGCATTTTTCAAATTTCACATGGTCCAATTATGACATATGTATGCATTTATGTGCCAAAAATAGCTGTAATTAATTTTTACATGAACATTTTCCTTTAGAATGAATCTGTGCCTTTTGGACTAATACATACAAATGCACTTCACCTGCCCTACATTGTGCCTCATTTAAGAAGCCGTCCAGGCTGAAACACTCCTCAAAACTTCAGCACGAAGGCTACTCTGCTGCAGGCTGAAGAGGGAGATATATTTAAATGTGTGCATCGTGACATCATCAACAGGCTGCCTTAGTGTACTAGCGTTAACAGTGCTGATATGACATCATACTTTTTATTTAGGATTTTCTATGACGCAGGCCCTTTAAGAGTGTACTGGGAAAGTAATGACAGCACGTCAATCATTTGTTCTGCAGAAAAAAAACATAAAATCTCCAGAGAAACTAAATGAGGTGAAAGAAAGAGTTGGCGATTGTTGTTCGGCATCCTGTTTAAGTAGTCTGTGCTGATCAGCAAACCCTTTATGGACTCTTTGTGTTTATTTGTTATTGTTGTCATTCCGTCGCAGCTGGCGATGCGATGTGGGAGATAACAAACAGCTCGGCTTTAGAGGAAGACAAAACAGCAGTTTAGGTTCATGGTTTAGTGTGCACACACACACACACACACACACACACACACACACACACGCAAGCAAAGCAGAGAGGTAGATGGTAGAAAAGCATATTCCCTCTCAAATTACGCATAATCAAATTCAACACAGCAAAATTACATTAGCGCTACTGTTTCCTACTCCTGATTAGTGATTTTGGGGCAGCCAAGTAAAACTGGATTTAATGTTCTCTCAATTTAATTTGCATCAAATTACATTAAAACCACGACAGTTCAACAACAAAACAACTGCAGCACTTGTCTAAATGGCCTTCAAGCCCCCCTGAACATCTTCACACCATCTATTTATGGAAAAGCGAACCATGACTCTGGCTTTTCGTTGCGCGTCATGCAATATCTCCCGTGTAATAGGTGTCTCAGATTACGTGGCCCTCGAGAAGAACAATCTCTCTGTTAGTGCTTGAGGTTGAAAGTAGATATGGACAGACCACGCTATGTCCGGCTCCTCCAAAACAACTTACCTAGCAGCCGGAGGTTGAGGGGAGGGCCCCCTGGTGGCCACAAGTGCTGGACTGAATAAATAAATAAAATAAAGAAACAAAATAAACTCCGTTTTTTCTTTCAATGTTCAACCCCGAAGATCTGAAAAGCATTCTAGTGGGCTGTGAAAGAAAGAAAGAAGAAAAGTCAGAAGCTGGAGAACCTTGGCCAGTACTGGAGGGCTGGTGTCCAGCACGGTTCTACTCAGACACACCAGGTTCAGCTCAACTGTTCATCACTAGGTTTAGTGGGGAGTGAAGTGAAGAGGGGAACCTAGAAATTTGATGATAATATGATGTGCAACATGCAGATCCTTCCCTCATATCAGCAGTCACCGGCCTCCAGTACTGGATGTCATGAACCATGTCCATTAAAACATAGAAACTGAAGGAGCAGCTATATCCATATTAAGTGGCAGCCAATCGTGGGAACTCTCTTCCCCATGGACAGAACAGTAAGGAGCACCTTGCTGTTCATTCAACATGATTCACAAATTTCAAAAAAATACAAACTCACGTGTACAGAGCAGTAATAGCACATTAAAGTCTGTTCTGTAAAATGAAGTGAAAGTGACTCTTTGTCATTGTGAACACACTCAAGCACCACAACGAAATGTGACCTCTGCATTTAAC
>JBBPDA010000041.1:28371544-28381835 GCA_037974385.1 Arnoldichthys spilopterus | reverse complement strand
AGCGGGCAGCTATCAACAGCGCCCGGGGAGCAGTGTAGTGGGACAGTATCTTGCTCAAGGGTACCTCAGTAGTGCCCTGGCTGGGACTCGAACCTGCGACCTTCCAGTCGCAAAGGCAGTGTCCTAACCACTAGGCAACCACTGCCCACAGTGTACCCTGTGTACACTGCCCACAAATACAGGCAGTTTGTAAAAGGATTTAAGGTTCCCTTCTTTTACTCCTAGTGGGAAATCTGCATGTTGGAGGTGTTTGATTGTCTTTTTTTGGGAGTCCAGTCAAGAAATGGTTACAGTAATCAATCCAAGTAGAAACTGGTTTCATCAGAAAAACTCTCGCTGATGTTCTAAAGGTGATAAAATGCTGATTTAGTGCTGCTTTGATGTGACTGCTGAAGCTGCCCATTAGTACACCAGGGTTACTTAGACTCAGAACTCCTACTCAAATAGTTTGAGTGGTCTGACTGATCAGTTCTTGGCATTTACACCTGAATTTTTATGTGCATAAGCCCAGTCCAGATATAATCCTGATGCATGAAACAACCATGTCTGACCATAGTTACTGAACTGTAAAAAAGGGTTTTCATTGTCAAAAAAACTACATTTATTGGTAAATACCCATTTTAACAGTTATAAATAAACCATGTATATATAGTGTGTAAACCTTGCTGCTGGTAATGTACAGTAATTGATTGTATAGTCAAAAAATAACGTGGTCAGCTACTTCACACCTTCCCCTTATTTTGATGACTGTTACTGTTATTATTAGGGTCAAATTCTGTATATGCACCAATCAGCCATAACTAACTGCCTATACTGAGAAGGTCCCCATCATGATTCTGAATAAGTTATTACTAAGGTGCACTATGTGTTCTGACCCCTTTCTATCAGAGCCTTGGGTGCCCATGACCCTGTCACCGATACACCATTTGTCTTTCTTTGGATCACTTTTGGTAGGTACTAACTTTTCCACACCTGGAACACTCCACAAGACCTGCTGTTTTTGGAGATGCTTAGACTGCTTATGCTCACCCGTTTTTTCTGCTTTCAGCACATCAGCTTCAAGAACTGACTGTTCACTGCTGCCTTATATATCCCACCCCCTTGACAGGTGCCATTGTAATGAAATAACTAGATAGTCAATGTTACTTACTTTACCTGTCAGTGGTCATAATGTTATGGCTGATTTGGTGTATGGTATAGTAAAATTGTAAATTACAGTTTTATGCAGGTTTTATGTTTAAAAGCAGACAATTAAACTGATTTTATGAGCTAAAACATTGTAAAAATGCTGACTTACAGTAAAAAGCTGTATTTCCATTAAGTTAAATGGCTGTATTTTTTTCCCAGGGTTACCCATGAATGAGAAAACAGACTTTCACTGTCAAATATAGAAGCTGAGCCTGTGGCTGAGGTCACTGCTGTTTAGCTGCGAGACTCAACAGTCCACGAGGTGGTCTAAACTAACGCCACCATTCCTTCTTACACACTTGCCTAGACCATCGTGGGTGTTTTTGCTGAGGCACAGCAAGGACGGTTCAGTTTTGAGCGCGACAAGGGAACCCGTAACACAGCATTTCGTACTGAACGCCTCTGACTGGGACCTCAGCTCGTGGAGTGTGGAGTCACCAAAACCAGATATTTCTCATCTTTTCCGCCTGAACCCTCCACGGTCTTTCCAGGAACTCTGCAGAGGAACCCACGCTCCTTTGCTAACTCTTCTTCCCAGCCATCGTTCAAATCCCAGTGTTTGAAAAGAGGCCGGGGCGTGACGGCTCGTCTGGTTTTCATACGAGATTAATCGCACAAGTGTTTGTAAACAATGTTGGCTTGTGCCTTTCGCAGCGACCAACAGCCCTTACGGGAGCTAAACACGATCAAAGCCTGGCTTAAGTACGCACAGGCCCCTGCGAGGTCGGCTCGTGAGGGAAGGCCACAAAGAGGGAGTGTCACGCGTCGATGAGATTATACAGTACAGAATGTACAGTGCACAGAGAGGAGCCTTTAGGTTGTGTTCAGATGTACATATTGATTCGGGTCCTCCTACTCCTAGCTGTATTGGCAGGCGCATTACTATGGTAATCCAGCTCGCCGCGTAGGCCACCAGGCCCCCGGACGGCTTGATTAATGCTTAAATGACAGACACTCTCTCCCAGGTTATGAGATTATAGGATCCACGCACTCCGGAATGTATAATAGCGAGGGGCCGGTGTCAGATTTGATAGGCGGTGTGAGGTTGGGTGGGTGCATGTACGTGGATTTAATGCAATCCAATGTAAATTGATGTCACAGGGCCTAAGGAGAATGGACAAAGGAGACATGACGGTCGGGGAAATGCATCCTGGGCCAGTGTCAGGGGCATGCAGGCGTTTTGAAGAGAGAGGATTTAACAAGGGCCTCACCGCACTATTGGATTACCATCTTGGCTCAACGATCTGGCAACATCTAATTAAATAGCTGTGCATTAGCGTCCAGCATGCGCACAGGGGTTTAGCAAAAAGTGTGTGTGTGTGTGTGTGTGAGAAGGAAGGAGAAAAATTCATTGCATTCTAAAATGGATAAAAAAAATAATCTGGTAGGCCAAGTTAGCCCTCAGCCTCTTTCTCTAGTGGTCTCGGTCTTTCCTCCTGGCTTCATCTACAACGTACACGCTGTGCTCCCCTCCTGGAGGCAGTTCAACCCAGCAACATGGGTCCAGTCTACCTAAAAGCAATGAATCTTTCACTGCGGTCGATGTTCGCCTGATGGATATATAGCAGCTCTGGGAAACCTATTGAGGATTGAGCTTAAGGGGAAATCCACTGATTGGCGTAATTCAATTGTTGACATATAAACATAGTCATTCAGAGAGGTTCATTGTGGAGATGCTTGGTGGTGGTCATAAGAACCAACAACTAATTATTAGAACCAAGATATAGCTATTTTATTTATAATCAAAAACCGACACATGTCTTCTGAGCATTTCTATGGAATGATGATGATGGTAAAATTGCGAATCTGAACTAAAATGGTCTTCATGACCATTTCATATCTGTGAAGGAGCTTTTGGAGGAACCAGACATTCACCACCACTGAAGGATTCTGACAACACTGAGAGTTTCACGCCCATTCTGAGAAACTATTTTTAATCGTAATCATTAAATTCTGCAGAAATTTTGAAAAATTCAGTTGTGATGATGACTGAGGTGATCTGTTCAGTGGGTAAATGAACAGTGAGTTAACCCGACATTGTAATATTACACTGAACAATTCGTTTTTTCTGGTAACCTCACATAGCAATAACACCAGTAACCACTATATGGCAATATAACAGCTGACTGCCCCTGCTGTCCCCACAGCAGGTAACATATGAGGAAAACATGTTACTGAAAGCCCCAAGAGGACCCCATACAGACTGCATGGCAGTGCCTTTCAGCTGGAAAAATGCCTTAACATTACATCATTAGTACTAACATCAGAGCAATCTGGGTGACTTTCATCCAAACTGAACACGCAACAGGGGGCGATACTGCACAGAACATGACTGGACGGTGATATTCAGAGGTAGGACAAACTGTGAAGAACAGTCACAGGTAGTGTAAGGATGGGATAGTGTAGGATGAGATAGAAACGTTCTCTCCCTTTGGTTGGGCATCGGCCTGAGGAGCAAACCGCTCGTGCTATTGTGGATGAAGATGTATTTGAAAATGAAGAAAAAACATGACATCTTCATAAATATCTGGATACATGTGGAGAAGGCCTGAGAGGCTCTTAACACAGCAGTGCTTTGTACTGGGCCGTGCAAAGCACAAACCCAACCAGCAGGTCTGGGAACATGAAAATGTGAAGGTAAACACACAAGACAAACCAAAACTATAAATGTAATGTGTAAATGTTTGATGGCTTCAACACGTGGGGACTCTGGGAACGATGCCCTTTCTGAAACTTTATCAGCTGTTCATCAAAGCCATGCGTGGAAATGATTTAGCAACAGTTACAAAGGATCCAAAAGTAATCTGTTTTGAGAGCTATTTCAGTCTCCATTCTCTTCAGACCATTGTTTAAACAGCGACTACATCAACCATGGGCTTTTGGTTACATTTGTTTGAACATCCATTTTGAGCTCTTTTTTTTTTGCCAAATAAATTTTTTGGGTTCTTTTTTGGTCAATGAATTTGAATAGGTCTTTTTTTCCCTGAAAGTATTAACCAAAACAGTAGAGGCTTCTCATTTAACATTGCTGGGTTGTAAAAGGTCTGGGTTCCAAAAAACAAAGGATTTGAAGAAATGTCAGATCAAATGAAATACACAGTATAAAAATCCAGAAGTCAGAGACAGACCATATTTCCATAAGAAGCAGAAATTGCACCAGCCGCATTCACCGATCAGCCATTAAAAACTACATTAAAAACACTGACAGGTGAAGTGCATAACACTGACTGTCCAGTAATTTTATTACAATAGCACTGAACCACTTTAGTGTGCAAGCTATGACTGAGTCAGAACATCTCCAGAACAGCAGGTCTTGCGGAGTGTTCCAAGTGTGCAGTAGTTAGTACCTACCAAAAGTGATCCAAGGAAGCACAACTGGTCAGGGACATGGGCAACCAAGGCTTATTTAATGCATGTGGGAAGTGAAGGCTATCCTGTCTGGTCTGATCTCACAGAATCGCCCCAATCTCTAATAAGTTAATAGATAGTTCACCCTATGGCCCACACACTAAATGGTCCTGGAGACTCCCTGTCCTGCACACTTTCATGTTTTCCTGCTCTGATATCCACTTCAACCCAGGAGGGGCTTGTTAAATTTCCAACAATTTGGATCAGGTGTGTTGGGAGCAGGGAAAACACCAAAATAAGCAGAGCAGGAGGGCTTCAGGACCACTACTAGGAAACTTCTGTCTACTCCCTTTAAAGGACCAAGCTGGTAATAGACTTCCTTAGATTCTCAAATGAGGCCCATGCTGATCAAGGACCATGCTGATCATGGAGCTTGGAGCTTGAGAGAAACTTCTGCAACACCTCCTAGGGCTCTTCACATCAGTGATGGTGGAATGCAAGTGTTGGAACGGCAGAAAGGAGACAAGGGCGATAAGGAGAGGAAGATAGAGGGGAACAAGGGAGTCGTGCTGTCTTGGTGGGATGAGAGTGGGGTCGAGGTTGCACCGACACGCGAGGGGCGGCAAGAGGGAGAGAGGGAGCACTTTGTCATTTAGGAGGAGGTCTGAGAGGTGCTGGTTCTTATCTTAATGAGTACATGGGGCCCTTTTAGGAGGTCACACTCAGGACGCCTCATCCTATGTGGCTGACAGACAGACTCATGGTGGACATAGATATGAAAAGGTGGAAAAGCAGACATCGGGACATGCTGGCCTGAGGTCAAAGAGGTGCAGGTTCTTGAGTGTTAAGTCACTGAGAGCAAACTAGAGCCCTAGAACAAATGAAAACGAACTACTATCTCATGCATACCTGGGAAACTCATCGTCTAGCCATCACAATATGGCCCTTGTCAAAGTGGCTTAGATCCTTACACTCACCCATTTGTCCTACTTTCACCACATTGGCTTCAAAAGCTGACTGTTCACTTGGGGCCTAATATCTCAGTCAATGTTTTTTTTTGACTTCACCTATCAGTGGTGTTAATGTTATGGATGGTTGGTGTAGGTAAACTCCTGAGGTGTGCAACCATCTAAAGACACTGACACACCACAACACAAGGTGACAGTAGGCCATCCTATGCTGTCTGGTTGTGAGTTCATGCTGTGTCCCTCACTGCTGGGTCTTATCAGCAAAGCTTTGGCCAGAGCTTGTTGCCCCAGCGGTTACTGTTGTTCTCTGAGCGTGTTGAGTTGTCCATTGACACAGCATTAATGTCAGTTTGAAAAGATGCACTGGAACTTTACGTGACAAAGTGCTTTCCTTTCACCTTCCCAGTGTGGCGGTATTGTGTGACAGCAGGAGGTCTAAACTAGGGGAAATTCAGTAAAAATGAAACCTTTATGTTTCTAATGTAAATATTATGCAGTTAAGACATACATCAGTTGAGTCAGTTGTGAAAAAATGTGTTGTGATCAAAGTGAGAAAATACAAAGAATGTTTCAGTGTTGGAAGTCATGAACTTATGCATCACTGTAATTCTGTACTCATGGCCGTAATGAGTAATGTATCAAATTACCTTTTCAAATGTAATAATGCATAAGCGTGAGTGTGTTCACAATGACAAATAATCACTTTCACTTCAAAATTGGTCAGAAATGACAGTTGATTATTCTGAGAGCTTCCATACAACTTTAACTTGAGCGTTATTGTTGACTAATTTGCTCATTTTCGGCTGAAAAGTATTGCTTTGCAGTGCATTCAGTGCAGCGGCCCAGGCCCAAGTGAGAACCTGTAAGGCAGATGGCCACAGTAGAGCTAAATCTATCTTTAGTCTGGCTTAAACAGCATCATAAGTGAAAAGTGACATTTAGATGTAACACAAATTGTGCAGTCCCGAGCTACTAACTACTTTTAATATGCAGTAATCTGAGAGTTAATTTAGGTTCTGTTCTGAGGAATATCTTGTTACTGTAACTAATTGCTAATTTTCAGTAATGTTACTTGAGCCTCACTCTGAGGTCTAGAGGTCAAAGGGTTGATAATGATTTCTTTCCTGTGAGAATCTCCCTTCTACGAGTGGGAACTAAAAGATACATTGGCATCATTTTAATCTCATTTTTACTCTGTCATGACTGAAATTGTACCGCAGTCCTGCTGCTTTTCTTTTGTAAATATTGGATGGAAACAGAAGATGAAGAACAGTTACACTCTAAAAAAACAATCCAATCAGATTTTCCCCTCTGCTTTATGTAGGTAGATGCAGCTAAGCAAGCTCTTCCACCGGCCTTCAGGAGCTGGACTGATATCCTCCCATGTTTTTAGATTAACCACCAATATCATTTGAAAGAGGAATCAATCAATTATGTTCTGATTAACAGTGGATGGGATCAGTTTTGAGAAGGAGAACATCGCTATCGGCCTTCTGGAGGTTATGTGACTGACGGTGGTAGCCTAACCAGCGGGTGTGTCAGACGGTAAACAGCATCAGCTCTACGCCAGGGCTCTTTACTGAAGGGGTCACTGCAGAAATGCAGCACACAATCACACAAATATGTCTGTTACAGGCATCACGCACGTCTGTTACATGCTTCAGATGTCCGCGTTTAAGTCGAAGCGGTCAGAACACACAGTCAGAGGTGTTTTTCCAGCATGAAGGGTGCCTACTTAATATTAGGCAGGTGGTGTTAATGTTATGGCTGATCGGTGTAAACATTCAATGTGCTCTCAAAATAAATAGCGGCAGAAGTTTCATCATGATTTTATTTATGATTTAAATGATTTAAAGCATTTCGTAATAAATGGTCCAGTGGAAATATCGCAGTGACATCTGTTTACATTATTGCTATACATGATCAGCGTGTTTGTTCCTGCTAGTGATCATTTGCAAGGTTTTTCTTGTGACAGCAATAAAAACACCATCCAGTTAGCAACATCCATCCTGTTCCATACAATTGTGCTCAACAGTTATGTTTCTGCATACCACTTAATTTGCAATAATTGGTTAAATATGAATGTGTACCATCGGCGTAAAATGAAGAATCCATTTGCCGCAGTTATTTAAATTTGAGAAATTGATTCGGTGCCTGCAGACTTAAAATCTCTGCAACTTTTGGTCAGAGGGGGGAGAGTGAGCGAGCGAGCGGGCGAGAGAGCAAATGGAGGGAGAGAGAACAAAAGAGGGGAGCGTTAGGGGTGAGCGTGTGTCGGTGGGGGCGGAAGTGTGCTTCCCCCCTGTAAAAGTTTATCCCTCCGGCACCATTATATAAGCATACATATGGGACAGTCAGAATGGAAGACGACACTTTAAATGACATTATTATAAAATGCAATACTCCTGGAATGATCCCTTATTGAATTAGGCCCCATGATCCAAGATGAATTTCCCGCTTCCCTAATCCATCAAGGGGGGAATATTAAAAGATAGGCCTCAACCAGCATTAGAATCTCTCTCAGTCTTTACTTTCATTATTTTGAATTAGGGCGCTGCTAGGGGAGAGCCTCTTAATGAGAATTACTATGATTCAGTGGCCCCGGCCTGGCTTCTGACAAGTAAAATATTAACTCCTCCGTCACAGCTGTCTGAATTAAAATACTTGGGAGCCGCGGACGCGCTAAATTAAATTGGCCTTTTATGTTCCTTACACGGCTGACCCCCTGTGGGGCTGGAGCGCTGAGGACTGTCGTCGTCGACGCACATGAAACATCGGGAAGTCAGATCGAGAGCGGGCCAGGACACTACCGCTGGGGTTTCATGAGGTATCCACCTGTTCACCAGGGATTCTCGCCGGGCTTTCTCCTCAGGCGTAGGCAGCATTTCCTGCTCCTCGCTGAAGCATAGAGGACTGCTTTGCTCAGCACTAACACTGCACAATAATTAGCAAAAATTAACCAGCAAAAGTTGATTAAAGGGGTGTAACGATACTGTTACTGTAACGATTCGATACTTTTATGATGTTATGAACAAAGTAAGAAATTAAAGGTCTCACAATTCTTATTTATTCCCTTCGAGGTGTGTATATTTATGAAAAAAAGAAGATGTTTTCCATTTGTCCTTTCCTGCTCTATTCTGGAGTCTTGGAGAGGAACAAGTTTACAATTAATACATTTACAATATTTATAATGAGTTCCAATGAAGAAATAGGATGACTGTGTTTATCTGTAGCATAACTTACCAATGAGACTAGAGCTGGAGTTCAGGGGGAGGGAAGAGGTGATGTAGGACAGGAATGCTCTGGACTGGGCTGTTGTTTGGTGCTGGTTGAATACTGTAAACAATGCAGTTACCTCAGATATCATCGCTAATGGAACGCTTATTCTTTTGTACATGGTGATGTCATGATATTTCAATACATTGTTACAACCCTAAAATGTAAACCTTACAACCTTTTAACAGATGTTTCCATTAAGTTCCATCCAGGGTTTTCAATTGGAGGGCATGGTGGTAATTTTGTTCGTGGACAGGCAGGTGTTATACTGGCATTTGTTAAGATGGAGGCGCTCGGCATGGGTGTAAGGCTCAAACACAATGCTAATAAGTTTTGGCAAGCCAGGAGTTTCAAGTGTGGGCCACAGCCCCCAGATGGGCTATGAATGTACTGCAGGTGGGCTGTGAGGGGCCATTTACAACGAATGAAAGTTATTCATTTTGTAAATAAGGATGAAATGACTATAAATATTGATGATTGAAGCTAATAAAATAAAGTCATGGGACATGGAAGAGCTGGCCTAGAGGACTACGTCTCTCAGAGCTAATGCCGCTAATAATTAACAGCACTAAGTAGCAATTAGCATTATGCAAATACATGCATGCCAAGCATGTGCATGCTAGCTTTGGCTGAGCTGTGTTGGCACGTCTGGGTGAAGTGTACAAGTGGAGCAAGAGGAGCTGCCCCAAGTTATTGAAAGCTCCTCTCTCAACAGCCACTCGCCCTTAACTTCCTATTAAACTCTCTTTGTTTGCTGGCTTCTCCTGCATTATGTATCGGCGGGGCCGCGCACCACATTGCATTCGGCGAGGTTACGGAGAGACAGGCCTTTAACCTGTTCAATGCCCTCATGTTTAAAACAAGCGCTGCGTGGTCAACATTTGAAAGCGCTAGTTAGAGCGCAGCTGATCCTATAATCAGGCCTTAATAAATGGAGAGCGAATCGAATTTACATCCATCCCTGACAAAACGCGGAGAAGAAGAAAAAAAACAAACTTTTTTTTTTTATTGTTGTGTTGTTCAGGCACTTGGCGAAGGCACAAGGAGAGGCCAAGGCGCACTGCGCCAGCCCGGGCGGCTAAATTCCGGGCCCGGCGCTCCTGTACCCGCGCCAATCCGCCCGCTCGCCCTGAACTCCGAGGTCAGGCTGCCAGGCTTTGCGATTGGAGAAGTGGGAGAGCTCTATCTCTCTCTCTCTCTCTCTCTCTCTCTCTCTCTCTGTTTCACTCTCTCTCTCGCTCTATCTCTCTCTTTACGCCTGCGTCCCTACCAGCGCTTTCCCTCCGACCGCATTGCCGGAGGCCCCCAGAGTCCTTGCGCTCCGTTTGAGCTCTTTAGAAGCGATCGATTCGCTGGGAGGGCAAGAGAGAGAGAGAGAGAGAGAGAGAGAGAGAGAGAGTAAGAAAAGAGAGGGAGAGGAGGAAAGCAAAAAAAAAAAAAAAAAACACACACACACACAACTGTGACCTTGGAGTCTGGAAATGTTCCACTTTACATCGTTGCATTTTTCC
>JBBPDA010000041.1:28322747-28336399 GCA_037974385.1 Arnoldichthys spilopterus | reverse complement strand
CTATACACACTATACACACACACTATATATACACACACACACACACACACACACACACACACACACACACACACACACACACACACACACACACACAGTCAGTGTAACTTGGGGACACAGAGTGAGTGTGCACATGAGATGCAGAGAGTGTGTGTGTGTGTGTGTGTGTGTGTGTTTTAGGAGGAAGTTTAAATTACTGTTCACTGCTAAATTCTCCAAGACATGTTCCAGAACCCTGAGCAAGCACGGAAGCAAACCAGACAACCGTGTCACGGCACAAGTGTGTGTGTGTGTGTGTGTGTGTATGTGTGTGTGTGTGTGTGTGTGTGTGTGTAGGGAGTGCTGTAGTCATGAATGTGGCTGCTTGTTTTTGGCTGTTACACTCTTAAAGATAAGAGGGTCAAAGAGACTTCTTTGTATTTTGGAACCAGTGAACCTTTTTAAAGTTTATGGAACCTTTACATTGGTGGGGAACCTTTACACCAATCCGCCATAACATTAACACCACCTGCCTAATATTGAGTAGCTCCCTCCTGCTGCTGACACAGTTCTGACTGTGGTGCACTGTGTGTTCTGACCCCTTCCTATAAGAGTCAGCATCACTTTTTAAACCACAGTAGCTCTTCTGTGGGATCAGACCAGACGGCCTAACCTTCACTCCCCACATGCATCAATGAGCCTTGGGTGCCCATGACCCTGTCGTCAATTCACCAGTTGTCCTTTCTTGCACCACTTTTGGTAGGTACTTACTACTGCACACCTGGAACACTCCACAAGACCTGCTGTTTCGGAGATGCCCTGACTCAAATCGACTTAGATCCTTACACTCACCCGTTTTTTGTGCTTCTAGCACATCAACTTCAAGAACTGACTGTTCAGTTGCTGCCTAATACATCCCACCCCCCCGCACAGGTGCCATTGTAATGAAATAACTAGACATTGACTTGATTTCACACTTGAATGAAGTAACTCAGTAAAATAATGACTAATACATGATAATGTTCCTATTTTGTCATGTATGTGTAGGTCTGCACTGAAGTGGACTGAACTGTGATCTCTCACACAGCCTAATTCAGTTAAAGGCAAAATTAATTCAGTTATATTTGATTCACTTTCATCATTAATCCCGTTTGGTAACTCTGGAGAGCGTCTGATGGTTTTAGGCAGCACTGGAGAAGACGGAGCTCAATGAGACTCATTGTTAAAGCAATACCTGCAATATTTCTCCCTTACGCCTCCTGAAATTAGGTGATAGTCTCCAGAGCTTCACGGAACACATGATCAGTGACTAGCAGCTCTGTATACGCAGTTCAATAGCGTTCACTTCCTGGTCCATACCCCCCATATACAGAAACTAAGCTATAGGTTTAAATGTTGTCACAAAAACAATTTACTTGCATATAACCACACTGAAAAAAATGAGTCATTGGATCAACTGATTCCACAAAATCCTCGACATTGATTCGATGATATTCCAATGAAATTTCAATAATTCTCCAACGCAATGTAGGGACAGATATGTTTTTGCTTTTTTCGGGGCACATATTCAGCAAGATACAGCAGTTTAGCCTCACAGTTTTCACACTGAAGAATATGAAGAGTATTTTAAGCCACAATACAAGCAGCCAATCAGAGCAGAGGTCATTGAATTATACCAGTCTTAAAAGCACAGTAACCAAAACGGTCAAATTATTACTGTTCAACTGTGAAAACAATGCACACTGTATATTCATACTGGATTAAAAATCTCTCCACAATTACTATAGTCAGAGTGTAAAAACTACACATTTCAGATTCATACTGGATTAAAATCCTTCTACAGTAATTACTATCAGACTGTAAAATTTACACATTATAAATTCATACTGGATTAAAATCTCTCCACAATTTCTATAGTCAGAGTGTAAAAACTATTCACTGCCAATTCATACTGGATTAAAATCTCTCCACAATTTCTATAGTCAGAGTGTAAAAACTATTCACTGCAGATTCATACTGGATTAAAAATCTCTCCACAGTATTAATGTCAGACTGTAAATTCATATTGGATTAAAAATCCCTCCACAATTACTATAGTCAGAGTGTAAAAACTACACATTTCAGATTCATACTGGATTAAAATCCTTCTACACTAATTACTATCAGACTGTAAAATTTACACATTATAAATTCATACTGGATTAAAATCTCTCCACAATTTCTATAGTCAGAGTGTAAAAACTATTCACTGCAGATTCATACTGGATTAAAATCTCTCCACAATTTCTATAGCCAGAGTATAAAAACTATACACTGCAGATTCATACTGGATTAAAATCTCTCCACAATTTCTATAGTCAGAGTATAAAAACTATACACTGCAGATTCACACTGGATTCAAATCTCTCCACAGTTATTACTGTTCAACGGTAAAATCTACACATATTACAGATTCATGCTGGATTAAAATTCTTCCATAGTAATAACTGTCAGACTGTAAAATCTACACACTACACATTCCTACTGGGTTAAAATCCTTCCATGGTTTTTTCTGTCATGCTATAACATGTACACCCTGTAGATTCATACTGGATTAAAATCCCTCCACAGTTATTACTGTCTGACTGTAGAAACTAGAGGGACACCTATGCAGTGTTCAGTGGTATGACTAGATTTGATCAGGAGAGGGAGATATCTCACACATGGGGGGCTCCATTCCCTCATCTTGTCATTTCTCTGCATCACTTATTCGGCATTGAGGGGTCGGTAACAGATGGGTAACGTTGTTCTGTCTTCCTGTCTCCCTGCAGGCCTGTCGGTACTACAACTCTCAGCTGCACACGGTCGAGTACAAGTATCAGGAGTATGGGGGGGATTACCGCCTGCTGCCCAGGTACAGTCGTTTTAACCTCTTTTATCCAAAGACATGGAGCAGAGTAGTGGGACGGTAGCTTGCTCAAGGGTACCTCAGAAGTGCTGGGACTTGAACCTGCGACCTTCAGGTCCCCAGCGCAATGTCCTAACCACTAGGCCAACACTGCCCCCCTTAGAATCCTTAATAACTGTGTAATTGCTCCCTTACAACAGTGTAACTACTGGTGCTGCGTTTACCTTTACATATGGATTACAGTAGTGCATCCTGTGTAATTACACATGTAATGACATCAGTTAAGTGCATCCTAATGTGATCACATGTGTAGTAACTGAAATCGATAACTGTGTAATTACATAAGCTGTGTTATGAGCAGTGAATGCATCACCAGTAGTTACATTGTTGTTATATGCACTGTTGATGTGTTATTACACAGTTATTAGGGCCAATAGTGTAAACTGGGACCTTTTCCTGTTAGTTCTTTATCAGTTAAACCCGTTGCTGTGTGAGGTTTCGCTCAGGCATCAGCGTTCTACACGACAACACTCTTGAACTGGCCTGTGAGACTGAAAAACCCCAAAGCCTCTGTTTCAGTTTAAGTGTTTTTAAGGCTGTTTTCGATCAAATTTATCAGGAATCCTCCTAAACCCACTGAAGAAAGGAATAAAGTGTTGGCGCCCCGCTGAACGCTGGGGGGCTGTTGTTGTGAAAGTGCTTTGACTCTTTTGTTTGTTTTGCTTTGATGGGTGTCGAGTGGCATCACATGGCAGATGTGTTGTACAGCGCTGCATGACAGACAGTGAGTGTGTGTTTCTCAGGAGTGTGTGTTCTGCTCCGGAGTGAACTGGACTGCGATGGTTGTGGCGCGTGTTCTGTGTGATTGATTCATTGATCCACTTTTAAATGTAAAACAGTGAGAATATAAAAGCTCTGAGTGTAAAAGACGATGGTGTATCGACTGTAATACTGAACTGACATTACCTTCTGTTGTTGTTTGGACTTTTAGAACCGGTTAGAACGTTCAGTGTTTGATGTTCCAGATCACAACAGTGCGATGGTACGTGCCAGGATGGAGTGGCCAGCGGTGCACCCATGTGAGGCTACGTGCTGAAGGGTTAAAGTGCTCGTTCATCAGCAAATTGCTGTACAATTTCTTTCTCCTAGGTGATTGGCTGAGACAGGTTTGGGGCCTGCAGTGTTGCACTGGAGCTGTGAGGTAAAGTCACAGGAGCTTGAAGCCACAAATTGTGTGTAATCGATATTTTATTTAATGCCAAACTGTTGCTCCTTCCAGTCTTACAGTTGAGTTTGTTGAGGTCTTACTTCCTCAGAGCCTCCTGCCTCCCATTGGGCCATGGAGGGTCAGTTCACATGACCTTTCGTGCAAAAGTCAGAGTCGCAATTCCCACAAGTCTCAGCCAATGGGAGCCATTGTTGACCCAACTTTGGCTAATAGATTAAATGACTGGAGCATATTTGGAAGCCTCATAGTGTTCCACTATGACCAACTGCTGCTGCTCCATGACTGTGCTTATCTGCCATATTCATACTGGTTTTTGTACTAAAGGCTTGTGTGTAAATGAATAACACTGTGGATTCTGAGACATCCCCAGAGATTTCCTGGTTTGCAGAGAAAATCTTCAGACGCTTTTTTAAAAAACGCAGCATGCAATGCCAGCAAAGGGCTGTGTGTATGTGTGTGTGTATGTGTATGTGTGTGTGTGTGTGTGAGAGTATTGGCTAGTCAGTCATGGTGCCTCCAGCTGCCTGCACACAAACAAAAGGCCCCTCACTCCTGGCAGACCTTTTTTTTTAGTGTGTGTGGGGGGGGGGGGGGTGAATGTGTGGTCCTGTCCGAGTGAGTGATGTGTTAGGAAGAGTGGGCACCGTTAAAACGTCGCCACCCGGTGATGCAGAAAATACAGGTAATTTGGAGGGAATTCATGCTGTGTGCCAGAGAATCGGTACTTCTGGGGCATTTAGAGGGAAATTGCCTTCATTTTTCAAAATTCTCTGCATATTTGGTGTTAGCGATAAAAAATTTGATCAGAGGGGTAGTGATGCACGGGTCGACCCATAAACCACGGGTTCGGGAAGCTTACTAAAAAAAAAACATCACAGGTCCCAGCGGGTCGGCTCTAGAAGCTTCAAGTATCCAAGTATAGTTGACTTCTTCCGACCATCCGACCATCACCCACCAAATCTGATTGGAAGAAACGATCATTAAACACACTCCTCACCCACCCACACCCACCCCCATCCCCCCTCCCATCCCAGGCCAACAAACATATTCAGAATGTCACATTGTGGCTCTGCTGATTGGTTGGTAATTTCCTCCCATATCCCACCCGAACCACCCCCAAACCAAACGACTCTATTTTGTGCTCTAGTTGGCGGTTGGTGAGACACACGCATGACCACAGATAAGAGTGGGTTTGTGAAATGATTCACACTGGGATTTTTATAGAGTGGTGGTGAATGTCTTTCCTCTCCAAACCCCCCAGCGAAGCTCCACGCTCCACGTGTTTCCATGGAATAACACCATGCATGCAGAAGCATTAAACTCTTCAGACGCCTGGTTCCCATGACCATAACTGTGCACAGAACGAAGCAACTTTGACTTTGTGAAGCCGCTTTTATATGTGCACTGAAAGCCTTCACCGATCAGCCATAACATTAACACCACTGACAGGTAAAGAGAATAACATTGACTCGCTAGTCATTTCATTACAAAGGCACCTGTCAGGGAGGTGGGATATATTAGGCAGCAAGTGAACAGTCAGTTCATGATGATGATCTACTGGAAGCAAGAAAAAATAGGCGAGTATAAGGATAGGAGCCACTTTTGTGATGTTCTAGACGACTCAGTCCTCAGAGCATCTCTAAAACGGCAGCTCGTGTGGAGCGTTCCAGCTATGGAGTAGTTAAAGTGGTCCAAGAAAGGACAACTGGTGAATTGGTGACAGAGTCAGCGGCACCCAAGGCTCAGTGATACATGTGGGGAGTGAAGGCTAGCTCGTCTGGGCCGATCACACAGAAGAGCTACTGTGGTTTATAAAGTGATGCTGACTCTGATAGAAAGGGGTCAGAAGATCACAGTGCTCTACAGTCAGAGCTGTTTCAGCAGCAGGAGCGAACTCTACCTTGGCCCCGTACATTTACATTTACAGCATTTAGCAGATGCTCTTATGCAGAACGACGAACAACACCTGACCACATGGAAGATGCCCTAATAAGTGCAAACGCTTCCCTTACGCTAAAGCTCCAGCTGTGTGCTGCAGGCACTCATTTCTCCAGGCTTCCATATGGTGGAAACGGACCATGTAGGAATTCTGGGAAATGTAGTTGAGCCCCGTTAATACATGGGTCCAGCCCAAAGTCTAACACAGTGCCTGCAAACTGAAAAGGTCAACCCAGGTCACATCCTGTTCACTGGCCAGGTCTCCAAACATCTGCGAGGGGGGGGGGGGTGATTTAGGAGCTGGATTCAGAATGATGGGTTTATCAAACAGATTGGAGGGAGGGGTGGAAAAGTGAGAAAGAAAGAAAAAGTAAAAGAAGTAAGGGAAAGAGAGAGTGGGGTAGAGGGTGGTAGAGAGAGAGGGGGAGAGTGAAAGAAAGAGAAAAAGTAAAGAAGTAAGAGAGAGGGGGGAGAAAAAGAAAGAAAAAGTGAAAGTAGTAAGAGAATTCGAGAGAACGAGAGGGATGGTAGAGAGGGGGGGACTAAAGGAAGTAAGAGAATTAGAGAGAGTGAGTGAGAAAGAGAGAAGGAGAGGTATGGTAGAGAGAGAGGGGGAGAAAAAGAAAGAAAGGAAAAGTAAGAGAATTAGAGAGAGGGGGTAGAGCAATGGTAAAGAGAGAGAGGGGGAGAAAAAGAAAAAAAGAAAAAGTAAGAGAATAACAGAGAGAGGGGGGTAGAGCGATGGTAGAGAGAGGGGGAGAAAAAGAAAGAAAGGAAAAGTAAAGTAAGAGAATTAGAGAGGGGGGGGTAGTGGGATGGTAGAGAGAGAGGGGTAGAGGGATGGTAGAGAGAGAGGGGTAGAGGGATGGTAGAGAGAGGGGGAGAAAAAGAAAGAAAGAAAAAGTAAGAGAATAACAGAGAGAGGGGAGTAGAGGGATGGTAGAGAGAGAGGGGGAGAGGGATGGTAGAGAGATGGGGGGGGAGAGAGAAAAAGTAAGAGAATAACAGAGAGAGGGGAGTAGAGGGATGGTAGAGAGAGGGGGAGAAAAAGAAAGAAAGGAAAAGTAAGAGAATAACAGAGAGAGGGGGGTAGAGCGATGGTAGAAAGAGGGGGAGAAAAAGAAAGAAAGGAAAAGTAAAGTAAGAGAATTAGAGAGCGTGAGTGAGTGAGAGAGAGAGGGATGGGTGGTGGAAATGGTGCATGACAGCTAATGCAATGAACATCTCTCTCGTCTACCACTCTCCTTCTCGTTCTTCTCCACTGTTTTGCCAGACTAATGATGATGGATGGCAGAGCATACACTCGTTCTCTCCCTGCCCTCTTCACTCGGGACGACGCTGTTCCTTTGTCATTAACCTCAGTGAGGGAAACAGACTGCAGTTTTGTTCGAATTGCTTGTATCTTCAGTGAAACGAGTGGAGAAAGAGATTTTACACGTTCGCTCCAGTGTGTGTGAGCGGTAGAGCAGATGTTTGAAATATCATCGTTGTGTAAAATCTTTTAAAATCCTTCTGTTACATTTTTGCCACATGTCGCCTTTGATGCTGAAATAACGGGGAAAGTGCAGAATCGAACCCCTGCGTACAGAAAGAGTGGTGAACAGCTCGTTCTGCAATCACTGATTAACTGCACAATGACTGTGTTACAGTATAACAAAGCAAACTTACATTCTCTTCTCTCTCTTTCTCTCTTTCTCTCTGTCTCTCGCCCTCACTTTGTCTCTCTATTTCACTTTGGCTTTCTCTCACCCTCTCCTGTGTTTCTTTCTTTCTCTTCACTCTCTTCATTCACTTTTTTCTCTCTCTTCTCTCTCTCTCATTCACTTTTCCTCGCTGTCCCTCTTTCCTATATTTCTTTTTGTCTCTCCTCATCCTTTCTCTCTCTAACTTTTTCTCTCATTCTTTTTTGTGTTCTCTCTCTCTTTCTTTCTCTCTCTTTCTTTTTCTCTTATTCTTCTTTGTGTTCTCTCTTCTTTCTGTTTTTCTCGCTCCTTCTCTCCATCTGTATGTCTCTTTCTCCTTCTCCACCCTCCCTCTCTCACTTTTTATTTTTCTCTCTCCTTCTCTCCCTCTGTATGTCTTTCTTCTTCTCCACCCTCCCTCACTTTTTATTTTTCTCTCATTCTTTTTTGTGTTTTCTTCTTTCTGTTTCTCTCTCTCTCTCTCTCTCTCTCTCTCTCTCTTTCTCTCTCATTCTTTCTCTCTCTTTCTCCTTGTTTCTCTCTCTTTCTCCTTTTTTCTCTCTCTCTTTCTCTCTCTCTCCCCCCCCCCTCTCTCTCAGGAAATTGTATAAGGCTCAGAAGTTGCCCACCCACTCGTTCGAGATCGACCATGAAGATGTGGATAAGGATGAGGTCAGCTTTACTGCCACACTTCCAGCACACGCCCTCCCGCTCTCAGCTCACTCCCAAATCACTTCTCCACATCGTGCAAGAAGGTGTAACACGAGACCCAGAGGAAAACGCGTGCAGGGTTTGACTGAGGTGTATGTACCAGTGGGCCTGAGGGGTCTTCGGCCAGCTCTTAGCCTCACATGGTCGGAAAATGTTATTGGTTCCCCTTGGTTCTGCTTTAAACAGCTTGGTTTGGCTCAAAGTCATAAAGGTTCTCCAGTAAAACTATTGCAGCTGTTGCCATGACATTGTATCACTGTATGTATATTTTCACATTTGAGTTCTTCAGCCATAGGTGTGTCCACAGGGTAGGTCACGCCCCCTCTCCATCTATTTCAGTCTGATAGGATGCTCCCAGATTTTGATCAGAGACCTCGTACATCACTTTATTGTTGTTCCAGAAATGTTCCACTGTCCCATGTTTTGTACTGTGTTTACACACACACACACACACACACACACACCAGTAAAAGAATTATTTAGGCAGCATGCTCAGATTAAAGCCATCGTCTGTTCCTCAGCACATGTAGTTCTTTCATTCTCTTTCGAAACCACTTTCGGAGAAGCTGGAGCCAATCCCAGCTGGCTATGAGCCCAAGGCAGGGTTCACCCAGCCTATCACAGGGCAACACATAGACAACCATTCACACACACACACACACACACCTATGGGCAGTTTAGGGTATCCAGCCAACCTATAGCAGCCTTTGGACAGTGGGAGGAAATCGTAGCACCCAGGGGAAACACGCTAACACAGGGAGAACTTGCAAACTCCACACAGAAATGCACCTGTGTCTGACTCGGGGATCGAACCCAGGACCTTCTCACTGTGAGACGACTGCACTAACCATATATATACATATAATTCAGACATTACCTGACAAATAAGAGTAAAACTAAGAATAGCCAAGAAAAAAGAAAGAAAATTATATATAAAATGCTTATTATGGAAATAAAACAGGAATATTAGTGTAAAAGGCAAAGCTAATAAAAGAAATAAAAATGTAAAATCTAAGAATAATAATTTAACAGAAAGCTCGGCTTAATAAAAATATTTTAAGCTGATTTTAAAAACTATAAACTAAGTGCATGACAAATATTAATTACACCCTTTCTCTGATTTTATTCGCTTTTCCACGTGTGCGGACGCGGGACATGCTTTTGAGGCCGTTTAAACTGTCAGATGAGTAATAATGAGTGTGGGCACTGTGTGTTAAAGAGAAAACTGCAGCAGCAGGTGTGGATTTGTCATCACGTGTCACACTTTGGTGAGGTTATCAGCGACTTATCGCTTTACCGCCTGGAAGTGGTCTTCAAATGTTTTAACAGGAGATCAACGTATGTGTATATATGTAGAGGTACATATGTATATAAATAGTCGACTTGTTGCACCATGTGGCTCAGCAGAGTCGAGTCAAGTCAGATCTGATCTCTGTAGCGCTTCTCACAGCTGATATTGTCCCAAAGTAGGTTCGATCCCCTAATGAGCCAAAGGCTACAGAGGTGAGAAAACCTCAGGAGGAACCAAGACTGAGATCACACACACACACACACACACACACACACACACACACACCTAGCTCCTCACACCCCTCAGACTCGCACCCAAGACAGATCTGACCGTTCCCTTGAAAAAACATGACTTCTCTGCCCATATCGGCTCATTTCAGGATCTCTCCTCCTTTTTTCCCCGCAGGACACAACGTCGCTGTCGTCGTCCAAAGGAGGAGGGGGAGGCGGGGGCAGCGGAGGGGCTGGGATCGGTGTCTTTAAGTCTGGCTGGCTCTACAAAGGCAACTTCAACAGCACAGTCAACAACAGCATCACTGTTCGGGTGAGAGCGCCTGCCAGAGGCTCCGTCCAGCACATCTGAGCTGGTCATACTAATCATCTCGTCACACCTCACTTTTGTTTCCTTCAGGGTTCCACCAGTGGTAGTTTAGTACCTTTTTTGAGAGCGTGCTCTGAGGCGCTTTGTAACAAAACCCATTTCTAGAGAAAGTAGCAGACACTTTGCTAATTGCAGAAAAGATAATGATGAGGCCTGCAAAATAAAAAATAAAAAAGAATTTGATGCCGACAGTACGCTCTACACAAATGCTGGGATGGGTGAAAATAGGAGAGAAAAGGTAACAGAATATACAAGAGTTTTGAGAACATACCACAAAAAGCAGGTGAGCTGCAAACAGGTGAGGGTGTCATGATTGGGTATAAAAGTAGCATCCACCAGTGTCTCAGTCTCCGCTAGCAAAGATGGCTTGTGGTTCACCACTTTGTGCCAAACTTCATGAGAAAACTGTCATTTCATAAAGAAATTCCCAACAGAAAATGACAAGTAAGTTCTTTCCTTATCTACAGTACATAATATTGTGAAAATCTCGGTCAGTGTAACAAAATCCATTGTTCCGTCTGTGTGACCTTCGACCCCTCAGAAAGGACCGCATGAGAAACCATCATGCTAATGTGATACAGCCAGCTGGAATCGGGAGAACTTCATGGCATCATAGACATAGAGTGCATGTGCTTGGCTGGCAGATCTGTCTCCTATTGAAAATGTATGGAGAGGAGAATAAGTCAGTGACAGCTGAAGTCTCCTCAGTTCCCAAACGATTACACAGTGCAGATAAAAGGAAAAGTGGTAAACACAACTCTGGGGCAGTTAGGGGCAGGTGTTAGGGAACTGCCCCTGTGATCTGAAGGTCACCGGTTCAAATTCCAGACTGTTAAAAGTACCATTGAGGTTCCATGAGCAAGGTACCAACCCCAAGCCCTCATCCCCGTCAGCTGCCCACTGCTCCCACATGGATGGAATAAATGCAGAGGTCACATTCCGTTCTGTGCTGTGGTGAGTTCACAATGACAAATAATCCCTCACTCACGTTTTTAAGCAAAAGTGATTGTCATTGTGAACACACTCAAGCACCACAACAAAATGTGACCTCTGCATTTAACCCATCACACGTGCACACGTGGAGCAGCGGGCGGCTACCAACAACCTTGCTCAAGGGTACCTCAATGGTGCCCGGGCCAGGACTCGAACCTGCGACCTTCAGGTCCCAAAGGCTCCCAAAATTCTACATTTTACAAAATATATCTAAGTTGTTCTTCTTTGTTAGTTCAAAAATGTTCAATAGATGTTACAAATCACACGCTCTTGTTTTTATTGGGGTTCACAAAATGTCTCAACTTTGCCAGAAAACGGGATTGTGAAACGAGGCCCCAAGTTCGGGGCTATAAGCTGTAATCATGCCTGAAAAGAACTTCGGCAATTCGAGAAGTTACCGCTGGAATATCTCCTAGTGCTGCTGTGCTCTGGGTTGTACGAGCACGTTTCCCTTTCCATTATGTTCAGCTCGACTATCAGAAAAATGCTTCTGGCTTCCAGCTAATGTGATTGGTTTACTGGAAACACATTAAGTGTGGCTTTGTGTCTGGATATTGATGTGTACAGGAACAGTGCACACATTTGTCGAACCCCTCTTATGAAGGGAACTCGTTAAAGCCGCAATGCAATTCATATGAATAGGCTCACTGTACCCTTTCAGTTTCGTGCGCTTCTCTCCTCCATCAACTACCTCAGCTGGCCAGAGAGCTGGGGAACTTGTGGTGACCTCATAGCTAACAGCAGACCCTCGCAGTCTTCTGGAAGGGTTTGAAGGGCTTTGTATGTCCACATGGGCTTTTCAGACTGAATGGGCCCTGCACCTCCTGCCCGTGTGCAGGCTTCGCTCAGTATCGCCCTGGAGGATCAGGAGAGGAGTGTGCGTACACAATGCGGAGTGCACTCACAGGCAGATTAGCGCGACGCGATAAAGACGCGCAGACTTCCTGCCGTTGCATGGATGGGAGAAGTAAACCGACCACCAGCTTATCAGGAAGAGTGTGAGATTACCACATTTACCAAGGCCTGTGTGTTCACTGCTTCTGCTCGACCTCTTTTACCTGCTCATGAAAGTGTGGTTTACACACACATCTTACTGCGATGGTCACACGTGTGAAAAATGACATATTAGCAAGAGAAATCACTGTAAATCTGTTCTAAATATATATTATTTCTTAATATAACGTATTAAACGTACTTCTAGACATTGTTTTATGTTGTTATAGGCAAATAATTGTAAAAATTGTAAAACTGCAATAAGTTCTGACCCCTTTCTATCAGAGTCAGCATTAATATTTTAAACCACAGTAGCTCATCTGTGGGATCGGACCAGAGAGGCCAGTCTTCACCCTCTACATGCATCAGGGAGCCTTGGGTGCCCATGACCCTGCTGATTAACTAGTTTCTTATTGGCACTAACTACTGCACACCTGGAACACTCCACAAGACCTGCAGTTTTGGAGATGCTCTGACTCAGCCATCACAATAAGGCCTTTGTCAAAGTGGCTCCGATCGTTACGCGTGCCCATTTTTCTGGCTTCCAACACATCAACTTCAAGAACTGACTGTTCACTCGCTGCCTAATATATCCCACCCCCTGACAGGTGCTATTGTAATGAAATGACTAGATAGTTAAGTGTCATTTATTTTACCTGCAAGTGGTGTTAATGTTATGGCTGATTGGTGTTTGCATTGCACTTTACATGCGGGAGTATACCGCTGGTGCTGGAGGGCCAGGAGTATACAGACGTAGGTGGCAGCGGCTAAAGGCTATGTGTAGCATGAGAGAGCAATGTAAAATTGGCAGTGCAAGCACATCTGTATGTATTTTCTCAGGCGTTTCTTCTTTTTCTCTCCTTTTATTTAGTTGCTGTTAATAAATGCATGTGCTTTCATACCGTCTGTGACCTTTGGTCATGTGTTTGCAGTCATTCAAGAGGAGATATTTCCAACTGACACAGCTAACCGACAACTCCTACATCATGAACTTCTACAAAGATGAGAAAATCTCGAAGGAACCCAAAGGCTGCATATTTCTGGACTCGTGCACAGGGGTAGTTCAGGTCAGTACTCAGCATTTCAGCAGGTCACCAAACCCATCCAAATTAATCTCATGTACACTCTCACATGCAATACAATCTGTACATGGCCTGGGTGGGCTCACACTAATGTGCTTTCCTTATACGTAACCTGGTGTAGGGATCGCCGGGGCAGCCAGCTGTTATACTGCCATCTATTTGTTACTGCTGGTATTGCTACATGAGGTGATCTGAAAGTGAAAGTGAAAGTGACTATTTGTCATTGTGAACACACTCAAGCACCACAACGAAATGCAACCTCTGCATT
>JBBPDA010000041.1:28285618-28301527 GCA_037974385.1 Arnoldichthys spilopterus | reverse complement strand
CCCGCTGCTCCACGTGTGATGGGTTAAATGCAGAGGTCAAATTTCGTTGTGGTGCTTGAGTGTGTTCACAATGACAAGAGTCACTTTTACTTCATTTCATTAAAGTGGCACCTGTAAGGAGGATGGGATCTTGTCAGTTCTTGAAGTTGATGTGCTGGAAACAGGGAACATTGGTCACATAAGGATCTGAGCCACTTTGTCAAGGCCCCTGTGATGACTAGTCAACTGAGTCAGGGAGTCTAAAACAGCAGTAGTGTTCCAGGTGTGCAGTAGTTATTAACTACCAAAAGTGATCCTGTCGGCGACAGGGTCATGGGCACCCAAGGCTCACTGATGCATGTAGAGAGGCCAGCCCATCTGGTCTGATCCTACATTACAGCTACTGTAGTTTAAAAAGTGAATGCTGACTCTGATAGAAAGGGATCAGAACACACAGTGCACCACAGTCAGGTTCGGCACGTGGTGTTAATGTTATGGCTGATCGGTGTATATATAATCCTACTTGAGTTTAATTGAGGCTTCATAAGAGTGTATAAATGAAACAAATGCACGTCACATATTAGTATAAGGGCTCTTATTCAACACAATGCCATTTGCACCATAGAACATTGCAAACTGTGACATAAGCAATTCCTGTTGCTTTTTAGATACGTTATTCAATCCTTATGCATGTGTTATGAAGTCCCTATGTAGGCAGCCTTTAGTTTTTCAGGTGTTTCAAGCAGAGGTGCTTACAATAATGGTGTTAACCCCTAATTGTGGATTAGTCCATGCCGCCTTACAGCCATTACTGCCCAACTAATAGAGATGTGGTGGTTTCATTAACTGCTTGAACTTGCAGGTGATTGTGTTCTAATGTGAGAGAAAAGTGCGGCTGTGCCTCCATCCCAACAATTGGTCCCTGTTTATGTTAAGTGTTTGTAATAACCGTGTAATTACATTGTTGTAAAGCCTCCAACAACAGCGTAACTACTGGAGATGTAGTCACTGTTACATGTGTTACAGTAGTGCAGCTTATGTAAATACACATGTCTACTTCAGTTTATACTCATGTAGTTACATGTTATTAACAGGATACAGTTGTGTAATTACATGTCTTACTGCCCTTTTAATGTAATTACACAATTTAGTGTATAATTAATGTCATATTACCATTTTGATGTAATTACACATTTTAATATGTAATTAATTTTCAGTTTTTTAATGTAGATACATTGCTTCTGTTTTTACAGAATTGCACATTTTAATTCAGAATTAATATTTTAATATTTTAATGTAATAAAACTTGCAGTTTTAACATAATTGCACATTTTAACGTATAGTAAATGTATTTAATTACAGTAAAACAGCATCTCATATGCATGTAATTATATAAGCTGTACTATCCTATTTCAGCAGTAATTACATAGTTGTTAATGTGTAATTACATAGTTATTATGACGGTATAAAACGGGACTGAATAATCTCATACTACCTCAATAAACCACACCAGGGAAGAGTAATGAAAGCCACTCTGCTTCTGACAGCATGTTATTGTCATTGCTGCCACGTGAGGACAGTGTGTGCTCAGATTCAAGCAGGCAGGCAAACGCAGTCCCCACACATGTATACACACAACGCAGGAGCCCTGACTGTGGTCTGTCTCCCAGGGTTTCTTCGAGGAGGAGGAAAGTAAGGAGTTTATCTACAAGGAGCCGAAGCTCACTGGACTTTCCGAGATTTCTCAGCGGCTCCTGAAGCTCTACTCCGACAAGTTCGGAGCAGACAACGTCAAAATGATCCAGGACTCCAACAAGGTGGGGTGGTCTTCCCTCATACTGTTTGTTTTTCACTATGTTTTGCACTTTTCCACAGACGGAAATGTCTCTCAGAGAATCTCTGTCGATACTGATTATCGATTGAATTTTACTGTAATTAATTACATTCATTATTTATGTAATTATTAAGACTGTCAAATTATTTATTTTATTATTTATAATATTTAAATAATTAACTGCAATATTGTTTTAATGTGATTGCATTTAATGGTGTTTGTCGTATTTGTTTAAGGCCCTGTCCACACGTAGCCAGGTATTTTTGAAAACGTAGCCTTTTCTTGAGGCTTTGGGCCTCCGTCCACGCATGAACAGCGTTTTCGGTCACTGAAACCAGAGATTTTGAAAAAATGCCACTTTTGTTTTTACGTGTGGACGAGGAAAACGAAGATTTTGGTCAAAACATCATTTCCTTTTTCAAAACATCTCAAAACATTAAAACTTCATCTCTTTTGCCGTCACTGGTTGCATGTTTGTTTACATGAGCAAGGTGATTTTCTGCAGTGGGCAGACACAGACAAAATACTGTTGCTCGTAACGAAAATGGAAAACCAAGAATACCCGGCTACATGCAGACAGGGTCTAAATTTCACCCTAAAGGAAGACTTTTCCATCTGATTTTGTAGTTATAGCTGTATGTTTGGCCAGAATATGCTTCAGTATATTTATGAGTTTCAGTGCTTTAGTCATATGCATCATTTCTGCAGGGGACACTATGGACATGCCAGCACTTTTTGTCATAGCCCAAAATTGCTTCCCAAAAAAATACAATGGGTAGAGCCAGCAATCCCAGCGTCTAGCCAGCTTGCAAGTAAGCGGCATAGTGAGGACCAAGAGCTACCGGTCAGCCAGCATGAGGTTAAGCACATTCATCAGGAAGGGTTTTGCTTTGCGTGAACGCCCAAGGCGTTGGAGGCAAACCCCAGCATACACGCACAACCAGAACTGTGGGCATGAACATCCTCAGCTCAGTAGTCTTCAGGTGTTGGTAGGCTCCATGTGCAAGTACTGATCTCTCCACTATGAGGTTACTTACTTATGTTTGCAAACATACACTGCACACACACTTGTGTTGTTGGCTTCAGTAAGTGATGGGTTAATTGAAGCTGCAGCTGTATTTATTCACATTATTACATAAATAAGTTTACAGACTTTTAATGGAGATAAACTATGTATAACTACATGTTCAGGAGCGTGAGCAGCATTTTCAGCCCAGTGTGGATGTGGGGAGCTGCAGATTCATCAGGTTCTGCAGGTGAAATGTGAAGCGAAAGTGACTATTTGTCATTGTGAACACACTCAGGTACCACCTCTGCATTTAACCCATCACACGTGCACACGTGGAGCGCCAAACAGCTATCAACAGCGCCCGGGAGCAGTGTAGTGAGACGGTACCCTGTTCAAGGGTACCTCAGTAGTGCCAGGGCCGGGACTCGAACCTGCCACCTTCAGGTCCCAAAGGCAGTGTCCTAACCACTAGGCCACCACTGCCCAACCTCCCCAACCTGCCCACTGACATTGACACACCCACTCTGTTGGGTGACTGACTAATTTGTCATTGTGAACACACTCAATCACACAATCACACTCTGCATTTAACCCATCACACATGGAGCAACGGGCAGCTATGTGAAGCGCCCAGGGAGCAGTGTTGAGAGTGCTACCTCAGTGGTGCCCAGGTTGGGGCAAAGTTCTAACCACTAGGCCACAGGATGCTCTTCGCTACCTGTTCTTCAATGTTGTGCTTGTTTTGCCTTAGGTGAACCCCAAAGACCTAGACCCCCGGTTCGCCTACATCCAGGTCACATACGTGGTGCCCTACTTTGACGAGAAGGAACAGCAGGAGAAGAAGACGGACTTTGAGCGGCATCACAACATCAACCGGTTTGTGTTCGAGACGCCCTTCACTCTTTCTGGCAAGAAGCACGGCGACGTGGAGGAGCAGTGCAAGAGACGCACCATCCTGACCAGTGAGTCTGACCCGAATGACTCGGTCCCCACTCTCCGATCTAAGAGTCGCCGTGTGATTTCTGCTCAATTATCTTTGTTCGCTTTACAGCGAGCTCCACATTCCCGTACCTGAAGAAGCGAATCCAGGTGGTGAAGCAGCAGAGCACGGAGATGAACCCCATCGAGGTGGCCATTGACGAGATGAGCCGCAAAGTGTCAGAGCTGAACCAGCTGTGCAGAATGGACGAGGTGGACATGATCCGACTGCAGTTAAAACTGCAGGGAAGCGTCAGCGTAAAGGTACACACACACACACACACACACACACACACACACACACTTACACCAATCAGCCATAACATTTACAGCACAGGTAAAGTGAATAACATTGACTATCTTGTTATTCCAGTACAATGGCACCTGTCAGGGGGGGTGGGATATATTAGTCACCATGTGAACAGTCAGTTCTTGAAGCCGATGTGCTGGAAACAGGAAAAATTGGCGAGTGAAAAGATCTGAGCCACTTTGACCTTTGGCCTTATTGTGATGGCTGGACAATCATATGACTGGGGGAGAAACCTGACACATGGGTGTAACTGAAGACGATTAATTTAGGGAGAAAATTACAAAAATCAGGGGTAAATAGTCACCCGCATCAACCTAAATAGGACATGTGAGTGAGTTTTTTTTTTTTAACCCCCCCTGCAGGTAAACGCAGGGCCCATGGCCTATGCTCGAGCCTTTCTGGAGGAGAAAAATGCCAAGAAATACCCTGACAACCAGGTCAAGCTGCTCAAGGAGATTTTCAGGTACCCTTCTATTGTATATGGAGATGCTGGGATATGTGTGATGCCGCTGATTAAAGACCAGTTAGAATTTTAACTATTACGGTCAGGAATTCAGCACATTTCTGTCTGACCCCCACAGGCAGTTTGCGGAGGCATGTGGTCAGGCTCTGGACGTGAACGAGCGGCTAATAAAGGAGGACCAGCTGGAGTACCAGGAGGAGATGAGGGCTCACTACAGAGACATGCTAAACGAGCTGTCGGCCATTATGAATGAACAGGTCTGCAGCATCTGGACAACTTCACTGTGCCACATGTTTTTACTCTAGTGCATTGAACCATTGAGTTCTCGTGTCTGTCACAACGCTTCATCGTCCGTCAAATGTCTTTAAAAAGTCAAATGAGGGCCACATCTCACGTTTAGGCCACATCTGACCTGATCTGTCACAATAATAACACGCATATCAGCCACAAATGACAGTAATAATCTTGTCATTGTACTTGTGGTGAAGTGGTGGGTCACTTCTGTAAGTGGTGGTTTAAATGTCACTGAGATGCGACTCTCTCATCCTAGTAGGTTTGTTGACCATAAGTGGACACCAGATGTGGCTCAGATTTATGGCCAAATTTGGTTAAAAAGGAAACCTGAGTGACTTTGTTTATTTTAGAGGAGGTTTCATTAGGGCTGGGCAATGTGGTAAAAAAATGTATAGTAATATTATTCACCCCTTTGGCAATGATTATTTTATTATTACATTTTCAATCAGAATAGCTTTGATTTATCACCAGTTTTAATTAAAAGTAGTGCAGGCGAATAGTGTTATCCACCATGCTATTCACCCACTTTAAATTCTGTGTTATCCACTGTGCTATCCAACTACTTTACATCCTGTGTTATCCACTGAGCTATCCCGTCATGACAGAAGCTCACAGTCATGTTCATGTTAAGATTAACAACATGGTTTACAATTTTGCACAATTTTATATCTCTAAAAACTCATCACCAATACTTGATACATCGCCCAGCCCTACGTCCCCTAAAATCAGTTTTAAGGCAACTAGGTTAATTAAAGTTTAAAATGTTTTTCATGTATTCATTCCTGTCTCTCAGCACTCATCTGTCTGTTTTTTTTTTCTGTTTTGTCTTTTTCCAACCATTTTTCTTCCACCTCAGCTTTCTAAGAGCAGACGCTCCACCACCCTCAGCTCCTCTCTCTCTCCGCTGCCTCCAAACCTCGTACGTCCACTCGCAGGCTTGCTGCTTGCTACACAATTCAGTATCTGTTCTCACCTTTCAGGTTTCTTTGGCTACAATCACATAACACATTCCTCAGCTCAGATGTTTTTGCTCAGATTGGCTCAGTCTTCTATAACGGTAGTACTAATCCACATTTGGGATCTTAAAAGTGCTTTTCCACTGGGCAGTTTGGTACAGTAGTACACCTTCAGATCTGCATTTTGGCAACATTTCCATCGCCAAGTGACCTGAGCCTTGCCTGAGTACCTGTGCTGAATTCGGTTACCCTGCCCAGGTTAGCAAGCATACAAAGCAGTACATTTTAGTCATTGTAGCAAAATAATTTGTGAAAATATTATTTGATATAGTTGTATGTCAAAAACACTGGAATTTTTCATGTTTGAGTTAGATGCATGCTGTCTGCTGACAGAAACTGTTGTTTGTAAATGCGCTGCCCTAAAGCCCCTGGGGTGCCATCATTAAAAAGCAGTACTGCCACCTACTGTTGGAGTGTGAATCTAGCATCTGGCACAGGATTATTAACAGTATTACTGTATGTGTGTTATTAACAAAATATTGATATTTCATTTTTAAATATCAGGATTATCATCATCATCATTAGTGCACTGCCCTGTGGAAAAGCCCTGTCAGTGACCAATTACTATCATTAGTTTGCAAACCTCCACCCTGGTTAATGGGGTCACGTGGTCACAGATCAAATACAGTTACATACAAGGTCAAATAATGTGTTTAGCTGATTTTCTAAGTAAAATAACTTTCTGCAAATATTACAGCACAATTTCTATATAGAGCTTTAACAAATTGGACAAACACATAATATAACCTTTGCACAGGTCACACTTTGTTTCAACTTTACATTCAGCCAATAAAAAGATTGTTTTAAAGGTGTGGGCTCCCAGGTGGGCTAGCAGCGGGCAGCTACGTGAAGCACCTGGTTTGGGACTTGAACCTGCGACCTTCTGTTTGTAGAGGCAAAGTCCTAACCACTAGGCCACCACTGGCCTCTATTGTTACAGCAGTTTGAAAAGATATGGGCGGAGCTTTACGTGCCCCGGAGAAAGCCTGTGTTCAACTTCCCAGTGTTGGTGGTATGGTGTGATTGGGGGAGTCCTGGCTAGTGAATAGAACTGGAGGCGTCTAAATTGGGACAAATCCAAAAAAATTAATGTACAGAAGTATGTTCTCAGTAGAGGATGTGTATATGGGCTCCGACCAGGGTCTAAAATACAATGGTAGAATTCTCGCCTGCCACGCGAGAGGCCCGGGTTCGATTCCCAGCCAATGCATGGACTTTCTTTAGTGGGCAGTGGTGGCCTAGTGGTTAAGACGCTGTCTTTGGGCCCTGAAGGTCGCAGGTTCGAGTCCCGGGCCAGGCACTACTGAGGTACCCTTGAGCAAGGTACCGTCCCACTACACTGCTCCCCAGGTGCTGTTTGTAGCTGCCCACTGCTCCACGTGTGACGGATTAAATGTGTGTTCACAATGACAAAGAGTCACTTCACTTAAAAAAAAAAAAAAAATACTTTTGTATGCAACTCTATCACATAAACCCCATGTGTTAATCAAGAGTTACTTCAACACTATTACTTGACTTTAAATGTTCTGAGTAAATACCCGAGATGCTAATAAGTGTGATGATGAGTCTTCCAGGTCGTTGTTAGTCCATGCATTCATTTCTTAGGGGGCAGCTGTGGCCTAATGCTAAGAAAAGAGAGCTTGTGATTGGTGGGTTCAATCCCCAGGACTGGCAGGAAAAATGTGGGTGAGGTGAATAAGTAAACATCGCTCTCTCTTCCCACATTCATGACTTAAGTGCACTTGGCACTCAACCCCCAAGCTGCCCCCTAGGTGCAGGTGTGCAGCTCCCTGCTAACTGCTCCTGGTGTGCATGTTTATGGGTGTCATGGATGGGTTTAATGAAGTGGACAAATTCACTGCTCACTGTTCACAGTCTGTGCCAAATAATCTTGACTTTCACTTAAAGAAATGTGCTTTTGTCTCTTTGTCTTTGTCTTGTAAAGATCCCACATTCGAGGCAGACAGGGGCGGACCGACCCAACAGCACCTTCTGAGCTGCCCAAGAACATTGTGCTGCACTTCTGGCCCCCGGTGTCCACGGCCTCATCTTCAGTGTTACTGCCAGTATTGGACCTTTATGTACTGGGAAGATCCCAGATTGTCACAGTCCGATGGATGATGCAGACGAGGCAGCTGAACCTCCCTGAATTTGGTTTCGAAGGATATAGAATGTCCTTCTGAGTACTTCGCAGCCTTGACACACAAACACACACGCGCGCCTCTTAAATACACTCGACTTCACATATGCCTTCTCTCCCAGACCCTGTTCCTCTAGAAAACAGTGACCTTAATTAGCTTGAGGTGTGTTCAACCAGGCAAAAACGATTTGTTACTGATTACAGGGCTTTTACATTTACTGCGACAAGTGAAGGACGTTTTATGAATCCACTGTAAGCTGTTTTTGCAATTTTAGGAGCTCAAGGGCATCATTAATATGTCATTTTTTCTAGTGCATCTCCGCTCTTCTTGTTGAACACACCTCTAGTTCCTGTATGAATGTAGAACCTGCTCAGCATAGCGCCGTCGTCTCCTAACGTTCGCCACTCCCAGCTCTCACATTTTGCAAACAGAAAGTTACTGTTTTATAACATTTTTACAACTGATAGTGTTATTATTTCCTGTACTGTTTTAAATTGTAAATAAGAATAATTAATATTTAAAATGTTTTCTTTTATATCTACAAAAAAATATGAATTTTTTTTTTTTTTCCCTTTTTGGTTTCGATAAATTAAAAAAAAAAAACAACAAAAAAAATCACGTTTTCATGTAAATTTATTAACGTTTGAATGAATGTACTTAAAGTGTTAAACTGAGCCAGAATAAACGTAACCAACGATTGGGGTCATTTTTGCATCCCGTTGCATCATATATATATATACTGCGCACCAAAACCTCAGACTTCCCACCTGCTCTTCCAGCATTTCTCCCAAACTTCAAACTGGAGGAGTTTGCCCTTCTTCTGTTGCAATAACAGTGTCTACTTTTCTGAGAAAGCCACTAGATGTGGGAACATTGCTGTGAATGTTTGATTGCAGCCATTAGTTAGGTCAGGTACTGATGCTGGAGCTGGATGTTGCTCCATTACTCCAGATGACTCCACCGCCCAGTGCTGAGGGATCTTTAGACCATGGGCATGATGGCAGCAAGTGAACAGTCAGTTCTAGAATTTGATGTGCTGGTGCTGGAAAACGATGAGTCAGAGTATCTCCAAAACACCAGGTCTTGTGGAGTGTTCCAGGTGTGCAGGACAACTGGTGAACCAGAGACAGGGTCATGGGTACCCAAGGCTCACTGATGTGTATGGTCTGATCCCACAGAAGAGCTACTGTGGTTTGAAAAGTGATGCTGACTCTGATAGAAAGGGGTTAGAACACACAGTGCACCACAGTCAGAGCTGCTCCAGCAGCATAAGGGGGACCCTCAAAATTTGCCAGCGTATCATAATGTTATAGCTGATGGGTGTTATTCAGTTATGATCAACACTGTCAACCCTTCCTTTACCACCTGTACTCCCAAAGACAGGCTCTGAAGATTTTCCATCTCATTGTAACAAATGATGTGCCTCGTCTGTAGCCGTCGTCCAGCTGCGCGCTGTTAATTTCCTTCCCCGGCCCTTTTGCAGACGCTGTAATTATAGATAATTGCCGGGCTTTTCAGCCGCCCGGTGAAAAGAGGCGTGTGAAGTGGTGCCGTGTGATCACAATCCACCTTCACAGCCTTCAGGAAATGAGGTGACAGAAGCCTATTGTGATCTGCCCGTCCAAACATCACGCCTCAATTTACATGTTCTCCATTCAGCAGTATCAGCAAATGTAACTATCAAATCCAGCAGGTCGTGATGGTGTTATGGCCGTGGAATATATGACCTGGACCCGCATTGATTTGGACTCTTTAATAATTTGAAAAATAGTGAGCCAATAATTTGAACATTGATCATTAAGAATAGAGATGGGAGAAAATAAATCAATACAGTGATTTAGTCCAATGAAATATTAAATCAATATAGCCGAGCCAGGTATCAATATTATATATATATTTTTTCTGATGTATTTTATATTTTTTTAAGAATTTAATACTTTTATTTTTCTTAATATTATGATTTTTCTAATGTATTTAATACACTTTTATTTTGGGAAACACATCTACACTTAAAACATTACTTCTGAAGTCCACAAGATGGCGCAGACCTTGTTCGTCTCTTGTCATGACAACAGAAATTGGAAAAAGAGTCAAACAATGATAATATATCTTGGCCCGAAAATGTGTAAGTATTTTATTGTTGACTCCCATAATTAACAGTTACTTATTCATAGGAGTGAAAATGACCATTTTTCGAACAACGTAAAACTGCTGAAACTTCATTACGATAATCAGTCCTTTAAAGGTTTAAACTTTGTTGTGTGTAAAGTAAAACCTTTTGTCAAAAGAACTTTTATACAGAATATAAACAATGCAAATGTAATTAAACAACTATATAATTCATAATTCAAGGCTAGCCCGTCTGGTATGTGGTTTAAAAAGTGATGCTGACTCTGATAGAAAGGGATCAGAACACACAGTGCACCACAGTCAGAGCTGTTTCAGCAGCAGGAAGGACCTACTCAGTATCAGGCAGGTGGTCTTAATGTTATGGCGGATAGGTGTATACTGATATGTAATGTGAGTCAAAAGTACAGCCAAACGACAATGAAAGTATAAATCTCTTCCCCACCATATTTTTAAGCAATCCCCCACATAATCCTCCCCTCCTCCATCGACGAATCCATATGTACTGTATTGGACCATACAGCTGTTGCTCTACAGTGTGAGAAATCACATAAGCAAGTCTTATATTGATTACTGAACACCTTTGCCCTCTTCTGAGGTGAGTGTGTGGTGTTGTAGGCCTCCAGTTAGCAAAACTAGTGGTTAAAAGTCTCTTTTACTTGTTAGCTACATTAGCCTCATAGCTTCAATGTTAAAACTAAAGAAATAAACTTCCGACAGTAAACGCTGTGACCGGTTGAGAACATTTTTAGAAGACTGTACCAATTCGATTGGTCACCATGGTCTTTTTTCAACTGCCTTTGACTTTCTGACCTTGTGACCTGATGTCGTCTCATCTGTGTTAATCAGATTCCCTCGAGTGGCAGCGCTGCATTTTAATAGTGTCTTCAAAGCTGAGTCCATCAAAGAGGTCAGCCTGGCTTTGATCGAGAAGCACCACGGAGGCCTTGATGAGTCCAGTGCTGACCCTGGGATCTGCCTCAGACTCTGCGGTGCTACGACTCTCCGACACTGATGTTCTTCATCTCTGATACATGAAGCTGTTTCATAGTGGAAAAGACCAACTGGAACCGTTCTGCTGAGTTCTATTTGTGGAAGATAGTATGAGGGTCTGCCTAAAGAATTAGGCCTTGTGGAAAAAATCCAACAATTCCTTCAAGGAGAATCGGAACTTCCCAAGTTAAAAGTGCCAGGATGTGTGAGCAGGAGGCCTGCTATAGCACATCTGGCAAGAGGTGATCAGTAGCATGGATGTGAGGTCTTGAGGGGGGGGGGGTGGTCCCTGTAGGCTGGGCTGGCTCTGAGCTGGGCCTCACTAGTATTCAGGGCTTGCTGATGTGCATCAAGTACTTAAGACCAGTGATTTAAAACCTTTGTGTCCTCCTAGTGGACAATGGAATTACACAGACTTCACAGATCAGCATAGTGATGGTGAATGGAACCAAGCTTCTGGTTCTTCTAAAAGTTCCCTCACAGACAGGAAATGGTGATGAAGATACTGCCTGAGGCCTGAGCCTGTTTTGCCAGAGTATGAAGAAGTTTTCGGGCCTAAAACTAAACCCATTCATGGTGGAGGGCTACATGCAGGCTGTTGTAAAGCAAAATTGTCCCCCCAAAGTGATTTAGTTCACTCTCTTACCATCCTCAACATTCCATAGAAACACTCCGGAGACACATGGAGCTTTTATATATTATTAGCTATTATAATGTGTATCCACAATGACCTAAACACACTGATGCACATATAGTCAGGTGGGTACAGTATGTTCACTTTGAGGCCAATAATGTGGTCAGTGCCCATGAGAGAGTGCTGTTGTCCTGAATGTGGCCACTGACTTTGTTGTGCTCCTCTCTGCCTTTGAAGTGGAAATGAACTGCTTCTCCACTTGTCCTCTCTTCTCTTTACACCACCCATCCACCCCCATCCCCCCCCCCGACATCTTTTACCAAAAGGTTATTTCACCAGTTTGGAAATTTTTGCCCACTGCTTCTCCAGGACAAGACCTCAAAAATGCTTACTGATGGAGTCCAGAAGATCCTCACAGCTGTGTTCTATCAGCGGGGAACCCGCAGGGCTTTCTAGGCCTCCGGAAAAGCCTCAGTAATGTGTGGGACCTATAAATACACGTCTGTAATATTTAGTTTATTAGTCTTGCTGCAGTTTGACTCTGTCAGTGTTGCAGAAATGCTCTTCTTTATTAAATGCTGCTCAGAATCAAGAAGGTATCAGTGAGCCTTGGGTGCCCAGGACCCTGTCGCTGATTTATCAGTTGTCCCTCCTTCGATCATTTGATGGGTGCGAACTATTGCACACCTGGAACACTTCACCAGACCTTTTGGAGATCCTCTGACCCATCTAGCCATAAAAAAGCCATTGTTTAAGTGGCTCAGATCCTTTTTTCTGCTTCCAACAACTTCAAGAACTGACGGTTCACTTGCTGCCATATATAACCCACCCTCCTGACAGGTGCCATTGTAATGAAATAACTAGACAGTCACTGTTATTCACTTCATCTGTCAGTGGTGAAATGAATGGCCCGTCCACGGTAGTAGCCCTGATTTCAGTAGAACCGCTGGTGTCCCCAGACTTTTGCCCACAGAGAGGGAACGGACCCAGTGCCACAGGCCTGTCATGGAAAGTCCACTGCAGATCACAATTAACCAGCACGCTGTAGCGTGTCCAGTGAATGGGCCGAGCACTCTGGGCAGATTTGTGTGATGGATAGCTTTGCCCTGGGACAGCGATCGTATAGAGCTGCTTCTCTAAACTCTTTTTCCATTTCACTACTATAATTACTGCCCACAGAGTGGCCACTGAGCAGAGTGGCTTTTTACTAATTCATGCTAAGCCTTATGCAAGAGAACAGCCCACAGAGAACAGGTTAAGTGGCTTTGTGATCACTAACACAGGGTTTATATCTATGTAGGTTAAACCTGATAAAGCTCTTGTGCCTACGCTTGTCTGTATACCCAACACAAAGGGGTCAGTGCGAGATCTCTGAATGCATTCTAAATGCATGGAGGTTAAAGCTATTGTTCAGAGCATGTTGTTGGTTGTAAAGCAGAGAGCATGCATGTTGGGGTGCTTGAAGGGCCTGTTTCCTATTTTTTTTTACATTTCATCATTTGGCTGACGCTTTTATCCAGACGTGGAGCACTGTAGCAGAACGGTATCTTGGTCAAGGGTAACCACTCAGCCACACTACCTTAGTAGTGCTTGGGCCGGGATTTGAACCTGCAACCTTCAGGTCCCAAGGCCAATGTCTTAACCCCTAAGCCACCACTGCCCGCATTTTCTTACCTCTGAAGTCCACTTAAATAAGGTAGTGCAGTGGTTAGCGCTGTCGCCTCACAGCAAGAAGGTCCTGGGTTCAATCCCCGGGTTGGCCACAGGTGCCTTTCTGTGTGAAGTTTGCAAACTCTCCCCATGTTCGTGTGGATTTCCTCCCACTATCCAAAGGTTGCAGTAGGTTGATTGATTAATCTAAATTGGTCGTAGGTTGAATGTGTGACTGGTTGTCTTGTTTGTGTGTTGCCCTGTGATGGGTTGGCCTCCTGTCCTAGGTAAAACCCTGCCTTGGGCCTGTATTCAGCTGGGATTGGCTCCAGCTTCCTCACAACCCAAAATTGAAGAAACAGTTTGGAAAGGGAATGAATATTCCCCAGCAGGAATTTATTCTCTGCAAGCCCACACACCTGGGCAGTGGTGGCCTAGTGGTTAGGTAACTGCCTTTGGGACCTGAAGGTCACAGGTTCAAGTCCCAGCCCAGGTACTACTGAGGTACCCTTGAGCGATTACCATCCCACTACACCGCTCCCGGGTGCTGTTGTGCACGTGTGATGGGTTAAATGCAGAGGTCACATTTCGTTGTGGTGCTTGAGTGTGTTCACAATGACAAATAGTCACTTTCACTTCTGGCGGAGTGGGCAGTAGTTCAAGGTTAAGGGACTTGCTCAAGGACACTTGAACTGTAGATGTTCCTGCTGGTTCTGGGAATCAAACCAGCAACTTTTTGACCACAAACCTTTAGGCCACAGCTTCCCCTTATGACATTTATGTGGTTATATGCAGCAAAAACAGTCATTAGCTTCTGCTATCTTTGCTACTATGCCTTTAAAACACATATATGTAAATGAGCTCTGTTCTGATAGGCTGCCCTGTATTGTGCCTCCTTCAAAAGCAGCCACATGCTGAAACCCTCTTTATAACTTCAGTGTGAGAGGGTGGGGCTAGACAGCTAAAGGCTGAACATGCAGGGATATGGGAAATGGTTGGTTTTTGTGACATCACAAAAACAGTGAATTCCAAATGGACTGGTTTCGCAGTTGGAGTGCAGAGTGTGTTTAAACTTGAACCGTGTTTACATTAAACTATTTCAGGAAAACTGCAAAGGACATGTGGTTTGTCATGATCTGGAACCTTTAAAGTGCCTCAAAAATCCTTACACACTCCAGTTCCCTCACAGTGGCCTGTACTGTCATCACTATATGCAACCACTCAGCCACACACACACATACACACACACTCTGCTAACACGGGCCTAGCATTAGGCTGATAGGGTTTCTGTCTCCCACAGACAGAGTCATGCATGATTCATAGTGAGTGGGGAAAACACAGGGGAATCGGGTGTCTCTGGATGCAGCGCATCCTTACGGCACGATTCAAAAGCAACAAGGATAAGCAAGTTTAATAAATGATTATATTAATAATATAGATAAAAAAATCTATACAGCCTCAAGAATTAGGTTCCTGCGATACCTTCAGGGAGAATCGGTACATCCCAAGTTAAAAGTCCCAGGATGTGTCAGCAGGAGGCCTGCTATAGCACATCTGGCAAGAGGTGATCAGTAGCATGGATGTGAGGTCTTGAAGGGGGGTGGTCCCTGTAGGCTGGGCTGGGCCTCACTAGTATTCAGGGCTTGCTGATGTGTATTAAGTACTTCAGACCAGTGATTTAAAACCTTTGTGGCCTCCTAGTGGGCAGTGGGCACCCTTTATGCATCAGTGAGCCTTGGGGGCCCACGGCCCTGTCAGTGATTCACCAGTTATCCTTCCTTGGATCACTTTTGGTAGGTACTAACTACTGCACACCTGGAACACTCCACAAGACCTGAAATAATGAAACATTTGCATGCATGTCATTTGAAATGGAAAGCACCCAAGAAAGTGTTTGGCACAGTGCGCAACCACGCTAACGTCCTGTAATTTCACCCATTGTGCGTCAGCCCTCTGTCTGCATTTGATGTTGGTCTGTGAGGGTGTATTCTTCACCAGAATCAAACGCTCCGTCCTTTTTACATTCATTTTCTTGCTTCTGTGCTATCGTTAAAGGGCAGTGCCCTTAACCCCTGCTCCCCTGACCAATGCATATTCAGTAGACAAGGCTGTGTTAGTGTAACATTTTGCTAGGGCTAACAAAACGACGGTGCTAATTACAGGCAATTACAGGGTTGTGACTGGCCGGCTTTGATTACACATCTGTGCTGCATTTGCAAACGCTTTGTGTTTATTTGTCTTTAGAAAAGCGAGTCTTTATCCTGTTTTAGCTCAGGCCAAACAACCCCAGCGTTTTACCTCTCGAGGGTATTTCACCTGTCTGTATGCACTGAATGGCCACTTTATTAGAAACACCTACCTTGTGCACCCAGTAAAGTGGCCAGTGAGTGGAAGCCCAAGGTGGGTGTTTCTAATAAAGTGGCCAGTCAGTGGAAGCACAGGGTGGGTGTTTCTAATAAAGTGGCCAGTCAGTGGAAGCAC
>JBBPDA010000041.1:28259798-28270968 GCA_037974385.1 Arnoldichthys spilopterus | reverse complement strand
CTCCACGTGTGCACGTGTGATGGGTTAAATGCAGAGGTCACATTTCATTTTGGTGCTTGAGTGTGTTCACAATGACAGATTTCACACATGGGCAGGTCCCTAACCTCTAGGCCACCACTGCATGAGCTGAGAGTACACTGGATACTGGCCGTTCTGTGGTCAGATGATTCAGACTTGGTTCTTTCTTGGAGGTGACGTCTGACTGCTGAAGATCTGCGTGTGAATGTGCTTCAGTCACATTTTCTTCATAGGAATTAAATTTTTCATGCCTGTTTTAATCCGTCTTTCCTAAGAATGCCAATAACTGACTGTACTGGTGCTGGCACATGTATACGCAGAAGCAGAAGCTTGGTTGGCATCATGACTTCACATAAAACATAGAACATCCTCAACCTCTTTTAGCTTCTTCCAGAAAACATTCTTCCCATTCCAGTGGAGCCATAAGACTCCGCCTCCCAGAGTGACCCGTCACATCCTCCTGGTTCTAAAACACTGATGGTCTGCGAATGGAAAAGAGGGAAAGACAGAAATGTGTGTGAAAGAAGCGGTGGATGAAATTAGAGAGTCCTCAGGCTGATCATTGCTGCAGCAGGGGCAGTGTTTCTGGAGGAAGGAGCCTGGGCAGTGTGGCGACATTCCACCAGCCTAATTTACGATCTTCTGCGCGCAGAGGACGTGGAACTCTGGAGCTGACTGTTCCACACATAGATCACTGAAAACACAGACTGAGTGGGTAACAGGCTCGGGTTCTTTTCTCTCTCTCTCTCTCTCTCTCTCTCTCTCTCTCTCTCTCTCTCTCTCTCTCTCTCTCTCTCTCTCTCTCTCACTCTCTCACTCTCTCTCACTCTCTCTCACTCTCTCTCTCTCTCTCTCACTCTCTCACTCACTCACTGTGTCCTGTTGTGCAGACGGAGTGTGGCTGTCAGTTCACATCTAAACTGGAAGGGATGTTCAGGGACATGAGCATCTCAAATACAACCATGGACGAGTTCCGCCAGCACCTACAGTCAACAGGGGTAAGGGAAAGCATACAACACTTGTCACTGCAAATAATGCTGTATATCAGACATGAAACGCAAATTATTCCTGAGTATTGACAAATAGGCTGTTTGCATTTGTCTTTGTAGGTGTCTTTGGGTGGCGTTGACCTCACAGTTAGGGTGCTAACAACAGGTTACTGGCCCACTCAGTCAGCAACGCCCAAATGTAACATTCCTCCATCACCACGACACGCATTTGAGGTGTTTAGAAGGTACGTGAACAAGGGTTATCCAGGACAGATGAACTTTCCTGTCTATTTATGAGCCAAAATAGCTTCAGGTATTATTTTGAGAAACAGGCGAGTGTGGTTCTGTGCATGTGACTGTTCATTCTCTCCGGCTTTGTTCAGGTTTTATTTGGCCAAACACAGCGGACGGCAGCTCACGCTTCAGCACCACATGGGTTCTGCGGACCTCAATGCCACCTTCTATGGCCCAATCAAAAAGGTATTGGTGATGGTGCTCTTCCATTCGAATGAACCAGTCAGGGCTATGCTAGGTTCTAGGATGGGCTCCATCACCCCCCCTGCTCCAGAACCGTGGTTAGGATAAGAGGCTGAAACAAAATGATTGAATGAACACCGCTGCGTTCAGTTAACGTCTCGCATCTTTCTCTTCCTGGCTAGGAGGACGGCTCTGATATGGGTGTGGGCGGGGCCCAGGTCACAGGCTCCAACACCAGGAAGCACATTCTACAGGTGTCCACTTTCCAGATGACCATCTTGATGCTCTTCAACAACAGAGAGAAGTCTACCTTTGAGGTATCTCCAGACTTACACTGTTGAGATGTTATCCACACAAAAAAATAAGCACTTCTTTCACACCGTTTCCTTTCATCATCATCATCATCGCAGGAGATCCAGCAGGAGACGGACATCCCAGAGCGGGAGCTGGTGCGGGCGCTGCAGTCTCTGGCCTGTGGGAAACCCACCCAGCGAGTGCTCACCAAGGAGCCCAAGTCTAAGGAGATCGAGAACGGCCACGTATTTACAGTCAACGACCAGTTCACCTCCAAACTGCACAGAGTAAAGATTCAGACAGGTACTAGAGAACAGAATGTGGCCTTCAGAAAATAAATATGTTCGCTTTAGGAAATGCAAGTCATATCGTAATTTAGTGCTGTGGCCTTGCCCCCATTAGGATGACCCCTTAAGTTTTGGGCTCTTTCAGTCGTAAACCTTCATATGATAACTGTTCTACATTACAAGGTCATGCGGAGTTATGTAGGTGTATGCTGAAGGGGAGGAACTGAATGTCAGATCCACCTAAGATTCCTTATCAGAATTGAATTGGTTAACAGTTCACCATTAAGGCTCATTTATGCTTAACGTTAAATGCTTATATGGAAACAGATTGAGCCTTCTGTTCATACTCTGTGATTGGGGGTGGGGCGAGGGGTGTAGCCAATGGCTTAAGCAAGACAATATATTAATTTTAACAATGGTGGGACTTTTAGGTGAGTTTTAGTGAGGTTTTAAACATCTGTATGACTTTACATCACCCAGGCTCCGTCCACTTTCACCTCTTTCTACAATATTTTGACCACCTTCACCGTCGCCATGACTGTTGTTGTCGTCAGAAACTTTTGACTCTGCCCTCTAGTGGCCACACTGCGTAACTTGCGCATGGAAGTATGTGGACAGCGACGGTTACAACCTCTGAAATGGGTTTTTTTGTTGTTTTTTTTAAGGAGCATAAATGAGGCTTTAGTCTGCTCATTTTTTTGTCCAACCTTTTATAAGTCATTGTGACCGTGTTGGGTTATAGAACAAAAACCCCAGTCCTACATACAGCAGATATGCAGCACACTATGAGAACAGCTACTGTGTGGTTAACGGTCCGTGTTTTTCCTGGCACCCAGTCGCTGCTAAACAGGGCGAGTCCGACCCCGAGAGGAAAGAGACGAGGCAGAAGGTGGACGATGACCGGAAGCACGAGATTGAAGCGGCTATCGTCCGCATCATGAAGTCCAGGAAGAAGATGCAGCACAATGTGCTTGTAGCAGAGGTACGGTTCACGGTCTACTTTATGATCCACCAGTTAGAAAAGTTGCGAAAGGTCAAAGGGTCGGTTCGGCAGTCAGAATGCAAGCGGGGGGGGGTTTTTTGTTACAAAAATGTGGCTGTTCAGCCAAAACACGTTAAGTTCTTTAGGTTTCCACGGGAACTATGAGGAAAATTTATTAGAAGTCTTTGTCACCCCAAAAGGGCTCATGAGAGGAAATGGTGTAAAGTTTGGCTGGAAACTTATTACATTTTATAAGGAAATCGCAAAAAGAAAGTGTGATTTTCAAAGGGCTCCAATATTAGCACGTTTTTAAATGGGGGGGGTAAATAATAACGCAGAGCTTATGAATTGGCTGTCTGGCACATTATATTTAGTACACAAGCCTTAAATCTAAAGGGAATTTTTTGGCAGATTCATTGGCCTCGTTAAAAAATCGTAGTTACATAGTTTCCCCCAAATTGTTCAGCCCTAATGGTGAGGCAGGTGTGTTTGATCCATTCTGCCATTGCAGCCCGTATTGATGTATGTGTTCGTCATAACTTCTATTACAGTAAAAGTGAAAATGATTTCTTGTGCAGCGCTGATCAGAAATCGTCTGACACACTGCACACATTGTTCAGGAATGGTGTTGACATGGCATATATATCTGATATGGTGATCTATCTTCATAAAGTCAGCCAATCGATTGCACCTCCAAACCGTTTTGTCTTCTAAACCAAAATGTAATCGTCCAATGTTGACTCCTCAGTTGACCGGTGGGGTTTATGTGCCTGTTTTATGTTGAATTTGTGCTTGGATTATGATCTGACCTCTTTTTGAGGGCACTCTACCCTTAGGCCCTGTGTAAACGGATGTCTGAATCAAGTGTTTTTCTGATATTTGTGGCGTCAGACGAGCGCAGATTAAAATGCTGGCTGTTTTTCAACAACTTTATTGTGTTTGCATGCCGCTAATTTAGCTCCAGAGGATTGTATTTTCCCACGATTCTTCAGTCAGAGTGTGATCCCAGTAGAGGCGATGTTTTCAGGAGGATTTTGAACACATCGTCATCAAGGTTCGGGTCTAATAAAGACACTGATCCATATTTCACTAATACTGTGAAGGATGAAGCTCAAACCCCACAGGTTAAACAGTGATTACTGCCCCCACAGGTAACATACAGTATTACAGTCTGAGCTGCAAGTTGGAGCTTAACAGGTGCAAACGAACGCGAATGTAACGTTATTTTGAAGTCATTCAAACGCTGCTGCAAAACACCAAGGAGCTCAGAGCACATTTATCCAATATTTGAACACCAGTGTGGACAAGGCCTAAAGATCTTCAAATTATCTCCGGATCCTGTGACTTTATTTTTTTTTTTATTTTATTTTTTTTAAATGGTTTAGACTGGAATTCCTTTAAAGTGGTGGTGAATGGAGCCAGACGTCAAGCCTCCAACACAAATCTAGCCATTTTATCTCCTCTCCCAACCCCCCAGTGTAGCTCCACACGTGTTTCAGGGTTTCTGTGGAATGTTGACGATGGTAAAATAGTGAAACTGAACTAAATCACTTTGGGCACTATTTTGCCTCATAACGACTTCCATGTACCCCTCCACCATGAATTTCAAAAATACAATTTAGGCCAAAAACGTATTTTAGAACAATGTCTTGGGCATCAGGCAGCATAGTCATCACAATGTAATGGACCTTGTTGTGAGGAGGGAAAGTTCTGTGTAATTCCTCATTAATGAACGACCGACTGAAATCTTCCCCTTTTCTCTCTCTGCAGGTCACTCAGCAGTTGCGGGCACGGTTCCTCCCGAGTCCAGTGGTCATTAAAAAGCGCATTGAAGGACTTATTGAGAGGGAATACTTGGCGAGAACGCCAGAAGACCGCAAAGTGTACACTTACGTAGCATAAACGTGGTGTGAATTTCAAAAAGAAAACTGGTGTGGCGTGAAAGAGAGTGTGAGCGAACGAGAGAGAGAGAGAGCGCGAGAGAGCAAGAGTGAGTGAGTGCATTATTTTGGGGACTTGGTCATGCGTATGAACTGGGAGTTTTTTTTTTTTGTTTTGTTTTTTGTTTTTTTTCTCATCGCTACTGGGGGAAAACTGAGAAGTTAACCTTTAACCTTCCATACGGACTCGTGTTAAATAGCTCTTAGCAATTCACACAAAAAGCCTTCCAAAGCCCCCACGGAGCTGGATCAGATTCAGCTCTGGGCTTGTAGACGAGGTGTCCGTCTCTCTGAGAGAACTGTGGTAGAGTCGCGCTAAGGCCTATAAACCCCACCTAGAAATACAACAGAAGTGCCCAGACCAACGAAGAGTGATGACTTTTTCTCCAGCGCAGAACGGCTCCCGAAGGCCATTCAGCTCACAGTGAAATACGCATACCTTCCCAGATTTATTCGTGCCCCCCCCCCCCCCTTTTTTTTTTTTTGTTTTGTTTTGTTTTAAAGGGTCCCCCAATGTCGGTGTGAACGTGTTTGTAGTCTGTGACACCATGTTGGTTGTACAGGTCGTTTAACACTATTGGCTGCCTGCAGACGATTTTTTTAATGGAGGTTGCTGTTGTTGGGTGTTGAAGAGCCATAGTAGCTGCTTTTGGAGCATGCCTTTTCTGAAGAGGGTGGAATAACTTTTTCCAAGGTTTATTAAAGTGGGTTTGTCATCTCTTATTAATTTTTTTTTTTTTTTTGTTCCAGATTTGGCATGGCCAAATGTAAAATTTAAATATTAGCTTTTTTGTAGGGGGTCCTTCCAATGCAGTTCTATAAGAGGGTTTTGGTTTTGTTTTTTTTCCTTTTTTTTCTTCTAGCAAAAGAAGGAACTTCTGGAGCATCATGTCTAAATGTGTAAAAATTGTAAAATAATTGTTATTGTACTCACTGAAGTGGACTGTACAGGGCCTTGTTTTCATCATTATTAAATGTAGAAAAAGGAGGAAAAAAAAATAAATGGATTTGCTGCTTTGAGTCGTCCTGTTGCTTCATGAGGACCCTTCATGAACTGCGCCGAGGCCCAGTGGTTCCACTGTGCCGAACGAACAGGCTGTTGGAAAAACTTGTCAAAAGAACCAGTTGTCTGGTTAACGCCACGGAAGGAGAGCGTTCATAATGCTACATAAGCCTTTTATGAAAAGGCATAATATTTAAAAACCCACTGCCTCCAACTGTGTAGGTCTCCGACCCATCAAGGCATGGACTCCACCAGACCTTGGAAGGCGTCTTCTGGTATCTGGATCCAAGAGGCAGGTCCTGTAGGTTTTGAGGTGGGGCCTCCACAGATCAGCACATCCCACATCCCCTCTGGAATCCAGAGTCAACACCTCGAACTTTAGTGAAGTGAAGATGTTTTTGTCATTGTGAACACAACCACACAAAGTGCACCACAATTAAACGTGACCTCTGCATTTAACCAATCACACGCACACATGGAGCAGTAGGCAGCTATCAGCAGGGACAGGGAGCAGTGTAGCAGTACGGTACCTTGCTCAAGGGCACCTCAGTGATGCCCAGGCCAGGACTTCAACCTTTTGTTCACAAGGGCAATGTCGTAACAAGGCCACCACTCCCCCATTAGGGAACACCATCACCATGAAGGGGTGAACTTTGTCTGCAGCAATGTTTAGGTAGATGCTATGTTACATCCACATAATGGCAGGACCCAGCAAAACAATTCCCAGAGCATCACACTGCCTCTGCCGCCTCACCTTCTTCCCATTGTGTGCATTATTCACTTGCTTGTGATATATTCCATCCCTTGACAGGTGATCAATGTTTTTCACTTTACGTATTATTATACCAACAACGTTGATCAAGATTACTCCAACGACGACAGTTGTCCACATTTTCTGACCCTTGACCCTTAGTGCAGTAAGGCTTTATAGGTCTGTGTCAGTTGCCGTTAAAGGTTTATGCAGGTGTCGTGCACCAAGTACTGGTCTTCAGCGGCGTATGGTCTAGTAGGTATAAGCCTTTATGCATTGATCAGCCATAACATTAACACCACCTGCCTAATATTGAGTGTGTCCCTCCTGCTGCTGAAACAGCTCTGACTGTGGTGCACTGTGTGTTCAGACCCCTTTCTGTCAGTCAGCATCACACCACAGTAGCTCTTCTAGTCTTGGGTGCCCATGACCCTGTCACTGATTTACCAGTTGTCCTTCTTTGGATCAGTTTTGGTAACTACTGCCTACCTGGAACACTCTGCAAGAGCTGTCTAACCAACACAGTATAAGGCCCTTGTCAAAGTGGCTCAGATCCTTATGCTCACCCATTTTTCTGCTTCTAGAAAATCAATTTCTAGAACTGACGGTTTACTTGCTGCCTAATATATCCCACCCCCTTATACAAATACCAGTGTTAATCACTTTACCGGTCAGTGGTGTTAATATTATGGCTGATCAGTGTTTGTGAGATCTAGACGTTATTATCAGTGATCACTAATGAATGAATGTATTTCAGCTTGTTTTTCTGCAAAGCTCTGAGAGGGCTTGACTCCTGTGTGTGTGTGTGTGTGTGTGTGTGTGTAAGGGAGGGGGGGGGGTGTTCATCACGCAGACAACGTCTAAAACTTGTCAGATAAATCATTCCTCAGGTCATGTCACCCTGCTCGTGCTTTAAAATCTGTTCACTCCGTCTGCTGTCCTCTGTCTCAGCCAGTGGGGGCTTTACAGGGGGTCGCAGCCATCTGCCAGCCAGGGAGACTGGGGACCCTTTCCCCAAAAAACAGCTGCAAACTCTTTTTTCCTGGAGCTCTTCTGCATCACGCAGGTTGTTAGAGAATCCTAGAAGAGACTGTATGCATATTTATTTTGATCGTAACAAAGTGGGGTCGATTAAGGCAGAATAGGCGACCACGAGTGCTGCTAGGCGTCTCGGCTCGGATCGGCTAGACTCGTCTCAACTCGGCTCATCTCGTCCCAGCTCGACTCGGCTCAACTGGACTCGGCTCACCTCGGCTCGGCTCGTTCTACTCCGCAATGGAAAGTTCGTGTGTCACTTGAGGGCCAGTTTTGACAAGAAAAACAGATCAAATGGTGGAATAATGCTTCGCAAACCTTGTCTATTCCACAACAGAGTGGACGATGAGACCACCGACTCCGGAGCGGAGACTGCGGGGTGAGTTAGCTTTAGCATGCAAAGGCTACGGAGACCCAACAGTCTGGTCACTTTGTTTGCGGTATCCAAGAGGACAGACGGACGGACGGAGGAGCGCAGCGAGGAGATAAACACTGAATGACCCTGCAGCGGCTGTTTTCTGCAGCCATTAATGGCATTTTATTACGAAAACGAACGAGAAGAGAAAGGTTTACAACAGTTCCTACTAGTTTTTTGACGAGTCTGCACAGCCTGCACACAACTTCAGAGAGGAATTCCTCCGAATTTCAAAATCCCTGTAGTAATTCACTGGGTTTGGTGTGAAATGCTCCACGTTCACAGTGGGGGTGACTGAAACCAGGCGGCTGGTTCCTCTGAAAGCTCCTCACAGAAAGTTCTTCCATGCAGTGGTGATGATGATGCTGCCTGATGCCGGAGACATTGTTTTTTCAGAGCTGGGAGAAGTTTTTGGGTCTAAAACGAAACCATTCATGGTGGAGAAGGTACATGCATGGTGTTGTGAATCTAAATATTCCACCAAAGTGATTTAGTTTAGTCTATTTTACCGTCAAAATTCCATAGTAACACTGCGAGACACGTGGAGCTTCACTGGGGGCTTTGAGGAAGAGATAAAACGTCTGGTTCCGTTCGCCGCTACTGTAAAGAAAACCCAGTCTGAACCAGTTCACACCAAACCCACTCTGGAGGAGGCTGTTTACAAACATTGAATCATGGGGGAATTTTGAAAAATGGGTGGAATTTCCATTTGAAATAAGAGGCTCACATAATATTCCACTGTATTTAACTGTGGCTGAAAACTGAAATCGACTCCAGATTTCTCCCTGCCTCAATGCGAATGAGTCATAGTAGAGATATAATGTGTCTGTCTGTCTTTCTGTGTGTGTGTGTATATCTGGTTGTCTGTCTGTCCATTTGTGTACTTTTTTATTTCTATCTATCTATCTATCTATCTATCTATCTATCTATCTATCTATCTATCTATCTATCTATCTGCTTCTTTTGTGAATTTCCATAATATTTATATAACTGTAATTATTAAGGTCTTATAGTTTTATAACTTATATAGTTTTCTATATATTTTGTACAGTACAGTTGTTCGTATTTTGTGTATTTTTCTATTTTACTTTTTATATTTTTCTGTATAATACAGTTATTTAAATTTTTTTTTGCATTGTTTTGTATTACGTGTCCTTACTTTGTTACATTGTTTATTTTTTTATGTATATGGTGGCTACTGGTACAAAAAATATCCCTCGGGATCAATAAAGTGTCTGTCTGTCTGTCTGTCTGTCTCTGCATAAAAAGGTGTAAAGTCTTTTCTTAGATTTCCTGACTGTTCCTGTCTGTCTTTATTTGCAGATCCGACTGCAGTAAAATGTCCTGCAGTAGCAGTAAGTACAGGGTTTGGGTTTTTAAATTGGGTTATGTGTTTTTGAATGTCCGTCCTGTCAAGGTGAACACGTATATTGCTGTAATCGGCTTGAAGCCACAATGTTAACCCTGTTTTTCAGCTTTCAGCACTTTCTATAATCCTCCCCTTCCCCGCCTCTACCTCTTTGTGCCCATTGTAATTAGTTGACCTCCTGGCAGGCCCAAGTCAGGATCCCCCACTGGTCACCATGCACCTTCTGGCCAACCCCGGAGACTCTCTCCTCCTTCAGCACACCCTGGACCGCCTCCTCAAGTGGGTGTGCCCGGGCCTGCGCCTCTTCCACGTGTCCGAGCGCGCCTGTCCGGTGCGCGACTACGCCCTGTCTCCCGTGGCTGGGTACCCGTCTCTGGCAGTCACCCTCTTTCTGCACGAGTCGTACGGAGAGGAGCGAATCCTCCGGGCCCTGGACTTCCTCCAGTGTCCACCCTGGCAGTACCATCACACGGAGAGTTGTGGGAGCAGGGCGGGACAGGGCGTTCACATCAGCTCCGCTGGCTCGTCCTCCAATGCCCTGTTACGGCCCTACCTGCTGCCCAGCCGGGACTTCTACAGCCTGGGTGTAGGCATGCCGGTGTGGGGCGTGCGGCCGGTGCACTGCGGAGGGGAAGTGGTGCGGCTGACCCTGCACAGCTGCTATGATAACTTTGAGGACGCAGTGCGGCTCTATGAGACGGTGCTGCGGCGGAGGGCAGAGGAACAGAAGGCCGGATTCTGCTGGTTCACCCTGCTGGCCGAGAGGGGGCTCAGTCTGCAGCTCGCCCTCAAGCAGCTCTCGCCCGGGGTCCGGGTCGAGCCGTGTCACTCGGCCGTGCTGCAGTTCAGGGTGGGCGAGATCGGACAACTAGTCCCACTGCTGCCCAACCCTTGTTCGCCGATCAGCGCCACCCGCTGGCAGACTGAGGACTTGGATGGCAACAAGATTCTCTTTCAGGTAATTTTTGTTGCAGTTTTTGTGAGGTAAATAAGGTCATGTGACTGATTACACTGCATTTGAATGCTGCTGCTACACCTGAACCAAAATAGGATAATTTATGCATGAATCATGTGCTAAACAGATTCATCCTACTTTTTATGCTGCACTGCTTTTGATATCTTATTTAAACAGGCATCTTTTTGCAAACGTCTAAACATTTTTAACATATTTTCAACTAACTTTATGAACCAGGGATTTTTGTGATGTGGCTATGTGTTCATTTAAAATGATCACCTTTAAGACATGCTCCAATCATGGAATTCTGATTGATTGTTTGAGCTGCAGTATTCTGGTTAAAAGCTAAATGTACTCAGGCTATATGATTGCAATTCAGGGTAAATGTGCATGTGCCATGGAATTCCAATCTCTGTTAAATGAGGTTAAATGTGCTCGAGTAAGAGGATTCTGACTGAGGTTAAATGTGCTCGAGCCAGAGGATTCTGACTGAGGTTAAATGTGCTCGAGCCAGAGGATTCTGAATGAGGTTAAATGTGCTTGAGCCAGAGCATTTAGACTGGGGTTAAATGTGCTCAAGCCAGAGGATTCTGACTGAGGTTAAATGTGCTCGAGCCAGAGGATTCTGAATGAGGTTAAATGTGCTTGAGCCAGA
>JBBPDA010000041.1:28229228-28251677 GCA_037974385.1 Arnoldichthys spilopterus | reverse complement strand
CGTGGGGTCGAACGCTGCAGCCAAAACAGGGTCTGTTTTCACAAAGCACCTCAGGAGCGGGAGCGGGAGCGGGAGCGCTGATCTCCAGTCAGTCAGGCATAAATACGGAAGAAGCTGATCCGAGATCAGTCCTGCTTTGTAAACCTTGGTGTTTGTCTGAAACAGCTGCCTGCAGTGCTGAAGTTCGCGTTTATAGCTCATTGTAAAAAACGATATTGTGGTAGAAAGTTATTTTTACATTTTAAAAGGCGTCTTGTGTGTTCCTGACCACAAGACAAAAAGCCTAATATGCTCTGTTACAGGGTGTGGCCTGATGCTGGAAAGCACAGCAGGACAGTACATGCCTCCAGAATTGCCCACTCAGCAAAGACTAGTCATTAACTGCTGTCCTTTTCTATACAGAAAATCTGCCCCGCCCACTCACACTGAAGTTATAAGCGGTGTTTCAGCCTACACTGCTCTTTGAATGAGACACAATGCAGGGCAGCCAATCAGAACAGGGACCATTTACATATCAGTCTTAAAGGCACAGGAGTAGACGCAGCCTGAGGGATAAAGAGAGGTTGGAGAATAGTCTTGACCGGTCTATCTGTGGTACATAACACCACAGAGACGCCATTAGTAGGGATCAGAGGGAAGAAAATCAAAAGTACATGAAAAATGCAGCATATGGGCCCTTTAATGAATCCCGACAGTGCTGGTGTGGTGAAGCGCTCATGCGGAGTCGCTGAAGGACCCTCCAGCTTTGTAAGCAGACAAAAGAAAAACTTCAGGCCCAAAAGCGAGTGACATTAACATTCTTCACAGAATGAAGTCCATAATGATGAACTGCCTGCTTTCTGCTTGCTGTATTTAAGGAATACACATGATCCTGATTTCCAAAAAGAAGAAAGACTCATTGCGGACATCTGCACTAGAATCACCATATTGTTGAATTTCCAAAAAAAAAATTATTGACACCTGAAATTTGTCATATCTCCTGATGGAAATCAGTACATAACCAGGAGGAACGTGTAGAAATCGGGACTGAATTTGCCTGGATTGGATGTAGATTTATTTCTATAAGGTTACGAAGAGAAAGTGACCATTTGTCATTGTGAACACACCCCATCCCACAAGGTGCACCACAACAAAATTAACCCATCCACACATGGAGCAGGCAGCTATCAACAGCACCCGGGGTGCAGTGGAGCAGGACGGCATCTTGCTCAAGAGAACCTCAGTGGTACCTGGTCCAGGACTTGAACCTGCAACACTCTGATCACAAGGCCAAGTCCCAAACCACAAGGCCCTTTCTCAAGAGCAAAATTAGAAAATAAACTAAGAAAGATATTGTTAAATGAGGCTCAATAAATGTAAACATCGAACAGCCATAACATTAACACCATCTGTCTAATACTATCTGTCTCTGCTGCTGAAACAGCTCTGACTGTGGTGCACTGTGTGTTCTGACCCCTTTCTGTCAGAGTCAGCATCACTTTTTAAACCACGGTAACTTTTGGTAGGTACTAACTACTGCACACCTGGAACACTCCATAAGACTTGAAAATGCTTGGACTTAGTCGTCGAGCCATCACAATAAAGCTGCTGTCAAAGTAGCTCAGATCCTTTCGTCGCTTATTTGTCCTGCTTCCAGCATGATGACTTCAAGAGCTCACTGTTCACTTACTGCCTAATATATCACACCCCTCTGACATTGTAATTAAATAACTAGAGTCAGTGTTATTCACTTCACCGGTGTTAATGTTGTGGCCGATCGGTGTATCTGTCCTATAACCCGATATTATTGGGCAACCCTTATATAAAGTCACTGTACAGGGGTCTCAGACCCCCTCCTAAGACCTTCTGGAAAATTAATGTGAGGCAACAGCGGTGCGAACAAGAATCACTTAAGCATTCTGGAGCAGGAGAGGCTATTGCCTCAATTTTCTTCCAGAAAATTGTCTGGCAGGAATACATTTGTCGTCTCTCAGGATCTTTGGGAAACTGAAATAAAATGCCTTCCGTTTTTTACTTATCTCCATTGGTTCTGGCATACCAGCACACAACAGCCATTCAACATGTTCTAATATACCAACTTATCAGGTTTGTCCAGCAATACACCAATTTTCCTGCCAATATGGTGGCACTGAGATTTTATTGGAATGCATGACATCAACTACTGGAGTTATTATGTCCAAATACATCCAAAAGTGTGGACACCTTCCAATCCACCATTCATCCCGGGTATTAAAAGTAGAAAGTACCCCTGTAGTGCCGCTATCTAGGAAGACTGGAACATTGCTGTGAGGCTTTGATTGCAGCCATTAGTGAGGCAGAGGTCCTGATGTTGGGCGATTAGTTCTAGATGAGACCAATTCATCCCAAAACTACAATACAGCCGTAAAATATTTGCTCAATTACTTCTGTAAGAAAGCACAACTTTTTTTTAAATGAAACAATATGATTGGGTAACAATGGCAACCCGGGATGTTTTTTTTTTTTTGTGCTTCTTAAACGATTCGAACACACTATTAACAGAAGAACTCAGAAGCATCATGCTCACCTCCACGTCTGCAGGCTGAAGGTGCTGGTCTACTGGAGAGCATCCAGCTGTGGCCACCAAGAGAGACACAGAGAAAAGCAGCCCTAGTGTTTCTGCCCTCAGAAATGACGGAGAGGAGTCCTGAGCCATCCTGGAGCTGCTGCTTCTACTGACAGAAGGCTGAAGGCATTCAGGCCATGGGTTCTCCTCTCAACACCAGCACACAGCCGGCCTCTCCCTTCAGCCTGAGGGGAGGAACCGCCTCCAAAGGGGCAGCAGGGACCGCCTTTCACACACACACACATTCCCACACTCCCCTTTTGAACTGTTTTTGGAAGACTCCCGAGGATAAAAACCCACACCATTCATATGTTTTGGGACAGATTTTGGGAAAACATTACAAAACTGCAGCCAAGGGGTTTTAAAAGCATGTTCACTCACTGAGATTTTGACTGACCGCAACTGAAAATTCAGCTTTCTATAAACAGTAAAAATATTTCATTTCAATATTTGTGGATTCCATCCACAACTTATTAATATTTTGTGATATTCCATTATAAATATATATATATATATATATATATATAAAGTCATGAAATGTTTGCAATATGACAAAAAGTCTCGTTTCTAACAACTAACTCGTGTTGGCCTAGTGGTTAGGACATTGCGCTGGGGACCTGAAGGTCGCAGGTTCAAGTCCCGGCTCAGGCACTACTGAGGTACCCTTGAGCACTACTCTGCTCCACGTCTTGGAAGTCGCTTTGGATAAAAGCGTCAGCCAAATGAATAAATGTAAAGGTAAATGTAGATGCACAAGACAAAATTTCACAGGTGGAAGTGACCATTACTCATTGTAAACACACTCCAGCACCACAATGAAATGCAACCTCTGCATTTAACCCATCACTCATGCACACATGGAGCAGCAGGGAGCTACTAACAGCGCCCGGCGAGCAGTGTAATGGGACACTACCTTGCTCAACGGAACCTCAGTGGTGCCTGGGCTGGGACTCGAACCCGCAACCTTCAGTTCTTAAAGTCAGCGTCCTCACCACTAGGCCAGCACTAGGTAAGCTTCGTTACTTTCCGTTATGAAAAACATGAGTCAGACTGAGCTTCGGATGTCGCTACTATATTCACAGTCCGTCACACCCGAGGGTCTGTGGTCAACGAGACCCAGTCGGAACAGTGGTTGAAGTGACGTGACTATTTGTCATTGTGGACACACTCAAGCACCACTAAAATCCACCTCCGGTCAGTTGTTGCTGTGGCATGCTTTTGATCTTTTTTGCATCTACATGAGGACCGATATTTTCAAGACCATGCTCATGTGGATGGGATTTTTTTTTTTTTATTAAAAAACCCTGCCAAGCTGTTCTCAGAAACACCCCACCAGTGTGGACAGTGTCTGAAACTCCCCCACTGTCCCCATGTTTCCCCCTCCAGTTTTATTGTGCTTAGGAACAAAAGTTGCATTACTTCCGTAACTTAAACGGATCGTACCCCCTCAAATGAATTACTGAAGCAGACACTAAGATCAGAACAATGTTTAATATCATTTGCAAAAAAGAAAAACCCAAGTAAAACAGCTCATTTCAATCTTACAAAAACAATGATTCGAAGTCTTCGACAAGTTCAACACACCAAATGTGAATTCTACAAGTCCGGGAAATTAAAAGGGAGTAACAAAAATAATCACCTCTAGCCCACCCACCCACTCGCCTTTCACCCCCAGCCTCGAAACCCGCCCCGAGTGTCCTCCAACAGTAGATTTCACACTGAGGCTTCCAAATGGACACACTGGAAGCAGCACGATGGGACGCTCCGCCAGAAAAAGTACGCAGGCTGGATCATGGACCTCGCCCACCGCTTCTTTAACCCCATTATTAGATCCCTCCCACCCCCCAACCTCCCCCTCGGCATCTTGGTTGTAACAGGTTTGCTTAAATCCGTTAGTATGGCCGATCTCTCCTCTCCTCTCTGTGATCCCCTCTGGAAAAAAAAAAAGTTACAGTTTAGTTCGTGAACAGGCAAAAAAACTCCATCAAACTGGATCTCTCCCAGGTCGTGTGTCTAGGTTTACTCATTGATGTAGGGATCTTTGTTCTTGGTTAGAAAAGGACACGAGGTCATCTTACCTTCCTCCCATCTTGTATCCACCACCATAGCCGCCGCCACGATCTCCACCTCGGAAACCTCCTCTACCACCTCTGAAACCGCCACCACGGTCACCGCCATAGCCTCCTCTACCACCGCGGTCTGAACCGAAGAAGGGAGGGGAGAACGGAGGGGGTGAATACTTAGTCAAACCACATCAGCAATCCAGTAAATATTGTTACCCTAGTCAGTCAGTAAGTAGTGTTTCAGTTTGAGATATTGCTCATAAAAATAAATTGTAAACTGTGCTTTCTGTCTTGATAACATTTACAATACTATGCACGAAGCAGTACTGAAAACCACTCGGAGTTACGGGTCTGCAACACATTGTGTTGAGTAGAAATGTGTAAAATTAAAAAGTTCATGAACTTTGTGCAAACGTCACTGAGAACCCCAAAATAATTTATCATCATTTAAACTGGCAAGATCCCTCTGAGCAAAGAGAACTTCAGCAGAACAATAGCGCCCCCTGTAGAACAAAAGAAGTACATCCACTAACCTCCAAAACTGTCTCCTGGTTTGGGCGCCCCACACTTGTTGCATTCATATCTTCTTGCAAAGTTCATGTTGCCACAAGAGCTGCGGTAAAGGGCAAATGCAAATTAAAAATGAAGACTTCTGTATATACGCAGCCACCCCTTTTACACAAGACTTCCACCAATATCAAACCATGCAGTAAAGCAAGTGCTTCCTGAAGCGCAAAGCTCGCCACTTAAATTTAAAAGGTCACCCGGACCAGTTATGAGTACCCAAGTTCCTCTGCAAACCCCTAGATCATTCACCTGTTGGGACAAGGCCAATCTCCTCCTTTGACATCAAAATTGGGACCACCACCACCACCAAAGCCTCCTCTTCCTCTGAAACCTGCAATAAAAAAAAAGAAAGAAGCAAAATTGTAAAAAAACATGCAAAAAATAAAAAAATAAATACATCAATGAGAATACCAGTAAGTAGCAAGACACACCTCCACGCCCTCTGCCGCCTCCACCGCCGCCACCTCCTCCACCTCTCTGGGTGAATTCTGCCCTTCTGGTGGCAAATGACACCTTAATGGGCTTACCATTGAACTCCTTGCCTGTAAACAATCAGACATGGTTTAATGCTCAGCACACTTGCATTACAGCAAAAACATCTTTTATTTGCAACAATTTAACAGCAGAGCAAAACCGATTCTTACCATCAAACCAGTCAATGGCAGCTTTGGCAGACGGAGGGTCATCAAATGAAACTGTGGCTTCTCCCTTCAGTCGGCCAGTAGCTTTGTCAGAGTAGAGATTAATCATGGGTTTGCCGGTCTTCTTATTGACCTAGGGGGAAAGCAGACAAGCACGTCAAGCTGTGAGGAAACTGAAGGGCCTACGAACAATGGTGAGATTTTATCTAAACATTCCCATCAGAAGGCTGGCTTTAAAAAAAAAAACCCAAAAAGAACAAATGCACATCTTAAATGTTACATATCCTTTGGTTCACATTTTCTTACATTCCTGCGTAGAAAACTAATGAAATCACGGCTAAAAACTCAATTTTAATCAGAAATAAAAAACATTAAACTATTTGATAAACTCCATATGGTTCTTTATAGCAACAAATAAAAGGTTGAAACTCTTGGGACTGTACAGAACCCTTTTAATGAGGCCTGTATCAGCCGAGTTAAACCTGCCTTAATGATTCCGATCTGTTTGAAGTAGTCGCTGACTTCCTGAGTGGTGACTTCTTCACCAAGACCTTGGACGAAGATGGTATTGTTGTCGGAGTTGTCCTGTTCATCACCTACAACATTAACAATAATTTCACTCAATTATTCCAATGTTCTTTTCAAGTCAGTCTTCAGGCATCATCCTAGCACTTCATACCTAGAACAAAAGGAAATAAGTGAAGCTGGCAAGAATTGTCCAGTATCAGTTCAGGGAACCACACACTAGGCACATTTTTGTGCTTTCCCTCAATTAGCACAACTTATTCAGCTCACGCTCATGTGCTGGATAAGTGTTGAAGGGAAAGCAGAGAACAGGGGTATCAACTTTAGGAAGCGTTACATTAAGACCTTAATTTCAGATCTATTCAAACTAAGTGTATGCAAATATCCTGCAATCTAAATTTGCTTACCTGCATCATCCTTTTGACTGTAGTCTTTGGGTCCTGAAAAACAGCAAGACAGGAAAGGAAGGAGGAAGCCATTAGCAACTTTAAGACCAGTAATTAAGGAAAAAAATCACAACCATCATTAACTATAAAAAAAATTAGTCAGCTACAAATTTCCCTTTAAAAAAAAACAAACAAAACAGCTATGCACCAGTTCTTCCTGAATTGGCTGTGTCACTTGTCAGCACCTTGTAAAATCCAGCACCAATGTTCTTGTGAGCATTTAGTGAAATAAAAAAACAAAACAAAAAAACACCAAGTATTCAGCTAAAGCATGTGTCCTTTCTTCACCACAGGCACTGCTGGCATCCACAATGGCTTTAAGGTCAAAATTCCTCATGCAACAATACCATTACCAGTAAAATCAGGCACTGGATCTTAGTCCAACAAGAGCATTACCAGAAAACCTAGGACACCATAAACGAGGGGGTGTTCTTTGGACTTTTCACACAAAAAGGTGGCTGTCAAAGGTTTCCTGCACTTGTCACTTTAAACTTTGTCTTTTCTTTCTCTCTCTCCTTTTTTTCCCCCACTGAGACAGTTCTGATGCTCATCACTTACCACCGTAATTTTTGTAGCCACCACGGTCACCACCACTGCAGAGGAAAAATGGAAGATATGATGGCTTTCCTTTGTCGCAACCTGGGAGCCCAAGGCTCCCCTCTTATGTGCATTGTGTCCTGTCATGGTTCAGTATAGCAAAGGAAAATGTCTCCTGTTGATGTACATGGGCTAAAGAGCTGGGCCAATATCGCAAGAGACATTTCAATTGGAAAATTTAGACTTTTCGGGAATGGACTCCAATTCAAGAGATCGATTATTATGTCAGGATTTGAGTGAGGTTTGCTAACTGCGTTTTGCCAAAACCGAGCAGAGCATGGAGGATTTCCTCCCGGCTCCCTCATATCAGGATTGCAGCTAGATTTAGACATTTCTACGTAAGAGCTGAGGCACTCAAAGCTGAGTGCACTCTGGTACTGTCTTCCACTGAGGGCTTATATGAGCTCCAATAGTTGAGGTCCAAGTTTAATTTCATTCACTTTGATACCTGTAGTATAAAATGTAGACCATGTTAACACAAAAGCATATGACTCCAAGTGAAAAATACAACACTACAATGATACCGTTTCATGGGGAGCGACTGGATGTTGGAACTTGACGTGTTAAATTCCAGAACAGATTGTCCAAAAATTAAACACAGGGCTTTTTTTTTTGGTAAATGGTAAGGGCAGCCAAAACAGTGACAAACTAAGAAGCCTGATGGATTCCTTTAATGAGGTGACTGGCTCCAGAGTCACTTTTGTAAATGGGATAAATGTTTCATAAACTAGAACCCATCCGTTAAAGGGGAATTCTATAGATCTCAAATTGCACTACGATTTCAACGAGGACATGTTAAGAGGTTGATGTGAAACGGCTCATTGTAAAGAAACTTTGATTTAACAGGATCTACAATGACAAAGCGGTTTTATGTTCTATACAAAACCTCCGGTGAACCTACACAAGGTGTATTCATTTTTCTTTTAGCACTACTTCCTCAAAGCCCTTCAATGTACTGCATACAAAATTTATGCCATAACTTTGGTGGATATCTTACTGCCCATTCTTTAATGTCTCCATCACCATTTCATATGAACCTTGTGGAAGCCTAGAGACATTAAACTATTTACCAAGTTTCTCTACAATTGACCACGACACACCAAACCATTCGGAATCACTGTTGATCTCTTAATTGACATGTATAAAAACGTGGAATTCCCCTTTAAGATCGATCATTACTTTGCTGTGTTTTGAACAAACGGGTCTGCTTAGTGAGAAACGCAGAGGGGGAATCTAAACTTGGGCCAAGAGATATCTGGATTAGTTATGGGATTAGCATGAAAAAGACGACCACGAGAAGAACACGAACTTCAAATCTAAAAACAACCAAACGAGTTAAAATAAAACTGAGGTTAAAACTGCCACCATTGAACATCTTAAATTGAACTGATGAGCAATAGTCTACAATTGAAGCCTGACGCAAGATCCGATCTGCAAATAGCAGTATTTTATTAGGGAGAAACTTAACACCCCCACCCACCCACCCACCCCGTAATCTGATGCTGAGTCACGAGGGTGTCCTCCAGAGTACTGCCTTATAATCATCACACGGGCAACTAAATTAAGATCAAATCCTGAAAAAGCACCAGGTGTTTGATAGGTTTTAAGATATAGGATAGGGCTGGACAATATAGAGTGGGGGGGATTCAATTCGCAATTTTTATAATTGCAACTTAAATGCGACCATTTCCTATAATTTAATCTATCCTCCCAGGCATTTTTTGATAAAGTCTTGAGGGTTGAGCGCTATAAAGAATGTGAAGAGCTCATAAGTTCTTACAATTTGCCATTTCGATAAAAATGATAAATTGTTGAGTCTTAATATCCCATATTAAATTTCTGATACAGTATGAATAAGTGCACTAATTTCATTTGGGAAACGCTAGGCTAAAATGCCCAATTTTGTTCAATGGACCGAATCTGCAACCCCTCATGTGTAAAAGATAAATACAATGCACAAATGTCTCAATTTCTACATTAGCTGCATAATCAGATACATACATTTATATGTATAAAAAAGGAAAAACCTGATATCTTCATCGGCCCAAATTTCCCAATACAGATGCATTCCTAGTTTAAACTGTTACAGACTGATACCAAATTACGTTTATAATGTCGAAGCATCTTCAGGAAAAACACTGGACTGCACCTTATCCTAGCTTACCAGGCGTCTCACCATGTTTACAGCTGATATAAATGGAAGCATCCTCATGCCCACTAACCATACCTAGATCAAGCACATCTGACAAACAAGATGAAATGATTGATTGTCTAACATGACTAGGGAGAGTGAATGATGTGAGGACTCATGCATTTCCATGAAACAGAATTAGCATTGGGTAGTAGTACCTGTTAGGTGGGCACACTTTGGGACTTACCCCATACCAAAGGGTGAACCTCCTCCTCTTCCACCTCGGTCATAGCCTCCACGGTTGTATCCGCCACGGTCAAACCCACCACGCCCTCTGCCTCTGAACCCTTCAGACCTATCACCACCACCACCATCATCTCCACCAAACCTCCTGTTTTCACCTGGAGAAGGACAAGCCCATTCAGAAGTTAAGCGATTAACTTAAATTTAACTGCGTTTTTCCACTACATAAGACAGCACACAGTAAAGTTAACCTGATCCCACAGAAGTAGAGTGTTAAACTAAGCTGTTCCCCTACTGAACAAAACGCAGAAACATCAAAACCTTTCAAATCAAGTGTCCCCTGCTTTAATCCTCAGTTACAGTAGGACCCTCAATTTCTAAATCCTTCGAGGGCTTTAAAAAGCACCCGCAAAACATCTAATCATTGGGATTCAGTGCAGATGACGTTGTAGTATTCCAAAACCATTACCATCATTCCGCCTTGCGTAACCTCCCTGAGAGGCCCCAGACTGTCCATATCCACCCTCAGACTGCTGACCAAAAGACTGTTGCCCGTAAGACTTGTCCCCATACCTTTACAAGACAGGAAGGAGAAGGGGAGAGGAAAAAAAACAAACAAAAAAAAATCAGTTTTAAATAGATTGCATACATTTTCGGAACATATGTAAATTCACCTTTATTTTTAATTAAACCAAGCTGCCAGGATACAATGCCTTAATATCAAAATATCTTACCCTGATGAAGAATCTGAAGCTGGCTGCCCATAACTTTCATAGCCTTGCTGTTGCTGGCCATAGCTAGCAGTTGAGTAACCCTGTGTTGTCTGCCCATAGCCCTCTATAAAATTGAGACAAAAGACAAATGTGAAGAGGGAGATCAAAGGCTGTATACGAAGCCTTTTTAATGTGATGAACACTCACTGAGATGGCCACCCTACATACCTGTCTGCCCATAACCTTCATAGCTCTGTGCCCCATAAGAGCCACCTCCATTGCCTTGCCCAAAGCCCTGAAAGGTGATGAAAAAACACCAATTATTTTGGTACATTAAATAAAAATGAACATAAATTCCACATCAGACTTAACCACGCAAACAGATCATTGTTCTTACCTGTGCACCACCCTGCTGAAAGCCTTGGGAAGCCCCATAAGAACCGTAACTGAAAGACAACAAGGGAATCAAACCACCAAGTAATAAACAGAATGCAGAACTGGCTGATGTTGATCTTAAATTTTTTTGTTAAGATTAAAATAAATTGCATCACAGCAGTTTTGCTTACCTTTGTTGGGCTCCAGGCTGCCCATAGCCTGAATCTACAACAAGAGAAAAATTAATAAAACAAGCAAAATTGACGCACTTCAGCAGTACTGTGCAATATGCGATATTCTGTTTGTTTCTCTGGACAAACAAAAAAATCAAGCACCAAAAGATCTTTACCAAAATTACCCCAAGCAGTTCTCTTTGATGGGATAACATCCAAAGGCTGTATCATGATTGAACACAGTTCTTTACACAGTAGAAGGTCCACATGCATGTATGCATGCACAAACCACTGAAAATTTAATATAACTGAAAATGTATCATACCTAGAGCTGGATTTAAATGTAATTTTCCTTAAGTTCAAATACCATTTTTGCCACCCCAGACACTTTCACAAAAATGACAATGTAACAAGCCAGGTTGGCAATCTCTTCATTTTTAGATACTAGGGGCAAATCACAAGTTTCATTACGATTCGATTATTTTAGCCAGTGATCCGATCCTGTAATCTGCAGCAATGCGATGGTGTGTAGTCAGAATGAAATATGGTGAAATTTCACACAATCTGCTACATTTTCCTGAATTTGTACATAGAAACAAATTGTAATGTGAGCATGTTAAAAAGGCCAAATACAGCAGCTGGAATGAGCAAAAACATTGTATTTGATACAGATGAACTACATTGTTACATCCCCATTAGATACCACATTATTAAACTCCTTAAAAACCGATACTATGAAAAAAATGTAAATAAAATCACAGCCTTGAAGATTTGAAAATCGTCTTTTTAAAACTGATTTCTTTTTTTAAAAAAGGTGCTTTTATACGTGAAAAAATCCGTGATGGGATCATAAAATGTAAGGCATTTACCCGTAGTACAATTAATCAGTAATTAGAAGCCTCGGTATATAATTAAAAGGTATCAAGTGCACCAGTGTACAAGTTATTTCGTTACCTATAAAGTGCACTGCAGCAGGGAGCTAGTAGGGAGCCTTTTGGGACCCAGCCCTAAATGTCTAACTTAAGTGGCTCAGTTCCGCAATATTAAAAGCTTAATGAATATTTTTAGGTGTTTATGGTGGATTATGTGTCCGTGAGCAGCAGTAACACCGCAGTCTGAGCCGAAAGCCAAATCCCTTTATGGGCCCGGCCGAAGCGACGCAGAATTTAGCGAGCCAAGTTAGCATGGAGGCTAACACCACGCTGCTGAGCGAAAATGGCGGTGAAAGGCAAGAAGGCTCCGGTAGTAACTATTCCACACTTGCTTAAAGTCACAACAGCATCAAAGTGGACCTCATAAAAAGCTCACATATTTTACTCCATGTGAATCCGTTTCGGCGCCGTTAAATTAACACCTATCGGCTCTATTCGCCTCAGCGAACGCGCTAATTAGCATGCTAGGCTACACGACCCTCAGAGCTAACGCTAGCCAGACGGTTTAGGTAAAAAATGAGACAATGCGCAACAAAACACTTTCGCACTTTACACACAATCATCAACAACCAAAAAAATCTACGTATGTCTTACCAGAGGCCATAATTTCGTGTGGAAATAAAATTAACCCTCCGCTTCTGACCGCGTAAAGAGCCGCCACCGACCGCGCGCACACTGCAGTACTTGTAGACTCCGACCTGTTGTCGGAACGGACCATGTCACCGTCTAAAAGACGATTACATTTCTCTGTTCAAACAGTGGAGAGACGACAAATCCAAACGCATAAATCGCTACGTTTGTGTGATATCGATGTAATATATACACGATTAAAACATGTAAAAACGTAATTGCATATCTATCAAATTCATAGAACGAAAACCCTTCTGTAAAGGAAAGTGGTACAGTCTTAGCGCCTTCCCTCGGTACAGCTGTCACGTGACTTTCCGTTCAACATGGGCGACACTATTTGTAATGTAGTGAAATGCAGACGATTCTTTACACACATGAAGGCAATGAATGAATAAGTGAATGCGAGTGTGTGTGTGCATTAAACAAAACCTGAGCTCCTTCATGACTATAAAATATCTTAAAGCTATTTAGTTGGTTAGTAAGACTTTATTTTCTACCTCAAACATTTGAAAATATCATTAATATAGTGAACAGTGTGTGTGTGTGTGTGTGTGTGTGTGTGTGTGTGTGTGTGTGTGTGAGAGAGAGAGAGTGTGTGTTGGCCGGACCGCTCTGAGAGCTCAGTCAATTCTTCATGAGATCAAATCCGGTGCTGCTGATGGAACTTGGCACATCAATGCAAAATCTGGAGCCAGACCTGTTCTTTTTACAACAATATCAGTAAATATTAACTACTGATTACACACAACAGCTCATTTTGGTTTGTAATTATGATTTAATGTGGATTTGTGTGTGTGTATATATATATAGCGAGATACACACAGATAGATAGAGAGACACACACGCACACACAGATAGATAGATAGAGAGAGAGAGAGAGAGAGAGAGAGAGAGAGATACAGACACACACACAGATAGATAGACACACACAAACAGATAGATACAGAGAGAGTGTGTGTGAGAGTCTTGTGGAGTGTTCCAGGCAAGCAGTAGTTCGTATCTACCAAACGTGATCCAAGAAAGTAGAACTGGTGAAACTGCAACAGGGTCAGGAGCATCCAAGGCTCACTGATGCATGTGGGAAGTGAAGTCTAGCCTGTCTGGTCTGATCCCACAGAAGAGCTACTGTGGTTTAAAAAGTGATGCTGACTCTTTAAACACACACACACACACACACACACACACACACACACACACACACACACAGATAGAGAGATAGATAGGTAGATAGATAGATACACAGAGAGAAAGCGAGAGATACATACACACACAGATAGATACAGAGAGATATATATAGATACACAGAGAGAGAGAGAGTGACACACACACACACACACAGATAAACAGAGAGAGAGAGATGTTCAGTTATATGTGTGCTTTGCATATACTCAGATGAATTAAAATGCAACAGTCGGGTCATGAGATCAGTTCCTGGGAACAGTGTGATCAACAGAGTGGTTGGGCAGGGAGAAGGAAAGTGATCATGTGATCTGTACCAAGTACAGCATTTCTAAGAGTTTACAGTCTCAAACATAAAAGAGGCATTTTCAAATAACGTTTCACAGACGGCCGAGATTAAAGGGGAACTTAGCAGACCAATTCAGCCTGTCAGATAAACAGTCATCCAAAGTGAGTTTGGTGTGAAATGGATCAGACTGGGATTTCGTTACAGCGGTGGCGAATGGAACCAGACGTCACGTCGCCAACACTAATGGTCACTGTATTTCCTCTTTAAACCCCCCAGTGAAGCACCACGTGCTTTCTGAGTGTTTCTATGAGATACTGATTATTTTAAAATCGGGAAGCTGAACTAAATCACTTTTGGTAACCGCACTTTTTATACTTTCCACACATAAACGTTGGCAACGCAGTGAAACGCACTCCTGCATTTGCGCGCGTCCCCAGAGGACTTTTAATTTGAAAGGACGGATGCAGAGAGCGTCAACACCAGGTTTCAGGAAATCTTTGAATTAATTCAGAAATTCAGTTTGAATAACAAAGTCTTATTAGTAAAAAAAAAACAAATATATGTTAGTATTCATATTTTAAAAAAATTATATATTAGTGTGTGTGTATACATATATGTAAAATAATTTTTTTTTTTAATTTTGCTTTCCAACACATACACACATTTCCCCATCCAACAAGAGCCCCCCCTCCCAGATTTAAGCCATAAGTAGTAACATATTTACTTCAACATTACATTGAAGTGAACGGTCATGTAGTTGCACTAATGAGAAATGAACTCTTACATGTAATACATGCAGTTCTTCAAATCGCAGTTTGTATTGTCCATCTCCCACAGCACTGCTTCTGTGATTCAGGTTTGGACACTTCACAGTACAGTCAGTATAACCAGTAGTTCAGAATGTGTGGACCAGTAGTTTCTCATTGGTACACCCATTATTTTATACCCCGATCAGTGAGAACACTATCTAGTAATTACATTATAACAGCACCTGTCAGTGGGGTGGGATATATTAAGTAAGTGAACGGTCAGTTCTTGGAAGTTCATGTGTACCTCCAAACAGCAGGTCTTGTGGAGTGTTCCAGGCATTCAGTAGTTCGTATCTACCAAAAGTGATCCAAGAAAGTAGAACTGGTGAATCTGCAACAGGGTCAGGAGCATCCAAGGCTCACTGATGCATGTGTGGAGTGAAGTCTAGCCTGTCTGGTCTGATCCCACAGAAGAGCTACTGTGGTTTAAAAAGTGATGCTGACTCTTAAAAGAAAGGGGTGAGAACACGTGGTGCACCAGTCGGAGTTTGATCACCATGAGTTGGACCTACCCGGTATGAGGTAGATGGTGTTAATGTTATGGCTGATGGGTGTATAGTTGCTGTAGTGTGCCATAATACAGCCAAGTCATGTTTAAATAAAAAGTGCACAGTTAAATCTCGGTCTCAATTTTATTAATTTAAAAAGCCATGACTAGATAGTAGTAATATATAGGAAACATTCATTGCATATAAAACCGTATGATGCTGACGAAATAAGTAACAGCAACAGTACCAATTTACATCATATTCTCTTCCAAAATAATGCATCCATCAGCAGCGACGCTGAACCGCGAATCACGTTAATAATGACAAGGCAAACTACTTCTTCGATAAGGCACAAGTTGACTAGTAAACAATCCAGTTCTAAAGGCCAACAGTCCCTTATATTCTGCGAGTCTTTGTGTACAAAAGGAGACTTCAATGAGGTCTGAGATGGCTAGAAGCTCTGCAACATTTCTGGCTAAGCGCTTGTGTCAATCACTCATGCTGGGAAGGATCTAGTCTTAACAAGAAACAAGTAGAGCGCATAGTTCAATAAGAGCAATGTTACCACATTGAACATGGGGGAAAAAAAAAGACAAATGCGACCAAAAAAAAAAAAAAAGGCCTGGGAAGTCCTCTTCAGTGAAAGCATGACATGACGTCCTCATTACCATCACAGTGTCCTGTAGAGGAGATGCATGGACTCCGTGCTAGTTTGCATCACCCTTAAAGTTGTATGAACTCATCTGAAAACTGAAATGTTGAGATCAACCCTCACAAAAAACACATTAAATTGATGCCATGTATTGATTCCTACAGAAAAAAGTGACAGTAGGCTACAGTACAAACGGCACCAAGTGCATAGCTAGAACTAAACGGGCCCAAATATTCAGTGTCTCCTTAGAGATGTTAAGTCTTCACAGCCATTTCTGCCCCAATGATGAGGCAGGGAAGCTCAAATCCATTATATTTCACCTCTGTCAGGGGCTACTGCAGATTCACATGGACTTGATTGCAAATATAAAGTCTAAAAGTCTATGCATAAAGTGAAAAGCTACGTTCAGTAGCCCTGCGCTAATACTATTCCATAATTAGAGTAAAGTTCATGGTCCCACATAAAAAAAAACAAAAAAAACACAAACATTCAGCCTTACGCATATTTGCTAAAATAAGCCCTCGGTGCCTTTTAGGAACATTGTCTAAGGCATTAAGAGCCTATTACACTGTACGACAGTTGAGTTTCTTGGTCAATATGTTCACAATGCCACACACGACGATATACTGCGTCTATGTACAAATCTGTGGAGGCAACTGCCAGAACATAAGCACCAGCTCGAAACTACAGTGAGTGAGCTAAACGTCTGTGTGCCTGTATTTTTACTAGGTTTGTAAGATTACATACAGTTTAAAGCGGTCCTCCGAAACGTCGAAAATTAAAAGGAGGGAGAAAAAAAAGAAGGGGAAGAAAAAAAAAAAAAAAAAAAAAACACACACGGAGGCCGTTTAACTCCAGACGTCTTGCGAGTAACGTCCCTTGGTCATCAGTTTCTTGATGTAATCTACGGCTTGAGTGTGCGTCATACCGCCCAGCTCTTCTGCGATCTCGCAGAACACAGCCTGCACGTCCCTTGCCATGTTACGGGCGTCCCTAGAGAAAGAGAGCGTTTTAAGTTTCAGCGGAAACGTTCATGAGGCTTTGACCTAAAAAGACGAAGACGTGCTTCTCGGATTTTCCCGGCTGCTCACCCGCAGATGTAGATGTGTGCGTTGTCTGTGTGGATCTGCCTCCAAACGTTCTCCTTATTATTCTTCAAGAGATGCTGCACATACACCTAGAGGTACGGAAACAAGTAGGTTGGGCACATGTGTACTCGCTGCCTCCTTGTGTGTGGGTAAAATGCAGAGATCAATTGGGGGCTGATACAGCAACAGGTGAGCTACTCTAGAATTGCACACCTGTATAGTGAAGCTATAAGAAGGTGGAGCTCACGAGGAAAGAGTTTCTAGTAAAGAGGACAGTAACGTGGAGCCACAAAACAAGCGTGAAAAGCTCAGCCCTGTGCTGTACCTTGTGCTCCTGGTCTCTGGAGAAGGCCACGTGAAGCTGCGTCAGCACTCCTGCCTTCTCAAATGCCTCTAGCTCCTCCTGGTACAAGAAGTCATCACTCTTGTGACGGCAGCCAAAGAACATCACGGTCTCTCCAACTTCTTTACCTAAAAGGAAAGGGGGGGGGGACGGGGGGGACACATCGGATTCAACTCGCATGCTCATCAAAGCTACAGAGGGGAAAAAACTTAAAAAACATGTGCTTTCAAACTGCATGAACCTTGAACTCTTTAATGTTCACATACTGACCCTTCACACAATAAACTTTAGATACGCTAAGCAGGTAAAGTCCGGTTTTGAAACCCATGCACTTTTATACCTTGCTCTTTGAGCCAAGCACGTTCCTGAATGAAGCCCATAAAGGGAGCAATGCCCGTTCCTGGGCCAACCATGAGGACCGGGTTGCTGGCCTTGAAGGGCAACCGGAACTGGGACTTGCGGATGTACATGGGCACGGTGGCCTTGTGTCCATTGTCGGTCGGCACTTTGGCCTTCAGCCAGTTGGTGGCGACGCCCTTGTTGGTGCGACCGGTCTTGGTCTTGTACTCCACCACCACTGCACAGATGTGGATGCTGTTGGGATGCACCTGTCACAAGAGGGCGCTGTTTAGCAGCAAGTATGATACAGAGCGACCTGATGCACACAGGCACGTACTCGATGGAGGAACAAGAGGGGTGGAGAGAAAAGAAAACCAGAGACGTAAATACTCACCTTGGAGGAAGAGGCGATGGAGTAATAACGGGCTTGCAGACGGGGCAGGAGCTCGCAGAGGTGGTCAATGGGTGGCCGTAAAGAGGGAAAGTCTTCCAGAATGGCTAGAATGTTCCTGCACGAGTCCAACACCCAACTCTGGTATAGAGCCTAGTGGGGGAACAAGATCAATAAGAAATCTAGCAAATCTAGGGGCACTTTAAGTCTTTAGGTAGACCTGGCATGTACCTTGCCCTCAGGTGAAGAGGAAGCCATCTTGCGCATGTTCTCCTGGTCCTTGGGGTCAGAGGCATACTGAGCAAGCTCGTAGAGAACGTTGGTGCGTGGGGGGTGGGTGATGTCCAGGTAATGTGTGAGGGCTGTGCGGTATGTGGTGGGGCAGGGGAATGGGTGCTTCTTATTGGACTCCTCTGAAAAACAATGAGCACATTAATGAGCACATTTATACATTATACCAAAAACGTATGAAGAAAAACATTAGTAGAGCTGAGTAGTAATTGGTTATAATTACTCATTTAAATTTACTGTAATAAAATTCTGATGGAATTATACATCAAGGTTTTACAAATTCTATTCTTTATTAAATTTCAGCATCACTAACAAGCTCGCTCTCCCTTTCCCCCACTCTGTTGAGCTGCCCCGCTGAGATATCAGTGATCCTGCCCCATTCTGCTATCTGGACCAGCCTGACCCACCCTGATACCCTCTTACTGGTTGAAGTTTTGGGGCTTTTAACCCACTCACTCCTGCTGTGGGGCCATATGAACAGCCCTATTCGCCAAAGAACTGATCTAAAGTCATCACAGCACCTGTACACGAGGAACTGCTGCTGCCCATTTACACTGAAAACTATTACTATTATTATTATTATTATTATTATTATTATTATATGTATTTAGTTATTTATTTATTTATTTATTCTTTTCTCGTTTGTTATTGCTGTCCGGTGTTGACCAGAGGAGGATGGGAAGAGGAGCCTTGGTTCCTCCCGAGGTTTCTTCCCACAACTTAGGGAGTTTTTCCTGCCTCTGTCGACTTTGGCTCTTTGGGGGCTCGGACCCAGTTTCTGTAAAGCTGATTTGTGACAACGGCAGTTGTAGAAAGCGCTATACAAATAAACTTGACTTTTTGAATGAAGTCACTGACATTAAATGACCGCTTTCCTTTTTAGGGGTTTAATCCAATACTGCTCTGTTGCTAAAACACCTGTACTACTTTGCGATTAGTCAAATATAGAATTCGTAGCTTTTTATTTCTATTTTAATCATTTAAATATGTAAAAAACTGACAGTTATTCAGAGTGGTTTGATGTGAAATGCTGAATCAGAACTATTCACAGTGGTAGTGAATGGAACCAGATGCCTGGTTCCTCTAAAAGCACCCTCACACATAAAATGGTTATGAAAACAGTTCCTGATGCCTGAGACATTGTTTCACCAGAGTCTGGAGAAGCTTTTGGGCCTACAACTAACATGAAGGGTGTTATGAGGCAAAATAGCCCACCAGAGTGGTTTAATTTAAATTAATGCATATTTTACCATCAACATTCCATATAAACACTCGATGCCTGCTCACTGGCAGAACTGGACACTAAATAAAATGGGCGTTTTAGAATCTGGGACCTCTGGCTCCATTCACCACCACTGCAGAGAATTCAGAGTTGGTTGGTTTTTCTAGGATGGAGCCTTTCACATTGTTCATTCTGAATGACTTTGTTCATATTTAACCTAAATTCTGGAAAAAAAATAACATTTTCTCAACATATACAAACATGGATCAAGAGCCAAGGATCAGCAAAGAATTTGTGAATGAAGTCATCATCAGTCAAAGTCCCCTGAGACAACAATGACTCGAGCTGGGCAAACTGCTCAAGGTCAGGGTCATACCGTCGAGGTTGTTCAGGGAGATAACCGTATCAAGGTCCATGCCAAGGACTTCCCCCAGCCTGTTCACGATGGTGGCATCATTGGTGGGATACACAGCCACGTGGTCTCCTGATTCATACCTGGTTGGTTGAAGACAATTTCATGTTCATCTTCGCTCCAATTAAGGTTACGTAAGGTTCCAACATTATGTAACACAGGGGAAAGATAGATTATCTGAACCTTTACTGCTCATTAAGATAACACGGCAAAACAAACAGGATCCAGTGCAAGACCATCACCACATCGACGTATACACACACATACATACATCAGTATTTAACAGTTAGGAATTAAGAAGCGGTTTACTTTGGTTTTCATGCAGATGAGGCAAACAAGGCCAAAGCAACACAGACATCATGCTTATTATACTTGGTTTATTATATAAAATCATAAAAATAAATAAATATACCATTCAATGATTATTGTAGTCCATGAGTACTTGAGAGTACATCTTTTCTCAAAGTACACCATGTATTTTAAATACACTATGTCCAAAAGTATCGTCCAGACACGAGTTTCTCTTCATTCACGTACAAATCTTTCGCCTAGAACGTTGTCCTACTTATTTTTTGAAGGCTCTGTTCCGGCAGAGCTGCATGGGGCAGTGGTGGCCTAGTGGTTAGGACGCTGCCTTTGGGACCTGAAGGTTGCAGGTTCGAGTCCCGGCCCGGGCACCACTGTGGTACCCTTGAGCAAGGTACCGTCCCACTACACTGCTCCCTGAGCGCTGTTGGTAGTTGCCCGCTGCTCCACGTGTGATGGCTTAAATGCAGAGGTTGCATTTCGTTGTGGCGCTTGAGTGTGTTCACAATGACAAATGGTCACTTTCAGCTACTTTAAGGTGTGCACACTGACCACGTGTTAATCTGTGCATACATCTTGCAACATCTCCATAGAAAAGCACTGACCAATAGAAGGCAATGCGCTGAGGAAGTCAAACACAAGCCTACTGATCATCCAGCATCAGTACCTGACCTCGCTAATGCGCTTATGACTGCAGCCAAATCCTCATAGCAATGTCCCGACCTCTAGTGGCCTTTCCAGGCTGAAGCTGCAGCAAAGAGGGGACAAGCTCCCTATTAACACTCTTCAAACTTAGAAAAAATGCTGAAGGAAACCTTCGGACAGAGTGTGACTTCCATGTATTACGTCCAGTATATATTGATTTATGGAATATGGAAATTTTGGAAGTAGTTACATTTGGCTGAACTAAACAGATGCATCGTATCTGAAACATCCAGTGGGCCACATATGAAAAGGTCATTCCAGTGGCTAATTTATCCTTCGTAACTTTAGACTAGTTACCTGATCTTGGACCCTGTGATGTCCAGCTCCAAGTGCATCAAGTGCCGGTCACCTCCTTTGTTGAGCTTGCGGTTAACAGTGACAGGAGCCAGGAATGGGTTCTTCATGTCGAAAGGCCTAAAAACCAACAGCAGCCGGCACTTATTAAAAGACAAATTATATATATATATATTTAATACATACAACGAGACAGACAAGACTAGATCAGCGTTTTGAACAATATTAATAATCATGGTTTTCTTTTTTGTACGTTACTTTATACGAGACATCAATTTCTAGCTGCATTATGGGACTGAGCTGCAAGATTATCTGGGAGATCTGCTTGCAGAAGCAGCTTGAGGGAAACCAGGTCACTTCCTATTTCTACCATTACACCAAAAAACAAATGTGCAATGCTGACAGAGATAAAAGCAATAGAGATGGCAAAAAAGAGAGAGTAGCTTTGATCTAAGTGTGACTTAACATATTGCAGTCAGAACTGTGTGTGTGTGTGTGTGTGTGTGTGTGTGTGTGTGTGATGACCATGTATTACATACGGTTTCTGGTTCTCGAAGCTCTTCAGTCGTCCCAGTTCTCCTGTGTAGATCTTATTCATATTCATGTCCTCGTAGACCTTAAGCTCATACTGGCGGATGCTAAAAGATAAAAAAAAGACAATGTGTGAGCTACAGGTTGTTTTACTAAAAGCACAAGCTGCGGAACTCTATAGTACATACGTGTGTGTGTGTGTGTGTGTGTGTTCCAGGCTACATGTTCTTAATAAAACCAAAATCCAACAGTTGTGTGACTGTTCACAGAAACACTGTGAACTATTAGTAGTTTTTGGATATTATGCAGCAGTGTGAAAGTTACTTTTAACAAAACTAAATGTTTTGCTTTTCTGCATTACATAGAAATGAAATGCAATATACAAGGGAGCTGAAATCTGTAATGCGTGAAAGGTGAAAGTGACTATTTGTCATTGTGAACACACTCAAGCACCACAATGAAATGCAACCTCTGCATTTAACCCATCACA
>JBBPDA010000041.1:28163231-28183063 GCA_037974385.1 Arnoldichthys spilopterus | reverse complement strand
AGGCATGAGGTGTGATGAGTGAGTGCAAGTGGTCAGGAACAAAGGTGTGAGGTGAGTGATGAGTGCAGGTGGTTAGGGATGATGGTGTGAGGTGTGTGATGAGTGCAGGTGATCAAAATTGAACATGTGAGGTGTGTGATGAGTGCAAGTGGTCAGGAATGAAGGTGTGAGGTGTGTGATGAGTGCAAGTGGTCAGGAATGAAGGTGTGAGGTGTGTGATGAGTGCAAGTGGTCAGGAACAAAGGTGTGTGGTAAGTGATGAGTGCAGGTAGTCAGGAACAAAGGTGTGTGGTGAGTGATGAGTGCAGGTGGTCCGGAGCGTGTTGAGTGCAGGTAAGTGATGAAGAAAAGCTGATTTGGAGCAGAACAGTGTGAAGAACAGGCCTCAGAGCTGTAGGACCTAGGGAGAGCTCAGAGAACTCGCTCTGTTTGTGTGAATGTTCTCATCAGTGCAGAGGAAATGGAGATATGTGGATATTCTACTGAGATTCTACAGGAAATGGGTTTACAGTGATAACTGGCGGGTGTGGGATGAGGTAAGCCTTCATTAAAGGCACACACAGGGTGACATGAGGCAAAGAGTCATAAAGTTCAGATTTTACCATCACCAGTATTCCACAGAAACATGCAGAGACACGTGAAGCTTCACTGGGGGGTTTGGAGAAGAAATAAAATGGCATTTTTTGTGTTGGAGACTTGACGTCTGGTTCCATTCACCACCATTGTAAAGAAATCTCAGTCTGATCCACTTCACACCAAACCCACTCTGGATGAGTCTCTTTCCTCAAATACATTTTTGAAGGAATTTTAAACTATCGATGGAGTTGCACCTCTGCGACAGACTGTAAAGAAGTCCTGCTAAAATCAGCCAATCCTGGCACTGCTGACCTGCTGTCAATCCCACATATTGACACAAACGGGCAATTTCCCTTCCCATGCAATTCCGTCAACAGTCTGAGCCTGACGGACAGCCCTGCGTGGGACGAGAAGCCAACGTAAGCACACACGGACCCTCCGGAGGCCTGCGCTTGCTGGTACAGACCAGCACGGCTTTCCTGGCACGGCTGCTGCTCGCTTTCAGGGTGGGGGCTTCTCCCATGCTCTCCATACCCTCACCCTCCCACACACTGTTGCCCTAGATAAAGAGTTTGCTGACCGCTGCCAAGCCTCAGCGAGCCCACGCATATGCACAAGCTCTCGTATATATAGAAAAGTGAAGGAGTTTTCCAACTCACCGTTCCCGGCACGGTGCGCTTAGTAACAGAGGAGCCAGCGTTCACTACGTCCGGCAATGGCACATCCACGACCCAGTCACTTATCTCCAGACCTGCCTTCACGGTGGTCTCCAAGCCTTCCTTAACCCTGCTCAGCAGCAGCGAGTTATCCATAGTGGAAAGCTGTGGTCGAATGAGCCACTTCCTCCTTGAGAGTGGAGATGGGCAGATAAACACGTGTTTTTCTCTTTTTTTCCTTCTTCTTCTTCTTTCCCTGAACTTTGATTTCTGGAAAGAGCTGGTCAGCAAGCTGCTGTCCCCGGCCGGACGGTGGGGGAGTTAGAGGGCGTGGGCCAAGTTAGATATTACACCAGGCCCGAAGCACAACAATGCAGGGCTGCTGCCAAAGCGGAAAGCATGGCCTTGACGTTTGTCACGTTTCTCACTGCATACCTATTCTGGGCACGCAATAAAACAGATAAGGAGCCCTCGGCGGCGCGAGCAAGGAGACCGCGGCTGGTGTGTACAGCAACACCACGTTCAGAAGAACGGAGCAAGGCCTGACCTTCGTAGGGCACAGATTAGATTAGAGTGCTGAAAGTGAGTGAGCTGAGAAGGTCGGCTGTTCTGTTAGATTAGTGGTTCTTGAGCCATATGCAAAAGTATGGGTGCCCCTGCTCAGACAACACATTTTTTTTTTTGGAAAAATTTCACAGTGAATGGAGCAAAAAAACTTGTTAGAAACTACTTTTAAAATGTTCATTTTACATTAACCCCCATTACAAATTAAGGTTTTCGTGTTTGTCTTGTAAAGTTGCCATTTTGGAGATACTAGGTGTTTGTCTGACAGCAATGATATATTGTTTTTTTCCATTATGTTAAACTGCCACATTAAAGCACTTTCTCTAGAGAGGATATCGAACTTATGCCTAAAAAACATGCCATTTGACCCCTAGCATGGACTTTCCCAATCATGCGATACCACCAACACTGGGAGGGCGAAGGTGAGCAGGTGCTTCCTCGCATATGTTCTCAAACTGCCGATAACGCAACGTCATTGGACACCGTAACGAGAGAGGAGAAGAAAACTAACCACCAAATCTTTAACATCAGATAACAAACACCCACTCTGAGTGATGGGGAAGAGGGAGGGCCATCCTACCCACTGAGAGAAAAAGGCCAATCATGCTCTCTTGGATTCCCCTAAACACTTGGACAGCTGCATCACTCGGTCGCCCCAACAAATTGATTTTAATTTGCATAAACAGGTAAGTAAAGTAGTACTTTCTGTTCAGGATCGATATTTTGAAGCTGTACTTCCTGTTTAAGATCATTTTCTTTGTGAATTCTTTAAAATTATTTGAGTCTCTGTTTGTTCAAAACTAGCTTGTTTGCAACTTATTCAACAACTTTTTCCTGTTTCATCTCGAGAATCATGCAAAAAGTCTTACAGTACTCTGCAACAACCTTGTAATTATGAAAATATGATATTTTACTAGATTTGTGATGATCTCATGTGCCAAGATCATTTTACAGTATACAGAGTTCATTTTCTTGATACTCTGCTGGGCAAGGCCAGCTCCACCTCTCCAGCATTCAGCTGTTGTTTTCCTGTGCTGGTCACGCTCTCTGACTCAGGAAGGAAGAAGGAAGAAGAGGAGCAATGCTACTGACAGTAAATCGGCCCATGTTGGCAGCCAAGCCGAGCTTCTGTTTTTCATCTGTTTGTTTGTGTAACACCACCTTTGGCTACTACACACTGATCGGAACAGTTTAGGCCGAGCAGAAGGAGCACACTGAGCTCTGCTGGGGTGGGTGTGGAAGGTTTGCGGATGCCTTTGGAACCACTCCAAGAACCTCCAAATTTTATGATTAGTAGATAACTCTTGCAAATGTTGGTGTGAAAGTGCACACATCAAGGACCAGATGGAGGGTTATGGAATGGTTTCAGATTTGAGCCTCAATTGAAGGAATTTAGCATGGAAGAGGGGTCATATTTCAGCAAGTTGATGTCAGAGACTGGTGGATATTTATGCAAAATGCCTACAAGAAGTTAATTCTGCTAAATGGGGGCAACACTAGCTTCTAAGGCCAAACATACTTATCTGTTTATCTTTTGAGTTTGCTCAAGTATGAGGGCATTTGTCTGTAGGTGCTGTTTTATGGAAGGTCAAATGTTTACTTGTTCATATCTGTTAAAAAAAAGTCAACAATTTTCATGGGGTGTACTTATTGTTTTACACAATGCAAGTTTCAGTGTTGTGTAATACCACTCCTTATCTACTATCTGCTTTACTCCTGGCATAGAAACCATAGCTGGGAGCAACGCTGCAATGCTGCAGCTCACACCACAGACCATGGACCTCTCAGAAAAACATTCGGTGGAATTCATTCATGTGTCCATGAACTTGTTCACATGAACGGAGAGTGAGCAGAGTGATTGATGCAGCACCCCTGAGGAACTCCTCCCTGGACTGCTGGTGAGCACACATCTACAGAATGAGCTGCTGAAAAGAGAGAGGGCCCACTTACAGGCTTTAGCAAATGGGACAAACACCCAGATCCTCCATGCAGAATGTCCTACAGGGGCACAGGAAGACCACCAACAATGTGTGAGAGAGAGAGAGGGGGGGGGGAGAGAGAGAGAGAGAGAGATAGAGCTTGAGAGAGACAAAAAGAGAGACAAAGAGAGAGAGAAAGAGAATGAGAGTGTGTGTGTGAGAGAGAAAGAGAATGAGAGTGAGAGAGAGAGAGAGAGAGAGAGAGTGAGAGTGAAAGAGAGAGTGAAAAAGAGGGAGAGAGAGAGAGAATGAAAGCAAGATATTGAGAGCAAGAGAGACAAAGAATGAGAGAGAGAGAGCTTTTGAGAGACAAAAAGAGAGAGAGACAAGGAAAGAGAGGGAGAGAGAAAAAGAGAGAGAGAGAGGGAGAGAGAGAGAGAGAGAGAGAGAGAGAGAGAGAGAGAAAGAAAGACAGAGTGAGAGCGAGAGAGAAAGAGAAAGAGAGTGTGAGAAGGAGAAAGAGAGTGAGAGTGAAAGAGAGAGTGAAAAAGAGAGGGAAAGAGAGAGAGAGAGAGAAAGGGAATGAACGGGAAGCACTCACTGAGTTCAGCTGTTCTCTGAGCTGTTGGTTGATCTCCATGTGCTGCTGCTGGTTTCGGCTCTTCTCTCGCTCCGCCTCACTCAGGGCGCGCGTCAGCCCTTCCACCTGACCCCTCAGCTCCAGCACGTCCCGCTCCAGCTCCGCCACCTGGCTCTCCCACTGAGCCTGGCAGCCCTGTAGCTTTAGCCACAGCTCGTGCCTGCCCTGCTCCAGCTCCTGTGGAAGAGGGTCCGTGTTAACAGAGGCTTCCTTACCTTATTTCGGTCACGTTGGGTTGAACTCTGAACTCTGAAGCTTTAGTGGATAATTTATCAGAGAGAACTGGCAAAACAGAGGCTGACGTACATGAGCACATCACTCATCTATTGAAAACATCCCCTTCCATTTCATCCATGATTTTTTTCTTCCTTTAAAATTATCTTAAAGTGTTTATGTGGGTTTATGTACCAAAACCAAGGCTAATTCATTTCTACATGCAGGGTCATGACACCTTCTAGACCTTTAAACAAAAAACACTATGGTCAAAGGGGCACTTAAACCCCACCTATTTATATGCACAACCACAGCACACAGTGCACCATAACAAAATGTGACCTCTGCATTTAACCCACCCATGTAGGAGCAGTGGGCAGAGCCCGGGGAGCAGTGCTTGAGTACTTCAGTGGAAACCTTTAGGTCACAGGGTCAACTCCTTAACCGTTACACCACCACCACTGCCCTCACCATTTTCCAACCTCTATCACTTTAAATTAAACAGGCTGTTTCTACTGCAGTGCCTTAAAAAGTGTGATATGCAAATGAGCTCTGTTCTGATTGGCCACGCCGTATTGTGCCTTGTTTACGAATCAGTCCATGGCTGAAAAGTGTAAAACATACCGTTAAGCTCTGAAATTCTCAGTCAACGTGACTAACAGTAGGCACCGCTAATCTGACAGACAGCAGTTGTGCAGTGTGTGCAAAGCATTCAAGGCATCTTTCAAGTTCAACTTCTCAGCAATGCCGAGCGTGTTCACATGGCCACAACAGCCAGACCAAGTCTAATGAACTGGACGAGGCTTGCGCATGAGTTGTATGAAGACAAGCCCACGCAGAGAGGAACCGTCTAGATAGAGATGGGACTGATCTGACATTAATAATCCACATTTTGTAGGTTTTTAGCATGTAGCAAATTGAATACATGGCATGCAGTGTTGGGGAAGCTACATTGAAAGCTTAGCGTTAAACGCTACCAACTACATCATACTGCAAGAAGTGGAACTACAGCAAAGGGTCCCTAGGAAGAAATCTAGGGGACTACTACAATGTTCATTTGCAATCCTGTTAGCTTAGCGCTAACAAGCAACTGCAATCTCAATGTTGACCGTGGTTTAATATTTAAGGCCTAACCTGAAGGCCTAGTTCTACTGAGTGCATGTACGCACACACACACCAGCATGGTCCGACTGATGTGAAACACCCCCCACACAAACACTTTCTCTCTGTGTGATAAAACTTTTATTGTGTCAGTATTGTACTGTAATATATGTCATGTTGAAATTATGAAATAATCTCATAACTAGAAAATCTTATTATTATGAGAAAATGTGCCACAAAATACAACAAATGACACAATTATGAGAAAAATGTTATTTGTAAGATGCTGATTTCACAACATTCTTGTAGTAACAAGATACTTTCTTTAAATTATTTGGGGTCTATTTTTATTTTACTTGGCAACAAACCACCATAGTTTAGTTTTTTGTGTTATCACACATTCCCTTTATTATCCATGATAAATTCGATGTGAAAGTGACTATTTGTCATTGTGAACACACTCAAGCACCACACTGAAATGTGACCTCTGCATTTAACCCATCTCACGTGCTGCCGTGTTGCTCAAGGGAACCTCAGTGGTGCCCGGGCCGGGACTTGAATCTGCGACCTTCAGGTCTGAAGGGCAATGTCCTAACCACTAGGCCACTGTGGTGAGTTTTTTGTTTTTCTTTATTTAGTTCATCGCTCACTATGTTGTTTTAACCCCAATGATGGTGCTTGTGTTCAGATTCACCACTTCAGTCTGTTTTACTGTCCCATAGTTAAACAGTGAATGATTCATACTGGACTCCCCAGTGGCACAGCAGTGTAAAACATCAATGAGGGATTAGGAGTTATTAGAGCTGCATTCTATGCACAAAATACTAATTATTTCCATCAGCCAAAACATTAAAACCACCCCCCTCATCCCTCCAGAGCAGCACTGACTGTGGCGCACTGTGTTCTGCTCCTTTCTATCAGAATCAAGGTGCCCATGACCCTGTCACTTCCTTGGATCACTTAGTTGTGTAGACATCACATTTTGACCCTTAGATTCTAACGCTCGCCCACTTTGCCTGCTTTCACCACATCAACTTCAAGAACTGACTGTTTGCTTGTTATCCTAAAATATCCCATGCCACTGAGAGGTGCCACTGTAATAAAATAACTAGAGAGTAAATGTTATTCACTTCACCTGTCGGTGGTGTTAATGTTATTGGAATAAATTGTTAGATTATTGCTTTTCTCAAAAAAAAAAAGTTTAATGATGTAATGATTTCATTTAAAGGGCTCGTGTCCTATATCTGTCATGTATTTATGTACCAAAACCAGACTATTTTCCAACCTCTCTTCAACCGAACAGGTTTTTTCATTATTGTGCCTGTAATATATATGTAAATGAGCTTTGTTCTGATAGGCTGCCCTGCATTGTCCCCCATTCAGAAATCACCAGACTGAACAGCACCGCTTAGAACTTCAGATTGAATGGGACAGGGCTATATCATTGTAGGCTGATTGAATGGTGAAAATATGATTGCTTTTTCTGACATCACAAAAACAATGAATAAACAGCCGTATATCTTCCGTACATGAACTTTACGGACTCTGGGGTGAGAGGCTTTTGTTTTTTTGAAACTTTAACTGCATTTACATACTTCAGCTCTAAGGGCAAAGAGTGAAATCAAACCTTTTTTTCTAAGACGCGGGCCCTTTAAGGAGTAACCGTTTACTGTGGGAAACTGAGTTACACATCAGAGAGATGTGAGATGTGAGATCTTCACAGAGTCTGACACCATGGGAATGGGGTTAGAGGTGAAACCAGATCTCCTAGCACATGCTGATACACCTGTTACCTGTCTAGCAACTACATTTACTCACTTCAGTGCACTGAAGTACAATTTTGTTGGTTTTTCTTCTGTGCAAGTTCACATGGGATGTTCGTTTGCTGTGTTAAGTTGTTGTCTTTACCTCCTGATTCTCTCGTTTGGGGTGTAATTTGATTCTGTTTTGCCGGTTCTGCTCCTAGACTGCTTTTGTGTTGCGCACAACACTCACTGTGGTGCTTCAGCCTTGCATTTTAGATGAAAAGGTCTCGCGTTGTACACCTTCAGCTCTTATGTGGCCACAAGTGTTGTGATAAATTATACCATAATATGCCATTATATTAACTTTCAGTCATCTTATTCTGTTACACCAAAGCATTTATAAAAATACATCCTATTGAGTCTGTTTAGCCGCTTCACCCCTCTGATGGTCATTTAATTGTCTTGTGGATAAAGAACTACAGCAGCCATTCCCAAACTTAAGAATTCCCAGATAAATGAGGATACATTTTGATCTGATGACTTTATTTCATTAATTATGATATGGATTTTAAATAGAAATGTTTAAGCATAAATATTTTACTTATTTCAAACTTAATTACAAAATTGCTAACTTAAAAATATTTATTTATTTACTCCTTTACTGTAAAAGACCTTTTGTAGCCCATCTGCAGTACCTTCACAGCCCAGCAGGGGGCTGTGGCCCACACTTTGGGAAACACTGACCTATGGAAAATAAGAGGGTTTCACAATTTAATCGCTGTAACTGTGATATTTTGGCATTCATTTGCTCTTCGCTTGTGAAAATGATCTGCAGCTATGCTAATGCTGGGAAATATGATTATTTTATTGTCATAGACATAAATTATTTCATAATATACAACTCTGAGTGTGGCTATTGATGGAGCCACTACACATTTCATTATTAAGAGTATAATTTGTCATATTTAAGTAACTTTAAGTGTGAACTGTTGAAAAAAAAATCATGGTTTTAAAGCCTGGCAAAATAAATATTGTGTAATATTTCATGTGTTCAAGTATCATAATATTATACATCCGTAAGTAAAACTAATGGACTTTCTATGCATATGAGAAGTGAAATGAAAGTGACTGTTTGTCATTGTGAACACACTCAAGCACCACAACAAAATGTGACCTCTGCATTTAACCCATCACACGTGCACACGTGCAGCAACGGTCAGCTACCAACAGCGCCCGGGGAGCAGTGTAATAGGACGGTACCTTGTTCAAGGGTACCTCAGTGGTGCCCGGGCCAGGACTCGAACCTGCAACCTTCAGGTCTCAAAGGCACCTTCCTAACCACAAGGCCACCACTGCCCAATAGGAATGGGAATATTATAATACATGTAGACAGTCACTAGGGGTGGAGCTTACCCAGGAGCACCAATGCACTACTATCACCATACAATATTATATCTTCCACTTTAAAGCAGACAATGCAAAAAAAATCAGCACTTTAAATACAATTAAATAATATAAAATACATTTCAATAATTAAAGCAAGTATGTGGTATAATATCGCGCTGGAAAATATCGTGATACACCGTATCGATTTTTTCTCCCAACTCTATACAAGACATTCAGCGCAGCAGGCACCGCCACCGTACCTCCACCTTGTCCGCGTACTGCTCGTGCAGTTTGGCTCTGTCCTCTTTCAGCTGCCGGTTCTCCAGCAGCAGCGCTTTGCCGAGCTGAGCCGCGAGCACCACCTCCTCCTCTTTCCGCCGGAGCGCGGCCAGCAGCTCGTGCGCGTCGCGGTCAGCGGACAGCTCCTCTTCAGCGTCCAGCTCGTCCGAGTAAAAGTCCTCCTCCTCCTCCAGCTCCATCCTGCGAGCTTCAAAGCACAGCTCCTCCACCCGACTCATAGCCCAAAAACTGCACCTGCACTTCAGCTCAATGGAACCGGGAACCGGGAACCGGGCGCGCGTTTCTCTCCGAGGCTGCGCGCTCACAGAGACAAGCTGATCCTGCGCGCTGCCAGAGGAGGAGGAGGAGGAGGAGGAGGACTCCATCAGTCAGGGAGAGAGTGGGTTGGTCCCTCGATCACCTACAGGTTCTCTCAGCAGAGGTGGGGACAGTGAGCGCGCTCCACTCGACTATATGGATACAGCGGGAACTTTTATTTTGTATATATGCGATGTATTCATACAAAATACCTGCTGTAATAGTTTATTTACATTTGTTTTGAATTATTTTATTCCTTGTAAATATATATATATTAATTTGAGATTTGTTTTAATAAAAATAAATATTAATAAAAAAAATTAACCAAAAATTTTAATGAAATAATAATATAATATAATAAAATAATATGGGTCAAATTTTAAAATGTGACTAATATTATTTTATAACATTAATATTATATGATAAGTTCAAAATGATTTTATTTCTTGTAATTATATTTGTATATATGTGTGTCAGTAAAAAGAGACTGAGTGAAAGAGATGAGTAAGAGAGAGAGAGATAAAGAGAGATGTAAAGAAATAGTGTGTGAGTGAGATAATAAGAAATAAAAGAGTGAAGGATAGTAAATGAGAGTGAGTGAGTGAAGGAGAGAGACAGTGAGTAAGAGACTGAGTGTATATATCACTCACTAACTCACTCACTCACTTAAATAATCATTTTACATTTCATAAAATTTTATTTTGCAGATTTGAAGTAATCTATACCACCCCATCACATCAGTTAACACCCGTCACAGGGCCTTTTTTGTTTGAAAAAATGGTTGGAAAATCAGTGAATTGCTCTATAAATGAACGTTGAATACAATTCTGGACAATTAACTTTTATTTGAAATTTTGAACTGAAATTGTAATTTTTGTAAAAGCAAGTAGACCACGGATGACGTTCAGAGTATCTCCAAAACAGCAGGTCTTGTGAGGTATTCCAAGTGTGCAGTAGTTAGTTCCTAACTAAACTGGTTAAAGGAAGGACAACTGGTGAATCAGCAACATGGTCATGGTCACCAAAGGCTCACTAATGCATGTGGGAGTAAAGGCTATCCTGCCTGGTCTGATCCCACAGAAGAGCTACTGTGGTGTAAGAAGTGATGCTGACTCTGATAGAAAGGGGTCAGAACACACAGTGCAGCACAGTCAGAGCTGTTTCAGCAGCAGGAGGGGCCTACTCAATAAGAGGCAGGTGGTGTTAATGTTATGGCTGATTGATGTACACACACACACACACATTAGGGGCCACTTCATTAGGTCCACCTGGCTTGTATCTATTCTCATTGTCTATTTTATCATTGTGTGTGTGCACAGAGTGTATCACACACAGCAGTGATGCTGGACTGAGAAGTGAGAGCTAACAGTGTTACACACACACACACACACACTCCCCTACCATGTCGATGCTGTGAATGATCCACCACCCAAATAATACCGGCTCACTGGTGGTCCTGTGGGAGTCCTAACTGTTAAAGATGGGGGCAAATGGGGGCAAACAGATGATGCAGAGAAACAGATGGACTACAGTCTGTAACCGTAAACTACAAACTACACAGACAGGTTCAGTGTTTCCTCTTAAGCTGCAGAGGAACTGAAGTGTGTTCGACTCTGTTTGGACACTTTTGGAGTAACATGAACGCTAAAGCTGAGAGGCATGAGCAACAGTCCAGGAGCTGAACCAACAAAACAGTAGCAGACAGCAAAGCTTACACAGAGTGCAGATACATCAGCATTTTAGTCCATGCAAGAGTGAATGGATCTAGTGCCTCCTTCAGTCACAATGCATGAGGGTCATAGACGGATACACAGATTAGTGTTACATGACATGGACAAAATATCAGTATTAAAGGGGTCATATCATCACTTTTTTGGGATTACAGGTGGTATGTAAATGTTTAAGTTTCAAAATGTACGCTCACTCCCCATCCATACACTTAGTGTATACATAGTCGTATGTGATGTCATAAAACTAACACATTTACATATATCTTCTTATTCAGTCTATGGTGATTTAACCCCACCCATTCATGCTGAAGTGCAAAGGAGTGTTCCAGTCCTGTGCTGTAGCCAATCAGAAAAGAGCTCATTTACATATATCTACATAATTGATCATGATGTAGGAAATGAAACAGGAGGAAAATCAGGAGCTTTACTGGATAAAATAATATGAAAGATATAAGATAAAATAATTTGACTTTTGTTGGATGAAATGAATTCTTCAAATCAGCCAGTAACTCTCACCTGGAGCTGTGATGGGTCACTCTGTCTTATTTACATATTGCAGCTGTCTGTGATGTCAGTATGACAAAGCCAGACATGACGGTAACCATTAACACACCATGTTCTCCGCAGCTCTAGCATAGATAGCTGTTGTTACTTCAAGAGTCCATTCCAACTAGCGCATTGTTAGAGCAACAGTATTAACTTTATTTTAAAGGGCCCATAATCCTGGAAAATCACATCTGTGAGTTTAATGTGCTATGAAAACATAAGTAAAGCTTTAAAGCATTCACTCCCCACTCCAAACGGTCCATATATGCAGTTAAGCAGCCTGTTTGGAATTCACTGTTTTTGTGATGTCACATAACATATTATAACTATATATTATAATAACTCCACATAATGAGTGTTTCGGCTAAGATGAGTAACACTGAGTGTTTCTGCCTTTTTAACAATTTTTTCGCCTATTTTTACAGTGTTTCTGAGGTTTTTTTTGCAAGGCAAAGTAGCCAATCAGGACAGACATGCTTTTGGTAGATAAAACTAAGCAAATGTCATGAAAAATGTAGGATATGGGCCCTTTAAAGAGTTGCTGAGCCCCTCCAATAGGCTTTTGATTGACTTGAGGATAAAAAAGTGGGAAAGAGAATAAGCAGATTTAACAATCCCAGTAATCAGATCAAGAAAAGAGGCTTAACTCTTTAGTTTAGGGGTCAATTAGTTAAACTGGCCCCCTCTTTAATTAAGCCTGCATCTGGTTCTGCTTCTCTTTCAAGCCACAATGGCACAGCCTCGCCTCGCCCAGCCACCCCGTGCGGTTTGGGTCTCCGTGGGGGGCATATGTAAATGTGCTGTGGGTGCTTTCAACAGGTCAGGGGTCGTCGCATAAAAAGCTGTTCAGGAGAAGAGCCATCGGGGTGGGAATAAAGGAGGCGGCATCCCGACGCATGGCACCCTCATTGTGTCCGGACGAACCCACGCGTCTGTGCATCTGGCACGGGGCAAGTAGCCCCGGAGTGAAAGCGTGTACATCAAGAGCTGTCCACCCAGCCTCGACTACGCTATTGTTGTCCGACAGTTTACGGCCTTCTAATGAAAGGACAGCGCCTGCGTGAGGGAGCGTGCGGCAGTAAATCGATGTGGGGGGGCTTCATAGGGGTGTTTGAAGGGGCTGAACACATTAAGAGAAAATCGCCTGGTGAACAAAATTTATGGTTTTGGTTTTCCCTCCTTAACTGCAAATGTCGATGATCAGCGAAGGCACGTTTGGTGCCTGACCTTTGCTTCTTTTGTTTTACACCGGAGCATTGAGGCGCATGTAGCTAACACATTATATTTAATTAATCAGAGCTGTGTCTAGAACACGCATGCTATCTAGAGGACAGTAGTGTTATCCACTACACTGGTCAGCAGTAACATGACCGCAAAAGTGAGAACATTGATTGTCTAGCTATTTCATTACAATGGGACCTGATCAGAGGGGTGGGACTCTTGAATCTGAAACTCTTGACAAGGGCCTGTGATGGCAAGATGAGTCAGAGAATCTCCAGGTCAGCAGGTCTTGTGGAGTGTTCCAGGTGTGTAGTAGTTAGTACCTACCAAAAGTGATCCATGGAAGGACAACTGGTGAATCAGCGACAGGATCATTCCCACCCAAGGCTCACTGATGCATATTGGGAGTGAAGGATAGCCTGTCTGCTCCAATCTCACAAAAGAGCTACTGTGGTTTAAAAGTGATGCTGACTCTGATAGAAAGGGGTCAGAACAGACAGTGCACCATAATCAGAGCTGCCTCAGCAGCATGCGGGACCTACTCAATATTGGGCAGGTGGTCTTGAGTTTGTGGCTGATCTGTGTATATAGCCACAACATTAAAACCACCTGTCTAACAGCTCTGACCCTTCCAGGCATGGACTCCACAAGACCTCTGAAGGTGTGCTGTGGTATCTAATACCAAATAGTAAAGTCCTGTCAGTTGTGAGGTGGGGCTTCATTGGAACAGACTACTTGAACACATCCCACAGATGTTTGATCAGACTGAACTCTTTTTCGATCACCTTGAACTTTGTCATGTTTCTCAGACTTATCCTAGACAATGTCTGCAGTGAAGCAGGGAGCATTATCCTGCTGAAAGAGGCCACTGCCATTAGGGAACACTTTCAACATGAAGGGGTGAACTTGGTCTGCAGCAGTCTTTAGGCAGATGCTACGTCCACATGAAGGCAGGACCAAAGCAGAACATTGTCCAAAGCATCACACTGCCTCTGCTGCCTTAACATAGTGCATCCTGGTGCCATCACTTCCCCAGGTAAGCGATACACACCCATAACTATCTGACCTCACGATATAAAAGAAAATCAGAACATTCATCAGACCAGCCCCCCCATCTTCAACTGCTCCATGGTCCAGTTCTGTTGCTCAGGCCCTTTCAGCGGTGGACAGAGGTCAGTATGTGCGCTCTGACTGATCTGCAGCTACACAGCTCTATATGCAGCAAACTGTGGTGCACTATGTACTGTGACCCCTTTCTGTCAGAGTCAGCATTCACTTTTTAAACCACAGTAGCTCTTCTGTGGGATCAGACCAGACAGTCTAGCCTTCACTCCCCACATGCATCAGTGAGCTTTGGGTGGGAATGATACTGTCGCTGATTCACCAGTTGTCCTTCCTTGCATCACGTTTGGTAGGTAGTAACTACCACATGCCTGGAACAGATCTACATTTATTCATTATGCTGACGCTTTTATCCAAAGTGACATCCAAGACAGAGGAAACAATCAAGCATTACACTCCACAGGAGCTGCCACGCTGGATATGCACAGACTTAAGTCGTCTAGCCATCACAATCTAGCCATCACACTCACCCATTCTTTCTGCTTCCAATGCATAAACTTCAAGAACCGTTTATCAGTGTTACTCGCCTGACAGTGGCTTTAATGTTGTGGCTGATCAGTGTGCATTAGACTCATAGCTCCAAGCGCTAAAATTAAAAATGGTAAACTAAGCACAGCAGTTTAGGTTGGCCTACAATCTGCCACATCCATCCATTCATCCATTTTCCAAGCCACTTCTTCTGTTTTCAGGGAAATTGGAGCCAATCCCAGCAGACTGCAGGCCTAAGGCAGGGTACACTCAGGACAGGAGGCTCAACCCATCACAGGGCAACACATAGAGACAACCACTCATACACACACTCACACCTATGTCGAGTGTGTAGAGTCCCCAATCAACCTACTGCAAGCCTTTGGACAGTGGGAGTAAACCAAAAACCCGGAGGAAACCCATGCAAACATGGGGAGAGCTTGCAAACTCTGCACAGAAAGGCGTTTGGGGTCCATTTTCAAAGCAGGCCATAGTTTTCAGAATTCCTATAATAATAAATGTGTAGCTTGGAAGGTCAATTGAATGTGTGTGTGGGGTGGGAGAAATCCTTTTCTTGCCACAACAAAAACATTTCCTGAGATGCATAACTACTAGTGATCCATAAGCATAAATTTAATTCATGAAATTCATATTTTCATCCTTCTTGTTTTAGAGCAGCAGTTCAACCTGCTTCAAGCTTAGTAGCGCCGCACTGCCCTCTCGTGGTGAGATACAGGTAGTGCAATATTTCAGCTAACAGTTAAAGTGCACTGAAAAAAAAGAGCTCATACCTTTACATATTTCTCCACTAATACAAAAACAAAAAAAATACTTTTAATCCAGATAGCAGGTGTGTTTTGTCAGTAAAGTTACAAATATGTCCATATGTTCAAACAAGCACAAAACACCTTGTTCAGATGCATCTCCTGAAGGCCTGATTAGGTAAAGCAGGTGCTGGACAGGAACTGTAAGGGGAGCTTTAGGAGTGGTTAAGCTACATTCACACACAAAACAACCACCATGTGCTGTTTCTCTGTGTGAATTCTAATACTAGTCAAAAAGAAGGTTGCATCCCAGATGAACAGCTTTATAGATCTCAGCTGGTCTCAGACTTTTGCACAGGCCTGTATACGAGTAAACGATGTCAGAGAAATAAAAACTCTCTATGCAGAATTACTTACACTGCAGTAGAAAAATAGAGAAAAGTTCCTTTGTTTTTCAGATGAGTTTAAGAAGACCAGGGTTGCCTGCAGCGGCTAGTTGTTTTTTCTAAGAATTTCTAACCTTGCCAACCCATTTTAAATATTAGGACATGTTCTAATAGACTGTTTTTGTGCTTAATGAGGTCAGAGAGACACACCTAAAGATTTTGCAGAGGTTATAACGGTGTCATTCATTTACTGATGTTCCAATCACCTGCTTTTAAGGGGTGTCGAACCCAATTCCTGCAGGGCTGGTGTGCAGCAGAGTTTGGTAGTTCCTCTCTTCAAACACCCTCACTACACCTAACAATTAACAGGTGAGCTGAACCAGACCCTCCAGGACTGGAGCTGGAAACCTCTGGCTTAGATCTAAAAGCTGCTAAAACTCTTAAAGAGTCTTAAGGAACTTTACTCTTTACACTTCTTCTCTTAAATGAGCCTGTAGATGTGAATGACCCTATGGTGTGGCTTTTATTTTGTAATACAGGTTGCAAACAAACGGACAACGCTATGATAACCACTTTTAGGTAAATACTATATTCCCAAATGTCATGTGATAAACTTTATTTCCCTGCTTCTAATCTTTTTCTATCGTGAACATTTGTTTGCATTTGAATAATTTGTTTTTATTTGTATAATTTCCATTCCCGTCCTTTATTTTGCTTGCAGATTAATTTTTTGCTGTTGGTTTTGTTCCAACCCCCTAAGCTGGAGGAAGAACCCTTGGGAGAAACCATGACTCAGAAGGGGAACCCATCCTCCTAGGGGTCTACAGTGGATAGTCAGTGTTTATAAAAGTGGCACTAGTTAGGTAGTAGTAGTAGTAAGGTCTGTTACTTTTTTGGCTAGGTGGGTGGGCAGCATACTTGGTCAGTCTACCCTCACTGACCACCCTTACTCTCCTCTTACACCTATTCTGCACTAAATCCTTCTCCTCATCTGCCTATGTAGGTCTTAAGTGGTCGGAGCGCCCCCTGCTGCTGGTGTTGAAATCGCCTGCCCGTCGCAGACAGAATAACGTGCCGTTTCGCCCTTAGTTCATTATATTTGACACTTCACTGACGTTAACGGCGATTTTTTTAAATGGAAAAAAAAAAAAACCGACGGTACGACTTTTATGCGTTTCAGTCACGTCCATGACGCCACTGCGGCGCGCCAAAAGTGAACCATGACATTTGTAGTTCAATAGCGTTTGAATCTACAGGCGGTTACAGGCTTCCGCAAAACGTAACGATATTGCACAGTATTCACAACTGGTATGCATTTCTTTTAGAAAAATCGTCTGTCGCCCAGCTTTAAATACACACTAAAAAGACTTCCCATCTCTGAGAAAAAAAATGACGTAGACGTATGCTCTCTGACAGCAGACTCGGCGACTACTAGTCACCAATTGGAAGGTTTCAAAATAAAAGTCCCTAAACGCCTGTGACCAAACATTGTTTAAAGTTAAAAAAAAAAATTCACTGAAAACTTCTTCTGCTTCAATCGATTATATGCATTTGTTTCACATTTCTTTGACATATATGGAAACTTTAAATGTTGTCGTTTTCCCAGTTTTTTAAAGCAAGAGATGATGCATAACTGGAGATTTTTTTATTCAATAACCTTTACCTTTTTTTCAAACATGTACACAGGGATTTTTTTTAATTAATGTTACAGTATATACTGTATATACATACACATCTGTGTATATAACATTATCTAAAAAGTCAAGAGCATAAGGGCATGGCTGCTGTGCGTTTTAAAGATTGGAAGGTGGGTTTCTGAACATCTGCCATGATCTGCCACAAATCCACACGGGGGGTGAGAGGGGAGGGCATCGCTAAAGAAACGAGTGTACAGTGGGGAAAACGGCAGTCTCCAGTGCATTTCAGTCAAGCGACTTGGGAGAGAAACCTGTGTGTAGGAGTTGCAAACAAACGGGTTGGAGTACGACCAACAGATACTGAGCTTTACAATACTGCACCGTCCCCCCCCGTACCAAAAAAAGGGGGGAAATACTTGAAGTAGTATTAAGTGCTGGGAAGAGAAGTTACAGTGGCATGTGATTTGTACAACTGTCATGTGTTTAATCACATTTATATGACAGACAAGTCTGACCACAAAGACGTTAAAAGGGCGAAGTCTCCTGAGACAGCTTCTGGAACCACACTACACCTGGCTCTACTGCACAGAGAGGTGACGTACACATGAAGGTGGCTGGTTAGAGGATGATTTCACTGCTACGGTATCACAGGAACACACTGTTGTCCCTCCCAACAGAGCTACAAACGGGAAAAAAAAGGGGGAGGGGAGGGGGGGTATTTGACAAATGACATTTCTAAATCGGTTCAAATTCGGGACCAATAAATGTATCAACCAACCCAGTCATTCCAATAGCAAGGCTAAAATAAAATGCCCATTTTTCTGGGTCGTTTGATACACAAGGTCCCAGGTCTTTGGTAAAGTCCAGCTCCTTGTGTTCTACAGCTGAAGAATCAACCACTTGTATTTATTTAAAAACCTAGCAGCTCTACGAAGATGGACAAAAAAGTCAGAAAGAGAAGAGGAGGAGGAAGGAGATACAGACGGAGACGGGTCAAAGGACTGAGTGGATTATGAACAGGAAATTCCCACTTTTCCGGTTTTTTTTGCCATCAAAGCACAAACCAGGCTTTTGATCTGTGTCCTCTCATCACTGCTCTGAATACCGCGAGCAATTGGACAGACAAATCGCTTGTGCAAAACAGGAATGAAAAGAGTGTGTGACGTGTCTGGAGGGATCGGTGTGGACTTGAGATAGAAACAGCTGCTGAGAGATGGGATGGTGCAACCGAGTGCCTCTACATCATTCCCAGCTGCAACAGAGAGTTGGCATATGCCATGGGTTTAACATTCGGATGAGGCTGTGGGGAGACAGAGAAAGGGAGATCACTTAGTCAAGGTTCTCCGACCTGCGGTGGAATAAATACGTCATTTTACAGATATTTAATAATCCAGAACATCAGAAAACGTTATATTGTCAGTTACCAGATGCTCTTACAATGTCTTCTATATTCTGCCACTACAGCCTACACTCACTGCATTTTTCACAAACACCTACCATATAGCTCCACTACATGGGTGTACAATTAAATACTATACCCCACACACAACACACACCCCTTCTATGTTGGTGCCACTGCTGTGCTGAGAATGGTCCCCCACCAAAATAATGGGTGGTGGTCCTGGGGTGGTCTCTATCTAATGATGGACAGGGTACAAGGAGGCTGATAAATTGTGCATCAACAGAAATTAAGTAGTGAGATTATTTTCTAACACTGATGAAGAAATTTCCAGAATTGATTAGTAACCACTAGAGTTTTAGGTTGAATGCACATCTGAAACGGTATATATATATATATATATATATATATATGTGTGTGCGACATATAAAGCTACTCTTACTGCACTTGAATGCTGCTGCGGATCTAAAACTGTGTTGCTCTTACTTTTGAATTAGCACTTTATTTGACTCGTGTCATGTAAATAGAAAACGAATTCATATATTAATTTAAATAACAGTTCAGGTCATTAAAGAGACAATGTGAATTCGTCGCAACTCTGGCTTGGTACCGGAAATAGCGTGTTGTTCTTCATGGAAACACAAAAAATGATCACTTCCCAATTCGGCTGGGAAGAAATCTAAATAAAAATCTGCCCTAAAAACTCAAGATCGGTGCATCAGTAGCAACAACCTCAATCTTCTATATTGATACATTACCCCCATTCCTAAGTCAACCTATGCGGTAGATGGACCCAAAACATAAGAAACCATCAAAGTCAATAAAAAGGAAGAAAATTTGTGAATTCTGATTGTCCTGTCTGTGTCAAAAAAAAAATCAGCTCATGTGTGATGATACTGACCACAGCAGTGAACTGGTGGAATTCAGGCTTGAGGTCAGATCCCCTGAGGTGAATGTAGGCTCCTTTGTTACCCATCTGGTCACTACAAAAAGGAGAGTGGGAGGGAGAGAGAGAGACAGAGAAAGAGAGAGAGAGAGACAGAGAACGAGAGAGAGAGAGAGAGAGAGAAAGAACGAGAGAGAACGAGAGAGAGAGAAAGAACGAGAGAGAACGAGAGAGAGAGAAAGAACGAGAGAGAACGAGAGAGAGAGAAAGAACGAG
>JBBPDA010000041.1:28111247-28124075 GCA_037974385.1 Arnoldichthys spilopterus | reverse complement strand
TAGATAGATGGATAGATAGATAGATAGATAGATAGATAGATAGATAGATAGATAGATAGATAGATAGATAGATAGATTTCCAAGCAATTTTGGAATCTCTATGGATCAACTCACCATAAAATGTTTACACGGCATAAAGTGCTTATAGGTCTTTGTCATGGCATCTGAAAAGTGTGTCACACCTGTGCACAGGTATAACGCACAGTTCACAGCTATTTCCTCTGCATGCCTTACTGAAGGGGATGGAATCTGGGGCAACTCAATTACAAGCAGATCAAGAGACAAAGAGAGAGAGATGGGTGGAGGAGAAAGCTCTGAGTCATCGGCAAAAGAGAGGTGCATGTGTTTCACAGAGAGAGTGAAAAGCTAAAAAACAAACAAGCGGTGGCTCTAATTAAAGATGCCATGTCAGGGGGAGGGGAGGCTGAGTCATGCCTGATGGCCATTTCCTGCGAATAGGGCACTCCGGGGAGGGGACGAGGGCACTAACTTTTGTGCTTATAAAAACTCACACGCACACACTGGAGAGCACTAACACACTTTAGTTCGCAAGGATACAGTACAGATATAAAGATATAGACACTACTAATTAATTATTCATAGTAGATTCTGAATATTTTACAGTGAAAATTGAATAATTCATAGTAGATTCTGAATATTTTACAGCGGAAACTGAATAATGTATAGCAGATACTGAATTATTTATAGTGGACACTGAAAAATTCAATGTGGATACTGAATAATTACAGTAGATAATGAATAATTTACAGCGGACACTGAATAATTCATAGTAGACACTGAATAATTCACAGTGGATACTAAATAATTATAATAGATACTGAATAATTGATAATAGATTTTGAATAATTCATAGTAGATACTGAATAATTTATAGTATTTTATAAATAACTTGTAGTGGATGCCAAATAATTCATATTAACTACTGAATAGTTCATAGTGGATACTGAATAATTCATCATAGGTACCGAATAATTCACAGTGTATAGTCTTAAGTCAGATAGTCAGAGTAATGTCTTAAAATTAATATTAAAATACTGACGTATTTTTGTCACGTTCAGCCAATTTGAATGTTTTGAATGCCTCCTCCTCTGCCTTCATGCATCTGGGCCTTAGATATTTGAATTACAATCTCTAATCGACTTGCTTATGCAGTTTTTGACAAGGTATGACATCTACAAACAGCATTGTTAAAATTAGTACCCATCCTTAAGACTATACTTGTCCATACTCTACTCTGTTCATAGCAGTGTGTCACAAAACACACCAGCAGATCTATTAGAGATCATTTTAGGTAGCCATGCAGTCCAGAAAAACTTCAGTCAAGCATGTGTTGGCTGATCTGCTACATTTAGGGTAATGGGAATGAACTGGGTACATTTGATTTTTGGCTAAGCTGTGTTTCTTAACAACACACACACACACACACACACGCTCAGATGAAGGCCTAGCAAGGGAGAGCTAAGTAGACCCAGACCTTCGTGTTGGCCTGTAATTCAAGCCAGTTAGCCGATGCCTCAGCAAAACGAAGGAGCCCTCAAGCTACACTACACTGCTCCCCTGGCCTCCTCACCGTTGGCCAGCACACTGCCATGGAATGGCTCCGAAAACTACGGAACATCCATAAACTCTGCTGCAGACCCTCTGAGGTCTCAGTGATCTTCCCTTGAGCAATACAAGGACTCGTCAGCACATTACAGGAGTCCAGGCAGGCTTCTAGTGAGCTGTTCGGTCGAGAATGTTTCACATTCATCACAGTTTATGTAACGCCGATGGTTCCATGGATGGGGGGTCTGGAAAGGGGGTCTGGAAGGAAAGCGGTGAATTCAGTGCAAAGACTCGAACATGATATTCCCCATCTGTCTCTCGTTAGTTTGCTTTTACTATCTTAACGCCAGAAATATATGTGGCGCACGTAGCTGAGAGAAAATATAAATGGTAGGATCTTTCGATGTGAGGGAGGATAAAGTCTTGATGAGTCAGTGGGTGATGAACTGTCTCAACCTTCTCAGACTCTGATAGTCCAGCTATGTTGACAATGAGCTCAACGTTTCCCAGCGTTTCTTTAGCACTTCTGCCACAGGCCCCTTCTTTTAGGCCACCCAGGGAGGAGGAAGTGATATCAGGGAAGAGTAATAAGCCATTTTTCTTAAGGAACTCATCTGACAATAATTCTAATGGTGTTCACCCCAGCGTGCTAATGGACAGCACTCTTTGATGCTAATCGCCAGTTTCTCTTTTGATTGTTAAAGGGGAATTCCACCATAAATCAGTGGTAGAGACACACAGCAATCAGACATAACATTAACACCACCTGCCTAATACTGAGTAGGTCCCTCATGCTGCTGAAACAGCTCTGAATGTGCTGCACTGTGTGTTCTGACCTCTTTCTATCAGAGTCAGCATCACTTTTTAAACCACAGTAGCTCTTCTGTGGGATCGGACCAGATGCTCTAGCATTCGCTTCCCACATGCATCAGTGAGCTTTGGGTGCCCATGACCATGTCACAGGTTTACCAGTTGTCCTTTCTTGGATCACTTTTGGTATGTACTTACTACTGCACACCTGGAACACTCCAAGGCCCTGGTTAAAGTGGCTCAGATCCTTATACTCGCCCATTTTTTCTGCGTCTAACACATCAATTTCAAGAACTGACTGCTATCTTGATGCCTAATATATCTCTCCCCCTGACATGTGCCATTGTATTGAAATAACTAGATAATCAATGATATTCAGTTCACCTGTGATTGATGTTAATATTATGGTTAATGTGGGAATGATGGCCGAGCTCGGCTGCAAAGAGATGGATCTGCACTTACAGCCAGCTGAAAAGCCTGAATCGGAAACACTACAGATTTTTTTACAGGTTCAGGTAGAGGGCATAACTGTGAAAGCAAGAGATAAAGCTTCAATCCAGCTCCTGAAGGCCTGACCAAGCTTGTTTTGCTGCATTTACCTAGATACCACAGACAGAATAATTGAATAATGTATTAAGAGCAGAGTAGGCAGTTTCAATACAAGCATGATTCTAATGAAAAATAAAAATTAGACAAATTAACTGGTATTTTTTTTTACCTGCCAGTAATCATGAGGGCCTGCTCCAAAAGCCTAGAAGGCCCTAAAGGGTTCTCTACTGATTTGACCATCATCAACATACACACACTGGGGGGCTTGGAGAGGAAATAAAATTGCAATTTTTGTTTTGGAGACGTGACGTCTGGTTCCATTCCCCACCACTGTAAACAAAAATCCCAGTCTGAACCATTTCACACCATACAAACTCTGGAGGAGTGTGTTTTACATCTAATTGGGAAAATTCTGTAGAAGCACCAACCTGAGACAACAGGAAGTTCCATAAGGGTGAGAAACAGGAACAGGAAGCACACCTACGCACTAATATCCTCTTAGCCAGTCGTTGTGAGTTGATGTTCTCTGTTTGAGTGTGCGCTAGTCTTGGCGTCACCGGGGACAGAGGGGTCATTGTGCGAGGGTGAGGAGGAGAACGCTGTGTGTGGGTGTTCCCAGTTAAAAAACCTTTCCCCGTCTCATCTGTGTCATGAGCCGCAGCCGGCCCGCTCGCTAATAACACGTCTGTAAAATCCCTGCAGAGGCTCATTTCCTCGTGGCTTCAGTCCGACTGAAGTCTGTGCCCTATGCTACCCGAATGCGGCCTAACCGCACAGCCTGACTCACTCGCCGTGTGGGTTCTTTCTGTGGGTTAGGCAGACCATATGCACCTCTGCCACCGCTCATCGCCCATAAACAAATAAACCCAGTGCTAGAAAACACACAAATTTGCCCACTGCACACGCAGCAGCTACTGTTAAATAGCGTAAGATTCAGCGGCCGTGCAGCCAAACACAGCATGGGCCCTGCTTTAACATTCTCTGGGGAGCTTCTATGATGCCGACGGCTGGTGAGACAGTACATTACCAGCGCTGGTGACAGACAAGCAAGGAGCGAAGCGTCCACCCTGTTTACAGTGGCAGGGGGAGCAGAAGGTGAGGGAGAGGTGGCAGGGCGGGGCTGGGTGTGGCGCTGCACTTCTGTGTACAGATGTGGTCTCTGTGCAGCGGTGGACGCACGTCCAGGGCTAACGTCAAAGGGAAGGGCAAAGCGGTAGTTAGAAAGGCAGCTCATTGTTGGGACGTCCATCAAGAAGCATATTATTTTAGAGTTTTGGTTCACTGTCCTTTTCATATTGCCCAATTTAAACTTCTTCTGTTATTGTGTCCTTTTTCTTCACTTTCGCTCCCCAGACAGTGCACACGCATTGGCTGATTTGCTTGAATTTCTCATTTCCTGTTTGGGGTGTGTGTCCCGATGCTTTGTTCTTTTGCCCAGCACGCATCAAAGGCGCCTGGGCTAGGATGCTCTGCCGAGCAGCAGCCTGGGACAGAGAGTGACAGTGGTAGGGCTGGGTGATGTTATTGCGAACTACATGTAACTGATGTGGTAGTTAGTGATGTGAAAGTGATTATTTGTCATTGTGAACACAAGGGTACCTTAGTGGTACCTGGGCTGGGATGAGCAAGTCCCTAACTTACTGTACTGTAACCTACTGGCTGTAAATAATATTTACATCATTTATGTATTGCCTGTAGTACTAGAGCAGAGGTTCTCAAATCTGGACCGTGTATCCAGATTCCGGTGCAGGATTTTGTTATCACCAGTGGATATGACTCTAGGTGGACAAACATTTATATCAACAGTTCAGTTGACTATTGGTGGTTACAAAATCCAGGAGTGGAATCTGGATTCAAGGTCCAGATTTGCGAACCCCTGTACTAGAAAGACACCATCAGTTGGAACATCAGTGGGAGGAGGGTACCAAACCTTCCGTACAAATCTTTAAAAAATAGTGGAAATAAAATGATCCTCAACTAAAAGTATTGGGGTCTTCTAAAACAAAAAGTGTGGCAAATATGCACTGTCTCCCTACAATAAAAAGTGTTGGGTACATATGCCCCACAATCCCTACAACAAAAAGTGTTGTGGATATATGCTCAGTGTCCCCACAACAAAAAAGTGTTGGGGACATAATTCATAATTTAGCGTCCCCTAAAACAAAAAGTTTTGGGGACTTATACCCAGTGTCCTGCAAAACAAAGAGTGCTGGGGACATATGCCCAGTGTCCCCTACAAATCAAAAGTGCTGGGGACATATGCCCAGTGTCACTACAACAAAAAGCATTTGGGAAATATGCCCAGCATCCCCTAGAAAAAAAAGTATTGGGAACATATTTCTAGCATCCCCTACAAAAAAGTGTTGGACATACTGGCCAGTGTCGCTAAAACAAAAAGTGTTGGGGAAACATTCCCAGTGTCTTCTAAATGACACCTATGCCTAAAGACATAAAACAGTGTATCCCTGTGTCCTGGAGCTAAGCCCTGGACAGCCCCATCCTAATTTAACCCTTAGTGTGCACTTAAGAAGAATATAAACACTCCAAGATGAAAAAAAAAGCTACAATCATAAGAAAGGTGAAAGTTCAAGGAAAGGGTGGATAGACAAAGTAAGTGGGAGCTCGGGAGGCTGAATTAGAACTCCTGGGAGTAGAGGAAGTGTACAAAGAGAGGGAGCGTGTGTAGGGAGGAGGTGTCTTAGCCAACACTGATAGACCAACAGGACGATATCAGAGGAGCTCCTGCAGCCTATGAGGGGGAGCAATGGGAAGCAAGCGGAGGAGGCCCAGCCGATGGAGAGAAGACGAAAGTAGGGGCAAAGATCACGGAAGGCTGATTTGTCTTTTTTTTCCTCCTCCTGAATTCCTGGTAATCTAGCAGGCCAGACAGCGAGGTCTGAAAAGCTGTTTTAAGACCCTAAATCCCAAATCATGCTTACTTTCCCGTCTGTGCTCGTGCTGTTCTTTCGAGAAGCGGCATACTTTCTGTTCCACTCTGCATATTTACGTCAATTACACATTTAGCCAGTCATTTTCTTAATCTGCTTTAATGAGGCCGTGGTGCCAGTGGATCTGGAGGGGGCCGTGCTGGCTTAATCCAATAAAGCTCAAGAATCCCCCCGCACTCGTTATGCTCCGAATCCACACTTTAGGTTAGATAGATATTAAGCCCAGAAGTGTGGAATGATGTCATTACAAGATGTAACATTGACTTTATAGGGTCAAGTTGTGGCGTCATCCCAAGTGTCCAAACTGGATGGCTTGATCATCTCTGGGGAGTTGATGAGGCAAAGGTTAAGGAGCCTGTGGAGCTGAGGGAGTCTTTTTTGTTTCGCTGGTGGAAAGAACAGTCATTAAGTTAAGTTTTACAGGGATGTTTATGTCATTTTGCTGGAGACACATGAGAAATAATGTACTGGTCATGATTTTTCCTTCCATAACCCTGCTCTTCTTGTCTTGTAGCCCAACAACGAATCATTCACTGTCCTCTCAATTTAACTGTGCTTTTTCATTCATTTTGTCATTTTATTGTTAAATTATATACACAAATACATACAGAGGGACATGTTATGATAGCTGTGAGTGTTCTAGATGGTTTGGCCTCAAAATGTCATCGTCCAATCAGCATCAATCAAGTTGATGGAGTACCCCTTTTCGGGAGATTTCATTCAAGGTGAAGGTCACCTAGGTCGCTCTGCTACACTGTCATATTGATGCCATTTTTTTCCAACTTCAGACTGTGCAGTGCAGTCTCTATGTGGCTTAGGTTGGCTCTCAATAAAATGCATTCCTAAAATGATACCTGGTGTAGGGATTGCTGGGGCAGATTTGGCAAACTCAAGCATGCAAGTTGTTTTCTTATGTTGCTGTTGTTATAAAGTTATCAGAGGTCATTATGGAGAAATAAGATGCTTTATTGCATCAAATATCTGTGTACTGGATGGGTTCTTTGCAGCGATGCCACAGCAGAACCTCCCTAAAGAACCTTTCAGTGGATGGCTCCCCAAAGAACATTTTTAAATAGTTTAACAGGTGTGAATTTAGAGCCCCAGAAAACCTAAACCTGTGTTTTTATTCTTACTCCACATTTATGACTGACTGTAGATCAGCGATCCTGCTCCTGAGGCAGTTTATGAAAACAGACCCTGTTGTGAGTGCAGCGTTCAGCTCCACACTGAGGTTTAATTCATGTTTATAGCTCACAGCAAGTCACACTGTGGCCTAAACCACACCCACAAGTCTTCTACACCTTAATGAAGAGCTGAATGCCATTTAAAGTGTCTCCATGGAAGTTTTGGGGATGAAAAGATTTGAGTGACTATTGACTTTTAGTGTTAGCGACATTAGCATCATAGCTAAAGAAGTAAAATTTAGACTCCAAACATGTCTTGGTTGATCAACAAATAACAGGTTCTTAAGAGATGTGTTACAGGGCAAAAACTGTGCTTTGAATTTAAATGATCTGAATGCATCAAATCAGTTACACATTTAATAAAATACTACATTAACACAATTGTTGTTTTTCAATTAACGGATTTTTTGATTCATATAAAGCTAATTTACATATTTAAATCTAGTAAAGCTTCCAGCATAAACTAGTGTAAGCACAGCAACGAGGTGTGGGAAATAATAACATTACATAATTCCATAATGAGAATGGCTTTCTTTTAGATATGGTCAGTTTATTTGAACAAAATCCGGTAATTGGACAGAAAAAGAAACAATTGGCACATAATGACCATCCATCAATGGACAGTACTGGAAACAGTGCTGATTCCAGAAGCACCTGGTATAAAATGCATTTGCAGCAACTTCTGCTTTTCCTGCATCCTAATCACTGGTCATTCTTCTAAATTTGCCACTAGGAGCAATGCCCATATGTCACAATGGCCTAATCGGTGTGTAAACCTTACTGGACACGAGGAGTTAGAGGGTTTAGGGGATTTCAGAACATCCAGCAAGGGTAAATACCCTGCACTACGTCTTAAACAGCTCCATGAGAAATGTAAACAGATGCTTGAGAAACTATAAACACTCTCTCTCTCTCTCTCTCTCTCTCTCTCTCTCTCTCTCTCTCTCTCCCTCTCTCTCTTTCTCTCTCTCTTTCTCTCTCTCTTTCTTGTTCCCTCTCACCCTCTTTTTCTATCTCTCTTTCTCTCTCTTGCTGTCATTCAGAATATGTGTGTGTGTGTGTGTGTGCATTAAAAGCCTATGCAAGGAAAGGTAAAGCAACTAGGTTTTCAGTCAGGTATGCATTCTGTCATTTTTTCCACTACATCTCCAACCTCTACACAACTCTTACACAACCCCCACAAAACCCTTAATCTCACCTTGGATAAGATTTTGGAGGTGTGACTTAAAGAAGAATTCCAATGAGTTTTTTTATGTTGCTGCATATTTTAAGTGGTTAAAATGTAAACAGAGCACGTTTGGTGTGAAACTCACAGAGTCAGAACTCTTCAAAGTGATGTTGAATGGAACCAGACATGGCTAGGCCTTCGGTTTGGCCCATAAACATCTAAACATGCTCAAAAAACAAGGAGAAAAACACACCTCTAGGATAATGCTAATTTCTGCTAGCACCATGTGTGATTCCAGTAGGATTGTATCACAAACAATTGCACATGAACATGAGTAATGCTTTCCCTCACCACCCACTGCAAATCAGAACCTGACGGACTTGTTTATCCTCCTAATGATGTGGCTAATCTGATATGCTCCTGAAGGCCTGACCAATGGGAAAGCTTCCATAGCTGCATCCACCAAGATACAACTGAGAAAAACCTCTTGATTGATTGGGCACTTTAAGAATTAAACACTACTTTTTTTTTTACAAAAATTAATAATGTTTTAGGAGCAGAACTGCAGGACTTGCAGTTTTAATAAAAACATTATTCTAATGAAAAAAATCCATTCAATGAAGCACTTTTTACATTGTCACAAAGCTGCTTTACAAAATTTGGGTCCAATTCCAATTTTCTATGTCCAAGAAATCCTGACTCTGTGTCTTCCATCTCTTAGAGAATTTTAATTACCAAACATCTCGCTAAACAAGTAAGTTTTCAACCTAGACTTGAAAACAGAGACTGTGTCTGAGTCCCGAACACTAATTGGAAGATTATTTTAGCACTGAGGGTCTATGTATGAAAAGGGTATTCACCCTGCTGTAATTTTCATGATTCTGGGAACTAGTACTAGCCAGCACCTTGTGATTTAAGAGAATGTGGAGGTTAGTAATGAAAGATTACTAAGGTACTTGAGAGGCAAGCCCATGTATGGCTTTATATGCTAATAGTAACATTTTGAAATAGATACAAAATGTAACTGGAAGTCAGTGTAATGTTAAAATATTTAAGATGACGTATTTTTTTAGCTCCCAGAAATTGTGAGGGCCTTCTATGAAAGCCTACAAGGCTTTTAGGGTTCTCTATTCATTTGCCCATCATCTACAAACACAAGGAGCTTCAGTGTTGGGTTTGAATAGCAAGTATAGTGGCTATATTTCTGTTGGAGATCTGTCCAGTCCATTCACCACCACTTGAAAGAAATCTGAGTGAGCCAGTTCATACTCTGTAGGACAGTATGTCTCATCTGCTGAATTATACAAAAATCTTTTCAAAAATTGGTGGAATATCCCTTTAATAGATACAGAGACATTAGTGTAATCACAGTCACCCACAACACACTCATACCAACCGAGGGCCTTAACTCTTAGAAGGGTTATTTTGCTAAAGGCTACTGTTTAAATGTAATTATGTAATTACGCGGTTCATTACAAAGTTCATAATGAGTGACATTTAGATGTGATTTATATTCCACATGGGCAGGTTTGAGTCTGTACTGCTCACATTCTTTTTGGTGTAAAAAAAAATAAAACATTGCAACAAAAAAAGTTTTTTTTTCAGGATAATATAGACCAGTTAAAATATAGTACATCATTTAGTACATGGTATAAGGACCCTATAAGGAGCTAAAAATATAGACCAATTAAAATATAGTACATCATCTAGTACGTGGTATAAGGACCCTATAAGGAGCTAAAAATTATGACAGGACCACCCTCCCCCCACCTCCAGGCCCACCCACCACCCCATCACCCCCAAATAAGGAACATCACAAGAAAGGAAACGGACAGAGAAAGTGCGAGGGGGGGGTGTATGGGGTGGGGGATGAAAGGAACGGAAGGGTGTGCCCGGACGAATCGGCATGTATTTACTCAAACAATGACTTATCTTGAATTCTTTTTGAAGTGCCCCTCGCTGCCCCTTCCCTACCTCCCTCTACCATTCCAAAAACACACATGGTTGTAATAAATGCCCTTCCAGTGGACCCCCTGCAGTCAGTGCCTCATTAGCAGAGTAGTGGAAGAAGGAATGTGTTGCGCTTTATCACCCCTGGAAAGATGTTATATGTTGTCTGATGCTTCCTGAGCTGCCGCTTTATTAAATCATTGGCCACTTTATCAGAAACAATGCCTATCTGACCATACATTGCTAGTGAAACAGCCCCCCTCCCTCCAAAATAGAAAAGGAACCCCCCGTGGACCACTGCTGACCACATGTGGCGATGGTACTGTTCTATCAGGCATAGTGGAGCTTCCGTACACTGGCCACTATATTGGAAACACCACCCTTGCTGGTCTCTAGAGACCCTGCCAATGGTGCAGTTTTGTGTAAGCCCTTCATCAAGGGTCAGTTTTTGAGAAATTTTTGGATTTCACCCAACCTTTTTTGTACTGTATGCACACGTACACTACCTCCCAAAGGTTTAGAACACCTACTGGTAATATTTCTGGTAATTTAAGCAGTTTTATAGCAATGAATAACCTTAAATGGTAAACTCCCCAAGGTAAAAAATAAATAATGTAAATATTTTTTCTTGTAATGTTTTGGCTCATTAATTAACTGCGTGTTATTGTTTTTTGCCTTTTCCTCCCCATTGTGATACTGATATACAGTACTACTTCCTGCACTACAATATTGTGCTAATAATGCGTCAGAGGGTGTATGAACAATGTGTTCCAGCTCTGCCTTTGACAGAGGGGTTTTTAGGTCATCAGCAGAAGTTGGGGCTCCTATGGCAATTGTTTGCATTAACCTTTAAGGCTTAATTTACTTCCATTGCTGCAGGAAAGCTATAAGTTAATCAGAGCCTTGATGCTTGGGGAACAGCCTGTTGTCTGTGAAATCTACATAATATTTTGGACCTAAACGTTTTATTTATGGTGTATTAATAGATTGTAACCACTTATTTTTGTACCATTAAACGTTATTTACTGTGGTTAAATTACCAGTAAAAACTGGGAACTTTTGACCGTTAGTGTATTGTTCACATTGCAGGAGAACAAAGCGGATGATAATGAAACTGTAAGAGAGAAGGGAAAGAACCAAAGCAAACCACCACACCCGTGGTTTCACACACCACTACAAAGCAGCAGTCGGTCATTCCATAGCAGACACAGGCATGATCATATGTTTACACAGGCCCAGATTAGCCACTTTATAAGGATGTCCACAAAGAGCCTCTTCAAGCTGAGCATCATGGCTCACGCATTACATCTCTTGTGGAAATGCCGGGTTCTCGCTGGCTTCACATCTGGAAAGGAACTGAAATATTTTGTGGTGGAATATGAATGATTGTCATCTCTGGGAAACTCCAACCACAAATGATATCGATGGGAATTCTAAATGGGCTCATTCACAGAAATACTCCCAATAGTTGTATACTATCAAAACAAGAAGAAATGTCTAAGGCTGCGGTCACATGACCATCACAGATGAGTGACATAATGACCAACCGCCATTCCTGCAATTCCAATGAAAGTTTACGATTTACAGCAACAAGTGACCATTATGTCGCCAACTAATCAGGGAGTAAACAGGCTCAGGGTCAGTTATAGGCAAATATTGACACAACAACTACCAATAGGATCTAGGGCAGCGCTACTTGTTTAGTTCTATAACCTGGTACTCATGAGCTGGGAATACTGCCCCAGCAACAAGCTCACCTTTTATCACTCATGTGACCACAGACGCCAGCTTGTGGGTATAGCTGATGTAAAGCACATGGGCTACAAATGACAGGAGATGCTTAAAAAAGTTTATACGCTGATATCAGCCATAATATTAACAAAACCTGCCTAATATTAAGCAGATCCCCCTCATGCTGCTGAAACGTTTTGACTGTGATGCACTGTGTGTTCTGACCGCTTTCTATCAGAGTCAGCATTTGCTTTTTAAACCATAGTAGCTCTTTTGTGGGATCAGACCAAGCAGGCTAGCTTTCACTCCCCACATGGATCAGTGAGCCTTGGGTGTTAAAACACTGTTAACGGTTTGGGAATTTCTTGTATGTCTTCAACCCGACCACCATATTAACCAGAGCCATTATTCTACAATGAGGTGCTGGTGCCTGTGACGGGACACTACTCATTAGAATGGCTTTCTGCTCTGCTGTTTTGACATTGTACTTCACTCATTCCTGATATATTTTAAAGTCAATAAGTGCTTAGACGTCCTCAGGACCCTGAAGTCCCCAAATGTTCAGGCGTCCTAAGAGGAACCATATACACTTAACATTTAAATAGGTACATCTTTCTTGTACTTGACCATTTTATCAGAAACACTGACTGCTTAGTAGCCCATCTGTTGCTGCACAGTTTGCACTATAGGACCATATATCATTTGAATGGTGGAACATTCTCAGCACAGCTTAATGTTTAATAAAGCTCAAACCCTGATACTCAGATTAAACCTAGAAGTTTTGGTGAATCATCTTTAGCATGACTAGTTAGTCCAAGGCCAGGCAAGCAAACCAGCCCAATGAAAAATGTATTATATTATATTATATTATATTATATTATATTATATTATATTATATTATATTATATTATATTATATTATA
>JBBPDA010000041.1:28077155-28088647 GCA_037974385.1 Arnoldichthys spilopterus | reverse complement strand
TATATATGTATATGTACACATATATATATATATATTATATCCTAAAAAAGGATGTGTAAATACATCTGTATCTTTCTCAGCTGCTGTAGCAATTCAATTTCCCCAATAGGGGATCAATAAATGTCTATTCTATTCTATTCTATTCTATTTTATGATAATTCTTCATAGTTAAACAATAAAGACAAGTAGCCTGATGTCTTGTTTTCATTATGAAGCTATAATATGAAATACACTACGTTTTATTCTGATACACACATTACACATTATGTTTGGGGATGTGACATCACCATGTGTCCACCACTGTAAAGAAATCCTAGTCTGAACCATTTCACACCAAACCCACTCTGGAGGACCCTGCTTACATCTCTTTTCTTACAATCTTACAATTATTATTATTTAGATTTTTTTTTTTACGTCCACAACAGGTCGGAGCAGATCTGAAATTCCAAATTATTGTAGATATTGATGCTGCTGGGACTGTAGGAATATATGGGCTCAAAATTCAAAGTTTGCCAGCTCCCCAGATCCCCCAACAGTCACCTTCTGCTTTTAAGAGCAGATGAGCTCATGGATCCTTCAAGCTGATGTTCATGGAGCAGAAGATTATGGGTTTCTGCTGACACAAGTTTGCCTGAGGCAATTTTAGAAGTTGTCTCATCCATCTAATAGCAATAAATACCAGGTCTTAAGAAACATTAGGTCAAGATGTGTCAGTTCCTGGTGATTTATTATCTTAATAAAACTCCATGCACATTTCTTGCATGCTCATGTTGCTTCCAGTCATTTAAATCACCTTCACTTTCATTGTCAGGGATTAGTGATGCTTTAGATAAGATCAATCATTATATTAAAGATAGGCTACGCTATATATATAGAAACACTATAAATATAAAATCTTAAACTAATCCCTCTGATGTGCACTTGAAAGCTAGGGCACGTCCTCCTTTTGGAACACAGGCATAAATGCATTAGAAGTGGGCATAAATTAGGGCTGTAACCAGGATCTGAGATGCCCTGATTGACATTTGTGACCCCTTGAAAGCCTCAACATTAAAATTTAGGGGCTCTCTGTCAAAACTGTGTATAACATGAAATTATCAAAATGAGACATTCAACGCAAATTTAATTCACCTCCACCGTTGTTTTTCTGTGTTCTTTACTGCATAGAACCACTGCATGAAAACAGAAGAAGACTGGAGGTTGCGTTCTCACACCAGAAACATCACAGTTGCTCTTCTGTGAGATCGGACCTAGCCCTGTCGCTGATTAACTGGTTGTCTGTCCTTGGTTCTGTCTTGGTAGGTAGTACCTACTGCACACCTGAAACACTCCTGACTTCTCGTCGTCTAGCCATCGGTTTCAGCTTCAGATCCTTATGCTCACCAATTTTCCTGTTTTCAACACATTGACCTGAATGTTTATTTGCTGCCTAATATCTCCCATCCCTTGACTGAAGCCACTAACCAGATCATCAGTGTTATTCACTTCACCTACCACTGGTTTAAATGCTTTGGCTGATTCGTATTGTTGAATGCTGATTAGACGTTGTTCTGTTTGAAAATAAATGAATGTACTGGGTCTGCGCTGTCCAGGGGCAATGTTACCCCACCCATACATCCAGTGGACAAATAAGATCACCCACTTATTGGACAACAAATACAACACCAACCAGCCCCCCACCAATAATCCCTGCATGTACGTCTACACTCTAAAGAAATAAAGACAAAACGGTTACTTATACAACACCACCGAAGAAGCATTTTTATTTTCAGTGGGTGCTTCTTGTAAATGAGAAGATTGTGGGGGAGTTCAGCAAAACTTCTACAAAATGTTAACATTTTACATTTGGCTGACCCTTTTATCCAAAGAAACTTCCAAGACGTGGAGCAGAGTCGTGGGAAGGTACCTTGCTCAAGGGTATCTCAGTAGTGCCTGAGCTGGGACTTGAACCTGCAACCTTCAGGTGCCCAGCACAGTGCCCTAACCACTAGGCCACATCACAGGAAGAACTTGGGGGATGGGTGACCATATCCGGTCTTGGAGGGGTCAGTGTGCAGCACACTTTAATGGTTAAACTATCAAACTGTGCTGGACACTGGAATTTCTGCACCCTTGGTTCAGGGAAAGAAAAGAGATACCATGAATAAGGACATATTGATGAATGCTGCGAAAACCTGAGGGTCAGCTCGGAACTCATTTTTTTCAATGCCAACCAAAGGAGAACACATGAGACACGAAAGAAGTTTGTATGAAACAGTCTGATTTTTTATTGAGCAATTATTTTGCCACATTTTTTGACAACACGGAAGCACAGCAAAAGACTTGCACAAAGAATGTTGCACAAAACAACAGGTTGCATCTACTTAAGCATGTACTATGCTCGAAAGCTTGGGAAGAAAGTAAAAGTCCAGTTTCTGCATCGACCCATGGTGTGAGTGAAAAGTGCATGTGAGCAAGTGTGAGCAGATGTATGAAAAGAATCCCTCGGACTGAAGAAGCCTTGCAGACTCAGGTGCTAGTAACAGGGTGTAGGTAACGTGTGAGATGGTATGAGGATAACAACATCTCATACGTTGGGATACACGTTCTGTAGGGAGAGGAAGTGGATGAAAGGATAATTACGCCTTCTGGAAAGCCTTGTTGATGGTAGCAAAAACTGCTTCCAGTTGAGGCCTGAGCTGTTCGCTCAGCGTTTGCAGCTTCTTTTGCAGGTCTCCAGATTCATACTCTTTATACAGGTCTTCAATGCCGCTCTTGGCCTGTTCCCTGTACTCCTGGACGTAAGGGGCAACTTGTTCTCTCAGCTGCTCCACACGCTCGGTCAGCTTGTTGCGCAGCACTTCTACGATGGGTGTCAGCTTGGACTTGGTCTCCTCCACGTTGGTCTTGATCTTCTCCTCCAGCTGCTTAATCACAGGCTCCAACTTGCCCCGGAGTTGCTCCATCTGCTCACGGTTCTTCTCCTGGTACTCCTTGATCAGAGGCTCCAGCTTCTCGCGGTACTCATCGAAATGCTTCTTCAGCACCTGGCGCAGCTCCTCGCGCTTGGGCTCCAGTTCCTTGCGCAGTTCATTGATGTCAGCCTCCACTTGTTCACGGACACCAGAAATGGCAGCCACGACTTGGGGACCAATGGTATCTCTGACTGGGGCAAGGGATGCAGAGGCACCCTCCATATAGCTCTGGATTCTGTCCAGGGACAGAGTGAGGCGGTCCCTGTGCAGGAAAGATGAGATGAAAAGATGCTTACTGAGAGATGCCACAGAAGAACCACCCTAACCCTAGATTCTTTAAAGAACTATACCATAACTAATTATAAAAACGGTGAGCATGAAGTGTCTTTTAAGGGTTTAAAGTACCATAATTCCTTACGGTTCTCTACAAAGGCAAACCACTTTTGTGTCTCTCAAGGTTTCTCAAAAAACCTTTTTAAAGTCTAAGAACCTCCAATTAATGTGAGGGTTCTAGAAAAACTCCTTAAATTGATAATGAGCTTTTATACTATAGGAAACTGTAGAAGATCCTTTAAAGGTGAAAAAAACTTTTGGGTTCTTAAAAAGCAGGGGTGCCCTGATCTAGTCCTGGAGGGCTGGCGACCAGCACAATTTGGTTAGTTCCCTGCTTAAACATGCCTGGTTCAACTTACCTGTTAATTGCTAGGTTTAGTGAGTGTATAAAAATAGGGGAGCTACCACTCGGTGCTGGTCACTGGCCCATCAGAACCAAAGTTGGGGACCTCTGCTCTATTGCATTATTTATATGGCATCTTTTTAAAGAAAATACAATTTTATGGATTCTTCCTAGAAAGATTATACTACATTGAGGTTCTTCATGAATCTGGCTAATTCATTGTAGTTGTTCTCAAATATGTTCCCAGGACACTCTCATTGTTGATTTATCCATATGTTTTGGGAGCTAGGAACAGAAATGTGGACTTATCTGGGGATTGGTGTGAATTGTCAAAAGTGATTCTTCTAGTGCACCTTCAGGTCTAAGAGTGCATGTTTGGGTAGAGGTATTAAGCTTCACTGGCAGAGAGGGAATGAATGACAAGCTTTATCTCTTACTTGACTGCCTTGTACTCGCTGTCATCAAGGCCGTCGATGGCTTTTTGTGCAGTCTCCTTTGCCTGGCCCAGGTATGTCACAACCGCGGACCTTATCTGTTCATACTGGCTTGGAGGAGCATCGGCCTGCAGGGATCGAGCCTGGCAACCTGGACAGAGACAGAGTAGGTTAAAGGTTATAGGCTTTCAGAACATTCTGAGCTTTGAGTATTTGCCTTGAGTGGTCAACATGTTCTTCAGGAACTGCTGAGGAACATTAGTTACCTGCAGCCAGCAGAATGGTCAGTGCTAGAGCCACAAACTTCATGGTGGATCTATGAATAGAAAGGAAAGATCAGCATTTTGGAAAGGGTACACTGTTGTCATACAACACAAGGCATTTCACATTCACATAGGATGCAGGACAGAAAAAGAGCAACAAGAGGATTTTTGCAATCGCAAGACACAGAACCTACAAAGGCTGCCCTGAACTGGTTTAATGTACAGCATATGTCAAGCCTATCAACCTACACTCTAATCCTACCTGGATAAAACAGAGCCGAAAGGAGCGACAGAGGCTTCACCACCAGATTTAGTGTTTAACTGCTACATAATCTCCAATCCCCAGGATTAGCTTGGGTGTACTGGCCCTAGACTTGGACAGCTGAGCAGGCTTTGTCCCTAACCTGGGGTTACTCTGCAGGATAGGGCTGCTAGCCAAAGCTGACTTGCCTGGCCTCCCAGGGAGTTACCCCAAGTCCAACAACTGCTACATTATACAATGTATGCAAACATATGTGTAGCCTGGTCAGATGTTTATTTCACTTTTTATTTACCAAATTCAACATAATGTTGGAAAGAAGGTGCCCCATGCAAAGGTTATGGCATATTGTAGACTTTAAACTCAGCAAATAAATAGATATTGTCCAATATTTTTTTTTATCTTGTAGAGGGCTATTATTTCTAACACAGAAAATCAGAAAACATTTGTTAAATATATTTAAAATTTGCATTTAAGTATTTTTGTTAGAAAATACAGCATAATGTCATGAAATGCTTCTTCTAGAACATCTTCCTACCCCTCAACCCCACTCAAACCCCTGTTTTAAGCAGGTTCTATACCTTCATCTATTTAAACTTAAACTTCTTTCCACAACTTTTGAGAGTCTGAGCCTTTGCCAAACACAGTTCAACCAAAAGGGATAATTTTACAGTCTGTTTTTTCATGCAGTCTCTTCAAAAGTCCTAATTTAGCCTAGGTTCCCCTAAGTGAAAGTGTCCATGGCTTACCTGTTGGAGATGCAGGTCTGGGAGAGACTGAGGAACTTGAGGCAGAGGTGGATGTTTTATAGGCCCAGAGGGAGAGGGAGGGAGAGTGGCGGGGGTGTAAGTGTGCCTTCGTGGAGGTGGACCTCACCCCCGCTCTGATCCATTGGGTACAATGGTCACCTACTGAGTGGAGGGGGAGGTCATCGTCAATAGGGAGTGCTGTGAGGACATGCACTCTCAGGGGATCGTAGCAGCTGTCTGGCTTTTGCACATTTTTTTGAGTAAGATCATGAGACTGTGTTTTTCAACCTGATCCTGTGCAAAAAACGTTTGCAGTTATCATTTGTGCAAAAGTTTTGAGAGCTGCACCCAACAATTTAATCCAAACATCTTGCTGTAGCCTTTAAAACAGGGTTCTTCGGGGGTTTAGCAAAGGCAGGCCAAGGAACCACCAAGTAATTGAGGTGGATTTAGCTTTTAATGTTATTTTGTAATGTCTTTTTACATAAAATACACATTTTTGTTAAGTTATAATAGTTAACACAAGTTCATAAAGTAAGATGCAAAGGAAGAAACAGAGGACAGGAAGATATAGAAACAGTGGATCCACTGTGGCGACCCCTAACGGGAGCAGCCAAAAGGTAAAAGAAGATTAAGTTAAGTGAACAATTCCACATTTAACTTCAATTTCATGAAACCTGACAAAATAAACTGAATTATATATATATAATAAAAATCTAAAAAATGCTTCTGTTTAAATAAACCTTCTCAATTAAAATATTAGTATTTTTATTAGTAAAAAAAAAATTTCTGCAAATTGTAGCAAATAATAATTTATTTATCTACATTTAAAACACAACATGTAGCACAAACCACAATTCTTTTGCCTCAAAATGTCAAATTCTCATTCAACATCTCAATAACTAGAGGAAATTCAACAAAATGCCAAAACTCCACTTGACCAGAGGTCCCCAGACTTTTGTGTAGGACTGTTTTGAAATGGACTTGCCAGCAGTCGTATTTAGAACATCTCCATTAGCTCATGTTTCTGAATAATATGCTTGTAGTAATGACACTTGGAGATGAGTGTACTCTTGATTGAGGATGTGGTTTAACTTTGCTCTTTCACCAGCGGTGCTCAGATTTCTGCAGATGACTGTACTACCAAAATGGGCTTCAGTCTTACAACTGATACAGATCAACTTCCAGCTGAGTCCTGTTGCAGATGTAGGCGTCCTGCCCAACGACTCTTACTGGTGCTCTCCCGGGTGGGGGAAACCCCAGTGTGCTTCATGGAGGGCAGTATGATGACCTACTACACCAGTCGTTATGAGTGAAAGGGCCTTTGTCAGTTCTATTTACGTGCTAAGGGTGTACAGCTAAACATGACTTGCATAATTTTTATGTAGTACTGTATGACCAACCTTCTCACGTCTTAAGCCTTAGGTTTTTAGGTTAAATGAATTTGGCCTCCATGAAGATTCCCTAAATTCCAGCTTTGTTACATCCTAATGCGTTTTATTCAGTAATAAGCTACAGATTTATTCTAATATACAATACGTTAATTACAGTAGTGAGTAAGAGATGTGATGGTGTTATAAGACGTTCAGAATCACACAGAACAACAGCAATAGTCCCAGGTTGTTTTTGGAAAGCATGTGGGAAAACCTTGTATCTCTGAAATGGAATATTTACAGAAGAAGACAAAAATACTATATAAGTTTAGCATTAGAGCCAGTTGAGAAATGTTTGCAGAGTGTAAGCAGCAGCTACAATGTAGAAAAATACAAATAGAATGAGTGAAATTCAGATTTTGATGTGACAGTGACATGCAAAAGTGTCAGTCATATAAAAGTGTCTCCTCGATGAAAAAAAGGGCCTAGCATAGATGTGGACCATGCACAGGGGAGCATTGGGTAAACTGATCCAGAAGGCCAAAAGAAGTCTCTGTCAGTTTTCCGTCAGGGCCATTAGGACAGGCTCCGTCTTGAAGGCGATAAGATTTGACAAAGGGGGCATTGGGTACAGACTCCATGCCATAAAAGAAGTGTCGTAATCTTCATGGTACACACTGTTACCGTATCGCTGCATCGGAAAAGCCCTGCCAGCTCCCTCTGCTCGCTAGGGCAAAATGACAAATGGGTCAAAGGGTCAGTTGAGCTGTCTGCTGCACGTGGACTTTGAGCCAATCAAGGACGAGGGGATTTTACACTGAGTTCAGTTTCATGAATCTGCTCTTAACAGTGTCATGGTCATCATTTACAGCTTAAATATACATTTGTATATATTATATTTTATTAAATATACAGTATATATATATATATATATATATTATCCAAGGAGGAAGCCATACATCAACTCTATGCAGAAATGCCAGCAAGTTCTCTGGACCAGAACTCATCTCAGATGGACTGAAAGACTGTTGAACCATGTGCTGTGGTCAGATGAGTCCACATTTCAGCTTGGTTTTAGGAAAAAAATCAGTCAAAAAGTCATTGAGTTTTTCATGCCAAGGATGAAAATGACCATCCAAATTGTTCTCAGTAAAAGCCAGCATCTGTGGTGGTATGGGGTACATCACTACCCATGACATGGGTGAGTCACATGTATGTGAAGGTACCATTGACTCTGAGGTGTATATTAGGATTTTAGAGAGACATATGCTGTCATCAAGGGGACATCTTCTCCTGGGACATCCATGCTTATTTCAGCAGGACAGACCACATTCTGCACATGCTACAACAGTGTGGCTTCATAGACACAGTGTTCAGGTGCTTGACTGGCAGTCTGCCTTCTGGTAAAAATGGAGCTTAGTGAAGAAGAGAATCAGACAATGGTGACCATGAACTGCTGAGCTGCTGAAGTCTTATATTCAAGCAGGAATAATGTTTCCAAATGCAGTTACCGACAATTAGTCTCCTCAGTTCCAAAACTTTTAAAAAGTGTAGTTAAAAGGTAAAGATGGTTTAACACAATGGCTAACATGCCATTTGGAAATTTAGAGGTTCACTTTTCCTTCTAGTAATCCTGGATCACTGTTCATCATATACACAGGTCTGTATGATCTAATGAAGGTCTGATTGGTCCCAAAATATGCATTTAATGGGAACAACATGGGGCTTCATGGGGATACTGGGCTTCAACCAGAACTGTGGAAATGGTACAATCAACACACACACAAACCATTGTTTACAATATTAATGTTATTTACTGGCTCTATTCTATAATATTATGTGAGTAACACATTCTCTTTTTTCAGATAAACAGGTTTTCTAAGACTTTTGCACACTATTGTATACTGCAAATATAAGTCACTGCATTAGAAAAGAATGGAACGCAAAGTTTTATGTGAGCAGAACAACTTGCAGTCTAGCTGAGATTAATCATTAGCCTACAGAGGCGAAGAGAAGGTCAAATCTTTATATTGACTCAGGGGGACAGTGCCCTGAATGCTATGCAGATATGATCACTTCTTGTTGCAGACGTCAGACGTTAGCAACAATCTAAATCAGCCTTAATTTTAGTAAAAAAAAGAAGCAACCTGGTGTGCGTAAGGTGGTCAGATGGAATGTGCAACACAGACAAGGACTTTTTAATTGCAACAAATTAATTGCAAAGGAGACGTCTTACTAAACTCATCCATGTTTCAAAAGCTTTCTTGATCTTTTATCCTCATGCCTTTGTTCTGTTTTACCTCTCTCCTGATCTAATCACTGCTACACTCACTCACACACACACACACACACACACACTCACACCTGGCTCCCAGCCTCCCAGAACTCAATTCTTAATCTCAACAACTCAATCTACACCATACTGTGCAGGCTGAGCACCTTTGGTCAAACTGCATGATTGATTGATTTTCCAAGCAGGGAAAATGTATTGCTGTTTAATGACAATTCACTAATTTCTTTTAATGTTGGGTGAAAAAAAATATAAAATGGGTTATATATTTTTATCTATAGCTGTCATTTGTGCATTTTGTTGCGCAATTTCTGGTTTATGGCTTATATACAATATATACGCTGAATGTAAAATCCAGAGAAGTTTTATAAATGGCACCAGATTTAAAAAGAATAATAAAAAATAATCATTAAATGTAATGTAAATGTAATGTTTATTTGAGCTTTTTTTGTCAAATAAAACACTAATGTTAGAATAAATACCAATAACAGTAAAACAGTAAACAGTGATTTTATGTGTCAATTTGTTGGCTTCCCTTAGCTCTCCTAGTGGACACCCAGTATTGAATTATTTGGGCTCAATCATTTCTTGATTAGATGAAATCAGGAGCTAATGGAGGCAAAATCTGGAGAAAAAACAAATCTTCACACTTTTTACTGTTTTCTTGTTTTTCTTGCATGTATTCTAATGTTCACTTGTGTTTTTGCTGCAGAAAGAAACTCAGATAAAAATGGCTTTAACGTATTAACATAGGTGCATATATAGTATATATATATGCGCATCAGTTGCATAAGCATCACATGAATAGTGCTATAATTGCTGTTTGAAAATTGACAATAACAGCAGCCCTGCAACACATTTTATCAGAAAAATAATGTATTTCCTTAATTATGATACAGCATTGATACTTGAGAACATACTTATAAGTAGGGCTGAACAACTTGGGGGAATATCAATATTTCGTAAATTCGTACCATTTAATTGCAAATTAGTCTTCTTTTCCACCCAGGCCCATTTTTCCACCAAAAGACTTGAATGTAATGTGCCAGATCACCAACTTACAAGCTCTGCATTATTAAATGTCTCTGTTATTTACCTCTGCGGTGAGTAAATCACCACATATCATTAAAAAATGCACTTTAAAACTGCAATTTCCATATAAACACCACTAATTGTTCAGCCCTACTCCCAACAGCATCATGTATCTGTGCTGTAGGAGGGGACAAAGCTTCTGCAGTGAAGACGGGCCGTCTGCTCGGTCTGGGCCTTTTGATTGTAAATGAGCACCCTCCCTCCTAATACATCCCAAGATGGCTCCACTTGATTTCAAACCCTCCCCAAACTTTCCCTTCTCTCCATAATTCTTTAAAAATCACCCTCACACTCTCCCTCAGTCCCCCACTTTGCATTTTCCCCTCTTTCTACTGTGAAAGTATCTGCTCCCTGCTGAGGGCACGTCTAAACCACTACAGTGCCAATAGCTCTGCTCCCTCCTCCGCTCAGCATGGGTCAGGAGTCGACCCACCAACGGGTCCCAATCACCGAAGATCAATGGGTTTAACAAGGTCTTCTAATAGCTGTGACTGCCTCCCACGAGCTGTTTCTGCATTCAAAGCAATATCACGCAAAGCAAATTTCCTCTCATAAATACTGCGCATTTTTAAACAGGACAAAATTAAATGAGCAAATACTTTTTTTCATATTAAATATTAAGAGCAGTAGTAGTGTTAGTGTACAGCAGTGTCAATAATAGTGATTATGTTTTCATTGTGAACACACCAGACCACAGCAAACAGGGAACCCAAGCGAAATCTAACCTCTGTATTATACCAATTCGTGTAGTGGGCAGTGCCTGAGCCACAGTGCTTGGGGACTACACCATGTTCATAGGTAGCTTTACTGGTCCTGGATTTGCACCAGTAACTTTCAGGTCAAAGGGGCAACTTCCGAACCAGTACACTACCACTGCCTCTTATACAACAGGTGTAAAAGTGAGAATTTACATGAAAGTATGAGGGGAAAGTGAAAAAAAATGTTCAAACTCATTTCACTGAAGGTCAGTATATATCATAAGCTGTTTGGAATGACACAAACCTACATAAACTTTTTAAAAGGCTTATTCCAACACGTCAGTTGCCATAAAAGCTACTTTAGTCAGTTTAGATGTGATTTTACCCCCAAAAAATTTTTTTGGAATAAGCTTTTACAAATGTTTATCAGGACCATGCAGAAACCTTGAAGGGGTAAACAAAAAAATGTCATCTGAGAATGGGAGGTGACTAAAATATTTGGTACTTTTGGACAAAACCAAGCCAAACGAGGTATTTGCTACTAGCAGCTACTGGCATTGCCAAAAAATGGCACTGTGCCCAAAAAGGGTATTGAACATATGTTAATTTGAGTTGTCAGAAGGCTTAAGTGGTTAGGACACTGCCTTTGGGACCTGAAGGTCGCAGGTTCGAGTCCCGGCCCGGGCACTACTGAGGTACCCTTA
>JBBPDA010000041.1:28043120-28053202 GCA_037974385.1 Arnoldichthys spilopterus | reverse complement strand
TGTGTGTATAAATATATAAAGTATATTAATTATCATATATTAATATATTATTTCAATATGATTTATTTCTTCATGGGGAAGAACCAAAACAGCTTACTAGAATTTCTATTGGTGGTGCCACTGTGTGGCAAACTGGGTTCAGTCTGTGGCTGTACACCTGTACAGAGAAGCTCTATGTTACGTGTCCAATAAACTGGCCAATGACATACAACACGCATGTCCACCTTCCTCTAGGCAGACACACTCTGGGAGGAGGAAACACCAGAGTGGGAAATCTGCACAGCGAACCCCGGCTGAGGAATGTTCACCACAAGCCTCTCCAGCCCTATGACCAGCAGACTCGCTCACTCTGCACTGTTGTTTCAGCTGGACTTCAGAGGCAGACCGCATCTCAGCCTTGTTTTGCTTCCTCGTCCCTGATGGATGCTTTCATTTCTTAATGTCCACTCTGCTTTGCGGCGGCCGTTTCACCGAACCTCTCACTCAGGTTCCAGATTAGGCCTAAACCCAACAGCGCTAAAGAGCAGAGGAAGGAAAGGGAGCTTCTTATAGGGAGGAAAGACCAGCAGAGAGAAGCTTTGAACATGCACAATGATTTCAACACACACAGTTGAAAGTTTTAGGACACCCTATTTTTCTTTTTTTTACTGATAACATAAGCAGAGCAGTTCGATTACAGTGAGCAACCTTAAATGGTAATTTTTTGTTTTAAAAATGGTCAACAAAAATCATGTAAAATTAATGGAAAACTGGCATTTTTCAGGAATGAAGGACTTGGTTAACTTACAGTTTGGTCCCAAGTTGTGACCTTCATTAACCTTCATGTTTCAGTTTTTGGACCTAAACTATTTATTTATGATGTATTTATTTATTATAACCACTTATCTTTGTACCATTTAGGTTCTTCTTTGTAATCAACCTGCTTAAATTACCAGTAAAAACTGAAAACATTGGGTCTTTCCCAACCTCAACTGAAGCTCCTGCCCTCACAGCTCCCCCTAGCAGGGACTTAGCCAGTGCGTGAGGAGATGGACAGCAGTGAGCTTCGCTCAGCACAGGATCTGAATTAGCACTGGTGTCCAGCCAAAGAGTCACTGCAGTGGAAATCTAATTCAAAGAGCCCTTGATGTCCCGCGGTGTTGCCAAGTGTTTCTTCCACCATCTGAAAACCTATGAAGCTCTAGTCACTGCGGCTGCGTGCGGATCTGCCCGAGAATCACAGTGTGTTTACCGTCTTTATAAGCAAAAATATACCATAAACAGACATCAAACAGCAGGTTACACTGTTAAAGGGGAATTCCACCAAAGTCCTCCAGAGTGGGTTTGGTGTAAAGCGGTTCGGTTTCTTTACAGTGGAGTTGAATGGAACCAAACGTCATATCTCCAACACAGATACAGCAATTTTATTTCTTCTCCAAACCCCCCAGTGAACCTTCATGTGTCTTCTGAGTGTTTCTATGGTATATTGATGATGGTAAACTTTATTAACTTGGGGGGACTATTTTGCCTCACAACGCCCTGCAAGTACAACTACACCATAAATGGGTTTTGTTTAAGGCCCAGAAGCTTCTCCAAACTCTGGTAGAACAATGTCTCAGGCGTCAGGCATCATCATCACCATTTCACGTCTGGGAGGGAGCTTTTAGAAGAACCAGATGTCTGGTTCCATTCATCACCACAGTTTTTCCAACCTCACCCACAGATACAGAGATACTAGTCTTTTGTGACAGCAGTGACAAAACTGTTGTTGTGCCGGTTTCATTGTAAATATTAGCCAAATGTTGCCTGGCTGACCAGGTAAGAAACACAACCCTGAGCACAAACAGGTGACACACCTTCATCCGCAAAGACGGCATGTCATCTTGAAAGCATTACCATCATTCATGAAGAGCTGTGCACGCCTCTCTTAGGTATGCAGTTGGAGAAGAACATCAGGCAGACAGATTTGGAGCACCATCAGTTCCACTGAACTGCACAAAGTGTCCAAAAATGAGTGGACACCAGCGTATAAATTAAGTGGTCTGCAGTAATACCCTCCAATCTTCTGGGACGGCTGAAACATTGCTGTGGGGGGTCATTGCAGGAGAGCATTAGTGAGGTCAGGGACTAATGCTGGGACATTGGTGTGAGGATCTGATTGCAGGAGAGCATTAGGGAGGTCAGGTATAGATGCTGGAACATTGGTGTGAGGATCTGATTGCAGGAGAGCATTAGGGAGGTCAGGTATAGATGCTGGAACATTGCTGTGAGGATCTGATTGCAAGAGAGCATTAGGGAGGTCAGGTATGGATGCTGGAACATTGGTGTGAGGATCTGATTGCAGGAGAGCATTAGTGAGGTCAGGGACTAATGCTGGGACGTTGGTGTGAGGATCTGATTGCAAGAGAGCATTAGGGAGGTCAGGTATGGATGCTGAAACATTGCTGTGAGGATCTGATTGCAAGAGAGCATTAGGGAGGTCAGGTATGGATGCTGAAACATTGCTGTGAGAATCTGATTGCAGGAGAGCATTAGTGAGGTTAGGTACTAATCCAGGAGGTTTAGATTTGGATCATGGGAACTTGGAGTAATGGAGCATATGAAGCTTTTGAGCTATTGAGATGGTTCATGGTGGCTGAACTGGTCTGAGGACAGAAGAGCAGGAGGCCCCAGTGATGGATGATCTGATCGGCATTACCAACAACCTAAGTGAACAAGCAGCGCACAAGAATGCACCATCCTGAAAATACACAGCTATGTGGGATCCTGACTGCTGGCTTATTCTGGCTCTCCACTGGGACATGTCCCTCAGTAGCTCACTGCACTACTTTTTTTCCCCCTCCGCTCTTCCACAAAAAGTAAATCACTATTCTATATATAGTCAAGTATGACAAAAAGTCTCAGGCTAATTCTTGCATATCTGCCAATAAGGAGAAGTGGAGTGTTCCCAGTGGTGGCGAATGGAACCAGACGTCTGGTTCTTCTAAAAAGCTCCCTCACATGAGATGCTGCCTGATGCCTAAGAAATTGCTGTAACAGAGTTTGGAGAAGGTTCTGGGCCTAAGACTAAACCCATGCATAGTGGAAGGGTACACTGAGGGCGCTGTGAGGCAAAAAAGTCCCACAGAGTGATTTTGTTCAATTTCACTAGTTTACCATCATCAACATCCCATAGAAGCCTCCCGAGAGCTTCACTAGTGCACATCCAGCCCACTCTGCAAAGCTGGTGGAGTTTCCCTTTAATAGACTGCGGATATTGAAATCTGCCCATCTGGCACGTGCCATGAGGGAGGGCTGACAGTGTGTAAACAGGCTCGTGTCCTGGTGTCCGTGCCACGCTGAGGAATAGCGCTGGAGATGACGTCGTATTGGAATTTTTCCGTTCCACCTTAAATGGAAGCGCTGTAACGTAACCGGTGCGCCGTTTAAGGTGGAAGGGAACATTTTACGGCAAGAGTTCAGCTTCCAGCCTCGACACTCCGGCACTCACCGTGGTTGAAGAGAGCCGTCCTAAATCTGCTGCTGACGGACGAATTCTCCATGTCGGCTCGTTTTCTTGGGGACGAATATCCTGCTCGCGTGTGCGCAGCACCGGGGGACGCGTCCGGGGTCCAGGCTCCAGCCTCCAGCCTCCAGCTCGATGTGCTCCTATGAGCTGTTGATGCTGTTGCGAGTCGCGCTCTGCGTCTCGGGAGCGCGCTTCAAACGCACCCCCACGCCCTATTGGCCGGGGACGGCGGTGACGACGCGTCCTTCCTCCCTCCAACCCCGCCCCCCCAAAACAAACCGCACATGGAGGCGCGCGCAGTGGCCACACTGCATATTGTTATATTATCTGCAGGACGGGCGTGCTCTGCGTATGCAAATATATGTAAATGTATGCAAATGTACGCATTAAAGGGCCACGCCATTGATTTTAATGGTGTGTTTGTTTGTTTGGTTTTTTATTTTTGTAATTAAGACGGTCCTTGTTTTTGTGACGTCACGGCGCGCATTCTCCTATTTGGCCCCGCCCTGTCTAGACTCTGAAGGCCAGTCTGCTCTAGTGCGAGGTGTAAAACAGGGCAGCCAATGAGAACAGAGATCATTTGCATACAAGTCAAAGGCCATAGGGCTTGGTGTTAAGGGTCCGTGACAGGTAAAGAGCTATTAGTCAAGTCAAGTCAAGCCAGATCCGGGTCCGAGCCCCTAATAAGCAAGCTAACAGCGACAGAGGAAGGGAAAAACTCCCCAAGCTGGAGGGAGAAACCTCAGGAGGAACCAAGGCTCAGAAGGGGAACCCATCCTACTTTGGCAGACGCCATATGGCAATAATAAACAGAAAGACTCTCGGTTTCTGGAGGCGGCATCAGCTAAAAGCTAATAGCTTGGAGTAACATAAATAGCATATGCATATGAAGCATACGAGAACCACGGAGATGGTTCATGGTGGTAGCTGAACTAGTCTGGGAAAGGTGAGGAGGAGACCCCAGCGATGGGTGATTTGGTCAAAGGTACAAGAGGGGCTGGAGTGAGTGGGCCAGAACTTCAGCCAAAAATAAGGCATCAGGACGGATCAGGCTGGATCCAGACACAAGGATGGGACAGGATCGCTGGTATCTCAGGCGTAGCATGTCTAGCTCAACCCAACCAGATGTACTGCTCTCTCCGCAGCGCCTGTAATCTTACATTTGACCTCATTTTCTTGCTTAATGCTCATAACATACAGCTAGATGGGATTAACATCCCAGGAACACAGGCAGGATGTGTGGAGGATCAGAATTAGACCGTTCAGTGAATGTATCAGGATTAGAATTGCAACCCCCAACACAAGCGATAACATTAACACCACCTGCCTAATATTGTGTAGATCCCGCTCATGCTGCTGAAACAGTGTGTTCTGACCCCTTCTGACTGTAATGAAATAACTAGATAATCAGTGTTATTCACTTTACGTGTCGGTGGTGTTAATGTTATGGCTGATCATGTGTATGGAGTGTTAGTGTGTGTACTGTGTTACAGCCCACGTCAGGTCTGTTAAACCTGCACAGTGTTCAAATAGAGCATGTGGGCTGATGAGAGTGAAGCACTGAGGAGCTGCATCATGTGTTTGAAAGGTGTTACACAAATAGACGATGATGTGTTATTATTATTATTATTATTATTATTATTATTATTATTATTATTTGGTGCCACTCGTTTTGTGGTGAAAAGGTCCTGTGCTCAGTTCCTTGCTGGGAGAGTCAGGATCTTCCTAAGTGCATGTTCTCCCCATCCATGGGACCTCCGGTTTCCTCCCACAGTCAAGACATGGAGATGCTAAACTGCCCCCTAGCTGTGACAGTGTGTATGTCCAGGCTGATGAACTGGTGACCTGTCCAGGCTGATTTTCTCTCCACTAACCCCTCCAAAGCTATAATTTACTCCATGCTCTGTTAAAGGGCCCATATCCTACAGTTCCTTTAAGACATATCTCATTTATGTGTAAATGAGCTCTGTTCTGATTGGCCACCTCCTTCAAAAAGCAGGAACGAAATCTTCCTTATAATAGTGTTGATGGGCGGGGCTAAATCAAAGCACACATTTGTTTTTGCGGCATCACAAATAACCTTAATTTAAAACAGGCCTTTTTTGCAAATTAGTTTCCCTAGATGGGCTGTATAGATTGCGAACAGTATGTTTTAACCAGAGATGGGCGAAAAAATTTGAAATATCACCATTATTTTGGCACAGTTTTATATGGATACAGAGGCAGTATGTATTAATATAATGTATATTTAATCATACCATTTAATAAAGTATTTAATAGACTTTAATTTTGGCAAATACATTTGATAACATTGCTTCTGAAGTCCACAAGATGGCGCAAGACCTCATTCTTTTAAATGGGAAGATTTGAGTGAGATGGGTGGCACGGTGGTGTAGTGGTTAGGGTTGTCGCCTCACAGCGAGAAGGTCCTGGGTTCGATCACCAGGTCGGCCACGGGCGCTTTTCTGTGTGGAGTTTGAACTCTCCCCGTGTTCAAGGGTGTTTCCTCCGGGTTCTCCAGTTTCCTCCCACAGTCCAAAGGCTGCAGTAGGCTGACTGGATGCTATAAATTGCCCGTAGGTGTGAATGTGTCTGTCGATGTGTTGCCCTGCGATGGGTTGAGCCTCCTGTCCTGGGTGAACCCCGCCTTAGGCCCACAGTCAGCTGGGATTGGCTCCAGCTTCCCGCGACCCGGAAGAAGCAGTTTAGAAAATGGATGGATTTGAGAGAGATGAGCTGTGTCATGTTCTTTATAAAACATTTCAACCCAAATATCTAGAGAGTATTGTACGGTCACCTCCCATCCCTAGTTTGAACAGTTTTTTTAAAAAGTGTCTTCTAAGATACTGGCTCATTATACACAGATCAGCCATAACATTAACACCACCTGCCTAATATTGAGTAGGTGTTTTAACCCCTTTCTATCAGAGTCAGCATCACTGTTTAAATCACAGTAGCTCTTCTGTGAGATCAGGCCAGCCTTCACTCTCCACGTGCATCAGTGAGCCTTGGGTGCCCATGAGCTTTTCCGAGTTGTCCTTCCTTGGATCACTTATGGTAGGTACTAACTACTGCACACCTGGAACACTCCACATGACCTGCTGTTTTGGAGATGCTCTGACTCAGTTGTCTAGCCATCACAATAAGGCCCTTGTCGAAGTGGCTCAGATCCTTACACTCTTCTTCTTCTTCCTTTCAACTTCAAGAACTGACTGTTCACTTGCTAATTTTACAGCCAGATTTATATTGATATTGGTCATAAAATATTTTCAGAAAAATGATTTGATATAAACAATAAAAAAATAAGCAACAAACACAGCCGTTAACTGTTAAGGAGCGGCAGTTTTATTCCAGCTGCAATCAAATATAGTCGACTCCTTGGATTCTCGAATATTTTCACGGCCAGAATTTAAAGTGCAGAATCATAGATTTTTTTTTTCACAGCTTGTGTAAAAATATTAAATTAAAAGAACGACAAAGAAAGAAAGAAAAAAAAAAAACGGCGAAACTAAATACCGAACTGGACAATGGAGATATGGAGAATACAGTATATAAATATAGAGAACAAGAGGAACTCTCATTTCAACAGATCAGCAGTGATATAAAATCAATCCATCAGGCTTACAACTTACAAAAAAACCCCACAAAAATCATTTCAAAATGCACTACAAGTCGTTGGCAAGGCTAGCATAAAACAAAGGCACAGCAATATTTAGAGGTAAAAATGATCCTTTGCAAAGAGGGACTGCTGCAGCATTCACACAGACAGTAGCTCACGTAGTTGTCATGCTTGCGATTGGTTACCTGTCGACAAAAACAAAAAAAGAGGTGGGAACACATCCAAGATACATGCCCGTACGCCGTAGCGCCACTCTGCTGTACACGCTGTACGGATGCCATGCGCCTGGAGACGGGAATACGGAGTGGAATGCTAACACCTAGCTGTTCTTTCCGAAACGATGGTGGACCATCAGGGACGTTAAGTGCTCGTTTAATGTGGAGTGTGGAATGGACATGACGCGATGAAGCAGTCGTTACGAAACAGAACTTCTTTCACAAAGGATCTTTCTGTAGGCAGCAGACAGGCCTTGGGCCCTGACCCCTGACCCCTGAGTAGCAAACCTGGAGAAGCGTTCTGCCTGGAGGAACTGAGGACTGGCGTCGGACGTTCACTGAATTGCTGCTGTTGCAACAAAACAGCATCTGAGGAATCTGTGTGGGTTGAATGTTAATGTTAACGTAAGAGATTTTATGGACCATGTTTGTTACGAAAACATTTACAAATTTTGCAGATTTTGGAAAATTGTGTAAAAGTTAGGACTGTTAAAAGTTAATTTAATGCTGTAATCACCTTTTCTGGTTCTGACCACTTGGCCCATTTGCAGCAGTGCAGGCTGAAGCTCTGCCGCACTGCTCCATACATTGCTCAGATAGAATCTGCGATTGGTTGCTAATAATTGGGACTGACGGCCCTAAACAGTGTGTTAAGCTGCATTACCTACATAAAACAATCTGATTTATCACGATTAGCTATAAAAAATGTGTTTAGTTGTGATTATAGAAAAAAATAATGTGATAAATTGTGATTAACAACACTAAATGCGATTAATCGTGTTTAATTACAAAATTATGATTAATCGTGGTTGTCTGCTCAATATGATTCATTGTGATTGGCTACACAAAACAATGTAATGAATCGTGATTAATGACACAATATTTTGCAGTTGATCGTAATAATCACACAAAATCTGACTGTGATCTTTTATAACCACAAAGACAAAAAAATGCAGCCAACTGTGATTAACTTCACAAAATAGTCAAATAAATCCTGACCAATTACATGTACATGTGACTGTGATTTTTTTTGACTACAAAAAAATGTATGTGGCTAATTATGATTAATTGCAAAAACAATGCATTTATTGTAAAAATCACACAAAATGAATTTAATGTGATTTTTCTATAACCACAATGCAGTTAATTAGCATTAATTAAACAAAATAATCAAATCAATCATGATTATTTGCATGAAAATGTGATAAATGTGATTTTTTTTCTTTGGCTACAAAAAAGCAATGCAGTTAATCATGATTATAAATGAGACTTTTGACAGCCCAGGTAAAAGGAGCAAAATGTGATTCGTAGTAAAATGTGCTGTCAGCGTTTCAGCTGTTCCTGACTCACAAAAATATGGCTTTCATAAATTTTGAGGACACCAGCTCTCAGCCTACCTGGGATATGACTTGTGGGTGTAAGCACTAGGCCGAAAATCTGCCTTCAGAGTAAAACACAGGTGGAGAAGGAAGAAGGGTCTGATGGGGGGCAAGGTCTATGATCTATGATCTAAGATCTATGGTGGTTCTGTACAGTAAATGAGGTTCATACACTAAAGCCAGACTGCTGGTTTCCAGGCCTCTCATGCTCGGTTTGCTACCCAGAAGAGAGGTTCGTCCCAGGACTAACTTTTCCCAAAAGGCTCCGTCAGTGACTTGCATTCGTATAAGAATCGGCGCCGCGTTCGTTTCTACTTAACCGAAAGGGGAAAAAAGGGCGGCCACTTTTTTTTTTTTTTTTTTTTTGCCACCTATTTTTATCAATTAGTGCAAATAAAATTGTTTCTAGAAAAAAAGTGGTTTTACAGTGGTTCTGTACAAAAAAGAGATGCTGTGTTTTTCCACTACTTTCTTTCTTTTACTTCTTGGCCCGTGACTGCGGACTGTACACATACTTTCCTGACAGTCGTCCTCTGCGTGTTTACTCGCACTATAACGGCGTTTTCGCTCGGCTACCAGGAACTAACAGCTAGCCAAGATGCCCATCTCCAACTGAAGCGGGTGTAGAAAGAGAAAGAGGTGCATGGAGAAAGCTGTGTACACGCACGTATTTACAGCCAGCAGCTCTGTGTAAACAGGACGTCTCCCATAGGGAGCTGCACACTATAGTGAGATACAGACAGGTCAGTGGTGGCTCTGGGCTTATGCTCCCCCTGGTGAAGGAATATACCAGCGTTTTTCCACCCAGTCTCTATCGGCTGCATCCGTATCTTATGATCAATTATCACAGACAATAATCCCAACATGTTTGTCTGGATAAAGAGAACAGAAAACACACTGACTTTACACACACTTATAACGGAAGTCAATGGAGTGATTGACTGCATTGGTTTCTATTAGAAGCAGCAGGCTGTTTATTGTCTACTTGGGTGGGATGACCCAGTGGGAGAATGGGCATCAGCTGACAAGGATGGTTCAATGGTTCGATCTAGATTTATAGTGCCAAAGTTTAGCTTTAGATTTACTATGCCAGAGTTTATATCTAGAGTTTTCTGTGCTAGAGTTTGGATCTAGAGTTACAGAGCCAGAGTTTGGATCTAGATCTACTATGCCAGAGTTTGGATCTAGAGTTACAGAGCCAGAGTAAGGTCTAGATTTACTGTGCCAGAGTAAGGTCTAGATTTACTGTGCCAGAGTTTGGATGTAGAATTACATTGCCAGAGTTTGGATACAGATTTACAGTGCGAGTTTGGATCTAGATCTACTATGCCAGAGTTTAGATCTAGAGATTTCTGTGCCAGAGTTTGGATCTAGATCTACTA
>JBBPDA010000041.1:28007248-28038588 GCA_037974385.1 Arnoldichthys spilopterus | reverse complement strand
TCCAGACTGTAATTCTGTGTGTTTACCTGTGGGGGGGCAGTAATCAGACAGTCCAGACTGTAGTTCTGTGTGTTTACATGTGGGGGGCAGTAATAAGTGTGTTTAAACTGTGGAGTTTGCGGTTCGTCCTTCGCCGTAGTAGTGAATATGGATCAGTGTCTTTATTAGACCTGAACCTTGACGTCGTTGTGTTGAAAATCCTCCAGATACGGCAAAATATATTGTCGCCGCTACTGGGATCACATTTACATTTACAGCATTTGCCAGACGCTCTTACCCAGAGGGATGCACACTGTGCTTTGCAGTCTACACTCTGACTGAAGAATCATGGGACGGATATGGTCCTCCATATAGCTAAACTACCAGGATGCAAACGCAATAAAGGCATTTACTTAGAGCTTATCGGGATTTCGGCAGAAATAGACACCTAGAAGTAGCTGCATGGTAAATTATAAATTGTTAATGTTATAGATCTAACTTTAAAAAAATTTCTAACAGAGATGGGTCATGATTTTCGAAGATCTTCATTAAAATATGAAAAAACGGAACAGTTTATGCGATATATTATCTCAAACATATACTTTCCCTTGTTTCAAGCCATCACCAAGTATACAGGAGGCCCCAAAATATGCAGGAGAGGTCAGTCGAGGACTTTATCTCATATCCATCTTTAATCTTTAATCCACAGAGTCTGAGTGCAGTCAACAAACAATTCGGACTTTAATATCCAGAACGTCTGTAGGACAGTCTCAACCTTCAGTAACGTCCTCAATGTGCTTGGGTCTTTTTGTTTACACGGTGTGGGCTACGTGACACACCTAAACACACTCACAGTACTTTCTATTAGCCAAAGTCCCAGCATGAACCCTGTCATTTCCTCTTTACCAGGCCAGGCTGGTACTGGGAATAAAGGACCACAGACTTAATTACCAGTGTAATCAGATAGAAACAGACTGACCCATCCCTTTCACCTTCCACTGCCTCTTCTCTGAGATCTCGTAGCATTGGCATACAGCCAAAAATCTCGACACGTCGTCACAAAATCATTTTTATGTACATCAGTTCATTTCCACTGTACAGAAGAAACCAACCTGAAACAGACTGTGTGCCAATCAGTGTTGAGGGCCTGGAGGTACTGCTCATCGTAGATGCGCTGTCTGCATCCCGCACACACAGGCAAGCTTCCACCAGCTGTCGAACACAAAAAAACAAGTCACAGTGTTGTCTGGCTGTAAATGTATTCATTGTAATTGATTATAGCAATATACGTAATAATACACAAACAGCACGGTTGAGCTGTCTCGAATAAATAAATAAATAAATAAACAAATAAACAAATATAATATTAATATTAATAATATGGATTAATTAAAAGAAAAAAGAAATATCAAAATAAATGTTTTTATAAATAAATAAACAATTTAAAATCTTTTTTCTCGATGCTTAGTGACTATTAAAACAAATTCTAATCGCAAACAGTGAATCCACAGTCAATTTTAACAACTTGCTCTGCAATCTCTGGACTCTCCACAAGGGGGAGATGCACTTAAGTTTCTTTTCTGGACCTCACTGAAAGGGAGGAAAACCACACCAGCTGGTAATGTGTATTTGCACACTAAGTCGAGGTGCATATGAAGAAAAAAAAATTGTTTAACGAGGTCCACGCATCCAATAGGCTACTGAGATCACTTACTGAACGGCTAAAAACAGCATTAAATACGTCTCAAAAGCTGACTTTTCGTCCTAAGAACAACTAAACACTTCGGCTGCGTCCCAAACCACACATTTATACACTTTACATACATTACTGACTGCATTTCTAATGGCTGTGTAGTCTTTTTACACACTAGTTAGGCTTGCAGTATTCAGTTTGGGACTGAGCCTTCGTCATTTTTAATTCTCCTCTGCATGGTTCACCAGTCTCAACGTATTTGGTCCAAAATTCCACACCACTAAAAAAAGATTTCACACTGTAAACGAACCAAATCACTGTTGGCTGAATCGTCCAAGGCATCTTTCACAACTTTTGGCATTTTCCACACTCGATCCATAATCGCACACACACACACACGCGGCTGACACGCAGATACACTCAAGAGCATCACATATGCAACAAAAAATGCCAGTATTAAAAGCAATACTGCTACCTGCTGTTGCACCTACACAGTAACTGGCGCAGGATTGTTCGTGGCATTATCGTATGTGTATAAATAACACATTATTAATGTTTTAAAATATCACAGTTATCATCAATACCGGTAATATTGCAACACCCCTAGTTTAGACCAAACTGAAAAGTCTGATGGTCTGGACTTGTGTCTGATCTGGACTTGTGTCTGATTGGTTAGGACATAAAAGCCGATCATTGATTTTTCCTGTAATTGGTGATTTACTATACAGTGATCACCCATAACATTAACACCACCTGCCTAATACTGAGTAGGTCCCTCCTACTGCTGAAACAGCTCTGACTGTGGTGCACTGTGTGTTCTCAACCCTTTCTATCAGAGTCAGCGTTCATTTCTAAACCACAGTGGTTCTTCTGTGGGATCGGACCATATGGGCTAGCTTTCACACCCCACATGCATCAGTGAGCCTTGGGTGCACATGACCCCTTTGCTGTTTCACTAGTCCTTCCTTGGATCACTTTTGGTAGGTACTAACTACTGCAAACCTGAAACACTCCACAAGACCTGCTGTGTTGGGGATGCTCTGATTCAGTTGTGTACATCTGATTTAGGGCCTCAGATCCTAACGCTCTATCATTTTTCTTGCTTAAAGCACATCAGCTTTAATGGCTGACTGTTCATTTGCTGCCTAATATATCCCACCCTCCTGTCCCACCATGTTTGGTGTGCATGTGGTTTGACATGCGTGAGCATGATGGTGGCCTCTTCACAGAGTAGTGGGACAGTTAAACGCCTGTTGGGAGGAACTATGTGTGTGTGTGTGTGTGTGTGTGTATCAGTCAGCTGGTGGTCCTTCATCAGTGACATTCTGCGACATTCTCTTTTTCCAGACATCCATTCTATTACACACACACAAACACACTCAGTTATAATCAGCCCCCTTATGCAGCTCTAGAACACTCATTCTCACATGAGAACCGAGTGTGGAACCCGTTTGTCTAAGCCGCCACAGCAGGTCCTCAGTCTGACACTTACTCAGCATGTCAGGAGATCTGTGTGTGCGTGTGCGTGTGTGTGTGTGTGCAGCAGCAACACACTCCATACAACAGTATGGGAGGAAAAAAGCTGCAAACAGCTACAATGCTTATCCAAAAGAAGTAAAGAAAGAAAAAAAGAAAGAAAGAGAGAAAAAAGAGAGAAAGAAAGAAAATTTGACAAAGAGAAAAATAATTTAAACAGAAAGGGAAAAAAGAAAGAAAGAAAGAAAGAAAGAAAGAAATTAAAATGTATAAACTGACCACAGAAAGAAAGAAAAAAATTAAAAGAATGAAAGAGTAAAAAACAATAAAAAGAAATAACATGGAGAAGAAATAGAGAAAGAAAGAAAGAAAGAAAGAATGAAGGAAAGAAAAAAGAAAGAAAGAAGGAAAGAAAGACAGAAAGAAAGAAGAAAAGAAAGAAAGAAGAAAAGAAAGAAAAAAAGAAAGACAGAAAGAAAGAAAGAAAGAAAGAAAGAAAGAAAGAAAGAAAGAAAGAAAGAAAGAAAGATAGAAAAACCCAAACATACTGAGCACTCAGGTAGCCCACCCCTGTGAGGTGGGCTGCATCTTTCCCGCACCACCCTGACCGACCCCACGCCCCCCCCCCACTCTTCCAGACCCCGTCAGCTTTCAGGCGTGTGTCTGGTTCTGGCTCGGCCCAGCACTGAATGCGTCCCCTCCCCCCATCCTCCTGTAGAAGCGACCTCTATTCTGGCTGCACCCCTGCTCTGAATGGAAAGTGCGGTCAAGAAGCCGACAGCCACTGAACACCCACCTTCGTCCTCTCCCATGCGTTCGTCCTTCCAGGTGCAGCACAGCAGCATCAACCTCATTCACCCTCCGCTCGGGAGCTCCGCACAGAGCCTAGCGTACAGATGCAGTGAGGGAACCGTGTGCAGTTCCAGTCCGTGCCGCTCCCTCCGCTCTCCTGTAGAGAGCCCCCGCTGGAGACACTGCGGTTACTGATCAGCGCAGGGTCGAGTCTGCAACGGGGCACGAGCGGGTTGTTTCCCCCACCCGTATACCGGCAAGACCTGCCTGGGAGTAGGATTGGGCGTCGTGCTATGTGATTGGCTGAAAATTCATTACGAGGGGCAGAGCGCTGCTCTGATTGGGTAATTTTACTTCGACTGCTACGCTTCAATTGGTCTGTAATTCATATTCGCAAGCAGTCCGACGTTTCGGCCAATCAACGTGCAGAAGGCGAGGCTTGTTTAAATACGGGTGGGCAGAAAGCTTCGTGTTGGCCAACAGCACACGATCCCTGGGAAGTGCCTGGAAAGCAACGCATGCGCAGTGTAGTATAAATGGTATGGCGTTAGTTTTGATTGCAGGCTGAGATAGGGATCTTGGTATTTCATTCTTCAGTGAAGTTGTTGATATTTCATCTTGTTTTTGGAGTCAGCTGTCCTCTTTTTAGACCGAAAGTAAGGAGAAGACACAATTCTCAATTTTGTTCATTGTTTGGTCCCACATTAATTGGGATTTTGGACTTGTTTGCATTATTATGGGATATTTAGGGATGGGATGTGGAGAAAAGATATATAACTATGTTGTCCTACTCAGCTGGAATTTAATGCAGTTTTCAGGTTTATATATATGTATATATAATAACTCAAGTTCTGGAGATATGGAATATATAAGGCAGCAAGTGAACAGTCAGTTCTTGAAGTTGGTGTGCTGGAAAAATGGACGATCTCAGCCACTTTGACAAGGGCCTTGCTGTAATGCCTAGACAAGTGCAAGCACCTCCAAAACGGCAGGTCTTGTGGAGTGTTCCAGGTGTGCAGTAGTTAGCTACCAAACGTTATTAACTGGTGAATTGGCGACATGGTCATGGGCACCCAAGGCTCACTGATGCACGCGGGGAGGGAAGGCTAGCCTGTGTGATGGAAAAAGGTCGGAACACAGTGCACCACAGTCAAAGCTGTTTCAGCAGCATGAGTGACCTACGTAATATTGGGCAGGTGGTGATAATGTTATGGCTGATCAGTGTGTTCTTCTTCTGCACAAACCTGTCAGCACTCAGATCTGTGTAAGAGTGTGTGTTGACTCTGTTCTCTGTTAACAATGCTTGTGAAAACTGCGTAAGGCTCCGTTATGACCAGAAATGATGCAAGGCAAGCGTTTTTCTTTTTTCCCGAAACGTTTTTATTTCGTTTCCACTGAAGCAGTTAAAAAAAAAAAGCCGGGTTCTCCGCGGGGAACAAGTCAAATGTGCGTCGTGGAAAAAGTGCAGTACCCCCACCCCTTTATTTTAAATAAGATGGACATCCCACGGCACAAAAGACACTGTAAGACCTGGTCAGGCTCACAAGCAGTTCAAATACAGCACCAGGTAGGAGGAGCTCAGGTAAAGTGTCGTTTTGAACTCGAGACAGTACAGTTTACCAGTTAACGTGGTGGAAAAAAAAAATAAAAAGGACAACTCGTTTAATAATGGATCGGTAATACATCGGCTAGTGAGGCTTACTAAGAGATAAAGTACACTCATACACCAGCATCGGGGGGTGAAACACACACACAGGCACACACACAGGCACACACACACACATAGGCGTTCTCTGACACACAACTCACATCTTTAAAAAAATCTTATACAGTATTACAAATTTCCACAGTGACTAAAATGCATAAGCTACTGAAAGCAAAATAATAATAATAAAAAAAAACAATAGTTATTGTCATATCGTGTGTACAAACTTGGTAATAATGTAGAAAAGTCAAGTTCAAATGGTGCAAACAGAACAACAACAAAGCAACTTAACCTGTTGTTAAATGATCCAACATACTGTATATGATATATAATAACTAATTTAGATGGTTAAACTTTCTGAAACGAAGCCACGGAAGCACCTGGTCCCCAAAATTGGGGGAATGAAATATGCATTTCTTTATGTTTTTTTATTATTTTTTTAGGTTCAAAATTAGCCCACGCTATTATTTCTTATGCCACATATGTCAAACGGCACAAACAGGGAAGAAAACAACATAGGATAATCTTAAAATATACTAAAAGTGACATAATCAGAGCAGAGCTGCTCTTCATACTCAACAAAACTGGCAAGACTGACCATGAGGACAATGTGGGTCAAGGTACATGGGGTCACACTACTGAGGTCCTTTAATTTGGGGGTTTGTAACTAAAATAGGCATGTTCATGTAGGATCATGGTGGTTTTGCTAGCAATAGTCCATGCTGGGTTTTGCAGTCATACAGCCTGTATTCATCATAGCATGTCCTCATCTAATGGATGAGGTTCAGAGTGGGTTTGGTGTGTCAGGACTTGTTACAGTGGTGGTGAATGGAACCTCGTTCGTCTCGTTCCTCTAAAAGCTCTCTCACACATGAAGATTCAGCCTGATGCCTGAGACATTGCCCTACCAGACTCTGGAGAAGCTTTTGGGCCTAAAACATGAACCCATTCATGGTGGAGAGGCACATGCAGGGGGTGCCAAGGAGAAAAAGTCCCCCAAAAGGATTTAGAACAGATTCCATTTTTACCATCATCAACAGCCCATAGAAACGCTCAGAGGCACATAGAACTTCACTGAGGAGTTGGAAAGGAGATAAAATGGCTATATTTAGATTGGAGACGTGATGTCTAGTTCCATTCACCCCCCGATGTAAAGAAATCCCAGGCTGAACCAATTTAACACCAAACGCACTCTGGATGAATGTGCTTACACTGAATTATGAAAATGTGGGCGGTCTCATTACTTTAATAGCTTGTGAAGTTTGTTAGCTGACTGTATTACGATGTTTACCAGCTAACTAGACCAAAAACGAGGGCGTGATAAAGAGAGTGTTAAATCAGGACCATATTCTCGAATGGGACAGCTTCCCTTTCATGTACAAAATTGCATCCAAACCCCAACGCCAATAAAGAGCCACATCTTGGAATCGAAAAGGCCAAAGTTTATCAGCAGAATGACAGATGTCTAATGCAAAAGCAACAAACCACTCCCATGATACACCGTGGTCTGCCGACCACCGCCATCACTACCCGGAGGGGAAATATCATGACTTCAGGCCTTAGTTAAAGGGACAACATCTAAATGGTAAGAGGTGCCCCAGAATACACAACTATGACAGCTAATGAACCTGGTGCTTTGCCAGTTTGTCCAAATCTACAAGAAAAAACAGCAACATGTTGGAACATGTCACATAAACGACTGCAGTTTTGATCTGCGTCTTCTCACAAACACCATTCCCCTCACTCTTTCTCTCTCTCTGGGCTTTCCTTAGTATTCGTAAAACATATTTCCTGTCGGTATAAAACATATTTGTACATGGTGGGATTTCTTCGCATATCAAATGTACATTCTAGATCATGCAGTAGCACCATTGTTTCTTGAGGTCACTTCACATCTCAAGAGATCGCTCATTTTCTTCTCCTGCCGCAGTATTTGCCTTGGCACCCCACGCCACCTGCGGAGAAAGGCCACAGTTAAAATCAGTGTGAATGAATCGGTGAAAGGGAACGTCATGAAGCCCCTCAAACAGCTCAAACTATACGTTTGGCCTTTAGATTCGAATTCCCTTTTTTGCATGTGTATAGTATGTACTTTGTACGCCATAAAATTAAACAGGTGTTTTTTTTTACTGTGCCTTTAACATATATATTAACACTGTACGGCCAAAAGTATGCGGACCCTCATAAATGCTTGAGTTCAGGTGTTTAAGCCTTTATCCCATTGCTAACTGGTGTATAGAATCAAACACTGGCAGTAGAACAAGTCATATTGAAGAGCTCTGTGACTTCAAACCGTGCTGCCATAGGATGACACCATGGCCACATTTCACCGTCTGTTTGTGCACTGTTAGATCTGCCCCGACCAACTGTAAGTACTAGTATTATTAAATGGATTCATCTAGGAGCAACAACCATGCACAGAGTTGGGCCTGCCGTAGGTATTCTGTGCTGCATCGCTTAGTACAGAGTTCCAAGCAACATCAGCACAAGAACTGTATGCGAGGAGCTTCATGAAATGGATTTCTGTTGTCAAGCAGCTACGCACAAGCCTAAGATCACTATAGGCAATACTGAGCATTGGTTGGAGTGGTGTGAAAGATGTCACAAGTGGACCCTGAAGCAGTGGAAACATGTTCTCCAGAGCGAATGATGACCCTTCACTATATGGCAGTATAATGGTCCAACCTGAAGATACCAGGAGAACGTTTCTTACCAGAAGGCATAGTGCCAACAGTAAAGTTTGGTAGAGGGGGAATAATGGGGCATGGCTGTTTTTCAGGGTTTGGGCCCTTTAGTTACAGTGACAGGCAATGTTAATGCCATTTTACACAATGATATGCTTCCAACTTTGTGGCAACAGTTTGGAGAAGACCCTTTTTCTGTTTACTCAGTAACCAAGGCTGATTGAGTCTAAGGGTTTAAAAAAAGTCATGTAGAAATTACACAAAATATGAATTCACAAGAATAGGGTTTATGGGCCTAACTTCTCTCACAAGACTGCTGGATCACTTTCGTGCAAAAGCAGGCCAGGAGAGAAGGGAGGGATGAATATACAGTAGGGATTAGTTCAATCTGAGTTCCAGACTTCCTGACTTCCCAAAGATGTGGTGTGCTGAAACAGACAAAGAGAAAGAGGGATGGATAGCGATTGATCTCCTCATAGTCTTACCTCTGTAGCCACTGCCCAGGAATCCCTGCAGTGCTCCATATTTGGCTGCTTTAGCTGGAAGACAATGGAAGAAATGTTACTTTTTCATGAAATGTTCATTATAGTCAAAACCAGTATTTCATTCAGGGCCACATTTTTGGATTTTCTGCCCAATTTACTCACCTCCAGCTCAACTCACTAGCTAGGACTCCCATAATCACATCAAACCACCAACACTGTGAGCAGGTGCTTCTATAGAGTCATGCAAAGCTCCACCCACATCTTTTTGAAGTGCCGCTAACACAACTTGCAGCATAACACGCTTGGAGAATCCTAACCGCTAACTGTGCTATGTAAGCTAAGAGTAGCCTGTGCTGGCTTAGTGTGATTGGTGGAGAGGGAGGACCATTTTGCTCACCCAGAGAGAGAGAGAGAGAGAGAGAGAGAAAGAGAGTATGGATGGAACCATTAGGGATCAAACTCATGACCTCCCGATGAGCCAGCACATTGGCGGAACTTGGGAGCCTCAACGAATTCAGTTCTAATGACCAGATTGATTCATTTTTCTGAGGCTAAATAAAGATATTGTGAGACAGAGCTGGAGGACATGTTTGGTAATTAGAACTATGTCTCTACATAATTTGAAAACGCCAGTTGTTCTTTACACTGCTTTGAAAGTTCATGATGAATGGATCAGCAGATATGGTCCAAAAATGTATTATTACTTAATTTTAATGTTTCAGTTTTTTGTTTTGGAGAATTTTACAGAAGTCCCAAAATGTTAGACTGCTTCTCTATTTGGCCCGTATATACAGCCTGGCTTTGGCAACCATACAGCATTATGGAAATCCGGAGATGATGAACGCGTACTTACGACAGTTCTGAGGCTTAGAGTAAAAAGAGGTACACCACGTACCTTGCTGTGGTGTCAGCCCTGCTCCATATCCTCCTGAAACAGAGAAAGATCAAGAGCTTTAGTGACTCACATGATTACACTGGGGGGGTTGGGGGGGTTAATAAGATCTGCATCTACAGCATATTTCATATTTCCAATTATTTATATATATATTTAATTTGTATTTTTATAAAAAAAACTGTTTTTATTTTTGCAAAAATGTCAAAAAAAATTTACATTTTTAAAACTTTAGTTACCTTGCTGCCTTAAAATTTTTATATTTAATGTTAACATAATAAAACACCACAAAATTTAATTTCACTTAATTTCAGGGAGTGAATTAATAAGACCTGCACGCACAGCATATTTCATATTTCCAGTCATATATATATATATATATATATATTATATATATATATATATAAAATCATATATTTAATTTCTATAAAAATTATTTTATATTTGTGCAAAAAAAATTAAAAATCAGAACTTTTTTGTTAAATCAAGTTACCTCGCTGCCTTGATATTATTAAGGAACATAAAACAAAACAATTAATTCCTGTTAAATCAAAATATTAAGGCAACGAGGTCATTCCCCCTTTTGTTTTTTCCAGTGTATACAAAAAATGGTATCACAGTTCTGCTGGTGGTTTTATCTAATCTAACTTGTTTATAAACCTCAGAAAAATGAAATATGCCGATACATCATGAAAAATGTGTTATTTTTACACACCCCTATCTGTGAGTAAGCAAGTAGAGGAGGGTTGGTTTCCTGCTTACTAGGAACCTGTCTGGACCAAGAATGCCTTTGAACTCGGTGAACGTCGCCAGAGAAGATGACAATAGACAATGCTGTTTGTGATATCGGACGTGGGTGAGGTTTCACATTAACGTGACAAATTGCACTGTCCACAGTGAAACACACTTTGCTGTTTGCTATGCAAAATCATAAGGCCCCTCATGCAAAGCCGTATTCAGCTTAAGTCCATCACAATTCAGCCATTCATGGGCCGGTCACATGTTCCCATGGGTTCCCATGATGATCAGTGGCTTTTTTTTTTTTAGCTCGGCGCTTGTGGGCGAGTGATAATGTTCAGAAGAAGCAATAGAAAATGAAAAGCATACACCAATCAGCCATAACATTAACACCACCTGCCTAATATTGAGTAGGTCCTGCTATAATAGCTCTGACTGTGGTGCACTGTGTGTTCTGACCCCTTTCTATCAGAGTCAGCATTCACTTTTTAAACTACAGTAGCTCTTTTGTGGGATCAGATCAGATGGTCTAACCTTCACGTTCATCACTTAGCATTGGGTCCCCATGACCCTGTTGCCAATTCATCCTTTTTCGGTATTGCATACCTGGAACACTCCACAAGACCTGCTGTTTTGAAGATGCTCTGACTATGTCTAACCATCAAAATAAGGCTCAGATGGTCCATTTTTCCTGCTTCAAGTACATCGACTTCATGAACTTTCTGTTTAATTGCTGCCTAATATATCCCACCCCCCTGACAGGTTCCATTGTAATGAAATAATTAGACAATCAATGTTATTCACATGACCTGTTAGTGGTGTTAATGTTATGGCTGATCGTTGTGTGTGGGTAAAAGGTGCCACAATGAAACCTGTACATGGTCTTTTATATGTGCTATAAGAGTCAAAGATTCCTTGTGGTTTACAGAAAAATGAGCTCTTGAGAAGTTAGTGGCACATTTATTTTCAGCAGTACTGTTACATTTTGCTGTTTGATGTTTCGCAGCAGCAGCAGTGGGATCTCCATGATAATTTGAATCATGGCCACATTGTTTGCTTTTGGTTGTTGCTGTTTCCTAAAAACATGAAAGCCCAACATCCAGCACACAGAGAGAAAGGAAAAGAGTCTTCACAAATACCTAAACAGGTATCTCCAACCCTGCTACTGCTGAGACAGCTTGTATCTCCATAGAAAAGCACTGATCGGTAGAATGCGCCACACATGAAGGTCACCATTCCCATTTGTGATCCAGAACTAATCCTCCAGCATCCTGACCTCACTAATGCTCTTCTGCAATCAAACCCTCACAGCAATGTTCCAGCATCAGTTCCTGACCTCACTAATGCTCTTAATCTGCAATCAAACCCTCACAGCAATGTTCCAGCATCAGTTCCTGACCTCACTAATGCTCTTAATCTGCAATCAAACCCTCACAGCAATGTTCCAGCATCAGTACCTGACCTCACTAATGCTCTTCTGCAATCAAACCCTCACAGCAATGTTCCAGCATCAGTACCTGACCTCACTAATGCTCTTCTGCAATCAAACCCTCACAGCAATGTTCCAGCATCTAGTGCCCTTCCCTCAAGTGTTAAGGCAACAACTCCTCACACAGGTCATGTACTATAACTTAGTTCTATTACTGATCAAGCACCAGAATAAGGTTCTAAAGAGCAGTAGCAGGACTGAAGATACTTATAACAGAATGTGAGGCAGCTAAAATACCGCAAACAATTTTTAAACTGGCAATAACGTTTGACCATCTCTGTTTCTTTCTCTCTCTGTTAGCTGTGGAACAGAGCTGACGTGAGGCTTTCTGTTGGTGTTACCTGTCATCTTGCAATATGGCCTTAGTCCCAGTCCTACTCCAGAACAAACACACTTAATCTTACAGTAAAGCCTTACAGCCTTAACATCTTCAGATAAAGGGAAACAGTGGTGGTGAATGGAACCAGACATCTGGTTCTTCTAAAAGCTCCTTCACAAAAGTTCTTCCATGAAATGGTAATGAAGATGCAGCCTGATGCACAAGACGTTGTTCTACCAGAGTTTGGAGAAGCTTTTGGGCATAAACCTATTCATTCTTTATGAGATCAAACAGTTCCCCAAAGTGATTTAGTTCACATTCACTATTTTTCCTTTATCAGCAGAAGACACATGGAGCTTCACTGGGGGGATTTGGAGGGAGAATAATATGGCAATATTTGTGTTGGAGATGTGACGTCTGGTTCCATTCACCACCACCGTACAGAAATCCCAGTCTGAACCATTTCACACCAAACCCACGTGTTATATATAGTTACTTTTGCAATCGGGAACATGTTTTAAGCCATTGCTTTGCCTTTATTAGACAAAAGCTGCAGCTAGATGGGCTTGCCACTGCAAGTCAGGCCACAGACCCTCTTATCTGTCTCTATGAAAAATGGCCCTGTTATGTTTTCTGTGTGCTGTGTTGTCATTGATCTATGGTGCATGGTCACACCCTCAGGAGTCATGAGACACAAAAACAAATGAAACCCTGAAACCCATGCAACAACCCAACTGGACATTCTGTAGCTGACCTCCAGATCTACACACAGGACCTTGTGTCCTTGAACAAGGCTGATGCTCAGTAACTCATCCCAAATATGTAACATTCATAACACTCGTAACACTCATGCTGTAACATCCTTACATAACATCCCAACATGTAACATCCTATTTCCAAATGAGAAATGAGTGTGAGTGCTATAAAACACAGCAATTTTTATTTTTATTCATTATTTATATTTTATTTAAACATTTATTGCATGTTAGGCCTAACTTTGTGTCAGGTCTGATTTCACCTTGCCTCTGTTCTTACTTAACCAGCTAATGTTAATCTTAGTTTGATCAGAGTCTGCATTTTCTGTCTCACAGCAGTGGATTTTGTTTTATCCAGATTACATCACCCTGGCAATTGATGGTGCAGGCCTGATTTGCTTTAGAGAAGGTTACTCCGGGATTTTGGATCCAAAGCAGACCAATCAGGCATGACCTTCTGACCAATCAGGGGCAGTCTTCAGACCAATCAGGGACAGCCTTCTAAACAAACAGTGGCAGCCTTCTGACCAATCAGGGACAGCTGTAGAACAATCAGGGACAGCCTTTTGAACAATCGTGGACAGCCGTCTGACCAATTATGGAAAGCCTCTTAAACAATCAGTTGCAGCCTTCTGACCAATCAGTGGCAGCCTTCTGACCAATCAATCAGAAATAGTCTTTTGAACAATCAGGGGCAGCCCTCTGACCAATCAGGGACAGCCTTCTAACCAAGAAAGTATAACCATCTGACAAATCAGAAACACTTTTCTGACCAGTCCGTGTCAGCCTCCTGACCAATCAGAGACAACCTTGATGGAACTGGAGCCTAACATAAATAAAATATTGTTGATGTTCTCACCTGGATAAGCCTGTGGGAACCCTCCATAACCCCCTGGAGCAATGCCACCTGTAATTGGAAAAGATGTAGAGCTCAAACATGGCAAAACAGTGTTTTCTCACAGTGTAAGTGTGTTTCTGGCTCAGTCCCACGTTCAGCATGTATGAACATGCTTAGAGAATGAATGCATTCAGATGAAACAGTTGGAGCCATTTGTAATGAATTTCAAAACAGCCCAGTTTTGTCACGCACAGTGTTTTTTGAGAGCATGGTGTGACACTTCGAGAGCTGTTTTTTGGAATCAGCCAGCTCCATTGTTGATCCCTGTGGCAGAATTCTCCGCGGAATCAGAGTATTGTGGCTAAAAAGAGAGTTGGATTCTCTATTTTCTGCTGTGTTTGCATGTTGTCAGGGTTGTCGTCAATAATACAAAGGGCAAAAACTCCACAGGGCCAGTGGGATTACTGCTGCATGTGAGGGTGTCTGCTCCAGACTAGCGAGAAGATGGTGTGCTGCAAGTAGAATGATGCACTTTAGGTGTCCTAGTCTCTCAGTGGATGTTGAATCCACTCACCTAGAAGTTCTTCACAACAGTGGCTCTCAGGGCATCCTAGATGATCCACATTTTTGCTTCCAGCTTCCAAAACAGCAAAAATGTGGACCATCTTCTGAGCCCTGAGGACCAGGTTGAGTCCGGTTGATTTAGAGAACTCTATAGAAACCACTCAATTGAAACCTCCTCGAAGGAAGCAAAAGTGGTTCTTCTGTGGTGGTTTTCCCCCTAGACCTTTTTTTTAGGTCAGGTGGTAGACCCTTCAAAGCTTGTGGTGTTGATTAGCTCACCCAGATCCCATACAGATTGCATTGCAGTGCCTGCAGCTGGAAACAAATGGCCTTAACATGAGAGTGTATCAGAGCAATCATGGGGACTTTCATACAGACTGAAGTCACGCAAAATAGGGTGGTACTCCACATGACAGGACACGGATGCTGATTGGACTATGATATTCAGAGGAGGGACGAACTATCAAGAACCATCACAACTAATGTAACACTGTGGTAGAATGGGATAGAAATATTACACCTCTTTTCTCCTGTGATGGGACGTCGTCCACCCCTGCCTGAGAAGCAAACTGGCTCTGCTAAATACTGTTCAGACTGTAAAATCTAAGAGAAAGTTAAATTTAACTTACTAGGGTTTGAAAATTGCTGTGAAAATGCTTATGTTAAACAACCAGAAGGGAGAGCTCTCGCTAGTTTCTTTAGTGATAGAACGGTACAGCTTAGTTCCCTGAACTAAGGTTTCATGCTGGGTTTGGGCCAGTGCAAAATCAGCACTAGATAGGAGACGGTAGGTGTGCCCAATTTGTTCAAAATGGATAAATTACATAGGATCAAATTGAGAAATCTTTTACATGCCTTTGAAATGAAAATATGAATAGCTAGTTACATCAGTTATGCCGGTTTTGCTGGACCAATCAATGAGCTCGGCCTAAATATGACATCCGTGAGTAGCCACAACAATAATATTTGTTGTATTTAAAATTTTGTTTGGTTAATTATCTAGAATTGTTAATAATGTAACAGCAGTACCACCACAGGCCACTGGGGGGCTCGCAGCTTGCAGACTGAATACCATTGCTGTACTTCATTTTTGAGTGTACACCATGCTAGGTGATAGACCTGGACCTGCTGGATCGGTTCTAAGTACCCTTTTGGAATACAGAGGGTCTGAGTATTGGAATCCCATATGGTCCATGCTTTTATATGCATTAAATGCCTGTTCTCACCTGGTTGATATCCAGTGCCCAAAGAGCCATAGCCTATGGGGTATACAAGAGCAGAGAGAACAACATCAGAACAGGCTTAAGAAACGATATGTGAGAACAACGAAACTCAGAAGTGTGCTTTCCTTATCAGAGATCCTCTATCTCCCACCCCATGCCTCTAGGGGATCCCACTGTGTACAACACCGCTGCTTAATTTAGCAGAGGCCGTTAGAAATTAAGCTTCTAACAGTAAAGCCCCATCCATGGGGAGTTGCCACATCCTGGCATTTCCGCTTTTTCAACTTGGGTCAGTAGCCTAGAGCAAGCTTCGACTGGATCTGTCCAGCTCACGTGGAGCTAATTTAGTCACTGTGACTGCTGCAAATTTTTTTGCAGCACATTATGTGTCAAAATTTGATTCCTGGTTTAAGTAATAATTAAATAAAGCTGCTGTACCTGGTTTGGGCGCTTTACTCCCAGCTCCAAGGCCAACACCTGTGGGATACCTCACACCTAAAATACATGAGATCATGAAGATTGAAATACATACCAAACATACAGTATATAACATTTCCAAAAGTATTGAGATGGGCTTAGCTGCTTTAACACGCCCTCATTGCTGACAATGGTGTTCTCCATAGAAAAGCACTGACCAATAGAACGGGACACACATGAGGCCTAAAGGTCAACACAGTTGCTTGTTGGCTAGTGGGGTATTAATCCCCCCAAAATTGGGCTGCAGAGTTTTGATGGAACTCCATCCAGCACCTTTGGGATGACGATTGTGATCAAAAAAATATTCCCCCAGCATCCGAACCTGATCTCACTAAGGCGCCAGCCTACAATCAAATCCTAACGCCAGTGTTCCAGCATCAGTATCTGACCTCACTATTGCTCTAAACCTGCAATCGAACCCTCACAGCATTGGGGACAGTAAACTGCTACAGATTCGCCCAAAGTTGCCCCTATACAGGAAACTGAAGTGACTGGCATTTCCTGAATAACAGTCACATCGGGCCGGGATGTTCCTAGGAAGATGTTCTGATGTCACTGATGCCTATGGGACACATGGCTACATCTCTGTCTCATTAGGTCTCATTAGGTCATTTTTTCTACACCTTGTGTAACATATTTAACCCTTCAGCTGGGAAGGTTTTTTTTAACAGTTTTACTTGTTACTGTGTGAATGTTTTGCTCTTGCTCCAGCATTACACACTAAAACTCTTGAACTGTCCTCAAAGAGCCCCAGAGCCACAGAGCAGCAGATCCAGAGCACCAGTTTTAGGCCAGTGAGAATATAGACAGAGAGTGCCCAACTCTACCCGTTACAAATCTAAAGATTTTATGACACTAGTGCTGTATTATTACAGTTTTACGTCACACATTTATCAGAAAATTTAAAACCACTGAAGAAACTAATAAAGTGTTGGCACCCTGGTGAACGGTGGGGGGGTGCTGTTGTAAAAGTTTTTTTTTTTTTTTTAGTTTTTTTTTTTTTACTTTTGCGTTTACTTATTTGACTTTTTTTCCGGCAAATTTGTTTCACTTGTCGCTTCACGACAAAAAGTGAGCGTGTGTTTCTCAGTTGCGTGTGTTCTGCTCTGGAGTGAACTGCACTGCGTTGGCTGTGTCGTGTGTTCTGTGTGATTTATCCATTGATCCACGTTTAAATGTAAAACAGTGAAAATATAAAGCTCTGAGTGTAAAGACGACGGCGTATCCACTGTAATACTGAACTGACATTAACTTCTGTTCTTGCGCGGAGAGTTAGAACATGTTAAAACATTCAGCGTTCCAAATCAAAGTAGCATGATGTTATGCTTCAGGGTAAAGTGGCTAACAGCACAGACGTGTAATGCTATGTGCTAAAGGGTTAATCTGCCATGTCCACTTATAACATTTGTCATTTTTGTTATAATTTACATCTACATGAGTCTGCATTGCTCAGAATTCACCAGGCAGTTGCTATCACTGTGCCTTTAAGACCTGCCTTTTGATTGGCTACGCTGTGTTGCGCCTTATTCAGAAAGCTTTCCAGATTGAAACACTAACTTTAACACATAACTTAACACATTTTAGTTTTCCCACATGAACTGTGGGTCTGTTACATTGCTGACATGTTAATAATGGCTACGTACTACATCAGACTCGCTCATTTAAATTTATTTAATATGTGGTTTATCATGATACAGGCACCTTAACGTCTGTTTATTATTTTATTGCTTATGTTGTATTTCCTTTGATATTATTTTGTCTAAAAAATTTTTTTTTATTATTGTGTTGATCTTTATTACTTGAAAGATAATATTAATATTATTTATTCTTATTTCCCTTTCTTTAAAAATGGGACAAATTGCTATAATAATAACACGAATAATTGTTGTTGTCGTGGCTGCTGCTGCTTGGCCACAGTGCACTGTTAAAGTGTCATATGAGGAAACAGGCCTGATGGTGTATTACCTGTTCCTACTCCTCCAACTCCAGTGACATCACCTGGTCCTCCCACACCTGATGGAAAACAAAGCACATTTGCATGTTGGTTATAATGGACATTGACCCTAAAGCATTTCCCAGTCCTTACGATCCTTGCTCTCGCTGAACTGGCATCAAATTGAACTTTTTTAAAAGCCTCTGACAGTGTCGTGAACACTCACTTCAGCCCCAAACACATGACAACACAACCCATACATCATCACTATTTCACTGGGATTATGAGCTTAGAAGGAAATAACGGGTTAGTGAGGAGGTTATACCTGGTGCTTTAAGGGGCTTGGCGCCTGGCAGGACTCCGGTACCGGTTCCTGCTGGTGCAAGTCCACCATAAGGACCTGAGTGAGGGAGAGGCTTCTATTATTGCTCATGCAGTCTTGGCCTAACCTATCACATGCTTTAAAGCTATTGCTTACCATAGCCAGCATATGGAATCGCACCACCAGGGCCTGTGGAGATGATCAGGGTCAGTTCATGAAGGTCTTCAGTTCATGGTTACAATAAGAGACACGTTTTGAAAGTCTTACCCACTCCGCCGGTCTTAGGAGGTTTAGCAACTGCACCTGGAAGGTTTAGAGGAAGACACTTGTAAACAAATGATGGATTTTAAAATAACTAATATTTAATGCAAGGCCATCTAGTGGCATCTGATAGTATTGCATCATTAAAAATAGGGTAGCAACTGAAGATATCTGGTGACCTCTAGTGGCCAGAAAGACATGTTGCACACAAGCTGGCTTTATTTTTGTATTTTACTGAGGAATGATGAAAGTGATTGTCATTGTGAACACACTCATGCACCACAATGAAATGCAACCTCTGCATTTAACCCATCACACATGCACACATGGAGCAGCAGGCAGCTATCAACAGCGCCCGGGGAGCAGTGTAGCGGGACGGTATCTTGCTTAAGGGTACCTCAGTCCCTCAGCAGGGACTCGAACCTGAGACCTTCAGGTCTCAAAGGCAGTGTCCTAACCACTAGGCCATCACTGCCCAATGACGGGGGGAAAGGCAGTATTACACTTCCTTAAAGGGCCCATATCCCACTTTTTTACCATAACTTACATTCACAGAACATACGCACTTTTTTTATTAAAAAGTTTATTTTTTTGCACATTGAATATGTCAGTCATGAGCTCTGAACATGCACACTGTGTGTTCCCATTTATGTAATAAGAAAAATCCTCGTTGTTCTCTGTAAGTTATCACTACTAGTTTTCCTGTTCGATCTTTTTACACTTCTACAAACTGTGAATTTGCTGCTACTCAAGTCCAGGCTGCTACTTATGTCTAATTTACTATCAGGAACTGTACTGTACATATTACACACAGTGCTGTCCATGTGCTCAGGCATATTTGGTCATAAACATCACCTAACATGTCTCGAGTTTTAAGACGGTACATTTTACTGGTATATTTCCTATTTTTCCTAGTTTCTCTTACTTTTTATTGTCTTATACATATGTGTGTATGTTTGTATATGGCTGAGATGACAATAAAGATCACTTTGACTTTGATCTGTTCGGACTGGGCCCTCATTCAGGAACACAACTCATTGATACAACATGAGCAGATAGAGCTTCATTTTTCTATTATATAGGCCTTTATGTTTCATATAACAGCATGGCTAAGAAACTCCTCGGTAGGTCTGTGTGTGACACAAAAAATGAAGAAAAATATTCAGAAAGGTATTTGGGAACTCACCAGGCTGGACTGTAAATAAAGATGACAAGGGGGGAAAAAAAATCACAGTCAGTACTGAGACTAAAAACACTGATACTTCGCTGTAATCTGCATCAATCAGCCATAACATTAACACCACTGACAGGTTAAAGTGAATAACAGGGGTGTGGGGTGGATTAGCCAGCAAGTGAACAGTCAGTTCTTGAAGTTGATGTGCTGGAAGCAGGAAAAACAGGCAAGTGTAAAGATCTGACCCACTTTGACAACTAGTGAATTGGCGTCATGGGCACCCGTGGCTCACTGACGCACATGGGGAGTAAAGACTAGCCTGTGTGGTCCGTTTAAAAAGTGATGCTGACTTTGATAAAAAGGGGTCAGAACATACGATGCACCACAGTCAGAGCTGTTTCAGCAGCATTAGGGGTCTACTTAATATTTGGCAGGTGGTGTTAATGTTATGGCTGGTGTATATCTGTTTCTGTTGTGGCGTACAGTCAGTTACCATAGACGATAATTCCAACACCTGTCCCTGTAGAGAAAACCCACTATACACTAATAGAGGTCATTGGGCAGTTGCTTCAATCGTTTTGGTAAAAATTGTTTGCGGTAAAATTTTGTTGAGGGAAGTAATAATTTTATGTGTGCATAATATTTGGCATATTTGCCTGCAGTGCCAACAGGGGGTGCTGCAACACCACCAGCATCCCTATTTCCAGTGATTATGGATACAGATGTGGCTGTAAGAGATTAGGTTGCTGGAGTAGTTGTGTTGGATCAATAACTATACTCATAAATGCACTGCATGTCCAAAAATAGACAGACACCCTTTCTTCATTAAGTTGCTTTAAGGTGTCCCCATTGCTGACATAAATGTACACACACAGCTTGTATCTTCACAGTAAAGCACTGAACACATGAGCCTAAGGTCACCATGCCCGTGAACTAGAGGGGTATAAAGCCCCCAGCTCCAGGCAATACCACTGAGATGACATTTGTGATTCAGAACATCATCCAACATCAGTACCTGACCTCACTTATGCTCTCCTGCAATCAAATCCTCACAGCAATGTTCCAGCATCAGTCCCTGACCCCACTTATGCTCTCCTGCAATCAAATCCTCACAGCAATGTTCCAGCATCAGTCCCTGACCTCACTTATGCTCTCCTGCAATCAAACCCTCACAGCAATGTTCCAGCATCAGCCCGTGACCTCACTTATGCTCTCCTGCAATCAAATCCTCACAGCAATGTTCCAGCATCAGCCCGTGACCTTACTAATGCTCTCCTGCAATCAAATCCTCACAGCAATGTTCCAGCATCAGCCCGTGACCTCACTTATGCTCTCCTGCAATCAAATTCTCACAGCAATGTTCCAGCATCAGCCCCTGACCTCACTAATGCTCTCAACCTGTAATCAGATTCAGCAATTGTTTAATTATCTAGTGCCCTTCCCAGAAGAGCTCTTTAAGCAGGTGTCTACAAATTTTTGGACAATGATAAAAAGCAGGTCTGCTTACCACCAGGCTGAATGATTCCAGTACCAACTGCAAAGGAGACGAGCAGAACTGTGTTAATACATGCATAAATGACCAAATACATGCTTCAGTTTTTACTGAAGATAGGAACGTACCACCAGGCTGCACAGCTCCTGTGAAATAGAGCAAATAGTCAAGTGTTAATACTGGTGACCATTACTGCTACAAGGTTTATGATCATGAACAATCCATAATTCAGCTTCTCAGACCCAGATTAGGCCTAAGTGATGCAGTTTATTCCAACACTAGGCCAAATCTTTGTTTGGAAAGACAAGTTTGGTGAAACGTCAGACCTCAGGTTCAAATTTAACTTAAATACTTCAGGTCTGGAGCTACGAGGCTAATGTCACTAGCACTAGAAATAAATAGTCACCCAAATCTTTTTTCTCCCCAAAACGTCTGAGGAGACGCTCAAACGGCATCCAGCTTTTCATTAAAGCAGAGCAGACTTCGGAGTGTGATTTAGGAAACAGTATGACTTACTGTGAGCTATAAACATGAAAGAACTTCAGATTCCTCTGCATTTATGACGTTCGTGGTCCTGAGATGGTTTGTGAAAACAGGTCCCTGTTGTGGCCTCAGTGTTCAGCTCCAAGTTGAAGTTTACTTCATGTTTATAGCAGACAGCAAGTCATACTGTGTCCTAAACCACACCCACAAGTCTGCTCCAACTGAATGATGAGCAGATCCACAGAAATGTAGCACATTTTTACAGAACAACTACCTGACACATAAACAGTGTGAGAAAATTTGTGAGCCCTTTAGGATTATCTGCATTTCTGCATGAATGTTTATCTTTATTTTTGTCAGATATTTTTATCTTGCCCAAACACTCTTATTGGTGTGATTTGTTGTGTTCCAATCCCATTCTCATCAACTAAATGACCTGGCCTGTTTGCTGACAGGGGTTCTTTTCCAGCTCCGGTGTGTTCCATCAGTCATCATTCAACCCTGGCTGAAAAGTTCACTGAGGGGTGAAGATGGTTGGGAATGGGACGCAGCCTTGCAGTCACATCTTCTTCAGAATGGAACAGGCTGCGGTGTGGAACGGACTCTTAATAAAGTTCTCTAAGGGCTTCACTCTCTGTTCTGAACACTAAAGTAGATTGGCAGTATAGAGCCGATCAGTCCTTAAGACAGGAAGACACTCAACCAATCAGATTGTGCCAACTGTTGTATAAAATAGACAGGAAAGGGTTGAAAGGGTTTTGCGGAAATTCTGTTTTCTCCAAAAAGTGCCACGTACATTACAAGAAATGGGCAAAATTGGTCAATAACGCCTATTTCCATTAGAGCTATGGGGCGTCCAGGTGGCCATTAGCATGACTGATCAGGAATGACTTTACAAGAGGTTTGTGGCTCACCTTGAGGCTTTTCCTACCAGGCCATAGTGCACATGATACAGGGAAAGTTGTACTTGACTTAACTCTAACATCTGCCTCCACTTATGCTCCTTCCAGGAGGCCACTACCCTGGAGGTTCACATGCTTCTACCATAAATGACCTGCACTGATTCAATTAATTGTTAATCTTGTTGATATAATCCAATAAAGCTATAGCAGTGTAATTGGTACATGTGTTGTTTGTCAAATAATGGTCTTTATTTATTATCATGACTTAAACGAAGGCCAGATCACATTCATGCAGAGCTTCATGCAATTCTAAAGGGTTCACAAACACAAATAATAAATCTGGCATAAATCAAAAGTTCATACCTGGAGGTATTCTAGTTTCACCTGCACAGAACATAAAAGGAAAGAAAAACAATTAAAATGCATACAGGCAGTACTGAAAAATGTACAAGTACTTCCTCTACTTTAAAGGAGAATTCCACAATTTTCAACATAATTCAGTGGTTTAGATGTAAACAAAGGTATTCAGATTGGGTTTGGTGTGAAACGGTTCAGACTGGGATTTTTTTTTTTACAGTGGTGGTGAATGGAACCAGACGTCACGACTCCAAATCAATTATAGCCATTTAATTTCCTCCCTAACCCCACAGTGAAGCTCCAGTGTGTTTCATGGAATGTTGTTGATGGCAAAATAGTGAATCTGAACTAAATCACTTTGGGGGACTATTTTGCCTCACAATGCCCTGCATGTATCCCTCCACCAAAAACATTTCCAAACTCTGGCAAAGCATCTTCATCACCATTTCATGGAAGAACTTTCTGCGAGGAGCTTTTAGAGGAACCAGACGTCTGGTTCCATTCGCCGCCACTGTGAACAGTTCTGACTGTTCCACACCAAACCCACTCCAAATGACAACCGTTTAATTATGCAGAAATTTGGGGTTGGGGTCAGGTGGATGGGACGTGGTGATTGGTGGAGTTCTCCTTTAGCAAAAGACACAATTCAGTACCTTCTATCTTAAGGCTGTAATGGAATGCAAATTAAGACACAGTGCCGCCATGATGATGTTATCTCCATGAAACATTCAGCACTGCTAGACCTACCACTCACGCAACTGCTCCCCCAGTCCCATTGCTGACAATTCTGAGTCAGAGTATGAGCTAAAAGAGCGGCGTGCGCAATTCAAGCACCATTAGCTGCGGGGTTAGTGGAAAACGGGAAAGAGAAGTACGGATGCATGTAATGTTTTTTCTACAAAGAACTTCAACAAAAGGTTCATGCAACAGTAGATCTTACTGGGCTCAGGGGCCTTGCCAGTTGCGACAATAGCCGTCGGTCCTGCCAAGAAACAACAGGTTCCACCTTCAAGTCTTGCAGTTGAAAAGAACACAGCACAGAGAAAAGATTTGTGGCTGGGGATGTAATCAGCACTGGCAGCAGCCACTGGCACTGCCATGACAGGGTGGCATTTTGGGGTGAATGGGCTACGAAGTGCTGCAGTAGCTTCCATTTTGCTAGACAGACATAGCAGAAGGTTTAGCAAGCTTGCACTAAGGTCTCTTATATTTGAAAGACCCCTGATCAGAGGCCTATAGAGGGACAGGACACAGTCATATTTTGCTGCAATATACTGTCCAAAAGTTCAACCCTTTGTAATTAACCCAGATACTTCATCGTCTTTCTATAAAAACCGACCAACAAGAGAGATGCTCTGTATCTGAAGCTAAGGTCACCATCCATGTTGGTGATAAAGCCCCCCCAGGACTGGGCTATGAAGTTCTCTGGAGTGCTGGAGCTTCCTCCAGTATCTTTGGGATGAGATTTCTGATCCAGAACTGATTCTGCAGCATCAGTACCTGACTTCACTACAGCTTTCCTGCAGTCAAACCCTCATAGCAATGTTCCAGCATCTGTACCTGACCTCACTAAAGCTCTCTAGCCATCAAACCCTCAAAGCAATGTTCCAGCATCTGTACCTGACCTCACTAAAGCTCTCTAGCCATCAAACCCTCAAAGCAACGTTCCAGCATCTGTACCTGACCTCACTAAAGCTCTCTAGCCATCAAACCCTCAAAGCAACGTTCCAGCATCTGTACCTGACCTCACTAAAGCTCTCTAGCCATCAAACCCTCAAAGCAACGTTCCAGCATATGTACCTGACTTCACTAATGCTCTCTTGCAATCCAATCCTCAGCAATGTTCCAGCATTGAATGGCCTTTATAGATGATGAAGGCTAGCAGAGAATTTCAGGGATGCAGCATGTGCAAAAAGGTCACAACTTGAGGGGGGCAATATGACACCTAAAATGACAAACATCACCCTCTTTGCAAAAACTGTCCCTTTTTCTACCCTTTCTAAATATAATGCCATTATATATGAGATATGAGGTCATCTGACGTTATAAGGTAGGTGTTTACGATAATATGGCCACTAAGTGTATGCACAAAATAGATGCTAACTTCCCTCAGGTGTTCCAAACCCACCACCACTCTCTCTAGTGCACACAAACCCAGGACTTTCACAGGCTACAGGCAAATAATACGAACACAATCATCTGAAGAGTTATGGAGAGGTGCACCAATGTGGAAGGTGAGCTCACCTGGAACAATAGTTCCATCCGGTGCCAGAGTTCCATCCTTTGCTGTAAAACAGGACAGCGTATTTGGTAAAATAGCAACAGTGAAGTGAAAATTTGTCACCGTGAACCCATCACACCAAGTGAAAGCGACTATTTGCTTTTGCAAACACACACAAAATTTAACCCATCACACATGGAGCAGTGGGCAGCTATCAACAGCGCTCGGGAGCAGTGTAGTAGGACGGTACCTTGCTCAAGCTGTGAGTGCCCAAGCCGGGAATTGAACCGGTGACCCTCATGTCCAAAGGACAATGTCTTAAACACTAGGCTACAACTGCCTACAAAGTGCACAACACATGGAGCAGTGGGCAGCTATTAACAGTACCCAGTGTAGAAGGACGGTACCTCAATGGAACATGGGCTGGGACTTGACCTGCAACCATCTGATCACAAGGTCAAGTCCCTAAACAGCTTCCAGTGTTCACTTGATTCAAGGGTTTGCAATCGCCATTCCACACACCTGCCTTTGCAGGTACAAAAGGCACACCGGTGCCACCTGGAACAGCAATCCCAGCTCCATCTGGCACGCGAGCTGTCGCTCCAGGTACTGCGACACCTGTTCCAGCAATGCCGGTACTTGGCACACCTGTGAAACAGAACCAAACTGTGAACATGCAAAAGAGGACAGGCTGGCAGAGCTATGAGCTGCAGTGTGGCTTTGGGCTGTCATACCATATTTAGGTGGTTTGACTCCAGTGGGGTATCCTGCAAATATTAAAGTTTGTTTACTTCCCTGACAAGTCACTCAAATGACACATAAAAAGGTGATCAGCTCAGTAAACTCGAATGATTATCACCTCCAGCACCAGTCCCAGGTAGAACTCCTGTCCCAGGCAAGGGTATTCCTCCAGCTCCTGGTCCAGCACCTGAAATCAGGTTCATAGATAAGAGATCTTGACTAATCTGCTACTACACATTAAGGCCACTTTATCGGAAACAACTACCTGTCTGTACAAGAACATAGTAGTTGTGAGATGTCCTTCAGCCCTTCAGTTGCTGAACACAGGAACATTATGTTCTAGATCTTTTTGGTGGGCTGTTCTTAATTCAGCTATGGCATCGAGGGGTGTAGGAACCTTAACAATGCAACTGTGCTTAACACACATTCTAGCCTAAGCCAGTCCATTGATCCAGAAAGAGGGAGCTGATATACTCTGCAGCAACAGCAATATTCTGTAACTGTACCTCTGGAAAGTGAACTGATATGGTAGGTGTTTCTGATAAAGTGACCACCACATTTATATTAACACTCTATAATAATAACAGTCATTTTATTTATATAGCACCTTTCATACATCAGAATGCAACTCTAGGTGCTTTACAGAAAATGCAAATATAGAATAAAACAAGTCAAATAAAATAAACATAACAATAATAATAATAAATTTAAAAAAATAATAAATTGTATAATAAAATAATTAGTAAATACCTATATACAATAAAAACTAAAAGCTAAGAAAAACAAAAGGCCTGTGTTCAAGAATAAAATAAATAAAGAAAAAGAAAATAAGACAAAGAAAAGTAAATACAAGGCCATAGAAACTAAAATCTGGGCTAAAAACGTTTTTTTTAGTTGCTTTTTATAAAGACAAAGAGAAGGAGCTTGAATGTTCTTCAGATATTTGATGCATAAAATCAAAATTCACACATTTCAAGCATTAACTTTTGAAATTTTTAATGGGCACTAGATAATCTTAATGACCTGACACTGTGCTTCTAAAATATCTGAAGGTGTTTGTACATTTATAGCTTTAAACACTAATTAAGTTATTTTATTATCAATTCTATAAAAAAAAACAGGTAACCAGTGTAGTCCTGCTACAATAGGCTCATTTGTTCAGTTCTTTTAGTTCTTTTCTTTTCAGCATTCTGAAGTCCTGAAGTATTGTCTTTTTAGGTAATCCTGTAAAATGTTAAGTGCAATGCTGGTGTTTTAAATAAAAAATTAAGAATCAGTATATAAACAACAATTTTAAGGTAGCGTGGTGGCTTACATTTGTACCGTGTACTGAAATAAGATTATAAAATGCAATATATACACATAAATCAATCATACCATATTTGGGAGGTTTAACTCCACCTGGATATGCTGTAACAGAAATTTGACACAGCTGTGAATTCATATGCTTCAGATGACCTTTCCTGTGAGACATTCTCAACATGATCATTTTATTTAGTTCTCCTTTCAGACAGGCTACCTCCAGCTCCTGGGACCTGTCCTGGGAGTCCACCAGCTCCTCCAGGCACAGTTCCAACACCTGTAGAGACAAAAGAGGATGACACCAGGTGCATTGTCAAAAAAGAGCACTGTCCAGCTAAAATGTAATCCCCCATGGTAAAATAACTATTAATGTCCTAACATGGCCCTTAAGGTCCAACTGTGTAGCTTAAGTGAGTTTTTAAGGTATTATACATTCCTCTACCCATCAAATGAAGCTTATTTCATCACTGAATGTTCTCATACTAAAGGAACTGAATGGACCAATCACTACACTCTTGTGTCTGGATCAATCACTGCACACATGTGTCTGGACCAATCACTGCAGACTTTCATCTGTACCAATCCCCATACACTTTAATCTGTACCAGTCACTGCACACTTTCATCTGGACCAATCACCGTACACATTCCTCTGCACCAATCACTGTACACTTTCGTCTGGACCAATCATCGTACACTTTCATCTGGACAAATCGCTGTACACTTTTGTCTGTACCAATCACTGCGCACTTTCATATGGACCAATCACTACACGCTTGTGTCTGGACCAATCACTGCAGACTTGTGTCTGGACCAATCACTGCACTTCTGTCTGGACCAATCACTGCACACTTTCATTTGGACCAATTCCCCTACACTTTTGTTTGGACCAATCACTGCACAGTCCCCTTGTACTTTTGACAGGACCAATCATTGTACACTTACCACAACTCATGGTTCCGCTATAGTGAGAAAGTACCAACCCTGAAGCAGGAGCTAAAATTATAATTATTCTCAGTTGCAATGATGTGGACACTCAAAAAGGGAGAAAATTCCTCTGATAGTTCTGAGAACTATGAAAAAGTCCCTCCCGTCCAAAAGAGCTCCATCACTCTAGGGAAATCCTCAACCCAATATAGGGGGCTTTACACCCCTCTAACACACAGACATGGTGACCTTAGGTTCATGTTCATCCCGTTCTACTGGACATTATAGCAGCAATGGATGTTAAACAGTGTAGCGTATGTCGTAAATGTGCAATGTGACATACAGCAGATTCTGCTTATTCACCTGCCATTCTTCATAAAACACAGGTTGCTGTGATAAATAAATGGGATCATACCTGCAACACCAGCCCCTGGAACAGCCCCGTAACCTGTGGAACATAATAAGCATGACCTCAGTCGTCCCAGAAAGCCTTTATTCAGTTCAGACTCAACCTCACTGCCAAGCAATCCGAGCATGGGCCACAGTTTCAAAACATCTGAACGTTGCCCAACTCCAATCTGTGTAGATGAACATGTTTACAGTGTGAAATGTGGTTTAAACCCGGCTGGGCTGGGAAACGAGCTGGCTAGCTTGAATCAGGCTTTCTTTACTCTTCAGTGGAAGAAACATTTGAGCATGGCAGAGTGGGTTCAAACATGACATCACTGCACCATGTGTGACGCCCATTAGTCAATGTAAACTGAACGTACCCTGAATCTACTGACCACGCACCAACTTACTGCATGCCAGCCGTAGTTGTATATAAAGACCCTTGGTACCGGGGCAAAGAAAAAATACACCAGCAATTTTAACGAGCTCTTGAACTTCCTGTGATCCTATTCACTATACACGGATCAGCCACAACATTAACACCACCTGTCTAATATTGAGTAGGTCCCTCATGCTGCTGAAACAGCTCTGACCCATTGCTATCAGAGTCAGCATTCACTTTTTAAACCACAGTAGCTCTTCTGTGGGATCAGACCAGATGGGCTAGCCTTCACAAGCATCAATCAGCCTTAAGTGCCCATGACCCATTTGACGATACACCAGTTGTCACCACAAAACCTGCCGTTCTGGAGATGCTCTGACTCTGTCGTCTAGTCGTCACAGTATGGCTCTTGTCAAAGTGGCTCAGAACCTTACACTCACCCATTTTTCCTGATTCCAGCACATCGACTTCAAGAACTGACTGTTCAATTGCTGCATAATATATTCCAGCCTTCTGACAGGTGCCATTGTAATGAAATAACTAGACAGTCAATGGTATTCACTTCACCTGTCAGTGGTGTTAATGTTGATGGCTGATTGGTGCGTATTTTGATTTAATGGGGTTCAGTTTTCCATTATACAGGCCCTTTAAGAAATGACACAATGACCAAAGGAAGCCGTTCAATAGTGTCTCATTAATCTTTTTCTTTTTTTTGCACATACTGAACATGCTGTTTATCAAAGATTCTCATTGTTTACCTCCAGCTATTGGTAGTCCAGCACCAGGCACTGCACCAGGAACTGCCCCTGGAACCCCGTAACCAGCAGCACCAGGACCTGAGCAATAGAGTGTTATAATGTAGCATTAGGGCACAACACATCATTACTGTCCCTCATTTTTGCAGGAAGAAAAGCCCTGTTTTATATTTATATATGATAGAGTTAAATGTAATTTTATGATGTAATTGGTTGTGTAATTATGTAATTACGTTAAATAGCACAGTCAAATTACTTTTACTAATGTTAAAAACAATGACATAACATTTAAAACATTATTCACATAAGCTTCCTTTAAAATTGAGCTATAAACACAATAACCTGATTTAGTACACATACCGTATTTAAGAGCCTTCGCACCAGCAGGGTATGCTAAAATACATATGACGGAAAACATCAAGACCAGCCATCACTTAAACACTTCAAATATTTCAAAATATAAATTAAGAATTAATTTTAAACATTAAATACTTTAATTAAAACAATGTACATTGGATAACAATATACACCAAACATGTAATAATAAAATTTAATACATTTAGTATTACTACATGCTGTACATGAAGTAAAGGATGACTGTTTGTCATTGTGAACACACAAGCACCACAACGAAATGTGACCTCTGCATTTAACCCATCACACGTGCACATGTGGAGCAGTGGGAAGCTATCAACAGCACCACCCGAGGAGCAGTGTAGTGGGACAATACCTTGCTGAAGGGTATCTGAGTGGTGCCCAGGCTGGGACTTGAACCTGCGACCTTCAGTTCACAAGGGCAATGTCCTAATCACTAGGCCACCACTGCCCACATAATAGATTTGATGATAGATTTCAAAAGACTCTTATTGGAATTTAGCAATAACTTGAATGTCCTGCAACAGCACCTGGCACTCCCCCCACACCTGTGCCAATGCCTGTACCCACTGGGACACCTACACAAAGCATCAAAACGATTCAACCTACAAATCCAAGTGAAACACGCAACAATCCATTTCAATGTGCCTCGGGAAGAGATATCCACCTTAATTTCATTTATCTCAGGTCAGTACAACGAAGGTATAAATTAGTTCTGCAGCTTGAGCCTGATTCTGGAGTAGCTGAACAAACAGTAATTGTGCACCAGCTTTAGGGGGTTTGGCTCCCACTGGTATCTCTGAAAGCCAGATCACTAAAACAGCCCAATATGAGCTCGTGTTTTGGGTTTAGGTGGTTAATCTGAATGTTTTTTCTGTGTTTCTCTTGTATTATGGCCTAATATTCCAGTTTCTTATCCCCCATTCACATCCACATTGTCATAGTAAAATAGATCAGTGTTCTGTGTACTGAAGCTCCATGCTGCCCTTATTGTTGGATGGGTCTGAGCTAGAAATAACGTTTTTAGTGTTGTTCGATCACATTCTGTACAAATCAAAATAGTAAAGGAGAAATAATTTTTTTATGTTAATGTCATTTTATTGGAAGAATCATGGTAAAATTCCATTTAGTTAAGCAAATGAGAAATTATCAATATATGCATACATCTGACCCTTGGAAAAGCCTTTAGAATATGGTGAGGAATGAAGGTGTGAG
>JBBPDA010000041.1:27969198-27997519 GCA_037974385.1 Arnoldichthys spilopterus | reverse complement strand
GCTCAAGGGAACCTCAGTAGTGCCCGGGCCGGGACTCGAACCTGAGACCTTCAGGTCTCAAAGGCAGTGTCCTAACCTCTAGGCCACCACTGCCCACTGCCCACCCATTGCTGCTTGACACACCCATTTCTTTCTCCTCAGCATCTTTTCCCCACATTTTAGGAAAGTTTGAGTGTTCATAAAAATCTGAAAAAAAACAGTCATGTATGAAAAGTCCTGATGGGACTGCCCTTGTGCCTCCAGTGTGGCTCATTAACACCAGGAACCCATGTGTATTGTATACAAAATGTAAAAATGATCTGTTTCTTGGCTGTTATTGATAATTATGAAAAGAGTGGTCCCAGCCCTAACTTCCACTTCAAAACTGGAGACTGAACAGTGAGTTTTTACCATATTTAGCAGCTTTGGCCTGTGCAGCTGAAGCACCTAACGTCCCCACACCTAAACACACACAGAAGCAACATCAGCCAGGTGAACATGCACATGTAGCTTCTTGTATTGCAGAATCTGCAGCCAGTGCAAAATATGTTCGCATTGTCTTGTATTGGTTTTGGTATAGTTGCAACTATATTACACACCAGTGCCAGTGGGATAGCCTGGCTTAGAGCCAGCTCCTCCTTTGCCACCCGGCAGGCCTACACCGCCACCAAAGCCTCCATAACCTGAAGCATGGCACGTGAGAGTGAGGCAACATGCCAGCATCCACAAAAATCAACAAGCCAAATGAAACACGATAGACTGTATTCATGCATGTAGTCAAGAAAGCTACACTGTACCATAGGGAAGTTTGCCACCAGCATAAGGAGAGCCACCTGTTGGAAAAACACAGTTTCAGGTGGATAATGCATGCAGATCATTCAAATAAAGTGGATATTGATGGTCTTTTTCCTTGTTAGCACATTTTGGAATTGTCCTTAAGTTCTAACAGTCAGTACGACACGCCATAGCTAACAAAATAATTCAATAGTCACCCAAATTATTTCTGGTAAAAATACATCATGTAGATTTCAGATCCATATTACACTGCATCTAGCTTTTCATTAAGGTGGAGCAGACTTGTGAGTGTGGTTTAGGACACAGTGTGACTTACTGTGAGCTATAAACTTGAACTAAACATCAGCATGGATCCAAACACCGCAAACTGTCTTTCTAGGCAACACCAGGTCTGATGTTCATGAATAAGTTTCATTTTAATTTTTTGAACCAAATCCACAAGTCTTTTCCACCTTAATAAAGAGCCGGGTGTGGTATTAGGGAGTTGAGGGAAATTTTGGAGATGCAATTGTTTCCACATTTATTTATAAGATTTGGATGACTATTGACTTCTAGTGTTAGCAATGTTAGCCTTGTAGCTTTAGTCCTAAATAAAGCAAAATTTGAATTACAAACAAATCTTGGTTGACTGACTCAGCCAGGGGGGCACAGTGTACATTTGATTTTTTTTTGCTGATATGTTCCTTTAGGTGTTCTGTGAAGAGGTTAGTGTTTTTTTACACAGTTCTACATTCTACACTCTCTACAGGTTTGGAGTAAATTAGGTCAAGTTTTTACAAATAAGATTTCCACCAAACGTTCAGCACAAAGTATCCAAAACTGGAAGGGAACAGAACATACAGCTGAATTCAATTATAACATGACCTAATCTTCCCAAAACCTGGGAAACATTATATTATCCAAGCTGGGGGTCACTCTAAAAATTGGACATTTCCATCTCCAAACATCTCTTCAGTTCACTTTCATATCACATCAAGGTCTCCTTTGATCTGCTTGAATGTGTGGTTTTGGATCAAACAGCATATGTTCAGGATATAATAACTGTAAACTATTGTAGACTTTTTAAATTAATCCTACAAAATGTGAATACAACACACATTAGAGGATGGGGAAAGAAAAATAGCCCCACAGAACATTCAAGCTTAATTACAAACATTATAAAATTAAGTTCCTTTGGTTCCAGACCTATTAGAAGACCCAAACCTGTTCAACTGAGGTCCCAAAGAGGACATGTGGAAACACCCATGTCCATTTTTGAGTGTTGCAGATGCACCAATGAGCCATAACATTAATACCACTAACAGAGTGCACTACAGTCAGAGCTGTTTCAGCAGCATGAGGGACCTACTCAATATTACGCAGGTGGTGTTAATGTTATGGCTGATCAGTGTGTAATACACTAGTTTAGGCTACTAGCTGGCCATCTCCTAGAAGCGTGAGACCCGTTCTGATTTTGAGGCCTCAGTAATCATCCAAGAATGGAGAAAACGGGGGAATGTGTTGATCCCATTGTACCACAGTGTTACACTAGCTGTGATTGTTCTAGACAGTTTGTCCTGCCTCTGAATTTCATAGTCTAATCAGCATCAGTCGTGTAGTGTGGAGTACCACCCCCTCTTTTGGGGGATTTCATTCTGGGTAAAAGTTGCCCAGATTGCTCTGATACACTCTAAGTGTTGTTTCCAAATGCTGGCACTGCTATGCAATCCATATGGTTCACACTAAAGGGCATCCATCATATGGGACCTGATGTAGGGATTGCTGGGGCAGCCAGCTGTTTTGTTGTCATCTAGTTTTTACTAATAATATTGCTTCATGAGGTGACCAGACAAAACAAATTGTTCAGTGCAATACAGTGTCCAGTTAGCTAGCTAGCCCAGTGAATGGGCCACTTTAGCCAACAAAAATTTAGGGCAATAACTGATAACTGCCTCATAAGTATGTAATTACTACAATTAAATACAGCGGTTTAATGGTGACATTATTACTCAGCTTCTAAAGGTTGATAAAATAAATGAGTAATTATCCAAGGGATTACTGATGGCCCCAGAAAGAGAACTGCTGGTACAGCAAATGCTACAGATCAACGCACCATACATAACCTTTGGGTGGTACCAATAGAAGCGCATGTGTCCATAATAAGGCAGAAAATGTCTTTGAACTGGAGGAAAATAAACTAAAACGGAAGATTAAGATCATCTCAAAGATCCAACATGTCTGCATTTCTGCATGTCTGAAAAAACACAGAGTTAAGAAAAGCTGAGTCAAATTTTCTTGTGTACTTGTGTACCTGGAACTTTGGGAGATTTGAGAGGATATCCGTGAAAAACGCCTGGCTGCATCAGACCTGGGCCCCCACCAGCCGCTGTAGAGTAGAACACAAAGTAAAATATGAGAAGTGTTGAAACGCCCCTCCTACCCCAGAGTATGAAAGGACAGTTATATTGAGTGACGGGGAGCGGGAGGTCCACCCTACCCATCCAGAGTGAGAAAGGACAGTTACACTGAGTGATGGGGGAGAGGGAGGGCCATCCTACCCACCCAGAGAGAGAGAGACCTGACTGATGTACCTGACTTTGGTTTAAGTCCATTCCCTGTTGCTACGCCTGGAAGCACTCCCCGGCCGCCAAAGCCTGTAGAGGCAAATGATTAGCACTGAACAATATTTACATTCACTGCTTTAGTTACACATATACACAAACATTTGATATTTTTTTAAAGTGACTATTTGTCATTGTGAACACACTCCATCATGCAAAGTGCACCACAACAAAATGTGACCTCTGCCCATCCACATGTGGAGCAGCAGGCAGCTATCAACAGGATCTGGGGAGCAGTTCAGCAGGACAGTACCTCAGTGGTACCTGAGCCATGATTTGAACTTTTGACCTCTGATCACTCTAACCACTAGGAAAGCATTAGTGACTTCAAGTACTGATGCTGGAACATTGCTGTGAGGGTTTGATTGCAGACTGAGAGCATTACTGGGTCAGCTACGATGCTGGAGGAGCTAGATCCCAAAGGTACTGGATGGACCTTCATCACTCCAGGGAACTCCAGAGCCCAATGCTGGCTCTAGCCATGGCTATGATGACCTTAGGTTCACGTGTGTCCTGTTCTATTGTTCAGTGTTTTTCTTTGGAAATACAAGGAGTGTGAACAGCAATGGGGGCACCTTAAAGCAACTGAACTCACTAGGACGGTCTGGATGCCTTTTAGTCATGTAGTGTATCTGATCATGCAGTGCACAAAATATGTAACAAAAACAAACCCTGTCCAGGTACAAGTCCACCCTGAAATGCGCCAGGTACACCCACACCTGCGGGTCAGACATGGACACATGCATTCATAATGGATCATATACAGCAGTGTAGGTAATAAAATCCACAAGATCTTCATTTGAGCAGCACTAACACTGGACTACAACAAAAAACAACAATGTGTTGTGAGTGTTGTGTGGGTAAATGTGTTGTCCTGTGCTCTTCTGGAGGAAGGTCAGTATTTATAGATAGTCCCTGGTTTTTTAATCCATCCTTCGCTACATTAAACCAGGAGCTGCTGACAGTACTTTGATTCACCAGTTGGGTCACTTTTGGTAGGTACCAACTACTACACACCTGGAACTGGTGCCTTCCCTGCCTTGGCAGCTTTACCCCCTGGGCCCACACCAGGGAGACCAGTCTGAGGTATAACTGGAGCTGAGAGAGGGGGAGAGAGAGAGAGAGAGAGAGAGAGAGAGAGAGCTCAAAAACCATATTTATTCCATGCAACTGAAATAACTGACTCAACATAAGTCAGACTAGTGATTAATTGACTCGCAACTCGACTCTAACTAGTCTTTAACTGACTCTCAGCTCAGTTCTGACTAGTGGTTAACTGACACCCTGAATCAGACTACTTGCTAACTGACTCACAACTTAAGTCAGACTAGTAAATGACTTATGGTTAACTGCCTCGTACCTTGACTCTGGTTAACTGGCTCGTACCTTGACTCTGACTATGTTGTTGGTTGAACTGTGAGCCTCAGTCTGTTACATGTACAGTTTAGTAAAGCAGAGTGGAGCTGCAGCTGCATCTGAGATGCGGCCCCTGTTGCAAACTAGGAGCTTTTGCAATGTCCCAGGACTGTAAAGGTCGTGAGTCTTACCTCCAGCTGGAAGTGCAGGTCCAGTGCCCCCGGGGCCTAGCGCAGTTCCTCCAGCACCTGGCACTGAATGACCACACATACACACAAATTCAGACATTTAAACCATGTTGACTAAACAGTTTTACTTGGACAGCCCATGTTTTAGCGGAGCCATTTGACTCCAACTGGCCTTCTAGTCATATTTGCTAGCTTCTCTCAAAGGTTTGATGGATCCATAGCTGGATCCCATGCAGCTGCCATCATGTTTTGGCATGTTTTCTCTCTCAAAATCAGGCATCAAACAGAGGATGACGGCTTCCCCTTTCAAGTCTTGGTGCCTCCTGATGGTCTATCACCCTTGGCTTACTAGAAGCTCAGACCCGGATTCTGTATAGCTGCTTTGTGACAGTGTCAGACCTGACAAACCATCCTTCTGCTCTGTGCCCACCCCCTCCCACCATAGCTGGGAACGTCTGTGTAAGTCCCAGAGTGTATTAAGGTGCATGTCTTGAGTTCTAAACATTGCATTTTTGTTCCATTACATTGCTTCATCTTCTCTACACTGCTCCACCACGATGAGCTGAGAAGAAGCTGGCTGTTCTGTTTTCAGGGTCTGGCACATGATGTTTCAAAGTCTTTGCTTGTTTGTCTAACCTTCTCCTATCTGCCGCTGAAGAACAGACGTCTCGGGCTCGTTTCAGGACGTGAAGTAACGTGCTGGATTTAGACACAAACACAAACCACCAGCAAGACTCCCCAAAGAGGACACACTGGTTGATTTGGCACTAGATCTGAGGGACTCTAATTGAAGCACAAGCCAATTGGAATACCATGAAAAGGGGAGCATTATTGGAGGAACGCCGCAGACACACTGCCTCATACTGTTTTCGCAGGCCTCCGTGGCTGCCAGCCTCACAGGAATGGCATCCCTGCTGTAAATGAAACTTGATAGTCTGCGCCCTGTGATTACCTTATTCATTTGAAGCACAAAAAACTGACTCATATCATTTTTCTTTCTTTTTTTAATGAATGACTCTATTGAGAATTAGGCCAGCTTGTCGCTTCCTTTGCCATTTAATTTCCTCTACAAACAGCCATATCGTCATCGTTAAAGGCTCTAACAACTAGCAACCTGCTGTATGAACAAGCGTCAAAAGAAATCAGTCATAATACTATACCTCCTTTCCCAGGCTTGAGGCCTTTTGCTCCAGCTCCTGAAAGAGGTTAGGAGATTGGGTCTTACAAGAGGAGGCAACCTAAACATCTTTAAAATATGCATTCTTAAAGTACGGATGGCATGTACAGTTCTAGGAACTGGTTTAGAGCCAGGGTGCCTAGTCCTGTGCCTGACAGTGGAGCACAGCTGAGAAGATCACTAGGATCTTTCTACTTACCATCAACACCTCCTATCACAAGTGTTGCCAATGTCATTGTAGATGAGCCCTCCAACCCCTTTGATGGACTTTTCACCTTCCACACTTACCACCAGGCTCTGCAACAGCTTCTTCACTCAGGCACTTCACTATTGGCCACAAACTTTGCTTTTCCACTGCATGGTACCAGATACTAGATTTGCCTAATGGCAATTGCGGTGGAAAAGTGACTTTAGACTTATCTTGACCCTCATCAGACAAGAGACTGAGAGGAGCAGTTCCATATTTTCCATCATTGAGGTAAGTGTTTAGGTGCTGTGAGCAGTTCCATGTAGATTAAACACAAACTGAAAGTCAAACAATGAGTGAAGCTTCCAGCAGTTGAGCAGTTTCCCTCCTTTAGAATCTTTACATTGTGTGGGAGTTCTCAATACAAGCACATCTAATCTATAAAAATGGTGAAAAGAAACAAAGGAAAGACACTTTTATTATATTTTATAATGTAGTACTCACCAGCTCCAAGGCCTGGCTGAAGCCCACCACCAGGAAGTCCACCTGCACCTATCCCAGCCCCATAACCTAAGAGAGGAAGGAAATGAATATTTGATGTAAAGCTTTATAAACACTTTCATAAAAGATTAGTTAAAGCAGTTCTTTATACGACGCCAGAAAAGAACCGCTTTTAGTTTCCTAAAGAACCTTTTAGTTTTGTACATGAGACATGTGAACGAGAGGAACCTTTTCATTATTTATACATTTACATTTATTCATTTGGCTGAAGCTTTTATCCAAAGCGACTTCCAAGACGTGGAGCAGTGTAGTGGGACGGTACCTTGCTCAAGGGTACCTCAGTAGTACCTGAGCCGGGATTTGAACCTGCGACCTTCAGGTCCCCAGCGCAATGTCCTAACCACTAGGTCACCACTGACCACTGCCCATTTATAGAACCTCCACAAAATGTAATGGTTCTAAAAAAACCACACGGTTCCTCACACTCACACTCACATTTTCAAACAAGGTTCTTTAGGGAACCAGAAGTATGGCATTGCAAAAACAACACAATCTTTTTTTTAAAGCATGTATATGTCAATGCCCACTTCTGTTCTTGAGAAACTGCTGACCCGCTGATTTATTGATGTATTATATTGACTTGTTATTAAGTTAGATATCATGTATTATATTAGTTATTAGTGACGTATTAACATGCTAATAACCTGGTTTTGCAGGTTTCAATCCTCCAGCTATAGCTCCAGGATAGTATCCACCATATCCACCATAACCAACTAAGGGAAGGAATACAAGAGTTATGCACTAAATTACTGGCTCCTGCTCCCTAAATATTACCCTAGAGCACTGGCTCCCTGCTCCCAACCAAGTGCACTTAAATATTGGCTCCCTATTCCCTACATAGTGCACCCTGCTTCCATATAGTGCAACTAAATACTGGCTCCCAGCTCCCTACAAACTGCATTGAATTACTGCACACACAACACCCCCCACCCCACATAATGTAAAAGTTCTTGGAGGCATTTTTAAAGCCCCCTGGTATGTATTCTTGTACCAATTCTTTTAACTTTTAAAGGTCACAAGTCTCATATTTTTTAGGGAACCAAAAGTGGTCCCTCTATGGCTAAGCAGAACCCTTGCAAGTGGTGGAAATTCTTCTTTTAGGAATTTAAACTGTTTTTTTCTGCTGATTTCTGAGCTCATCTGCCAGTGTGGGACATATATCCACAGCTACACAGTTAGCATCCTTTATAAAACAATGAACCAACAGTACCTCCAGGTCGGAGGCCTCCAGCACCCAGGCCACCTGCACCCAAGCTTCCATAACCTGGGAAGAGGAGAGAACGAAGGAAGGAAAACAGAGCAGGATGTAATGATGGGAACATCACTCATCTTCAGAACGCCCCCTCCTCTCTTTTCCTCACGTTTCAAAACCCCCCACCCCCCCGCCCCCGCTTCAAAGCCACATTAAGAATTTCATTTGGCAGGCTAGCGATGGTCTCAGACTGTAAACACCAGATGGGGCAGTTTAGCAATGAGAGAGAGAGCGGGAGGGAGCGAGAGATGGGGTGAGAGAGGCAGATTGTACTCATGGCCTGTTTGAAAGAGGCCTCTTTGGCTGCAGGACTAGAAGAGCTGAATATTTACGTCAGGACATCACATTCTTTTCCCACATGGAAATGCTACATGAACTGAGGCACGCGCCAGATTGCATTCTTGCTTTATGACTCGGACGGAAGAGAGTCCATCCACCACACTCATGCCCTGAACGAAGCCTAGCATTTAAGCTTTTTAAAGTTGAAGGGGGGGTGAGGAATAGATAGAGGAGACCAGGCGCATGTGACAATTTGCATCTCCGATGATTAGCCAGAGACAGGCCTTCCTGCTGCAGTAAATTAGTTTTTGCCTCCGCCGTGGCCAAGAGCGCATAAATTAGGAGAGAGTCTGAATAGCGCATTGTTTAACACAGGAAAGTGGAAGGTGAGTGAAGCTTGATGCATTCCAGCCTTGCAAGCTGAAAGATTCATGCAGTTGTTTGTGGAACATTTGTTCTACAGAAGCTTCGAAGGTGCTGGACATGGAGGGTGGATCACGGCACCCTGTGGGTGGGACCTAAGCAGCATAAGCAGTCGTTTAGGGCCAATGGGGTTGGAAGGCCCTGTGTGTATGTATGTCTTATTTATAATAAAGCAAGTATTCTTTATTTCTTTTTTATTCTTGCATGGAAAAGAGTGTGTTTGGGGTGGTTGGGGCCAATGGGATGGCCCCAAATGTTTCCTGCCATTGTGCTCCAGTCCAGGGAGGCATGCTTAGATTATGCAAATACCTGGTACCGGTAAGATAAAATGTCACAGGCATCATGCACAGATCATTGCCCCAGCTAAATTAAAATTGCTCCAATAGAAAAGCTATGAAACTTGCGAGAGTTCCGGCTTGTGTGTGAAACCCCCCCCCCCATGAAACGTCTTTCATTGGAGATCAAAAATCAATCATCATTTTTAATTTGTTTTTGGATGGGAGGGGCTTTACTCTATTAAAATTGGTTTTATTTGGCACTTATGCTACGGAAAGCTTTCTAACTAGTCTCTTGTTTATATCAGTAGTGCTATCCACTGCCCTCTTCAACTGTGGTTTAGTTAGTCGTCAGTGGCAATGAAGCTCATGAAAACCCAAACCAACCCAATAGCTCTAAACTTGGTGGTGTCTGGACAATTGCAGAGGCAATACGAAACACACTGACTAGCCTTGTACTGTTTGAGGGTGAAAAAGCAGTGGCTCACCCCCCTCTATGGTCTATCCGTGTGTATGCCTTGCTATTCAACAAATCTCTTAGAGCTTTTAGGCTCAGACACAAGTCATGAAACTGTCCCTCACTGCAAATGATAGCATGATAGGATTAGAAAAAGGAGGACTGCCTCAGAGATCGATGCTGTCTCACAGACACATGTCAGCTAATGTGGGTCCGTCCCTAAACTTTCTCACATTCTGGAGATCCATCAGTGGCTTAATAAACGCCTGCTAATCTCCTGAGATCCATCACATAGAGGACACGTAGAAAAGGCGCCGAGACATGGGGCGTCTGCCATTAGCTAATGATGCACTGTGAAGCACTCCCCTGGCTTCCCCATGTCAGACAGCAAGCCTCCCTCAAGCACCTCATGCATCGCCCAGGCAGCCCAATCTTCCCCAATGGGCTGGAGGCCAGGCCAAGCGTGGCTGGAATGTATTACTGGCTGCTCATGTTGTCTCCCTGAAAAACTCAGGGTGCAACAGGGTTATCGGCCTATAATTCTACCCACCTGCACTAATTCATGAGGGGAGGATAGGAGTGTGAGGAATATATCCACCAAATTAATCTTATGGGTGGTCATGTTAACTGCTATGAAAGACCCTCGTTGGACTTGGTTGAAACTATCTCAGCTGTTTTTCTAATGCGCGAGACAGGCTTGTCTGAACTGCGGCCCTTCAAAGTGTTTTCCATCTAATATCTCGAGTTACAGAATACCGTTCCAAAGTAAAGGTCTCAGGGATTGCTGTGAAGAATTCTCAAACCAGAGCAAAAAATGTTAATGAGGTAGGTCAGATCAGGTCCGATCTCAAACACTCCACAGTTCGGTCAAGCTGCTATCATGAGAAGAACTCACTCACATAAGGGCGCTTTCACACTACAGCTTCTTTCCAGACCTGGAGTCGTCTGGCATGAGCGTTTGGTACGTTTGGAACCTGGAAAGCCCTGATGAGCTGGTCCTCCTGAAAACAGTGGTCTAGGGTTCGCTTCAGGTGAACCCTGGTGCAGTCTGCAGCAGGGGTGAAGGTCATTGTGGCCAGCATGTCAATATGATGGGTTCATTTTAATTTCCTTCCATAATTTAGTCATCTTCAATTCTACCCATGTCAGGTTTCTACCATAGTCAAATGCTACTGCCAGCACTAGGAGGCTGTGGCTGAGCATGTGCTTCCTCCAAGTCATGTAAAGCCAGCCATCACATCATTTTCTGCTGCTGATATCAACTTCTTTGAGTAAGGCCAGTTGTGCTTCCTTGGACTCCTGGCTGTGGATGGCTGTAGCACCATCAGGGATCAAACCTACAACCTTCCAATGGTAGCACCAGTATGAATGGCATCTTATAAATTGTCTGACTAAATGCTGGTAACCCCTTTCTGAATTTCAGCCCCTTTTAGCCACCAAAGAAGCATAGTATGAACAATACATAGATCAGCCATAACATCAACACCAATGATTGGCAAAGTGAATAACATTGACTATCTACATATTTCATTACAGTTACACCTGTCAGGGGGGTGGGATTTATTAGGCAACAAGTGAACAGTCAGTTCTTATAGTTGAAGGAGAGTAAGGCCTAGCTAAGCTAACAGAAGAGCTACTGTGGTTTAAAAAACCACAGAACACACAGTGCACCCCAGTCAGAGCTGTTTCAGCAGCTCAGTATTAGGCAGGTGGTGTTAATTTTATGGCTAATTGACGTTTGAAAGTATAGAAACATTGGAACAATCCCATTACGTTTCTAGAGACTTTTGTGTATTCAGCCCCTTATTCCTCTTAGACCCAAATGCCTCCTGTTGGCTGTTAATGAACAGATCCCATGGAAGTGAAGTGAGTGGACCTCTTGCTGTAAATGCGTTCATTTTTCATATGCACCACTCCCAGGCCTCACTGATTAACCAGACGATTGCACACCATTCAGTAATTTGTTCTGGCTTCGATGCTGGCCAAATGAGTGTTTCTTGAGTATACACACGTACACACACAATTCATTGCACAGAACAGAAACAGTGAAATAAACACTCTCTGCCATGACTGCATATGTGCGGCTGTAAATCACAGCTCTGAAGTCGGGGTTTGCCTGAGAACACTGGCCACTCATTTGATTTAAAGACACTTTTTGATAAGGTGCTCTATCGGTCCGGCAGCAATCCCCAGCAGCGGAGTGGGTTCCTGTGAGGCACATGCTCAGAAAGGTTTACGGCTTTAAAATAACACTGTGATCATTTTCCTGTTCACCATGGACAAGCTGCTAAAGTAGAGCAAGTCTGGTACATATCCTGCACCGGGAGCAGTAGAGAGGGCTCTGGTCATGCACCACATAGGTATGGCCCTTCTCTGGCCAGGACTTAGCAGGAGAGCTCAGAGACCATGGCCATCCAGCATTAACTAAGCCAGGGCAAGAGTTTCTCAGACATGAGGAGTTTGGGTAAGTTAATCCTCAATGCAAACACACTCCATACTGAGGGGAACGGGATATAAAAGCAGTCATCTAACTATTTTCTTTTTTTTTTTTCTCAGTTTTTCTATGGTGACTGTGTGAATAGTTTGGCCACAGGGCGTCTGATGCACTACAACCTCCAGGTAGAGGAAGCTAAAGAGCTACAATCTGCCTGTCTGTCTGTCTGTCCATCTATCTGTCTGTCTGTCTTGTCTGTCTATCTATCTATCTGTCTGTCTGTTTATCAGTCGTCTGTCTGTCTGTCTGTCTTGTCTGTCTATCCATCTATCTGTCTGTTTGTCAACCTCTGCCTGTCTAACTCTCTATTTAACTGTCTAGCCATCATCTGTCTGTCTGTCTTGCCTGTCTGTCTTGCCTGTCTAACCATCTGTCTCTCTGTTTGTCTATCTGTCTCTCTCTCTCTCTTTTCTCTCTCTCTCTCTCGTTCTCCCTCTCTCTCTCTCAGCTGGGTACTGCAGGTTTTAATTTAAGAGAGAGAATTTCATGGCTTTGGTCCATTAAACTGACAGCTAAACGACTACAGGGTCCTGGAATCTAAAGGCACAGAACTCCTGCAGATCACAATCATTTCCATTAACCTGCAACCTTGGCGAGCCAAACAAATGAAAGAACAGAAACATGCACAGTCCTTTTCTTTTAGTGCTGTGATCAAGGAACCACACCACCGAATGTTCCAAGAACAAAGTTAACCACTGCTTTCTGGCCTGTTCTCCACACGCCCGAAGGTCTACCGAAGACGCCAAAGCGAAATCGATTGGAAGCGTGGTGGAGAGAATGGCATAGGACTTGGCAAGCAAGATCTCGCTCAGCCTGCTGTCTCTAGCCAGAATAGGCAACCCCTTAGGCTGCGTTCCTCAGGTACATGAGAACATGATGTTGCTCTATCTCTCCGTCACAGAGTTACTGTACCAGTACATGGTGAAGAACATTTTGCCAACATCTTTTCCAATGCTTTTAGAGAACCAGTGCTTTGAGATGACACAGGGGTCATTTGAGGTGATGTGCATTCACTAAGAAAAGAAAGTTGGAAGACTTGTTCAAGCCAGCTGTGGAACTTCTGTTCAACTGTCTAGATATTGTAGGATACGCTGTACCACTGCTATTGCCATTACATTGCCACATATTGTGTGCCATACAAATGGAACACCAATGGTTCTATGAGCCCTGTCACATAAGAACATCCAAAAAAAAAACTTAAAGGAGAATTCATAGTATGCAGAACCTTTTAAATCTTTTATATTCTAACTAATAAAAAGGTCAAATGACAGTTTAAGGGTTCTTCATAGTAGTTTTGCATTATGTGTAAGTTTTTTGAACTTTCAACTACTTTGCCAACATGGTTTACAAAAAGAACCAATTGATAAAACAGTAGAATCCTTTTGAGAAACTATAAATAACCACCAGGTTCTACTCAACATGTTCTAAATCATAAAGAATAATCATATAATCATGCAATCAGCTGGTTCTTTGAGCTGTCACAGTTGGACTTTACTGAGGAACCTTTGAAGATCATGTGTTTTTTGATCATTGAGTTCTATGAGTGGGGCAATACAACCTTTGGGTCCCTAAGTAGCCAAAGAAATGTAATTAAATTGCAAAAGCTTTAAAGACACAAATAAAATGTACTAAACTTAAAGTGTCTTCTGAAAAAATTACAGTACACATTCTTTATATTTTAGAAAGGTTCTTTACACTCACATACTTCAACCACTAAAATGCCTTATAAAGAACCAGAAGTGGTTCTTCTAACCAGAGGTGGACAGTTCAGGTCAACAAAGTAAAAATCTTCCCCATAGTTTTGTTCCAACTACCCAGACACCTCTACTGTTGGTTTGGTCTAATCAGAAAAGCCTGGTGGTTGGAAAGGAATTTTTACTTTCTGGACCTGAACTGTCCACCTCTGTTTCTTCTTTGACACCCATGTTTTCTAAGGGTGTTCCTTGCAATATAGTAAACCTTTGATGTTACATTTTAGATAGGTTGGTATTATCTTATCCAAAACCATTACTGTGGTGGCCCTCACAAATGCATGGTTGGTGCCCTTGCCCAAGGATCCTGTGATGTCTGAGAAAGTTCATAGCATTTGCTGTGACTCAGGGCATTGCTGGGGCTGCTTTAGTTCTGCAGGCCACCAGACCTTCCTTGCCTCTTGTCATTTTGACGGCATCACAGTTGTGAATGAATCTCAGAGCGGCATACTGGTCTAATTATGCACTCGCACTCCTTCATGGTGACGACGACAAAACTGGACTGCAAGGTCTCGGGCCACTTTTGCATTTGTTTTTTCCCCTATGAGTCATTGGCACTGTCAGAGCTTGCGGTTTGAAGGTGAACCGCTGCCAAAGAGCTCAATTTCTCAGCTACATCAGATATAACTCGCAAATAGTTGAGCGTCTCTTATTTTCTTGCTTTCTTATTGCTATTCTGCCTGCCTGCCTTTGCCAGGCCTCAACTTCAGGCAGAACCTCAGATCAAAGCCGGGACAAATGGGAGCAGCTGTTTGGCTCACCTAGCCCCTACACTTCCACTGTCATCATGAAAGATTATCTTTTGCTGCAAGGTACAGTTAAAATCCCCGCACTGTAGGTGAGTTCTGCGTTTTTTGCTGGTTTCCTTTTTTGCCGTTCCTCGCAAAGTTTGGCAGCATTGCAAGCCAGGAGAGGCTGTACTGTTGCGCTCATTTACAGGCCGTTGTAAAACGATCCATTGCGCTTGTGTGCATTACAACAGTGGCACAAGGCTGCACCGCCCCTGTGACGTCGTCTTAAATTTGGCTCAAGCCTTTTCCACCGGTTTTGGCCTCCTGGGAATTATCAGGAACAAGGCACCTACAGCAGTGCAAATTTGACACAAAATCTACCCAAACGTGACTTTCGGATGGGCGGAGGGTGGTTTTCTCAAGATCGCTGTTCCGCACACGGCCACTAAGTTGACCAAGCAGTTGGTAATGACAGTTGACTTAACCCCTTTTATAGACTACATCATTTTTAAATAATTGACCATAAGATGGAGAAAAAGTCAGATTGGACAAAGCACATTTATGCAAGGGCTTCATGACACAGGCTACAACATATGGATCATGGAGTAGCTTCTCATCCTGGTCCCAAACCCATGGCCACACCCGACCAAAATGACCCCTGTTTGAAAGCCCATACAGACTCACATACATCACTTGCATACAGCGTTCACTACGTACTGCGCGCTGGCACAGGGTCCAGCCACAAATGCCTGCTTTTTTGTTATTTATAATGTGTTGAGGAAAGCTACGGTGCAAATCATGCACCAGAAAAATGTCAATAAAAGAGCCAACAGCACTGGTATGCTCAGTTGGCAAAGCACGTCCAGATGGTCCACACATGCATTCGATGCTTCTAGGCTGAATGCTCTTCTGACAAGAACTGATACCACCAATAAACAGAGCTCGTAAGATCTAGACCTTCTGTCTCCTTGCTGGCCGAAACGTTTTCCCATTACTTTCACATTAACTCCCAGGCTTATAACAACCCTAAGGCTTGTTATTCTTTGCCTGCATGGGCTACAAGGCAAACAAGTTGAGTTATACTGGAGATACGTAGTCTGGCTCCAAGGTTGTTACAATATCAGATTTTTTACTATTATCATGGACAAAAGAATTCATAATAACAATATGACGGCAATAATAGTAATAACATTATTACTGTTGCATAATATACATGTATATGTGTGCTACTGACTACGTTTAAAGTCGAAGTGACTACTTGTCATAGTGAACACACTCTTTGCATCACAACAAAATGTGACCTCTGCATTTAACCCATGACACGTGCACACGTGGAGCAGCCAGCTATCAACACCGCCTAGGCCAGGACTTGAACCTGGAACCAACAGGTCCCAAGGGCAAGGATCACCACTGGCCGCACAGGTTGTAGCAATTAAAGTTAATAGAGATTTCACAGCTGATACACAATTATCTTTACCCTCAGATCTTTGTAATTTACATTGTTTTACATTTGAGACTAAGTCACACACATGCAGATACACACAAGAACCTCATGCATGCAGGGAAAAAAATGCAGACATGTTGTTTCTCCTGCTACTTTGTGTAACAAATCAGTCATTCTACACTGAACTGTTGGGCACCCATGACACACATTAAACCAACAGGTTAATGAACATTTCAGTAGGGTTTCACCCATTGTGGGCAGTGAAGGCCTAGTGGTTAGGACACTGCCTTTGAGACCTGAAGGTCTCAGGTTCGAGTCCCGGCCCGGGCACTACTGAGGTACCCTTGAGCAAGGTACCGTCCCGCTACACTGCTCCCTGGGCGCTGTTGATAGCTGCACGCTGCTCCACGTGTGCACGTGTGACGGGTTAAATGCAGAGGTTGCATTTCGTTGTGGTGCTTGAGTGTGTTCACGATGACAAATAGTCACTTTCACTTCATAAGTGTGTGATATTAAACTGAAATAAAATAATGCAAGTGTCTTGAACACTGGAATCTATTATGGTTAGATGTACTTTCGTTATTGAACATATTGCTCTAAAGCAGTGGATTCATGGCTCTGGAGTAACACAGGAGTGTGGAACTCTAAAAAACCTATGGAGCAGTGAACAGTGATAAGACCCCCAAGTTCACCGATTCATTGGCTAGCCTGAACTCCTGGCTCTGTCTCGCTTATTTGACATAGCCTAACAAATAACAAGGAAAAAGAAGCCAGCAATACTGCCACCTACTGTAAGCGTGCACCACAAAGTCAATACAGAAAATTATTGACGGGATTATCTTGTGTATTAACACAATTAACTCAATATTTCATTTATTTAATATCATGATTATCAGCAATATTGTAACACCCCTAACTGGATCCTCAATACTTAAGGGGTTACACCGGCAACTCCAGGCTCCCATTCCTCACTCCCATAACTTAATAATAAATCAGTTAATTTTGATTGTTTTCTGTGTAATAAGCCTGTTGGTGTAATATGCCTGGGAATCTAACCAAAGAAGATTGATAGGGATTTCTGCTGATGAAAAAATAACTATGATGCTAAACAGGTGTTTCAATCAGATCTGGTTATAGTCACATGGTTGAGAAAATTAATCTAGCATCAGTGCTGATGCCCAGGCTGAGAAAAGAAGCAATATATGCAAGTATCTGTTACAAAACTGGCACAATTCCAAAGTCTCTGCATACACAGCACATCTAGAGATAATATAAATGAAAGCCAGGCTTTAGAAATCAGTCAGCAATCAGTTTGATCCATTGTGCAGTCTTTTGTTTGGTATATATCTGCATTTTGAACATCTGTTATTCAGACGTTAGCATAGAAAGTCTAATGTGTTTTATGACCTAAATACTACGCATCTGAGAGCTTGAGAATTCCCGCAAGATAATTTTTTTCTCTCTCACAGAACTGTCAAAACACTTTAGGTTTTTGAAGGTTTTCGTTCAACTGAGCTATTGCGAAAAAAAACTCCAATGAATCACATGCTTAAAGTAGGACCCTGTTTTGATGATGACCATATTGTAGCAAATGGCAAGCAATACAAACTGCTGAAATATATTGGGACCGAAGTTTCCAAATGAATAGTGAGTCTACACTTTTGTCTCTGGCCAAAATGGATACTAAGAGTACCGTCTGTCCAACACGGTTGGCAGGAATCAAACCCTTTTACCCCTGACGGTACCCCTGACGACTAGCGTAGAAAAACATGGCTTCCATTAACAGCCCCGTGGATCAACCCTCGGTACATGCAGCGGTGCTAAATGCACACCCAACTGTGTGGTAGAGAGAGCAAACAGGGCCGGCGCAACAGCGTGGGAATGTCTCGTGTGCCTTGAAGGGTTTTGACACAAAATGAGAACTTTCCTTTATGGGCTCAGGTTACCGTCCCAGGGTCGCCATTTCAATCCCTCTTGACTGTGGGCTGTGCCAAGGGATGAGTGGGAGGTGAGCATTGGTTTCTTGTTTGTGTGGGGAAGGGGGTGGGCCTTGGGCCTTGTCGCTGTGCACTCGGTCATTACTCACAATCAGAGGCCAGCAGCGAGGAACTTGAGGACAGGTCTAATGAGAAGCACATGTGCTCCACGAGACACCGAGCTGCCTCCCAGCTCATCTGCCGGTCCTACTCCCCTTGTCCTATCTCTCTATCTCTTTCTCTCTCAGGTTCTCGTCCTCTCGCTACCTTCTGAGGTAGGACTCATAGCGTTTATGGCACTAGAACACAGTTGTATACATAGGGGCAATGTTAGAAACTCTTAAAACCTTTGAGGTCAATGTTCAGAAGTTGTCCTTGCCATTTTATCTACTCTTGAATACAATGAATTTTCAAATGCCCCAGAAGTGACCAGGCTATGTTGTTCATTGCTAATGACCAGTAAATCCTACAAATTCCATTCAAATCTTCTATCATTACAAATCATCAGCTCTCTCCTTTGCCTTTTCGATCATGACATCATATTTTTGTAATGAATCTTAAACAAGCGTGGAACCCAATGAAATCCCTGGTAACTATTCGTGACAAGTGGTTACGTTAGGCAGCAAACATTTGCACATAGAGCTTTGTTGTTTAACTTTGGCGTCGAGAAGCTCAAACCAGAATCCACCTTCGCTTTAGGCACTGACACCAGCTGGTGACTTTAGGGTGTTACCTTCCTGTGCTTCCACGTTGCTGCTTGTGACAGTACTCACAATTAGCTCTAGTTTTACAAAGTCAGGAGCGAGCCAAGCCATGACGTTGTGTGTCAGGTTGCTCTGATTTACTATCTGTTATCTTTTCAGTTTCAGGGAACAGGGCCCAAGGCAAAGCAAGCCCACACCAAAGGTTCAGCTCACAGGGCAGAAGGGTACATCCAGAGGTGCTAGTTTATGAGCAAGTCTGAAGACCTGCTTCATGCAGGGGCTGCGGCTTGGCTGAGGATTTGAGATGTGCATCATCAGGCCTTAAACACATGCACTGAACTGCTCAATGTCCATGAAACTTCTGCTTTTAATCAGACTACAACTCATTCCTATATAGGTATGTAATGGATTGCACTTTTCTAATGCTTGGTTTCTGAGCCTTAGTTCAGTCCTATCATGTTTTTTTTCTTGTAAAAAAAGTGTCATCCTTGGCTTGAGCACATTTAACCTTGATGGGAATGGTGTGGCTTGAGGAGATTTTGCCTTGACGGCAACGTTATGGCTCAAGCACATTGAACCTTGATTGGAAAATCATGGGGTGGCATGGTGGTGTTGTAGTTAGTGCTGTTGACTTAGAGCTAGAAGGTCCTGGGTTCCATCCCCAGGTGGGCCATAAGCACTTTTCTGTATGGAGGTTGCAAACGCTCCTTGTGTTCATATGTTTTTCAACCAAGTGCTCTGGTTTTCTCCCACTGTCCAAAAGGTTTAAGTTGACTGGATACTCTAAATTGCCAATAGGGCTGAATGTGTGTGTGTGAATGGTTGTCTGTCTCTTTGTTGCCCTGCAATGAGTTGGCCTCCTGTTCTGGGTATACCATAGTCCCATAGTCAGCCAGGATCAGCTCCCCAAAGACCAGAAATAGATACGTGATTTGGATAATGAATGGAATATCATGCCTTGAGCATATTTAACCACGATGGGAACATTTGTGGCTCAAGCCCATTTGACCTTGATGGGAATGTTTTAGCTGATTCAATCAGAATCCCATGGCTCAAGCGTTCTTAAAATGAAACAAAAAGCATCTACAGGGATTTTTTTATGTTACGTGGATTAAAAACAATTAATACAACTAACTAGCTATTTCCCACATAACCAGTGTACGTAAAGAGTGTATTCTTTAATACATGCAATGTTTTCTCACATACAGGTCCACTGCCTTGTCTGTAAATTCAGCACAACGATATTCTATACTAGAGGTCTCTATATGTCCTGTTGTGTGTGTAACACTGCTTGTATCTCTCTTGTAGTTTGTAGCTACATATGATGTGTAACATTTTCCATCTTATTTCTGACATTACACTCTGTTTTGTTACTAAAATGACATATATATATATATATATAGGAGGTTGCAAACGTATATATATATATATATATATATATATATATATATATATAAATGAAAAATAAGAAGTTGTACAAATATGTGTTGGAGGGAGTTGGGAATTAGGTGGGCCAAGTTAAGCATCACTGCAGGCCAACATACTCAGATATTGGAGCAACAGCAAACGTTTTATTTGCACATTTGAAAAGGAACTGAACTGTATGGGAGTGCTGTGGTGGTTAAGTGTCCCACAGTGGCGATCCAAAGCTTGTGGGTTCATATCCTTGGGAGAACAACAATTTGGAGAACCTCTCTGCTTTTGAGCATTCAAAGGCCGTTAATCTTGATGAGAAGGCAACACCAGCATAAATTAATTTCTGAGCTGGAGTTAATGATGCCCTTTGGAGGACTACATCCAGAGGTCGTAGTGAGTTTACCTTAAAGCCTCAGCCTGATTCACGACCCCATTAATCTGGAACAATTTAACATTTTAATCGACCCAATTAGTCTACGTCAACAACGGTGTGTTACAAACCTGAAGGCAGTGACAGTTTTCTCTAGAAGAAAAGAGAGATCTGTACTTCATGTTCTGAACCGTCCGCTTATGGCTTAACCTACACTGTATTTCCTTTGCTTGTTCAGTGTGGTTCAGGGCCAGGATCATCAATTAGCAGACGGCTGGCCAGATACAGGCCATGAGCAGGTTTCCAAAAGTCCATCCTCCAACACATTTTTTCAGTTATGTTAAAAGTGTAGAATCTATTAAAAAAAAAGGATGTAGCGCTGAACGCTGTCCAAGGACTGTTTGAAAGGTATGAGCACATTATAGGAGATTTTCCTAACATTTCCTAATAAAGATAAAAGTGTCTTTTTTTTACCAGACACCAGGTGTGGTGCTACATGATCCAGTAAAATGGGCAACTATTTTGTTTTATGGCAGTTTTCATTTCATTGCATGTCACCCTGAACATTTATAAAGACATTTTTAGTGCAAAGTGCTAATATGCCTCTTAAAACACTTTGACAATGTTCTCATTTTCCTGCCTCCTTCCCATTGGTTATAGTTTGCTGTTCCTACTGAAAAATAAATCATTGAAGGTTTGCTTTTGGTTTCTGGTGGTTTTGCTGTGATGTCTAAGCATCATTAAATGTGCTTTTTCCTGGGGCATTGATATCACAGTACAAAGGTTCCTAATGGTGTAACAGGTGAACTCAATGGTGTAGTCTAGCTTGTTCAGTGGTTTTCGGATGGAATCCAGAGAGAATAGTGGTCTCTAATGGTGACCATTAAGCCAATTCCCATTAGAAGGCAAAAACATCATGTCATCATGTTGTAATGGTCTTTTTACAGCAGGGGCATGAGAAACTGCCACGGCAAATCACACCAAACAGCAAAGGAAAAAAATGAGGCAGTAGAATATGATACACTACACACACACACACACACCAAGTGTCAGTGTCATTTCTATGCTGAGAATGATCCAACCTCCATATAGTAATTGTTCACTGGTGGTCCTGTGAGGGTACTAACCACTGATAAAGGGGTTAAAGTGGGGCTAATGGATGATGCGGAGAAACAGATGGACTACAGGGCTGAATATGGCTAATAGCCATTTCCTGGCCCATATGCTCCTTCAGATTCCAAAAGCAATGAACATTTTATCAGCACATTCTCTTGATTTCACATGGAGCAGTGAAAAAGTTCCAGTCCCACCTTAAATTATGCAGCTGAGACGTTCTGGCGCATGTACAGCATTTGAACTGCAGGCTCATTTAAGGTGGAACTGAAAACTTCAGTTTTGTAGACCCCCCAAATAAGTTTTCTGTCACAGCTCATCCAACAATAAGGACAGCATGGAGTAAAAGGAAACACAGCAATACACACAAAGCTCAGACACTAATTCATTAACATGGACACACACACACACACACACACACACACACACTAGGGGAGCAGATTTGAATCAGTTAAAGGGGATACATAAGGTAAACTCTACTAGTTGAACCCTGGTATCAAGGTTCTGCAATAAAAGTCCACTACGAGGAACACCTGACTGTAGCTGACCTCAGAACTGAACTCAAGTGTCTCGCCTCTGGGTGGTGCATGCATAGAGTTAGGGGAACGTTCACTAGCAGCTGACGTCTTAGTCCTGAATTGAGGCAGCTTCCTCTGACAGCCATTAACTCAGTGCTACAGTGAGGACAGAGAAGTGAGATATTGGGCAAGTCCAACTCCGGCGGTTATAGCCAAAAACAACTTCCACTGCAAAATCTGATACTGGGGAGGTCTTAGACTCGTAATTCCTCTTTCAAAGCATGAAAAGGTCCTTCTCAGAGCAGCCGGTGAGCCGCTCCAAAGCTTATCGACTCTGGCCTCATTCACCTAATTCCTTATCTCTCCAAACACGGGCCCAGATGAAATCGACTCTGTTTTAGGAAATTCAATAATGGACAAATGCTGCTAATGTACTAACATGGAATGAATTGAGCGAGAGGCAGAAAATATTTACACTGCGGTATCAGAGCAGGGTTCCAGTCGTGCATCTAAGAGCCTGAAGCTTCCACTAATTGTGCAGCTCAAAGCCAAACAGCCTAATCAGCACGGGTGCCCCATTGTTTGAGCAGCGCTGACATAAATTTACATTCGACCAATCATCGCACGCATAAAGCTGCTGGTGTGAGCGTGATACGCACACCTTTTCTCATTGACTGAACATGCATGACACCCCCATGGCTCTTGGCAAGGTCAAAGAGGACAAACGGGAGGTGATGGTCTCCGCAGGCACGTTAAACCAAGTTGTTTGGGAAGTGCAGCCAAACTTTACATTACAACTGTGACATGCAATAACCGTGACATAATCCTTTACGACTTCCTCAGTACCGTCCCACAGAGACCTGGGGAGTTTAATTCATAGCAGGAACTTGAGTTCACAACAGTTTGCAATATGTTTTGCGATCTTTGTGGTTTGATGCACATGAAGTAGTGCAAAAGCATGGTTTTGGGTTTACTTACCAGGTTTAGGAGGCTTCCCACCAGCTCCTGTTGTTAAACAAAAAAATGCAAAATTCAATGCATCTCATAAAATGATGTATGCAAAGTAGACTGAAGTAAATTTCACTGTTTAGATACATAGTCTTAGGCATGAAGTAGGCATAAAATGCACTAAATGTCAGAGACAGATAGAGATAGAGAAAGATAGCCCTCCTAACAACTTCAAGCAGATTTTCTCCATAGAAAAAAAGCACTGACCAAAAGATCAGACTCTAGTTAGACACCATGCTTGTGGACTACGGGGGCCTAAAATTTTCTGGAATCAACCATCCATCACCTTTTGAGGACATTTGTTATCCAGAACTAACCATTCAGCATTCAAACCTGATCTTACTAATGCTCTCAGCCTGCAATCAAATCCTCACAGCAATGTTGCAGCATCAGTACCTGACCTCATTAATACTCTCAACCTGCAATCAAATCCTACAACATGTAGCTTTCCCTTAAGTGTAGGTGTTGTTACTGCAGCAAAGCTCTTCCCATTAATAGCCCTGATTTCAAAGTGTCTACAAACTTTTGGACATGTAGTGAAGGTCATAGTTTTACTGTTTAGGATGGCAATTATTCATCGGCAGCAATACATCTGAAGACCTCTTACCTGCTCCTAGACCTCCAGCACCTAATCCAGCACCAAGTCCACCAGCACCAAAGCCTCCAGCACCAAGGCCTCCAGCGCCAAGGCCTCCAGCACCAAGGCCTCCAGCACCAGCTCCATATCCTCCTGCTGTTGAAAAAAGTGTATTAAACTTCTATCATGTCACCATGGCTATTCATAGATTCATACACCAATCAGCCATAACATTCACACCTTCTGGTTATTACTGAGTAGGTCCCTCATGCTGCTGAAACAGCTCTGACTGTGGTGCACTGTGTGTTCTGACCCCTTTCTTTCAGAGTCAGCATTTACATTTTGAACCACAGTTGCTTTTTACATGCATCATTGAGCCTCGGGTGCCCATTACCCTATCGTCGATTCACCAGTTCTTTCTTCGATCACTGTTGGTAGGTAAAAAATTTTTTTTCCATGGACAGTTTATATTCACTACCCTCTTGCTCATTCTCTGACCAGTGCTCACTGCTGCCTTGAATATTTTGGCCGGTGGACTCTCAGCCTAGCAGTGACACTGAGATGTGTAAAAATCCCAGCAAAGCTGTTGTGCCTGATACACTGCTGATACACACACTACCATGTCAGTCGGACTCATCTGCTACTTTACCGGTGATCCTATGGGGATTCTTTCCAATTGATGGGGGCCAACAAGTTGCGCAGAAGTAGAATGAAGTGCACCAATGTGCTATGTGCTTCTGACGAAGTGAAAGTCAGATTATGCGTCACTCACACACTGAACAGTGGCTTGAGGGGCAACTAGGGGGTTAGGTGCCTTGCTCAAGGGCATTACAGCTATAGATGTTGGAGAGGGAAACGCTGTTTACTCACTCCCCTTTTGGTCCTGGGGACTGAACCAATAACCCTCCTGTTGGAGCCATAAAATGATTTATGTTTATATATTTAAATATGATGTATATGTGCTTTCTATATTTAAAGTGATATGTGGCTGTTGCATGTGGCCAATAAACTGGCAACTTTGACCAGAATTTTGGTGCTTGGGTCTCTACAAACAGTCACAAAAGCTGAGAGTTTTTATAATAAGTGAGAGGTGCACTTACCTCCAGCCTTGGCTGGTTTGTATGGGACCCCCCCAGCTCCTATTAAAACACAGTGCAAGGGAAAGAGTTATGCTTCATGACAGGGCAGCACTGCTCTCTGAATACACAGCTTAGATCATCCGCTCGTGCTCCGTCGAACAGTGGCCGTCCTGAAATAATGTCTTCATGGGGTCTGTCCTGGACCAGGGAGCTTTAAATCTTCAGCAAGCATTGAGGGAATACGGTGGTGGCCAGTCACAGTGTTCATGCTGTATTTCACAGGGATTTACGAGGTTGTGTTATTAAAATTATGGGTATGGTTTATCCAGATGGAAAATCAACAAAGAAGTAAACTGTACCACGTGTGAAGAGGATTTCAGTTACAGTGTGTGTGATGGTTTAAGGGTGACAGTGGTGAGAGGCAGGGTCAGCAGGTGCACTAATAAACCATATTAACTTTGAGATGTTTCTGAAGCGCTTGACTGAGGACAGGAGCTGGATCAGTACTAACGGTGACCCAGATGTCATGATGGATCTTTGTGTTTATCGAAAATCAGAGTTGGATAATATGGGCCCGGGGAGTGAAAGTCCTCCCCAGGATTTTGTTCCAACTGTCTGGCTTCTCTAGTTTGTGGAAACCAGCAGCCGAGATGTCCAGGCAGTTGGAACAAAATCCTGGGAAGGCTATTCAAATATGCTTAATATGCACCTCCCCCCCCCAAGACCAAATAATATCACCGACAACAACAAACTTTAATCTCAAAACCTTTTTAACCACCAGAACAAATAGGTTTTTGTCTGCATATGACGACAAAAAGTTCAACATGTATCAAAAATCTTATGTCTCAACATCAACAAAATATTCTCCCCAGACCACCCAATGTTGACATCTGGAGACAACAATGTTTGTTTAGTCGTTAAAAGCTAAAAACGTTTGTTTCCATCCGCCGAGCAACCAAATATCTTTCATCTCTTAACATCAGCAAAACTTTTGGTCCCACTTTATATTAAGTGTCTGTAATAACTGTTTAATTACACTCCAATGGCTGCAATAACAATGTAACTACAGGAGCTATAGTCACTGTTACACATGGATCACAGTAGTGCAGCTTATGTTATTACACATGTTTATCAACATCAGTTTTTGCTTATGTAATCACATGTTATTACATTAGTAAACACTTGTGTAATTACATGAGTAATAACATGCAACAACAATGTAATAACCATTGATGTTGACGTTGGTGAGTGTCGACGTTTCTTCAAGGAGAGGTTAGGATCACTACAATTATTTTTAAAGGTTTTATTGACAAGAGAGAGAGAGAGCAATTTCAAAATAGATTAAAAGGGCTTCTGGAAGAAAGATTCTCCCTATCGAGGATCTTCAAGAGAAGGTTATGCAGAAATCAGGTTCAATTTGCATTGCAAAGGTCTCTGAGCAGCGTAAATGATGATCAGCGAGAGTTTATATACCACTCAGAAACACTGTGTCTGCCACCAAAGATCAAACCAGTTTCAGCCAGATTTTACTGACATAGGGCAGAAGCATCAAAAAGTCTGGTCTTTACAGTAAGACGACGGCGTGTCCTTGATAGGAGATGACATATGGTCATGCGTAAGTTAAGATAGGAGAGAAAGAGACGTTTAATCTAATAAAGAACAGAACAATCTTCTAAAACGGTCTGTTTGGTTCTGGGGACATGCACTTAATGGTTTTACGGACTACAGATGGTGAGGTGTCAAGGGTCCTGAACTTTAAGGGTGTAAGAACCTCGGGCCTTGGGCCAGATTCACCAATGTATTAATGCATGTCTGCAGTTATACACAGATTATGAGCTGCTGTTGGTGCTTATGTATTTGCACATTTATCCTATGTAATACATGTAATTACATGTTATTAGATTAGGATACACTTGTGAACATGTATAACCTGTACAACTGTATTCATGACTACATCAGTGGTTATTACTTTGTTGTTGCATGTTGTTAATGTGTAATTACACAGTTATTATGGGCACTTCATGTGGAATGGGACCAGTGTTCTCCACATCACCCAACAACACCGTGGGCCCCTCAAAAGTTGTGGGGAGGTACTCTCTGGGCTCACATTCAAAATGTTTATGGCTAATAGCCAGAGGTGGGCAGTTCAGGTCTGGAAAGGAAGGATTTCGGTCCAACTGCCTGGCCTTTCTGATTAACTTACATGAGCAGTGCAGATGTGTGGGCAGCTGGAGCCAAATCTTGGGGAGGGCTTTTATTTCCTGGTCCTGCTCTGCTAGTAACTTTAGGCTTCAGGTCTACAGTCCCACAGGCTCATTTACCTTTGAGTTAATTCATATGCATTTTCCTGTACATGTAAACCAAATACCTTTATTGGCCGACCTGATAACACATGCGTTCTTCGGGACACAGAAATATACAGAACAGATCGGTGTGCTAATAGGCTAATGTGAATTTTGGTTTGAAGAGTATTTACCTGGGTAAAATCCAGCACCTGGGACTACACCTCCACCTGGAACTCCTCCCGCTCCCGCAGGTAGATACACTCCTGAAAAAGACAAAAGCACCATATCACTCATTACTACAGATCTGATGACCCATCAACACAATGTAAGTCTGATTTATCATGTGCACTGTTGGTCTTGAGTTTTGTAGTGACTCTTTCTCTCTCTCGCTCCTTTGCTCACTCTCTGTCTAGCATTCCTATTGTCTTCTCTCTTCTGAGTTGTAAGTAGGCTTGAGAATGTCTCTAAAGTGTGACAAGTTGGTGAATGAGCCTCTCTGACTCTCACTGAACCTACTGGGTTGGTGGAAAGGTCATGTCTCGTTTTCTGAAAGTATTTTATTAATTTCTGCGAGCACCGAGAGGCATTTTGGCTAATGGCCGCGGGGTGGATGGTGTTCTCTGTCAGGTCCAATCACCACAGAAACACACTGATAACTGTGTATTACAGTTGTGTAACACAACAGTTTATCCAGCACAACGTTTTCAGCCACTCAACTCAAGCTCTTAGTAACTTGGTAAAGCCATCGGGCTGAGACTCATGTCTCATTTCTTTACATGAGACATGAGTGTAAAGAACCTTTAAGAAAATGAAGAGCCTGCAAATAATATAAAAGCAATTACAGTAATTAGAATATGAAGAACCTTTACAAAGCTTAGCAAAACTCAGTGTGAAAGTAATGCAATGGTTCCAAACCAGTTAAACTATAGGAAGAAGTCGAAGAACCCTCACATAATATAAATGTTCTATAGCCATTAAACAATGGGAAGAACCATTAAAGAAAGGCGGAGCATCAGCGGTAGACCATCCAAATAAAGTGTTACTGAAGTTTCTGGATGTCTTTTTCCATGTAACGAAAGAGAAAATAATGATTGCATTAGAGCAGCTTGATTAAACATCTTCATGTCAAACACTTTCACTGAAACTTGGCTTCATGCCTTGCACAGCCTTGACAATGTCTGGCATCATTTATTTGCTAAAGATGTAACTCACAGTGACAAATGCAATGAGTGGCAATTTATAGATGGGCTGAAACGGAAACATGCTTCATGTGTAGACTAATTATGAAAGTCAAATCTTTAGGCTAAAAAGTAAAATGTGAAAGAT
>JBBPDA010000041.1:27948389-27960512 GCA_037974385.1 Arnoldichthys spilopterus | reverse complement strand
TTATAATATGATTATATATAATTATATAATATATAATTAATTTCCGCTAATAATCCACATTCTCCAGTTAAACAGAAGCTCTACTTTTATCTAAGCAATGCCTACACATAAATCATGCACTTTAATATGCATTCCTTTTTAAATCTTCTGTTTTCTTTGCTGATTTTATTGTGTCGTTTTCCTCTTATGCTCATTTTATCTCTTAATCCCCTTTTTGTATGATAATGTGCTATATAAATAAACTTGTCTTCCCATGTAACTACAGATTTTCTGTCCTCACTAGGGCAGTACAGGTTCACAGAAGGCTAACAGGCTAATAGGCTCCAATATTGACAGAGCTTGTCTTTATAGACTGATGTCCTACAAAACTGAAACACACAGACTACAGAATATCTCTCCAGTCTCATATAAGCTTCAGACAGCTGGCTGGCAATGGCAGCACTACAGCCAACAAATAAGGGACTTCATATGTTTCTAAATTAAACAATGCAACGTAATGTCACACTTGTAAGCATTCAAGTATCCCAGTAATAAAGATTATTTCCATTTTCCACCACATTACAACACTTTGACCATGTTATTATGTTATGGGGAGGGATATGCATGATATCAGGATTATATCAGTAATATTTCATGACGTATACTTTAGTATTGTCCAGAAGGGCAGAGCATTTCAGTGGTGCATTGTATCGATATTACTTAATTTGTAACTGTAGGATTTCTTTATAATAAGAATGCATGTCCATTTCCACACATTCTTTATGTATCTGTTGATAAGCACATGGAAAGTTACAGATATCGGCATTGTTTACACATCCGTTCATCCCTAGTTTAAAGTAATTGTTTGTTTATGTCAGAAGTTCCATCCATAAGTCACTGTGATGTGAAGGAATGAGGTGTATAAGAGCTGTTACTGGGTGTCCTCAGAAATTTTATTTGATTGACACTTAGGGGAATAATTAGGACTGTTTTTGGCGACTTGTTTGGCCAATGAATTGCCGGTGCTGCTACTTTACGAGAGCGCTTGATCCGCATCCAAGTCATGCCTAATTTGCACATGAGCGAATGCGGGCATGGCTCATAGCGTCTCTCAAAATACCTTGCTTCATTACCAGTGACTGACAGCTCGTACAAAGACGTTATGTGGAACATATTATTTGGGTAATGAGAACATTCAAATTAATTATTTACTTTGTATGATCTTTATACTCCTTGGACACAAATCGTGGGTGTTTTAATAACAGGCTGTGCCAGTTAACATCATAGTAACGCACACACACACAGCGTATTATTTTACTGGGTCTTTATTAGCAATATTGCCAGTGCGGCTCCAGCTCTTTTTAACAATTGGATATTAAAAGTAGACAGTGTGGGCTGTCGTTTGTCATTTTTCAAGTTTATTATCTTACTCATGAGTCACGGCAATTACAGCTCGAAGAAATTAACGCCGACGCGTGGCAGTGGTCCGACTCTTTGACACATTCTGACGTTTGATTTCCCTTTGAGAGGGAACGAAAAGTAAGGGGGGAGAAAGATGAGAGTGAAAGAATGGGATGAGTAAATCTCCTTGACAGGAAGCCCTTCCACTGCTCCCTCTTTTTCTTTATCTCCGGCCCTGGGCCCAAGCTGTGGTGCCCTGACACATCTGTGGTATAGAGCGAACAAAGTGGTGACGCACAAACAGCCCTGTATTAAGGCAAGGTGGAAGGCAGGACCTCACGGGCCCTGCTTTCCTGGCAGCTCCCAGCCTCGATTTTGTCTGCGGACGACCCTTGCCAGACTCAGTGAAAGGAACATTTGGGGTATTTTCTTCCCACAGCTATCTCTCTGAGAAGAGTCGAGCCTCCTCCACCAAGCCCTGATCCAGCAGGATTACAGAGAGGCTTGAGTTTCATAAACAGTATGAACAATGTGCTGCAAAATCCAGCCTGCCCAGAAAATCTCAGGAACAACAGCTCTCTAGTGCAGCAGCGATCACGGGCTTGAGCCACTGTGCTGTCATGTTGAGACAGAGTTATACTTTATTTTAACAATGTGTTTTTTTGTGCATGCAGCTGCTACACATGCATCGATCAGCCATAAGATTAAAACCACCTGCATAATATTGAGTAGGTCTTCCTCATGCTGCTAAAACAGCTCTAATTAACACTTTGTGCAACAGTAGCTTCTCTGTGGGATTGGACCAGATGAGTTACCTCTTGGAGCCTTTTATCAAGTATGGGCCTATAGATTTATAATAAGAAATACAGGTAAGCCTCTAAGGATGTCACATTCAACAGCTTGGGCAGCGAGTACCAAACCCATGCCCATGTCTGTTAAGGTTAGGAAACCATCATGGATAAAACCCAAACCAGCCTCTCCATGCAGCTTGGGGACAGTTAAACTTTCATGGAAATCACAAGAAATATTGCTTAACATATCCTGTATCCAGCCTATAAAAGTAAATTACACATAGGTTGCTGTTTCTAATCGAGCCTCTACCTATGTACAAGAAGGTATGTATGTAAAAGTTGGCCCCATCTGTAATTTGTCCACAATTAGGCCATATAAAATGTGACCTGACATAGAGCACATGAAATAAAATGCAACGAAAACACACACTAGGGGGTGGGGGGTTAGTGTTTCAGGGAGGGGGGCGGGCTTTATGATAATCGTAAAACAAACACTGACAAGCCACTCGCAATGTCTTACAGATGTAACGTTTTATAAGAGATTGGATTTACTAGGGTTCGGTTTTTTGGCCCCTACGCGCTGTGATTCATTGTAGAGCTGGGAAAGTGGAGAATCAGACCACATGACCAGGCACATTCCAGTCAAGGACCATGTCCATGTATTGTCCGGAATAGATACTGGGGCCCAAAAAAGCTCTCTGGCCAACCTGAGGGCACGCCAGCATCGTTCTGGAACAAAGTCTCATTGGAGTGTGGCTCTTTGTTTTAAACTTGGCAGAAGCCATAGGGGTGGAAATATCGTACAAGCAGTCCTCACGTTGACATTCACTTTGGAATCTGTGGTCATAGTGCAAATAGTTGTGGAGTTCTGTTGTCCCAGTTAGGAGGTACAACCTTGAGGCTCAATAAGTAGCACTTTGTCTTTGAAGACCAAGTATGTTGCTGCCAACACATTGTGTTTAAAGTGAAATGGCTTTAAAACAGTTTGACATATCCAGAAACTTCACATTCCATGTTACATTAGAGGAGATTGATGACATTATGCCATAACATTTGCATTAACCTCTGAAATCCCAGGCCCAATCTACACTACAGCTACAAGTCCTGTTTGAGTGCAGTGATGACGAGGCTGGATTGTGGTTCTGTACAGCTAGATAGCGATCAGTGCCGTCAATAAGACTGTACTGACAGTGCTGTGAAAACTGGGCACAGATCTGCAAACGAATATGATATTTATGAATAATGGATGAAGTTTTTTGTGCCATTTCTCAAGTTGCAGTCAAAAACGCCACATTTCTAAAGATATTCAGCTATGTATACATTTTAATACATAAAAAATAAAAGCAATCTACTTTAATTGAATATATTATTATTTTACATGCAATATAAAAATAATAAGTCATCTATGAACAGCTCACACATGACAGCATCACCTCTCTCAAGCTACAATGACATGAGATGTCCTGCAAGCTACTAAACAAAGTCCCTGAACTTTTCTTACAAGCAGTTAAAAGCTTCTGTGTTACAAGCTGCACAGCTTTTACATTACCACTATTAGCTTGGTGCTAATATAACACCGCAAATCCCATTAGGGTGCTAATAGAAACTGGCAGCATTGAAATGATGCAAATCCAAATGTTGACATAACCAAGTCATAAGCATGTCCTGTACTGTTGCAGCAGATTGAAGTAATCTAATTAGCTTTATCTGTGATTGTCACAAGAATGTCATAATGTCAGTCATGACATCAAATATTGACATATATGACATATGTAATGACATGGTGATGTCAAGAGTATGTAGCAATACTTCAATTTACCCAAAAAGACTGTGGTTTACCCAGACTGCAGGAAGGTGGAAGGCTTAAAAATGGAATCTAGGGGTGCGTTTTAATATATGCAATATTTCCGTGAGCACAGACAGGCCATGTGAATGTATAGCTTTGGTCTAGAGCAATGGGCAGTAGTGACCCAATGGTTACCTAGGTCACTGGAGGTCGCAGGTTCAAGTTCTGGCCCGGGCACTACTGAGCTATCCTTGAGCAAGGTACCGTCCCGCTACACTGCTCCCTGGGCACTGTTGGTAGCTGCCCTCTGCCACATGTGCACGTGTGATGGGTTAAATGCAGAGGTCATATTTCCTTGTGGTGCTTAAGTGTGTTCACAATAATAAATAGTCACTTTCACTTTAGATTAGAATATATAATCTTAGCTAAAATATATTTGTAATGACCTGTAGGTGGCACTGGGATTGGGAATAGTTTGGAAAACTGAACTGATCAGTGAACTGAATTGTTGACCATGGTGTTGGAGGGAATGATGTGTCAATTTGTTGAACAGGGCTGCTGAAAACAGTGAGGGCAATAATTTCACATATCCAAGATGAGATGCAGGGCTATTCATAAAGCAGACCTAGGCCTGACACTGCCCCAGTGGTGCTATTGTTGCTTGTAGGTCCAGAGATAACAGTCATGTGTTAACTTTGTGGCAGCAAAAATGTAAACCTTACTTTGACGTTGTTTGTTCTTTGAGAGGGACAGTGCCCTAGTAGCCCATTCATACCAGCCGTCCCTCGGTGAAGTGCTCATACAAGTCTAACAAGTGAACAGCGCTGTCATCACCCACAGATGTGTCGATAATGGAGTTCCGACATTGTTCAAACACTCACAAACAGAACACAGTACATTACATTACACAGTGCAGCCGCGATGTTTAGCTAAGTGATTTCCCAGCAGGCCTGGTGTTTGTGTTTGTGGATGTGTGTGTGTCAGGGTGGGTGTGTGTGTGTGTGTGTGTGTGAAGGGGGAGGGGGGGGTTATGTTTCAGTAACAATGTGCCAATGATATGGCTGATAAAATGTCAAATCTGTTAACAGCCTGTGATTGTGAATGAGAGGGATAAATTAATGAGGCTAAATGAAGGTTCTTATCTGCGGTAGCATTCCTGCATTCCAGCGCAAGCCCTGCCAACAGTCCAGGAGCCTTGCAGAGCATGGTGTTGAGAGTTCGGTTTGCAGTGTAGCGATTTACTGTGGCCTACTTTCAGCACAGCTTCCCAGGCAGTGTTCTTCAGCACCTTGTAGACCTGGATTCTCATCAAAAATAAAGATGCCATGAAAGGTTCTTCAGTTAGAACCACTTTCAGTAGAAAGATCTCAACTGAAAGGTTCTTTATGGCTCTAAAAGTGTTTCTGTTATGGCATTGCCCCTAAAAACTCGGTCTTTATTTTTTATAATTTTATAGCAAATATCAGATTACAGCCCTTAATATATGATACTTTATACCCCATCACATACACATACACACACACATACACATACACACATACACACAAACAAACACACCCTTACACAGATAACTCAGCAATTACCACACAATAGGAGGCAATATACACAAACTCTGAGCAGCCGCAGTGCCCAGGGAGCAGTTTTAAGATTAGGTGTCTTGATCAAGGGCTCTTCAGTGACATGTGAAAGTGACTCTTTGTCATTGTGAACACACTCAAGCACCACAACAAAATATGACTTCTACATTTTACCCATCACACGTGCACACGTGGAGCAGCGGGCAGCTACCATCCGTGGCCAGGGAGCACTCTAGTGCGCAAGGGTACCTCAGTAGTGCCCGGGCCGGGACTCGAACCTGCAAACTTCAGGTCCCAAAGGCAGTGCCCTAACCACTAGGCCACCACTGCCCACAACTAGACCACCACTGCCCACGTCGTTAGCAGTGTAAGCAAATATAAGTGAAGATAGTGGGCAATCCTGAACTGGGAGCAGGTACATGTGAACAGGATGTAGGCTCATAAGGACAGTACACAATAACCCTTATGTCCCATCGGTGGTTCTGCAAAGAGCAACTGCACTAAGATCTTTCATCACCATAATCTTCCTCTGGATGCACAAACCCCACACACTCCACTTCTGCCTGAGACCGCAGGCGCCGTGGCATTTAAATCCATTAGCGCTGCCTTCAGCCAGCACACCATGCAGAGGTGTCACATTAATTCTATTAGGCGTCCGGTGCTGCCAGTGCTGGCAGGCGAGCACTCCTCAAAGGATCAGGCGCTCACAGCGCACGTCGTCCACGGCAAGAGATAATCAGAGCGACGGTTATACGAGCCAGTCCGTCGTAAAGAACCGCAGACGGCAGGAGAGGTGTGTCACCTGATCTGGATGTGATTTCGGCTGCCTTTAAGCGCGGCCAGCCCCGTGTCAGTGAAGGGGAGAATTAATGGATTAGGGATCCTCTGAAGTTCTGGGCCACAGCCTGATGCCAGCTCCCTTCACGTCCAGCAAGGGGGATTTTAAAAAGAACATTTCTCTCGCATTCTTAATTCTTACGAGATCTGAAACGCTTTTGTTGCCTTTAATCTGGCTCCTGGCCTTTTTCCCTGTCTCTAATAGCTTTTGTCATAAAACAGGCTAATGACTGAGGCTGTGGGTGTTTGTGGGGTCTTTGCTGGAGGTGTCTAGATTAATACCCAGCACGCAGAGCCGCAAGTAAGATACGGCTTGATACAGCTCCAGCAGTAGATTGATTGTGCTGTAGTTATGTTTCTGACACGTGTTTGAGGGATGAATTAATAGGGGAAAGAAGTGAGAAAGACAGAAACAAATAGTGGCCCAGCGTGATTCAGACTAACGCTTTACATTCAGAGGATTAGGACTTTAACAGTTCAGACACAAGAGGTAAGGTTAGCCTCAGCTTGGTTTAAAATGTGCCGGGTACCATGCAGGTCATATTTGTGGATGTTCCCATCATTTTTGTAGGGGGCTATTTTGTTTTGACTTGTCCTGGTCTTGAAATCTGTCTATGCCAGAGCTGCATTCAAGACCACCACTGGTGAGTCCATGTCCAGGACCAAGTCAAGACCATTTGGGAAATGCTTAAACTTGTCCACACAGTGTCTGTGGCCAAAATGAAAACGATGAGCATGGCTGCAGAATTTGCAGTTTTGGCAGCCTTATGATTGATCACAAGTCAAAGCCCATTCTAGGTGGCCTCTGAAATAATTCAGCATTTTTCCAACAAACTCAATCAATTATTTTGTGTGAAGGAGAAAAAAAACGACATTTTTTAAAGGCAGCTGAACTCCTTAAAGACCAGTTATATTTGGCGAGGCTAGTGGCCAAAACCGAAAGAAAGTCTGAGCACAAATAAAAAGACAAGACAAATTTGAGACCATAGAAAAGCACTGTGAATTTGGACTCGAGCACTACAGTCCTGGTCCATATGAGGGCTCGTATTGCTAAGATTTCTTTCATATTTTTACTTGAAAGACAAAAGTAGCATATAAACAATATAAATGCTTTACAATGTCCCGTTCATATATAGAAACTAAGAGGCAACTAATAAGAACTCAGCCTACATGAGTCTAACCCCGCCCTCATCCCCACTGAGGTTATAAGGAGTGTTTTTCAGCTTGGACTGGTTTCTGAATGAGGCACAGTACGGGGCAGCAGATCAGAACAAAGGTCTGAATAGCAAGTTTAATTCTAAGGGATATAGAGAGGTCATGTAAGGAGAGCGAGAGGCTCCAGTCATGGATGAGGATATGACTTCTATGACTTATATATGATTTCTGAACTTGGGTGGAACAGGCACAAACTCTTACTGGACACTGTTGATAATAAAAGTTGAGGCTTTTTTTCACTCTGTGTAGATCATGTTCAGGTTATTAAAAGTAAAAAATATCTTTTTTTGCTCACTCCTACATGCTATAAACCATTGCACTGCTTTACAAATGGAACCTAGTGGAACCTAGGGATTAGAGACTTTCCCGTGTGATTGGAGGCTCATAGGTTCAAGTTTGGGTTCAGGTAGCACTGAGGTACCCTTGAGCAAGGTATGGTCCCTGTGCACTGCTCCCCAGGTGCTGATGAAAGCTGCCCACTGGGTTAAATGCTATAGATAGGTTAAATGCGATTTCACTGAGGTGCACTTTGGTTATGGAGTGTGTTCACAATGACAAATAGCCACATTTAGTGCCTTAGTGCAGAGAAGATCTACACTTCACAAGGCTTTTGCTGCCTTTGGGCCTTCGCACAGCATGGATACTTGAGCTTGTCGTCTCCTCACAGATTTATTCCAATTAGAGTTACATCCCAGGTCTATGTGTCTGACAGATGCTGTTAGTGGAAGTGGAGGGAGTCTGGCTGGCTCTCAACGAAAGGGGACAGAACCTGCGACAGCACTCACTGGCCAAACCGAAGCCAGAGAAGGAATGACTACGTGACCACTCTCAGCCGTATTCCCCCCAGCGCCGTAACTCACGCGCCAGTTGAGAAAAAAACATCCCACCTCTCCAAACAGGCTCTCAAGAGCTAAACGTTTAAATTTCAGCGCAGAAACTTTTGGGGGATGTCCAACACAGAGGTGATTTGACAATAATATGCTCTGTAGGACAATTTATCAAGCTTAAACTAAAGCTGAAAAGCACCATGAGTGCATGGCTTCAGAATGTGTGAGCAGGATATGGCCCACAGGTCTACGAGTGCTAAGCCCATGGTTCCAGACCATGTTCCTCAAAGGCTTTGTCTGTAAAAAAACAACAACTTGTTGACATGTCTTGTCTGGAGCGAGATTTGTTCACCCAAGATTCACCCAAAGGGGCCAACCTCCCCAACTCAAGACAACTTTTTGTGACCGGTGTTGTGCAAAAGTTCTTTTTGTTGATCGTCTAATTGGAGGCGCCAAACTCCAGTCACTGTGGGCTATGTCCAGCACAGCCCTCTGCTCAAACACACCTGTTCATTGCCAGGTTTAGTGAGTGTGCTAAAGGAGGAGAACTACCAAGGACCAGAGTTGGGCATCCCTGCTCTAGTGGGACCACAAAAATATGCCACTTTTTCTGCCAATTCCAAATAAAAAATGTCCAAATGTTTGTGAAATTCAGCAAATAAGCTGCAATTGCATTTTAAAAATCGCTGAGAATGTTTATTTATGCAAACCCCCAAAAGTCATTAGTATTGGCATGCCCAAAACGTTCATCTTTTCTACCAACCCATTGCGACTGCCTGCTGAAAAACCAAACCCCACTCTGCCAGAACGACAGTGCAAAGCTGTTGCGGCGTTAGTTCCGGGCAGCCCGGCTCAAGGCACACAAATGCAACAGGTGTCCAGCAGACATGCAGAGACTGAGTGTGTTTTGAGTGTGTTTCTCAGGCAGAAGCTGGCTTTGGATGGAGGAATCCCAGGAAATAGCTAGGGCTTTCTAGGGCCTCTAACTTAATTATGAAAACGAGCGTAGCTGACTGGAGAAAATTAAGCTGTGGCTTCGACGGCTTTATATGGAAAACATGCTCGGGGTACAAATCCTCACCGACAACAAGAGTTTCTACACCATAAATCTGTTTGGCACTAAGTGGAGAGGGCGCTCATCCATGGAGCGTCTGGAAACACCTAGGCGAACGAGTCCAGCAGACTGTATTTTTGAACAAATAAATAATTCACTAAGCTCTGGCTTTGTTTCGCAGAGCTGTGGAAGAGCTGCATGCTTTCCAATTGAGTTTGACACAATGGGACGAAGCACTTCCGAGAAATTAAACAAGGAGGGAGTGGAGGTAGAGAGGGGAAGCTCGACCTGTTGCACTCTGCTTTCATTTGGGCAGTGTAGCTAGTCTAGCGAGGCGACTCGATTACGGGTAATCTGCATGATGTAGCTGACAATAACAAAAATCCAGCTGTAGCCTTATGCTTCTGCAAGCTCAACCAGCACAAATCCAGCACCTCTCTAGATCAGGATACCAAAAGTCTTTAAATGTTACACTGCGGATGCTCAGTTCAATGGATTCCAAAAATAATACATAAAAAAAAAACACATCTGCAAATGAGCCGGACTTCGCTTATGATCCATTGTTGCAAGGCAACATAACTTTGGCTGTATACACTCAATCTTACACCATGTTTCCAGTTATTAACCTTATAAAAGCAGAAATCTGCTGCAGACTCACTTTGAAGAAAAATGGAGAAGGATTAGTCTGTGTGTGTAAGGGATAATGGCAGGGGTGAGAGTTGGACAACTTCACAATGCGTGCTGCTCTGCCTTAAAGGGGAACAATCGTGGTTCACAGTCGTGGTGAATGGAACCAGACATCTGGTTCCTCTAAAAGATCCCTCATAGACATTAAATAGTAATGAAGACAATGCCCGTTGCCCGAGACATTGTTCTACCAGAGTTTGGCCCTAAACCCATTCATAGTGGAAGGATACATGCAGAGAGCTGTGAGGCAAAATAGTCCTCCAAAGTGTTATAGTTCAGTTCACTATTTTTTCATCACCAAAATTCCATAGAAACACTTGGACTAGACATGTTCACTTGGAAGTTCGAAGAGGAGATAAAATGGCTATATTTGTGCAGGAGATGTGCCACCTGGTTCCATTCACCTCCACTATAAAGAAATCTCATTTTACACCAAACCCACTCTGGAGGACTCTGTTTACACTGAGCTATGGTGTGGAATTTTGGTAAATATGTGCAGTTTCCCTTAAGGATAAGTGTCATTTAGCAATAATCCACGAAAACATGCATTTCAAAATATTTCCCAGTGAACACATCATTCAGCATCAGTGGACAACTTTGTAAACGGTGTATGCTAACAGGTTGTGGAAGAAGTTGCATGTAATGAGCCACAGTCTCAAACACTGATGCAGAATATCATATAATATGATGTCATCATTTGCCAGGGAGCTGCTGTGACCATCTAATCAGGGGTGCCCAACACCAGTGCTTGAGGGCTGTTGTCCAGCACTGCACTCTGCTCGAACACACCTGTTCATTGCGTGTTCCTGTTTCAGTGAGTGTGTTTGAGGAGGGGAACTAGCAAGCTGCGTTGGACACTGGTTCCCCAGAACCGCTGATGGTCACCCTCTAAAGCTCTAAAGACACCACACTTAAATATGCCAGCTTTTCTGCCAAATTTATGTGCATAAATTTGTCCAAAAAACATCCAAATTTCTGCATTTTTCCAGTATGCGAAATTCAGCAATGGTGTAGTAATTGCATTCAAATGTGCAGAAGTTTCTCTGTAGGGGGTGTTAACTTATTCACACACAGAAAATCAACAAAAGATATCATTTCACCAGACGTGCCAAAACTTTTGCATATTTTCTATCAACCCAGTGCGACTGCCTGCTGAAGAACCAGTGCTCACTCTGCCAGAACGAGACTGCACAGCTCTAAACTCCAGACTCTAAAGCCTAATTACATACATTTGCATACATAACGCGTACATTAGCCTGTTAAACATGCACCTAAAAACCAAAGTGCACATCTGCAGAATGACAAGAAGCAGTAAATCCAGTAATGCTCCACTCTCTTCTGTGGAAAAAAAAAGTTCTCAGGACATTTTTTGGGATCAGCACCATCAGAGTCTGTTGGTTGTTTTACAGTATAAACTTACAGCCAGACCCAAAGTTCCCAAAACTGTCCAGGTCAAGAAAGATTGCACCTGTCCCCCTGGCCCCAAAAGCAAATGCCCCTGAACGCACACCTACCTCCCTGCAGGGAAGGCTGCAGCAGCGTGAGGAGCAGGAAGCTAAGAAGAAGCACCACGACCGTCCCGTTAGCCATCTCGCCCCCGAAATGTACTGGCCTGGTCCAGATCAGCTGGTTTTATTCTCAGAGAGCTAATTAGCACTTCACAAAGTCTCGAAAAAAGAAATAGAAAAAAAACGGGAAAAGAGAGGGAGGGGAAGGAGGGGGGGAAAAAAAGGAAAAGACAACACTGGACACGACGTAATTAAAAAAGGGCAAAGCCTTCGGTTCGATGGATCATTGCGCTTTTTTCTCCCTCCTGCGTCTGGTGTTGCTGTTTTTATTCTGGACACTCCTGCCAACAGAGCCGAGCACTGCCAGAGAGGGGGGGGGGGTGTGAGAGAGAGCAAGAGAGAGAGAGAGAGAGAGAGAGAGAGAAAAAGAGAGAGAGAGAAAGGGAGGGAAAAGAAAGAAG
>JBBPDA010000041.1:27932896-27948289 GCA_037974385.1 Arnoldichthys spilopterus | reverse complement strand
GACTCTTTGTCATTGTGAACACACTTAAGCACCACAACAAAATGTGACCTCTGCATTTAACCCATCACACGTGGAGCTACCAACAGCGCCCGGGGAGCAGTGTAGTGGGACAGTACCTTGCTCAAGGGTACCTCAGCAGTGCCCGGGCCGGGATTCTAACCTGTGACCTTCAGGTCCCAAAGGCAGTGTCCTAACCACTAGGCCTCCACTGCCCACAAGAAGAATATTTACAGATATATAAAGAAACTGTGTGAAGGGCACATTGTGTAAATGTGATGTGCAGAAGTGAAAAAGTGACCAGTGTGAACAGCTGTTCACTTGCTGCCTAATATATCCCACCCCCGACAGGGGCCATTGTAATAAAATAACTAAATAGTCAGTGTTATTTACTAAATAGTCTATACTATATATTTTCCCTGTCAGTGGTGTTAATGTTATGGTTGACTGGTGTATGATAACAGAGGCCGAAAATTCGAAGTGATATGGTCTAAATCAACAAGTTCTATAGTTTAATTTAGTATGTTAAGTGTATGTGTATGTACTGTACACTATCGATATTTGTCCCAGATTTAAAGATATGGATGGCACAAACATCTCACATCTAACATGTAACATCTTTTGCCTATATATCAGTTCATAAATCATCTCAGTGTCACTCATTGGCACTTCTTACTTATTGTCTTTGTATTATTGCAACAGGCAGCAACCAACGCTGCAAACATCTGGTATGTAACTGGATCTGTTTTTGCCTTTGAAAAAGTCTGACATTGACTCTAAGAGAAGATGGCACTTGATGCACCCACAGTCTTTCAGTTTATTACATTTGATCACTGGCCAGTATCAGCATATTCTGCTGGAACATAAATTTGGTTTAATCAAGCTGGCCAATATTCCAATAAGTGATCTTATCTGTGCTGGGTGGATCTGGCTGTCAACAGTACCTTGCATTTCAAAACATCACTCTGACATTGCTGAATTCATATTTTTCATTGTTTCTCATTTATCGTACACGCCAAGTCACCCAAGGAGGAACGTTTGGCATACAACCTGAAAATATCTGTTATGCCAAGGTTACAAAGTGCACATACACTGATCCTACTAACTTATCTAGAACTTTACATGGAGGTGCTGTACGGTATGCATGAACACAAATGTCCGAATCAGTCAGCCCACACATTAAAATGACTTTCCCCTGCCTGCTCCTGAAAACAGCCTGATGTCTGACTGAGCCCATGTGTGAATAGAGCAGATCATTGTCCTGACAGTGCACAGCGAGCAAATGTGAAAGTGTATTTCTCATCGTGAACACACTCAATCAATCACAAAGTGCACCACAACCACCTCTGCATTTTACATGTGCACACATGGAGCAGCCGGCAGCTGTGAAAAGTGCCCAGGGAGCAGTGTAGCGGTCTCTAGGGTTTCTCAAGGGTTCCTCAGTGGTACTCGGGTTGGGACTGGAACCTGCAACCTTCTGTTTACAAGAGCAAGGTCGTAACCACCTACCACCAATATCTAGAAACTTGGAGATGACTTCATTTACAGGGGCCTGCACTGTGGACAAGCATGATGTGGGGGCTCCTTACAAGAATTTTCACTGACTTCAGGAATTCAAGTGTCATGGCCTTGTTACATGACTGTGGTACTTTTTGCATCATGCCCGGCCTCCTTCCTATCTACCCCCTCACCTAAACCACATGGAGTATTTCCAGTAGGTGAGAACGTGCTTGACACTGACGCCCTTCTGCTGTGCGCTACACGTTTAAACGCATGACTGCGGACAATGTCCAGACACTGGATTGTCTGGAGTTCATATGAGAAAACAACTTGAGTTATTCTTGAGTAACAGATGTTTGTAATAAAATCTTGACTTTTGACTGCAATTTGAGGTCAATCTTTAGGCCAAAAGATGAGAAAGAAAACATAACAGCACCTGCCTAATACTGAGTAGGTTCCTCATGCTGCTGAAACAGCTCTGACTGTGCTGCACTGTGTGTTCTGAGCCCTTTCTATCAGAGTCAGCATCACTTTTTAAACCACAGTAGCTCTTCTGTGGGAACAGTCCTGCTGAGCTAGCCTGCACTCCCTACATACATACATCAATGAGCTTTGGGTGCCCATGACCCTGTTGCCAGTTCACCACTTGTCTTTCTTAGGATCACTTTTGTAGGTACTAACTACTGTACACCTGGAACGTTCCACAAGACCTGCCATTGTGGAGATGCTCTGACTGGTGTAGCCATCCCAATAAGGCCATTATCAAAGTGACTCAGATTCTTACAGTTGCCCATTTTTCCGGCTTCCAGCAACTTCAAGAACTAACTGTTCATGTCCTGCCTAATATATCCCACCCCCCTGACAGGTGCCATTGTCAATGCCATATACTTCCCCTGTCAGCGGTGTTAATGTTATGGCTGATCGGTGCATATAGGAAAGACACTTTGATGAACAGAACATTGACCAAGGCTAAATATACCTAGGGATTCATACACAGCTGTTAAATAATATACATTAAAACAGCTACTTTGAAGCACAGTGTGTGGATGCTGGCTTCGTTTCCTCACTCTCATTCCTTACATATTGATTTCAGAATAGTTACAGACTAATGAGATCCATAACTGAATCATAAAATGTGTCCCCAAACTTTGCGAAGGCAGTGCACAACCCTCACTGGATGTAGACGGCTTTATTCCAGTCTGTGGCTTGGCAGTCAGTGCTGTGTGAGATGTAACAGAGGTGGGGAGCGAAGACCTAGAGCTGGTGCTGACACTTGTGCCCTGCTTTGATGTGAATGGGCCACGTGGCCAAAGCCAAGACACCGATAAGCCTGGCTCTTTACAGTGGGTCGTCTAATTCTCTTGGCCGCCAGCGTTGCAGCCAATGCCTTCCTTCTGACTCATGCCGTTATCACACGAGAGACGTGGCTGCTTTTTGTCTGGCCCGGTCAGGCCCTCCTCCCGACTTGCCAAAAGCATTGGGGTTCAGGGCTGGACAGTTAGAGGTATACAGAGAGAGTAAGGGAGAGAGAGAGGCAGAATTGGGGCTTGCTGGCAATGCATGAATACTCCTTATTATAGTCTTCATACAAACCACCACACAGCCAGTTGCTGAACGTACAGTGCTCTTTGATTGCCTTTCATTCATCTGGGTGCCCCATTATTAGAAACCTCTATTTTTAATTTACAGCCATAAAATCTTGGATTCCCAGGAAAAACTCCCAGTGAAAACGTTTTGCCTGAGATATGGTTTTGACAGGAGCATGACACATAAGTCTAGTGACTATAAGTAACTTATTGTTACTGATAATTAAGTGACTAATTGTCATTGTAAACACATTCAAGTACCACAACGAAATGTGACCTCTGCATTTAACCCATCACATGTGCACACGTGGAGCAGCAGGTAGCATCAACAACACCCAAGGAGCAGTGTAGCGGGACGGTACCTTGCTCAAGGGTACTTCATTGGTGCACAGGCCGGGACTTAAACCTGCGAACTTCAGTTTACAAGACCAGTGTCCTAACCACTAGGCCACCACTGCCCAATGAATTACATGGAGTTTGAGTGTACACATGGTTGCAGGAATGCCCAAATCTGGTCTTAATGCTAGTTTGGTGATCTCCCTGCTTGAACACACCTGCTTCAGCTCACCTGTTCATGACCAGGTTTAGTGTGTGTGAAAGAGAACCACCAAACTGTGCTGGGCACCAACCCTCCAGCTCCAGAGTTGGGCTCCTCTGCCTTTGAGCATACGGATAATCTCTGTTAATGTCAGCTGTTGAAAAACATGCTTCTGAGTCATAAACCCAACCAGAGATGCCTTCTGTCATGTTCCTGCTACTCCACAGGAGGGCTCTACTTCACAGCATCTAAGACAACTAAGAAGTCATAGTAGATGCATTTCTCAATGCTAGTGTTTAGCATCTAGTACCAGTGTCTGCAGCTGATGTAAATGTCCATACAACTGGGGAAAATATTTTGTGGACTACCAACATTCAGCCAAGTAGGACAACGAGGCAGTTCTACATTTGCCTGACATATTTTTACCATATAATTTATGATAAAATCAAGTGACAGTTTAAATGACTGGATCTAACAAAATTCTTTGGAACAATAATAATTATTGTTATTATCTAAATAACAGAGATTTTATTCACTTCATCCATATAATTTATGATGAAATCAAGTGACAGTTTAAATGACTGCCTCTAACAAATTCTTTGGAACAATCGTAGACCCGGGGGGTCCGAGGTCCCTGGACTATACTCTCTTTTTTGTTTACATCTTTTTCCCCCAAAGCTGAGAAGAGAAACCACATACAAAACAATACCTGTAAAAAAATTAAATATTTAGTCTTTTATTAAGAAATAAAAAAATCTTCTCTCAGATTATATCTTTAGGTAGTAATTGCATCATATATATGTAAAATAATATGTCCTCTCTTACTGTGTCCAAGTAATTCGGGTTTAGATTCATCTGCCTAAGGCGTATTGTTCCACAAGTCCTGGTCTTTGTCTAGGTGATCTTTTGATGTTTTTTTTGACAGCAAGGTTTTTCTCCCTGCACACCTTCCATGTAAATCAATCTTGCACAGTCTCTTTCTGGTGGTTGGTGCATGCACTTTGACATCAGCTGTGGCAAGAACTTTTAGGTCCTGTGATGATATTTTAGGATTGTTGGAGACTTCTCTAACCCCTTTCCAAATGGGGGTGGATTTGGTAATTTCCTCATCTCACAAGCTGCTCTTGGGCTAGACTTGCTAGGACGGCCTGACCTGGCCATGCAGGCAGTTGTAAAAAATGTTCCGGACAGTGGAATGACATTTCAGATTCTTTAGAAATTTTTCAATGTTCTTTCCCAGACTCACATGCATCTTCGGTCTTCTTTCTGAAGGCCTTAGAGAGCTCTTTGGATCTCACCATGGAGATGACGCTCACTTCAGCAATTAAGGTCAAACCAGCTAACTCAATGTATGTGGTTTAAATAAGACAGGCTCCTCCAAAACTCTCTTTAACAATGTTCTGATCATTTGCCTTCCATGAAGTGTACCTACATCTAATTCTATGTATTTTAAGTGATAATGAATGTGGGGGTGTCTTAACTTTTTCCTTAGTGGGAATTGCCATGTTTGTTCAATTGTTTTTGTTAAATAAGTGATTTTTTTGTTCTTTTTGCAAAGGTCATGCAATTTTTGCACCTTTACCTATAGATACAACATGAAAAAAGATCTAATATTAATAAGGTGATATTGATTAGGACCTTGCCCTAGTGAACTGAAGGTCGCAGGTTCAAGTCCCAGCCCGGGCACCACTGAGGTCCTGCTACACTGCTCCCAAGGCGCTGTTGATAGCTGCCCACTGTGCACACAGAGGACACATTTTGTTGTGGTGCTTGAGTGTGTTCACAATGACAAATAGTCACTTTCACTTCACTTAATATTTGAGGGGGTGTCCTATTTTTTTCATACATCTGTATAAGTAGAACAACTCCTAAACATTCTTCTTCAGCCACAGGGCTAATCATAATATGAACATTAGGTGGTTGCTTGGGGTTTGAGGGTTGGCAGCTTGCCGTGGGACTGGTCCCAGTGCGGCAGGGGCCTATCAAACCGTTTTTTTAAGGAAACAGGGGCCTCCCAGGGCCTCTTATTCTACATGACCGGCCAGGAAAACAACATAAAATGGAGCTCTGCGAAACAATCACACAGCCAACGTAGACTCTCAAGCTCAGACAGCTGATCAAACTGCTGGCTGGGAGGCGAATGCCTTTGATAGGCTTTGGCAGCCCTGGGCCCCTGGTTTAGGAGCGTGTCTGCAAGTGAGCTCTACCTCGCGTGAGGGGCAGAGTCCTTATAAAATTATCTTGTGTTTAGTTGTGCAATACACTAAACATGGTGTTATACAAATATCATAATTGCCTTAAAATGACTTCATTGTAGATGGACTGTAATGGTGGTTTATGGTCTAACAGGCTTACTAGTGGATGTACATTTTGGAACTCAGAACTGTTGACAGTGGTGGTGAACGGAACCAGGTCTCTGGTTCCTCTTAAAGCTTCCACACTGAAATTTCTTCCATGCTGATGAAGACGCTGCCTGATGCCTGAAACATTGTTTTTAAAAGAGTTTGGAGAAGATTCTGGGCCTAAAACTAAACCCATTCGTGGTGGAGGGGTACATGCAGGGTGTTTTGAGGCAAAAAAGTGATTTAGTTCAGATTCACTATTTTAGCATCATCAACATTCCCCAGAAACATTCAGAAGCTTCTCTGGAGGATTTGGAGAGGAAAGAAAATGGCTATATTTGTGTTCAAGACCTGACGTCTGGTTCCATTCACCAGCCCTGTAAGCGAAATCCAATCTGAAGCATTTCACACCAAACCCACTCTGAATTATTCTGAATTACACTGAATTACACTGAATTATGGATGAACTAGAAAAGTAGGTGGAATTCCCCTTTAAGCTTATATTGTAACCTTTGCAGTTATTAAGACTTTCTATTCACTATTAAATACCTCATTCTTTAGCAAATATTCTAGTCCAGTAAAGCAGTCACTGTGCTTTCCCATGATTATCAGTTTACCAATAAACACATACTGTATTGGTTCCAGTTCTAGCATTTATTTTAACCCCAGTAGTGTGAACCTGTTTAAGATGCTGACTCTAGTCTGTATTCTGGTTTATTATGCTGATTCTAATGTCCTTACATCACATCATAACTACAGCAAATATGCAGCTGATTATGTTTATTCAGCTGTAATCTGCTTATTTTAGGCTCTGAGTTAAGCTTCAGGTTTTCAACTGTTATACAGCCATCATTAAGCTCTGCTTCTCAGGCGCTAAGTTCTCAGCCATTAGGCTCTAGTTTCGGGTCATTAAGCACTAGCTCTAAGTGTTATGCTCTAACAGCTCTAACTTTTGGCTGTTGAGCTCTAGCCAGTAGGCCAGTAGGGTGTAGTCAGGTGTTAAGCTCCAGTTTTTGGGCAATACATTCTAGTCAGTTATTAAACTTTCGTTTTTGGCTTTTGAGCTCTAGTCAGCTGTTAAACTCAAATTTTTTTGGGCTCTTGTCAGGGGCGGCACGGTGGTGTAGTGGTTAGCGATGCCACCTCACAGCGAGAAGGTCCTGGGTTCGATTGTCGGCCACGGGTGTTTTTCTGTGCGGAGTTTGTAAGCTCTCCCAGTGTTCGTGTGGGTTTCTTCGGTTTCCTCACGTTGTCCAAAGGCTGCGGTAGGTTGACTGGATGCTCTAAATTGCCCGTAGGTGTGAATGTGTGTATGAATGGTTGTGTGTCTGTGTGTTGCCCTGCGATGGGTTGGCCTCCTGTTCTGGGTGAACTCCGCCTTAGGCCCACAGTCAGCTGGGATTGGCTCCAGCTTCCCCGCAACCCGGAAATGGAAGAAGCGGTTTAGAAAATGGATGCATGGATGGAAGCTCAAGCTGGGTGTTAAGCTTTAGTTGGGTGTTAAGCTCAAATTTTTGTCCATTAAACTCTAGTTGGGCGATAAGCTCAAATATTTGGCCTTTGGGCTCTATTTGTGTATTAATCTGTGATTTTTGGGCAATAAGCTCTAACATTAATCATTAATCTTGTAAGGGGAGCTGAGGCTCCCCCTAAAGGTCGTAAACGGTCAGTGTCTCCTGAGTTCTAGGTGCCAAGCCCCTCCCAGGTGGGGTTCATCAGGAGGAATGAGGACGGGTCTTCAAAAGGGATTCCAAGCGTTTGTTAAGAGTATCGATTTTCTGGATTTGATTCGTTGTTCTGTACCTTGGATTCCGATTTTTTGCCTGACTCTTGATAGTCCTGATTGCCGTTTGTTTGAAACTTTGCCTGGACTTTGACCTTGATTCGCCCTGCCCTGTATGTACCTGATTGCCGTGTTTTTGACCCTCTGCCTGGATTACGTTTTTGACTCTGCCTTGCCTGTGACACACCTGTTTGCCCTGAGAACTGACCTTACCTTTTGAAGACTAGGAATCATTATTAAATACCATCAATACTACTTGCGTTTGTGTCCTACTTACCTTCAGAGCATAACAAATCTCCAGCTGGGTGTTAAGCTCTAATTCCCAGGTGTTAGTAAGAGATAGCAGTTGAGCAGTTAAGGTGAAGTGACTATTTGTCATTGTGAACACCTCCCATCACACGAAGTTCAACACAATAAAATGTGACCTCTGCATTGAACCTGTCCACACATAGAGCATCAGCTATCAACAGCAGTGTAACTTGCTTAAAGATACCTCAGTGGCACCTGGGCCTGGATTTGAATCTGCAACCCTCACATGGGCAACCACTAGGCTACAGTTGCCCACAAGAAGCCTTAGTTATTATTAGTAGGAAAATCTTTATCTTTTATTCCCATACAGGCCACATATCTTCAGTTGAAGTGCTTTTCTAGTAGTGTACACAAATGCTTGTAAAATTATTTTTCTTTTCTGTACTATATATATATCTTCTAAAATTCATATTTAATGTTAATTTAATTTAATATCTTTTGAAGAGATTTTTTATGTTTTCAATCACTGGCCACTTTATTAGAAACACCTCCTTTTTGCTTCCACTCACTGGCCACTAGAGCCCATGCAGGTAAACCACCCCCTCCACCACATTCAGCACTGGTCAGTTTTGTTTATCACACATTATCAGTGGCATGCTGGTGTGTGTGTGGCCCTGGTTCAAGCGTACGAGGCATTGCGATGTTGCTGAGGGTTTTTTTACACACATCATTGCGGTCCACCACCCAAAAATATCCAGCCAGGAGCAGCTCTGTGGACAGAAAATAACAAATAATGGACTAGAGGAACCCAGCAACAGTCCAGCGGAACAGCTGGAGGGTAACGTTTCCCAGTAAACTGGCTGTTGAGTGTGGACGATTTCTGTTTTCTCTTGCTTTTACCAGTGAAACACAACACACACGGTTCGAATTGCAGCACAGTGCAGTGCAGCGCAGCCAGGTTTAGACAATTACTAATAGTCCAGTCATGGGAATCAGTATGTATGAAAATATAATTATACAAGCGGCCCACAAATAAAACAAGAGAAGCGAAAAGCCGTAAAAGAGCAAACACAGAAAGGGGAAAAAAGCTTCCCCCAGGAGCTGGACCTGCTCCCCCTGGCAGTAATATAGAAAAGCTCTTGTTGAGCAGCTCTCCGGACTGCTGGCATTTGTCAGGGTTGCTGTGTGGTGCTGGGGGGGCTCTGCTTAGCGTTGCTTGTGCTGGCATTGCGAGTGACAGCTTGAAGTGGAAGCTGAAGGGCCATGAGACCAGCCCTGGGAAACAATGTGGTCCCTCGTGCTCCTTCAGACTAAACTAATAGCATCGATACCAAAACAATGGTCAATATTTGGACCAATGAGGTGAATCTGTAGCTTCAGACCTAAACACTGGGCACGCAGTCACCTGCGCCGAGCTCCGAGGGTAAACATTCATCTATGGTGAAGAAGCTTGCTGGTCGTCATTAGATACCAGCTATGTGTTTGTAGAGCGTCCAAATTTTTGTGTGATGTTTTTCAAGACGTTCTAAGGCCTGCCCAGGCACCACACAAGAAGGGTGATTGGGGGGTCACTCCAAACAAAACCGATCAGGCCCGACTTTCCATTGAGAAGGACTTGGAACCATGTAATGGTAAAGATGATCTTCTTGAGGGAGTTCACATTCCACTGAGCTCCAGGAGTGAACGGTGACTGTTCCGAGACATTCTCTTTCAGGACACACTACAATAATCACATTATAATAATAACAGCATCACAAAAAATCTCCTTTCCAGCTCACACACACTAAAATTGTGCAAAACGTTTAGAATCTGCATGGGCTCCACTCATTTCAACAAAGCCACAAATCATTTACATTTTATTCCATTTTCTGAGCTGTTTATCCTAACCAGGGTTGGTGGTGGTGGTGGTGGGTGGATATAGGATATAACAGGAGAAAAAGGTGCTGCGTCGACTAAGTACGAAAGAAAAGAAACCTAAACATCTAAACCAGCTTCTTCACCTCTAAAGTAGTCTAGCCAGTCACTCAAAACAGCACAATTGGGGTGATCAGTGTTTAAGACGCCAGCACTGGTTCACGTGGTCATGAGGGGGAGCAAGAATGAGTGGTGGGGTTTGGGGGGGGGGTCTAGAGGGGGGTGCCCCATGCACATTCAGCTCATATAGGGAAAAAGCTGAAGAAACACCCTGAACAGGTCACCAGTCTATCTTTAAGAGAATACATACACTTACAAAGACACTTATGGGCAATTCAGCATCTCAAACTCACCGAACGTACATTTCTTTGGACTGTGAGAGGAAACCAGAGATCCCAGCAGAAACCCATACAGACACAGGGAGAACATGCATGCTCCACACAGTAAGAACCCAGGACCTTTATGCCCAATTATCAAAGTGTGCAGCTCCTGCTGCTGCTGTGAAAGTTATCTGTGGAGGGTTTTCCATCCGGTTCTTTTATGTGAATTATAAAAAATGTACATAAAAACCAGGACGGAAAAGTCAGAAGACGTTTTTCCACTTGAACAAAGAGGATTAGCTGGTTTAGAGGAACCTGGTTTATAGATGGAGAAGTGGTCTTGGAATAAGTGATGGCCTAAAAGGAATGGCAGTCACATGTTTCTGTTCCATCAGCCAACAGGAAGGCAAATGTAATTTTGCTTGGACTAATATTGTAGTGGCATTCTCAGGGTTTCAGTGGGTGACACTCAAGTGGGACAGTGACTCAAGGTACAGTAACAACCATCTTGTGGCCTGCTTATGCTCTAGAGTCCTCTATCTATCCAGACTTTTCAACACCTAATGCTGGAGACAGTAACAGCTGGCTGAAACTGGTTGTCTAAGATGGTATAAAGCCTTCATAGCCAAAAGCCAAGTAGTAGCATTCAAGACTTCACTTGTTACGACTTTGCTCTCCATCTTTTCCTAACCACCATCTTTGGGGAACCCCAAAAGAGAGAATTTTTGCATTTTTGCTAATGTTGCCTTGTACTATTGTAATTTGATTTCTCTCGAATAAAATCTTAGAGCGATGACGCTTACAACTTTAAGACTAATTAAAAAACATTATAAGGGAGGCCTTAGTGTAAAGTGGTACTGAATAGTCCTATACACCCAGATATCAGGCAGAAAGCTGCACTAGCCACTTAACTTAAGGCCTGATCAAGGTTAAGGACTTACTTCATTCATGTCATACATTGTCAGCCTACAGATATGTCTCTGGCAAACAACTCTGAATAGTGGTGATAATGTATGACTTGTTTTATCAGCGTTGTTCCTCAGCAGTAAAAGTCAAGAGCTAAATCCTGCACTTTATTTTCCCACAATACGCTTTTATGAAAGGTGAGGCCATTTTGGTGACAAACCTCACAGCTCCAGCAGTTTCCGAGCAAAGGTTCTTGGGCCACAGGCCCAGATCTTGTGTGCACGAGTCCAAATCTCAGCATGCTTCTTCTGTGATTAACTTCAGTTCTGGTTGAACCCAAACAGGCTGAGCTGTATCTTATTTGGCTCTGAACAGGCACGACTGAAACCTCCTCACTGGATTTTTTATCCAGTGTTAGTGTCTCAAGTAATCTCATAAAGATACACAGACCAGCCATAACATTAAAACCACCTGCCTAATATTGAGTAGGTCCCTGATGCTGCTGAAACAGCCTTGACTGTGCTGCAAAGTGTGTTCCGAGTCAGCATTCACTTTTAAATCAGTAGCTCTTCTGTGGGATTGGACCCTAGCATTCACTCTTCATATGCATCAGTGAGCCTTGGGTGCCCATGACCCTGTTGCCAATTAACCAGGTGTCCTTTCCTTAGATCACTTATGGTAGGTACTAACTACTGCATATCTGGAGCACTCCACAAGGCCTGCTGATTGAGAGATGCTCTGACTCATCAAAATAAGTCTCTAGTCAAAGTGGCTCAGATCCTTACACTGGCCCACTTTTCCATCTTCCAGCACACCACCTTTATGAACTGATTGTTCACTTGCTGCCTAATATTAGCTTTATTAATATATAGCAATTGTATTAAAGGTCTTTTAGTTAGACAAGTGGTAAACTGAATGTATCGTTTCTGATTGTCCCTACCTTCCCTAATCATGTCCAGTAACCCCCCCCCCCACACACACACACCTCATTATCTTGATCTCTCTAAATCATATGATGCTCCTGTCTGAAAGTGCAAAGGTCAGCACTGAGACATGAATCTCCACCTACGTTTTCTCACAACAGGCAGCTCAAGGAAAGGATGACCACCTGACCCACCCATGGAAGGAGAGAGAGGACCAGTCTTCCCACCCAGAGAGAGAGAGAGAACAGTAATGCTGAGTGACAAGGGGAGAGAGGGACCAGTCTTCACACCCAGGAAGAGAGGACAGTCAAGTTACAGATTATGAGCTCATCAGCTGCGGCTCGAACCATGAGCCGACCAGTAATCACAACCTCTGATCATTTCAGGAAATTCTCCATAAAACAAACTGCAAATATTTTGCAGTGTGTTATTTAATTACAGTCAAGTGCTACAAAGTGGATGTGGCCTGTGACCTGAACCCACGAACAGAAGGTGAGGAAAGCCAATAAATTGAACGTGCGATTGCAGAAGCCCATCGAGAACCTGCAAGCGTCTGGAGGAGAACATCAGGGTCCCATAAATCAGTGCAGTGTTACCGAGCATCCACCGAGAGAGCTTTTGGCCAGTCAGATGTTGCATTTCAACACCACAATGCAAACACACGTACAGAGCCAAACTCACTCGCGCACACGGACGATCTTAATAGTCTTTCAGCAGAACTGAGGTACGGTACAAGTGTGTTGTCCATTAGCCGAGTTAATGAGCTACATGCAGTACTCCTGACACAATAGGTTCTTTAGAGTTGGCACCTGTTAAACTGTGGCAATACAATGTTATTTCATATTTTCAGCAAGGTCTAAATCAACTTGTAATAAAGCTGTCATGGATGGTCCCATGGTCAAATTCTTGCATGACTCATTAGGTGTTATTTCCAGTGAAGCCACCCATAGGGAGCACTCCACAACAGTCCCGAGCAGACGTGTTTGTTTTGAGCATGTCCAAACTGAAATGGAGGGGCTTAAGCGAAGGCTCTGAGATGTTCGTGTACTGCTTACAGCGTAGTGTAAACCAAACAGTCTCCTCTTGATCTTTTTTTCTGCTCCCTCGCAGAATTACATGGATCATTTAGCAACATTTTTGCCCGCTGTCCAAACACGGAATTGACGGCACCTAAAAGAGGGGGAGAGCAGCTGGTCTGCATCAATTGAGAAATGAAAGTCATTAATAGACTATCTGTCCAGCATCTGGTGGTGGGACTCGGATGCAAAAGTGAGTCCAGAGCAGAGTTTTCCCGCTGAGGCCGACAGTCAGTCAACTTCTCAGGACCGCTGGAGGTGGTACTCCAGGAACGTGGGGCCAATTTTGTGTAGGAAGGGCCGAGTGATTTAGGGCTCCCTTTAGGTCCCGGCAAATTTGAGAAAGGTGAAATGAATCACCAAGGTTTGCCTCACGCAAACACCAACAGGCAGCTGAAATCATGCTGAAATATGGCTGTTGACCCGGCACGCAAACCATCACTCAAGCATGATTTGTTTTTTTGGTTTTACGCTTTTCTAGCAACAAGCAGACTTTTGATTCGAGCTGAAATCCGGCCTTGGCCATCGACCGTTGACAGCTTATAGTATCCAGCATATCTTTCCGTTGGTGTCATTGAAACGGAGACAGTGAGTGAATGGAAAAGTGTTGGAATGTGGTTTCCTCAAGGACAACTTACCTTTAATCAGCCTCCCAAATTATTCTTGTCGAGGGACCTGTCCTTCAGTAAAGGTTCAACTCAGGTTTCACATTCAGGTGAGCACATGGGACAGGGCCATATCTGACAGGCCCATTTCCTACTTGCTCAATATTTCTACATCCCTAAAATTGTTCAGAAACAGCCCTGACGTCTGAAATGCTGTCTCCAGCCACAGATCAGAGGAAAAGGTCATGACTGGAAGACTGCATGCTTTAAAGCATGCTACGATACATTGGCTCTCCTAGTCAAAGCATAACCAATTGGAGAGGCCTGGGACATGTTTTGGGTAAGTCTGTGGCAAAACGAAATGGCTGTCGTTACGAATCTGACAAGTTAAACCCAACACTTCCACCGGTGAAAAATATCCCCCTTGTACCGCTCCATTTGCAGAGGCCCAGGCTGAAATCCGAGCTCAAGACCACTACGAAACCACAATAAGTCTCATCATTTAAAAGCCTGTCGAATGGGTATTTTTTTCCCTTCCCTGAATTTAATTCATACCATTCGAAGCCCATGCTTTCTCAGAAATGTAGACCAAACATTTCCATGTTCCCAAGCCAGCTCTGAGAAGAACTGGCGCATGAAACAATGCGCTTGATATCTCCGATTTTTCCACTTAACAATGCAACCATCTAATGCATTTCAGAAGGCGGGAAGTCCAAACATTCCAACTCCAACATTTAGAGATGAAATTAACGATGAAGCCGGAAAAGAATCCCTCAATTTGAGAGAGGCTTGGAGAGGCTGAGGGTTTGGGCGTTGATGTCATGGTAAGATGTTCCTCCATCATACAAGTAGAGGGTTTTCACCACGCTCTACGTGATCTCTTTTAAGTCAGTGTAGATGTAAACACGTCGGTTGTTTTTTTGCTGTAGTATCAACAAAGAGCCTTAACTAATCTCTCTTCGTTCCCATGGGAGCCTTACTCATCATCAGCTCTTCTCCATCCTGATTTTTGTACAGCTTCTCATAATGCAAGTATGCTTTCACTTCGGCCAGTCATCTTCATCAGTTCTTTCCACCCCGTGTCATTTGCTCCACGGAGTCCAGCCATGGGACCCCTCTGGCTCTCTTAAGATAGGACCAATCTTCTCATTTTTTTTTTACTTTTCAGGATGTGAACATCTTGTTTTTGCTGGTTTTTCCTTTCCCTCAGGCCTATATTATCCTGCTTGTTGCCAGTGTGTTCATAAAAATATGATGAAACGGGGAATTTTCAGCATTCTCAATCCAGAATATGAAATATAGCTCAGAGAACGCTTCCTTTCTTTGGATATATGTAACAGCTTCCTTCCAAAGGGACTGGGCTTGACATACCATTGTTCACATCTGCTGTCATTCTAGTTAGCACGAGAAGATACAATACCTCTCTGTCCTTTCTTTCAACCATGTCCTGACCTACCCTCACACAAATTCCTCAAAATGAATCTTCACATTAACATTCACTTAATATAAGGTTGTCCTATCTCAACTAGGGCAGTAGTGGTGGTCCCGGCCCGGGCACCACTGAGGTACCCTTAAGCAATGTCAAGTCAAGTCAAGTTTATTTATATAGCGCTTTTTACAACTGACGTTGTCACAAAGCAGCTTTACAGAAACC
>JBBPDA010000041.1:27899186-27916006 GCA_037974385.1 Arnoldichthys spilopterus | reverse complement strand
GCCAGTGAATTTTTGCACTTAAGTGTTGAAGTGTTCAGTTTCTTATTAAAGTGTTTAGTGTTCAGCAGTTCAGGAGCCTGATGGAAACTGTCCCTGAATCTGCTGTTGCGGGTCTGGATGCCCCTGTCCATCCTGCCAGACAGCTGGAGTGTGAAGACACTGTGTCTGGGATGACTGGGATCAGTGAGGATCCTCTGGCTCTTCTTTATGCAGTGCTGACTGTACAGGTCCTGCATGGCTGGCAGTTCAGTCCTGATGATGCGCTGTGCTGATCTGACCACTACAATTCATTGTGGTATAGTAAGTGTGTTCACAATGACAAAATAGTCACTTTCATTTTGGAAGTATAAAAACATCCACCAAGCTCCAGTCTTTCCCAGATGTGCTCAATCATATATGGGCTGTATGGTCTACAAACATGGGTTGAGGAGCTTTTATTTAAAATAAAATGCTTGGTGTTCTATTATACTGGGCCCTTGTTGGTTTTGGTGGCCAGTCAGTGCAGGACTAGATAATTAAAAGTTGAATTAGATGCACTAAAGGGCTGAATTAAGGGCAACCCAACGATGGAGGAACCACCTTTGGTTCCCTGAAGAAACCTTTCAGCTGAGTGGTTTCAGTTTTTCACCAATAAAACCGCCTTGTAGGCATAGGCATCCTTTTTACTGGGGATGCTGGGAACGTGTCCCCAACGCATTGTGCTGAGGTTCTATTCATTTACAAATATATACGCCCCACCCTATCCCCTATTAAAAAATGCATCTTTTTAAAATTCTTAGTTCCCTTTTGTTTTTGTATTTTTGTGATTACATTTACATAATTACATACTTACATGGGCTTAATAGTAGCCTAGTGGTCGCTCTTTTGTTCAGGGGCAAAAGTCCTTGCCCAAATATAACTAATGTACCCTTAAATGCAGAAGTCCTTCAGATTTCTTTGTGGTCAAGGCCAAGACACCATCACCAGCACCTTCTTCTGCCTCTGTTCTGGGTCAACAGCCCTTGGCCTGTGCTTGAAGGCCCCATATCTCATGCAGACCTGTGATATTAATATGAAATGAATGGGAGAAATTGTGAATTCTGATACTTTATTGTTTCTTCACAGACAAAGACAAGCACATTTCTCTCCTGCATGAGCTCTAAATTAAACATGCATCACATCAGTGTTCAGTCCCAGATGCGCGTACTGGCCTTGTACAGATGAGCCTGTCACTACTGATCCCAACTGGCAGTAAAAGACATGAATTTACGGTTGACCTCCCGTCAGTCGGCTCTACTCCACACAAGCTCATCTGATGCATTCACTGGGGCCACACTGTTGACGATGCACCTCTAAGACACATGCTTCAAATCTTCTCGTCTTCATTCTCACACTTGCCTGTGTTCCCTCTGATCCCCAAAGAGCTTAGAGTGCAATGTGGCTGAGCACTCACCAACTGGCTTTCAGGAAACGTGATTTAAAACTTCTTTAGTGCAGCAAAACTACAATGGGATGTACACCAATCAGCCATAACATTAACATCACCTGCCTAATATTGAGTAGGTCCCTCATGCTGCTGAAGCAGCTCTGATTGCGCTGCACTGTGTGTTCAGACCCCTTGAATCAGACCAGATGGTCTAGCCTTCACCTTCTATATGCATCAGTGAGCCTTGGGTGTCCATGACCCTGTTGCCAGTTTACTAGTTGTCCATCCTTGGATCACTTTTGGTAGGTACTACCTTCTGCACACCTGGAATACTCCACAAGACCTGTGGTTTTGGAGATGCTCTTACTAAGTTGTCTAGCCATCACAATAAGGCCCTTGTTAAAGTGGTTCAGAATCCTCACATTTACCCACTTTTTTCTGCTTCCAGCCCATTGACTTCAAGAACTGACTGTTCACTTGCTGCCTAATATGATAACAAAGTGAATGTTTGTGTTATTCACTTTTCAGTGGTCATTCTGACACGGCTGATCATTGTATGGAATGCATGATGGACTAACTCATCGTGCATTAAGATGACCTTCTCTGACAATCTCAGAATGCAGGTGGTCAGGAATGAAAGTGTGAACTGAGTGATGAGTTTACATGGTCAGGAAGGAAAGTGTGAGGTGTAATGAGTGCAGGTGGTCAAGAATGAAGGCGTGAGGTGTGATGAGTGTAGGTGGTTCTGGATGAAGGCGTGAATTGACTGATAAGTGCAGGTGGTCTTGGATGAAAGTGACCCAGTGTTCAAGTTCTTCATCCTCCACAAGGGGGCAGAGATTTTATTGCCATAGTCACAGCTGTAAAGGATCATTATTTAGACAATATAGGCATGTGCTCATGACACTTATAGAGGATGGGCTCCATCTGTATGTCGGAAATCTGTAACTTGACTCCAGCAATCTAGGCCCACCTTCATCTCACCTCAGAGCTGGGGCTGGAGATACCACTCGGAGGAGCGAACTGATCATTAGACAGAAAAAAAAACAATCTGCTCGTTTGACGACTTAAGTACATTTTCACACCATTACTCAGCCGCATAACCGTTTTTTAACGTTGATCTTTTGCGAATAAACAACATCATGGTTTGAATGGGATGACCTCACCCCTCCCTGGGATCAGTAGATTCTGTTTGACAGTAGTAACCTTGGGCAGATGTGTGGGCTACAGTATGTCTGAAGGCCAATGAGGAGAGAATTATGGAAACATGTAATGTAAACACTTTGACTCCATGTGTAAATACATTTAAATCCTTTTATTGTGAGGTGTTGCGTTTTAGGAAATCTGAAGCATGCTGCGAGGACAAAGTGTGTCCCTGTTCCACTAGCCCTCCCTGCTGAAGTAACTGGCCCAACTCTTTACAGGAAATGCAATTAGCATCCAAGCATTTTAACGAATAGTATTCCCTTTTAAGTGTGTTTCCTTCAGGACCCCAAAAGTAGCACAGTGCTCTTAGTCATGTTTCAATTTAGCCTGATGAAAAAGTGAACAAAAATGAAAGACACATGAGAGCTGGAGCAACATTCGCATTTCTTGGGCCTTATAATTCTGAGCAGATTCCCTCTACTTGGGCAGATCAAAGGTAACCTCCATATTATCCATTTGGCAGTTCCTGCATTGATTTGCATAGTAACTGACTGGCGTAGACAAGCTGGATTCCTGGTGCATCCGAAAACGGACAAACTCTCCGGATTAACAACAGGCATCATCGCTTATGTATTTAAGGAATCCACCACAGAACGAAAAAATGACAAGGCAAATGTATAGTCGGGCAAAAGTAAACATGGTGATTAATGGCCATGATAGAACATATTTTAACTTTTGTGTTGCTGTTGCCATGTAATAGCAGTGGGAAAGCTGCGATCAGTGGGTTCACTTTCTCACGTACCGCGAATGCCGTTAGCAAGAGTGTTGTTTACAGCGCTCTCCCGATTGGCGTTCTCAGGTTTCCGTCTGTCTTTGGGCTGTCAATGGCCTAAAATTGCTCCCAGAGGCCAGATGTGGCACCTAATGGCTCAAAAATGCCATGTAACACTGGTTCCCACCATGAGCCAAGAGCCCCATGTGACTGGCCCAGGAAACCAGGACCCAGTTCTCATGGTTGTTGCTGCAGGAGCGTTCTGGTGAGAACAGTCGTGATGCTGTTGTGAATTTGCAAAAGGGAGCCTTGCCAGCTGTCACCAGTTGATCACAGCTGTGTTTTCAACCTGTGAGATCCGAATTGCTTGAGAAAATGGCCTCTATTTTGTATTGGCAAATCTTCAGTCACTCCAGGCCTCACGGTGAGGAGCGATCAGCCTGTGCATGGCACAGAAAAGGCATTAGTAATCATTCCATTGTGAGCTTCCGTCAGTGAGAATAGAAGTGATCACACTTTGCACGCCTTGCGCCAGACAATTATTGTCATCGACATGCATAAACAATTGGTTTTTGGATTTTCAGGTCTCATGTTTCCCTTGCTTCATTTGTTCTAATCAGCTTTTATTCCCATTAAACCCTCCGAGACGTCTGCTGCACTCACAGAACTCACTGGGTCAGTTCTAGTAAAACATGCTGGAGAAATACGTGAGAGCAGCTGCGTAGCACAATGTGCGTATGACTAAAATCATAACAAATCCAGACTTCATGCTGGTTCAGAAATGCACATAATTCGTAGAGTGTTACAATAACCGCTACGAAGGCCCAATCAATCTCAATGAAAGCCCAAAGGCTCAGAGAACCGAGGCCCATTATTTTCTGGCCTATGTAGGCGAAGGAGTGGAAAAGAACATCTAACACACCTTGTTACATGACACAAAGCTTGATAAGTTTTGCTGATACGCTTTGAACAGCTGGAGAGGGTACGAAGCAACGAATCTCTGAAATCATCGTGTGAGGCAACGTCTGCAGACGTTCCTATCAGATAAGAGGCATGACAGTCCCTCGGCACTCGTGCATCTCGGGAATTTTCCCACATCTCTGACACTGTTGCTTTAAGAGCCGATAACATGTCTTCAAGAGCGGCTTATGCCAAGCAAAGCAACAGGGAGTTTAAAAATGCAGGCCGGAGGCCAAGGAACTTTGTGGTGGGCGGAGGACACGGCAAAGATCCACCCAGAAAGCGAGAGAGGGGGCAAGAGACACCTTTTTAAAAATGACTCGCAGCTCATGCTCCCTAATAGATGACCATCTTCTTCCCCCCCCCCTCCCCAACTCTTAAGATGACTTATTAGTGCAGATGTTTGCACAGCTGCAGCCGTCAGAGGTAGAGTCGGGAACACTCCCTCTCAGCTACAGTGCATAAAGAATGGGAAGTGCTGGAATAAAACAGTTTAGATCACCCTCAGGTTCTGGTGAAATGCGAGAGGCTTCTGTCTCCAGCCCCTTCGATCCACATCAGGCACATTATTGCTTTGAGTTGGATCATAATGACAAAAGCGAAAGTGACACTTTGTCATTGTGAACACACTCAAACACCACAATGAAATGTGACCTTTGTATTTTACCCATCACACGTGCACACATGGAGCAGCGGGCAGCTACCAACAGCACCCAGGGAGCAGTGTAGTGGGACGGTACCTTGCTTAGGGGTACCTCAGTAGTGCCTGGGCTGGGACTCGAACCTGCGACCTTCAGGTCTCAAAGGCAGCGTCCTAACCACTAGACCACCACTGCCCACTAAAAAGACAACAAGCTCTGAGAAGGTTTCGGGGCATTTTGCATTGAGAATTGTTGATATTATTGTATATGATATTGGTGAATCATTTTTTATTTTTTATTTTCCTTTGCTATGCTGGTACTGATAATGACCATGTGACCCTGAGTGCCATAGTTGTTCCAGTCCCATTTACTCAAATCTCTTGTCATTCAAGAGAAAATTAACTGGATGTATTTATCTACAAAAATAGACCAGAAGTTATATGAGCAAGACTGACCTCTGTCACTTCCTTCACAATCAATCAAAACAGTACTCATTCCGAGGCACAGGACTCCTTTGACTTTGCCAGATTAGTTACTGATATATTATTTCAACATCTAAACCTTTCACTTTAATAGCCATAAAAACAATGAAAGTCTGCGCATGAGTCACTCGAACCTCTTCTAAATGCACCTGTGACATGATTTTAGAGGGATTCATTGTTTGAAACCATTTTGACAGCTGTTTGCAATGCTGTTAACTTGTATTGACATTAAACAAGGCCACATCTGGTCAACGGGCGATGTTTCCATATTTTACGTCCCACAAATATAATTTGCGTAATTAAGGAGAGGTTGACCAAAGTCCATGTTTCGTGTCTTTTGTCTCTCTCATGAAATATTATTGACCTGAGGCACCTGCTAGTCAACAATCCCATAACATTATTCTGGGTCACATAAACAGCTAATGCCCAACGAGGCAGATGTATACGCAAAAATTACAGCGAGCGATTAAACAGGAAAAGGAGTGATCGTTGATGTTCGGCAAAATTGCTTTCAGGTGGAAGTGAGCTGTGGAAATATCCGAGAGCATCCCTGTCCGTTTTGACGTGCCTGCGGCATGACGGTATGTCTGCAGGAAAGGCTGCAAGCTGTGCCGTTAGGGTCATCGCGTATGTACAGCAGGAATTAAGCCCTACACCAATGTCACGTTGCATCTCGGCCCTTTTTGCCTGAGAGCAACCGCCCGCTGGCATGAGCCGAGCCCAGACTTCTCGGAATTCCATCTTTCACTTTGGAGGAATGGTATCAGATGGGATTAGATCGTGCGCTGCTCTGCTTTCCCAAGAGAACCTGGCCGGGCCGAGCTCAGAGCCGAGGTATCCATGCAATCCCATTAGAGATGCCTCCCCCTGGCCTGTGGAATTAATGGCTGACGTAGAGAGATTCCGATACTCAAAGGAAAAATGTTTGTGTGAAAAGCCTGTGCAACGCTCTCGGTGTGCTTGAGTTCACTGATGATTTAGTCTGGCTGGTGGGACGCCTGGTCGCTTCATCATCTGACTCCTTTTCATCTGTGCCAGCGGAGACAGAATGGGGCTCTATCTATCTAGACGATATTCACACTTCAACAGATATCACTGTCCAACATCTTTCCCAGCACAGGGCGATGGTCCAGGTGAACTGTCTCATTCAAAACACACCGATGAATCCACAGAAACGTGTAACAGCTCCCTGCGCGAGTTCAGCAGCACGTTGTTTGACTGTGGCAGTGCACCGTGCATGCAAAGCAAAGTCTCATCCTCAATAATTCCAAACTTGCTGATCAATTTCATGCAAACATCAGTGACGTGCGCTGTCCACAATTGTGAGTCAAAATATTTCCATATTTTGCCCCACAGAAGAATCCCCCAGCCAGAAGGCCTTCTTTGATGCGTTCAGTTATGATTTATGTCTCAGGATTAAAATAAATCCCCATAAAGAGTCTTGCCGAATTCCGAGAGTGGCTAGCATTCTTCTGCAGTCAAATATACAACATCTTCTTTTGCTCATATTCTCTCCACCCCGCCCCCCCCCCCTCGTCCTGCACATGACAAATTAATCTCCCTGTCTTTCTCCATTTCTCTCTTCCTTCCCTCACTCCTTCTACCCTTACATCTGCCTCTGCTCATCACCATCTACCTATCGTCAACACTGCTGAGCAGTCGGGCAAAGCTCAACGGCACTGAGCGCATCTGGGATTAAGCTAAGCAGCAGCTATTGATCCTAATCCCAACCATGATGATCTACGAATGAATGATGGTCTGTGTTAAAGAAATGGTGGTTTTCTTACTGTGCTCATGCTTTTAAAGACATATGCACCAACGTATATCGTTGACGTCCAGAGAAAACCAGTTGTCAGTTTTCATGAAGTTTTTATGATGAACAGACCAATAGAAATTCTTCAGAATCACTTGTTCTAAGTCCTTACACTGGAAGAAAGGGAGGTGTTTGCCTTGTCCTGTAAACGTACTATACTGGAGTTTTTTTCTTGGACAGCAACGATTTGCACATTTAGAGAACGAAAGCTCAGCATTGGGCACAATGCAGGTGGGAATCAAAACATGGCTGTCCATATTAGACATTAAGAGGGGCAGCACAGGGCCATCCACTAAAACTTGAGGCTTTACTTATGGCAAAGGCCTGCCAAAACAGCCAAGGTGTAGGTCTTAGAATGGTCAGAGACCCTCTTACTCACCTTTGGGAGGGGGTGTTCTGCCAAAACTGTCACTTGCAACTGCCAGTAAAAATGTATTTTAAAAGCTAACTGTGTCCCATCTTAAACTGCTGAATTTACACATTTCAATTATTTTGAAGAGATTTCAGGTAAAGAACAAGATCTTATTGCCAGTTTTAGTCAGTCATTAGTAAATGCTGCTTCATCCACAATGGCTGATTTTTTTGCTCTATAGCATCATGTCCTTTTTTCTCTGGTGGTTTTTTTCTCCAGTTTGTCTGCAGTGAGTGTCTGTGTGTGAGAGAGAGGAGGAGACGTCTTGAAATGAGTAAAAAAAACTATTGACTTATTACTTAGAAGATGATCAGTGACTCTTTGGGCCAGAAATCAAATCAGGTCCAATCCCCACAGTAATCTCACACTCACAGACTGATCAGCTCATCGGAGGGGAACAAATAAGATCTACAGCCTCCTGCTATGATTTATACACACACACACACACACACACACACACACACACACACACACACACACACACACACACACACACAAACATGCACATATATATTATATATATATTTACTTCTTTTGGGTTAATATTGATACTGTCTGCATATATATTATATAATAATGAGCTGTTCACTTGCACCAATCAGCCATAACATTATGACCACTGACAGCTGGAGTGAATAACACTAACTATCTAGTTATCTCGTTACAGTGGCACCTGTCAAGGGGTGTCATTTATTAGGCAGCAAGTGAACAGTCAGTTCTTGAAGTTAATGTGCGGGAAGAAGTAAAAAAGGGCGAGCGAAAGGATCTGAGGCACTTTGACAAATGCCTTATTGTGATGTCTAGCTGAGTCAGAGCATCTCCAAAATGATAGGTCGTAAGGAGTGTTCCAGGTGTGCAGTAGTTAGTACCTACCAAAAGTGATCCAAGGAAGGACGAATGGTGAACCAGTGGGATCATAGGCACCCAAGGCTTATTGATGCATGTGGGGAGTAAAGGCTGGCCTGCCTGGTCCGATTCTACAGAAGAGCTGCTGTGGTTTAAAACGTGAATACTGACTCTGATAGAAAGGAGTCAGAACACACAGTGCACCACAATCTGAGCTGTTTCATATATATAGTGCTGAACTCTTCTGTCTGCAGTCCAGACTTTTTATCAACTGAAAACATTTGATGCATCATGAAATGGAAAATATGACAAAGAAGAGTCTCTCCCAAAGTCCAGCAACTGGTCTCCTCAGTTCCCAGAAGTTTATGGACTGAGATGCTACACAGTGGTAAACATGGCCCTGTCTCATGTTGTTTGAGATGTGTTGCTGACATCAAATTCACAATCACTTATTTTATTGTTTGTTTAAATTGTACATTTACTCAGTTTAAATGTTGGATAGGTTTTCTGTGATCTACTGTCATTAAAATATGGGTTTATGAGATTTGCAAATCATTACATTCTGCTTTATTTACATTTTACATGGTGTTCCAACTTTTTTGGAGTTTTTTGTTTTGTTTTGATTCGTTTTAGTTCTTAAGATTTGTTTTGAATAGCTTCCCACTGCCCCAAACTCAGGACAATGGAAGTTTTGAACTGCAGAATATTTTGCCAAAATACTCTAAAACTACACTGTAAAATAAATTAATACATTAAACAAATAAACTGCCCATCAAGCAAAATTTACTGAGCAGGTTTCCAGAGGTTGATTGTCCTACCCATATGGCTTAAAAGGTAAGGAGAAGCTCACGCAGTGAAAGGTAAGTTTCACTCGGGCTGAAGGACTATCGGTCACCTCTGCTCTTCAGAATATTAGGCCATGAGGTGCAACTGGTGGCATTGTACTAGGTTTTTCCCTTGTTTTTTTTGCATTGAAACTTGGCTGGATGTTTAGAAAAAAGTTTTGTATCTTTTAAACATCATACTCCACTCCCTCTGCAAAACAATTTACATTGATACTCAAGGTTTTAGCATTGCTGACAGTAAAGCTGGGAAAACCCCACACACCATTTTCTGCTGATCGGGATTCCTGTTGGGAAGCAGAGGTCCACTTTCCAAGTACTTGGAAATGATTTTGCAAATCGTTTTACTCGCAGCACTGCTGAAACCCAAAATTATGTTATGTTCATCTTGTTCCTCCTAGTAATGACTGGATTGCACCAGTCACGCCTATGGAAAGTTGGCCAAAATGGACCACACACAATGAGCATGCATACACACAAATACACATGACTCACCGTTCTGCCAGGGCATCTGCTTAGCCTTTGTTCCAGTGTGAGTTGTTTTTCTACATCAGAAATTAAAATCATCCATCAGTGTAGAGGTGCTGATAGAACCCCCTTAGGGTGCTACTCCTTCGAGTGTGCACAATAGTTGCGCAAAATGACAGATTTGTTGTACAGCGCAGCACGACAAACATCGAGTGTGTGTTTCTTAGTTGCGTCTGCACTGCATTGGCTGCGTCACGTGTTCTGTGTAATTTATTCATTGATCCAATTTCAAACGTAAAACAGTAAAAATGTAAAAGCTCTGAGTGTAAAGATGACAACGGGTTAACATACCTCTGTGACGCTATGCACGGAAGGGTTAACGAGAATAACCAAATAATGGATTTCAGGAGTTAGGCCTCAAACTGAGGAGTTAGCAGATAAACAAGGTTGTGATGGGGTAAATGGTTCCACTTTACCCTTCCTCGGTTCCCTTTGGGTGCAATGTACTTCTGTTGTGTTGTTTCACCTCCCTGGCCACTTTACTGTTGCTCACAAGTTTTAAAGGCTTATTATAGGCCACAAAAGAGAGGAACACAGTCTAACAAATGTCATTTCCTACACTGATGCATGCTGGATGCAGGCCTGCTGCAGTTCTGTTGGCTATTCTAGCCTTTTGTCTTCAGTTACTTGGATGAAAGAAGAACACTTTTACTGTTTTTAGGCTCCTGACCCCAGCTCTGGCCCAGTCTGGGCCTTGTTTTGTGTTAACCCCTGTACACTAGTGGCAGCCCCAAAGCATTCCTTCCTCTACTGCCTGCATTAAAACGGTCCTTCTCGGCCTTTTATGGTCACTCTGTGAGGAATGGAGCAAAACGGGCCTCGCATTCCAGCCGTTTGTAATTCTTGGCGTGTGAAGGCGGAGGCTCCAATCACGGCGCTGGCACCGGGTCATGCGCACAGCACAGCTGGGCATGTGGTTCCGCTGAGGCTGTGTGGAGAACATTGTCTGTAGGAAGAAAACATTCAGAGGGCTGTATATACAGCACACACAGTGGCCTAGGCTTTATTTGTCCTGCAGTGACCCAGGCACTCATGGCAACCTTAGCCCTGTTTTTTCTACCCAACTTACACACTGATCAGTCATAACATTAACACCACTAACAGGTACAGTGACTCTCTAGTTATTTCATTACAATAGCACCTGTTAGGGGGGTGGAGTATATTAGGCAGCAAGTGGACAGTTGCTTCTTGAAGTTGATGTGCTGAAAGCAGGAGCGCAAAGATCTGAGCCACTTTGACAAGGGCGTTATTGTGATAGCTAGAGGACTGAGTCAGGCATCTCCAGAATGGCAGGTCTTGTGGAGTGTTCCAGGTATGCAGTAGTAAGTACCAAACAAAAGTGATCCAAGGAAGAACAACTGGTGACTGGGGTCATTGACACCCATGGCTCACTGATGGATGTGGGGAGTGAAGGCTAGCCTGACTGGTCCTAACCCACAGAAGAGCTAAAGAGGTTTGAAAAGTGAAGGCTGACTTAGACTCAATCAGAAATGTTTCAGCAGCATGAGAGGGACCTACTACCTAGGATCTGATTGTAGACTGAGAGCATTAGTGAGGTCAGGTACTGATGTTGGAACATTGCTGTGAGGGTTTGATTGCAGGAAAGCATTAGTTAGGTCAGGTACTGATGCTGGAACATTGCTGTGAGGGTTTGATTGCAGGTTTAGCTCCATATCTCAAAGGTGCTGGATGGAGCACCATCACTCCAAAGAACTCCACAGCCCAATGCTGGGGGGAGCTTTAAACCCCTCTAGCTCACAGGCATGGCGTGTGCGTCCTTAGGCTACTAGTATGGCCTGTTCTTTTGGTCAGTGTTTATGGTATAAGTGGTTCAGCTGAACCCGCTCAGACTGTAATTGTACAATGCACTACATTAACACCAGCGATAGGACTTCTGTCTATTCAGATACTTTTAGCAGATACAAGTGATATGTTGAACCAGGGGAATTTTTCTGAGACAACAGCTCCCCCTATTGGCACTAGTCCGCAAATATATTTGTTTTATTATTCAGAAAAAGTGAGAAAGTGAGGTTACAGGCCAATGACAACCTCAAAAATTTCAAAATAAAAATTTTTCTGAAGTATTTTAATAAATATTCATATTGATAAGATTTAATAATGAACAAACATGAAATAATTTCCCTCTAGTAGCTTGGAAACAAAGCATCAAGCATTCATCCAAAGTATTACAGAAGAGGCATAAGCTGCGTACAGAGCATGTATTTAATTTATATATGAAATACTTATTAAAATATGCCAAGAAATTCACAGATTCACAGAAAGCTAGCCATCCTAATGTCAGGATGTCCCGTAACATGTTTTCAATAATATTACTTAATAATATATGTTAACAATAATAAATAGTGGATTTCAGCACTGACGAGTAAGCAGTGGAACTCACTTAAGCAAGGTTGTGGTGGGGTAAATGGTTTCCCTTCCTCGGTTCCTTTTTTAGTGTAATGTCACAGTTTAGCTTGTGTGTGGTTTTAATGTTGCTCCCAAAATTTAAAGGTTATTTTAGGCCACTATATATATTTGTATACACCTATTCAGCTTTTCACACCCATTCACACTGACAGCTATGTAAAAACAATGTAACTGTCACTGCCCACATACTTAATCAGCATATCCACTCACAAAGCTCTGAATGTAAAGGCAATAAAGTATCATCAACTGTCATAAACTGCCGTTAACTTCTATTGTTGCTTGGAGAGTAAGAACATGATCTCACTGATCAGATTTCAGATCACACTGGTGTGACAGTACACTTTAGGGGAAAGTGGCCAGCAGCACACCCTTGTAACTCTATGTGCTGAAGGGATAACAATAATAATTAAATAATTGATTTCAGCAGTTAGGCCTCAAACTGAGGAGAAAGCAGATGAACTCACTTAAACAAGGTTGTGATTGGGTAAGTGGTTCCATTTTACACTTCCTCGATTCCCTTTGGGTGTAATTTCACTTTACTGTTGCTCACAAAATTTTAAAGTAGGTTTACTAGGAGCAGAGCCAAACATTGTAGACAACAGTGGGCTGTGAGGCCAGTAAATGCAACATTACTAATATTTACCATTTTTCACATTTGCACAAAGCTACAAAGCAGATTTGGGACACTGCCCATGTCAAGGCCTTTGAACCTAAAAATCAGTGTGTGTTCCGGTCTCGTCCCTTTCACTAAACTGTGTGTTTAGATGACTCTCAGGTGGAACTGATCTTCTCATCAGAGGCTTCTGTACAGACTTGTGGAGTTATGCTGGCATTAAAGCTAAAGGGCAACACCAGAGATATTCGCACATTGTGTGTCTGCTCATATAATTTTTTTTACTGATGCTGTCCTCAACATTCAGACTGCTTTGTCGTCTTCCTGTCTCACTGCAGCATGTTGTGGATAATGCCCTATGTCACCTCTAAAAAAGGGGCATTTACAGCAGGAAGTGGGGGGAAATGACCTTTACATGGATGTGGACTCACTCAAAACCAATCAACTACGATATGCCCCGTGGGTTTGGACATGCCTAATTTTTAATAACACACATTATACATATCCCAAATTTTTTAAAAAGAATATTTTTGTTCAAGAGGTCTGTCTCGCTCACTTTAGAATCATTACCATCCTTCCAATCTGCCTGAACTTGTCCTGTAGAAGCTCTTTAAACCTGTCTGTCATGAGAAAATAAAACACAGGGTTGATGGCGCTGTGGGCAAACGCTATCGGCCGTGTCAATATGTAAAGCGCTTCGATGCAGACTCTGGAGCACTTGGACAGTAAAATTTCAGAGAGCTGCGAAGCAATCCGCACGTTCCTCATGATGTGTAAGGGTGTATAGAGCACCAGGAACATGATGGCGGTGACCCTCACTATCTTCATGGGCTTTTGGAAGGAGGTGCCAAACACCTGCTCTTGCGTCACAAGCAGCGAAACCATCTTAAAAGATGACAGAAACAAGGCCAGAAGAGGCAACATGTACCCAGTGACGGTGAGCACCGCGCTGTAGACCAGAGTACTTTTAGCATCATTGAGGCTTCCAAAGTCGTGACACTTGGTCCAGCCGCTGACCTCCAAATCCTTAATGACAAAGACGATAAGTGGCACAACCTGTACGCTGACCAAGACCCAGGTCAGGAGGCTGACGCAGAGGGAGCCCTTGCAGGTCAATAAGAAGTGGTTGCGCTGTGGGTGACGTATGAGCAACAGACGATCCACACTCACCCACACCATGAAAAGAATGCTGGAGTACAAGTTCACATGGAGGATGTAGCGATTGGATACACAGATTGTAGGGATGATCTTCTCTAGACCATGTGCGTAGGTGTAGGACAGGTGGGGCAAGGTGCACAGGAAGATGAGGTCCGACAGAGCCAAGTTAAGCAGGTACACGTTGGTGGACTTCCAAGAAGGGAGGCAGAATATGTAGCCTAGGACCACCAGCAGGTTGCCAGGGACACCGATCGCAAACTCTATGGCGTACATTGGTGCAAGGTAGTACTTCCAAAGCGAAGGGATGATGTCCGAGCAGTTGTAGTCCTGTGGACGAGATTATTTCATATATAGTTCATCATTTCAGACAAAAACAACCTAAACAACATCTGCCTCCACCTCTTTGGAGATGCTCTGACTCACAATATAGCTTTTGTCAAAATGGCTCAGATCTTTACACTCACCCATTTTTCCTGCTCTCAGCTCCAAAAACCAACTGTTTACTTGCTGCCTAATATATTCCACCCCCCTGACAGGTGCCATTGTAATTAAATAACTAGGTCAGTGTTATTCACTTCACATGTCAGAGGTCATAATTTTATGGCTGACTGCTGTATTACCATTTTCTTGTGTGGATGGATAGTTTACCTACCTATATCATTTCATCCAATTACATGCATACAAGAAATGGACAGAATATTGCATGTAAATGATTGGTTGATACATCCTGGTTAATGTTGATATGCGTGGCCACTCTTATCATGGTGACACCCATGAGAAGAAAGAAAAAATATGGACAAACTTTAGCATTTAGCATTTTAGCATTCCTGTACATTCAATTACTTGTTTAAAGTACCTTTAATTAGCCAAACTAGGGTTTCTTTGCTGTAGCTCAACCTTTTCCAGTATGATGTAGCTAGTAGCTTCACCAACACTGGTTAAATGAAGGCCCTGTATTTTGTTGGTTTGGTTTGCCAGCAGATATTTACATTTACATTTATTCATTTGGCTGACGCTTTTATCCAAAGCAACTTCCAAGATGTGGAGCAAGTGTAGTGGGACAGTACCTTGCTCAAGGGTACCTCAGTAGTGTCCTAGCCGGGACTTGAACCAGCAACCTTCAGGTCCCTAGCACAATGTCCTAACCACTAGGCCACCACTGCCAAAACAGACATAAATGGACTGGTAATCTGGCATACCAGGTATCTTTCTTGTGGACCATTGCACCATGAGGCGGACATGAATGCATTTATCATTTTTAATAAAAAAAATAAATAAATGAATAATTGACACTGTGCTAGGCCAATCACATCTTTCATTCACCATTTCCCGCACACCTGTTGTAAGCCAAAGTAACAGCTCTCTCTAGAATAATGTGGAGGGTCTTTAAACCAGTAACTGACTGAAATTAACTGACTGCTGGTTCCATTCACCACCACTGTAAAGAAGTCATTAAGCTTCTTGGTGTGAATCATTTCACACCAAATGCCTTCATTTCTCATTGAATTATGAGGAAATTCTGACAAAATCGTTAGAATTCCGCTTTAATGAAACATGTCCATGTAAACAGTGCTGCAACCTATTGTGGTAGTTTTTTTTTTTATCTGTATTAGTTCAGGCTCTCTACAGACTTCCTTTTTGTGCTATTTCTTAATAGCACACTTTACCAAGGAAATTTGGTCATATCTCTATTTCTGCCTGACGTGTTCCTGTAAAAAGAGATATTTATTTTAAGGAGTCTTTCTAAAGCCCTCATCCTTCGCTGAATCACATTCCTATGTCTAATTTACTCAGCAGCTCTGAGGTCAGATTAGGGTTGCACAACTCAGCAGTTTTAATGTTGGTGGTGGTGGTGGAAGGGTTAACTTCAGATCTTGTGGAGTGTTTTGGCAAACCAGATCAGACTTCAGGAAAAGGAGAAAGTCTCATGAGTGGCTCTCAGTACTAAGGCTTGTAAAATATCTTTGTTTTAATCATTGTAGCCTTTCATACTTCATTTTTATCAGTGAAGGCGTGTTTGGGCATTCATATCTAGATCCTTCCTAGACTCACTAAATTCTGCAGGATGGAGGGCAGACATGTTTTCTGTATGCAAAGCCAATTACCTGACTGTATTACATGTCATTTTATTTTTATAAAGCCCTGAATTTGGATAAAAAGTGCACAAATCCTTAATAAATTACATAGAGGATTTAACAACCCCATATTTTTGCAACCGTATGGTATCAGACATTATTTTTTATTTTCAAATACAATTGTTTATTAATAAATCTGGGCTCATATTTGAAGTCGCTTGCACTAATGGGCATCAAATTATTAAGAATAAACCAAGGTGCAGGTGCCACTTTTTTAACATTTCCAAAATGGTATGTGGCTAAATATTTCCTGGTAAACAGCGCTGCAACTTTGTGTGTTTTTTTTAATCTGTAATTAGTTTAGGCTCTATACATTCATCCTGTTTATAATATTTCTCACAAGAACACTTCACCAAGGAAATTTGGTAATGTCTGTTAATCTGACTGACGTGTTCCTGTAAATAGAGATATTTATTTTAAGGAGTCTTTTAAATGTCATCCTTCACTAAGTCACATTCCTATGTTTATTTTACTCAGCAGCACTGCAGTCAGATTAGGATTGCACAACGTAGTGATGGTGGTGGTGGAACTGTTAACGGGAGCTCTTTTGGATAGAAAGATGAATAGATAGATAGATAGATAGATAGACAGACAGACAGACAGACAGACAGACAGACAGACAGACAGACAGACAGACAGA
>JBBPDA010000041.1:27885911-27896690 GCA_037974385.1 Arnoldichthys spilopterus | reverse complement strand
CTACTGTGGTTTAAAAAGTGATGCTGACTCTGATAGAAAGGGGTCAGAACACACACTGCACCACAGTCAGAGCTGTTTCAGCAGCAGGAGGGACCTACTCAATATTAGGCAAGTGGTGTTAATGTTATGGCTGATCAGTGTATATTTAAAAAAAATCTCATGTTAGAAGCTTCATTTACACACATTTTCACATCGAATTCACAAATTATAAAAAAAACATTGAGATTTTTTTGGTGCAATTCTGCTGCCAATATCTTGCTCAGATATTATCTTAACACAGTATAAGACTTGACATTTGTAGCAGTAGCAAAAATACTCTATAAAGACTAATAAACCTCTACTTCTGTGGTGCAGTGCATCTATGGAGGTACAGGGGAGGGTACCCGGCCCTGACCGAAGTCATGAATAAGCTGAGAAATAATAAGGTAGAAGACACCCCGTTTGTTATTATGCATTCCACATGTTCACATTTCACACACCACTTTAAAGGAAAACAAAAAACTCACTACTCATTTTTATTTTTTAAATATTTTTTTTATGTATTCATTACATAAAAAATGTATATTGATAAACATGTTTATTATGGCATATTTCATTATTATTTATATTACTAAATATATTTAATATTATTAAACTATTAAAGAAATGTTTTTTAGAGAAATGTTTTTCAAATATTTTAAGAGATTTATTAATTACATTCATTTGGTTGTGAAATTTCTATTTTGGTGAGCTTTGACATGCAAATGAGCATTTTTGACCACTAGTGCTGCCTCTTTGGCTGAAAGGGCGGGGCTTCATACAGCAGCGCTGAACAACTTACCCAATCAACAGTGTTTCTGGAAGTTATTTTTAGGGTAGTCAGAAAGCCATTTTTTCCCCTTTCCTCTTGTCCCACCAAAACCAGCACGATTTTAGAACAGCTGACCCCAACCGGCCTGACTTGCAGGTCCCAGAGGTCAACCCGCACATCACTAATAGTTTCACTCCACCACCTCGACCCACAGCAGTGTTCCTTTTTGCTACAGGTCAGCGTGCAGCGCCATCCTTAGAGGAGTAGATAATCAATCATTTAATATAATTATCTTCACATTTGTGTCCTTGCTGTGGATGGTTGATGATGATGGTTCGCCAGCTAACTAACTGCGGCAACTTGGAAGGCTTTTATTTTTCATTTTATTTTTTGAACCAACATTGCAGACCAGCATCAGTCACATTTTTTGCAATTATTTTTTATAATATCCTATATTTTGCAGAACTCACAAGTTTTAGTTGTGGGGATATAATAATAATAAAATCAGATAATGCAAATCTCTAAAAAATGGCTTCTTTGATGAAAAATGGCCTGTGTAAAATGAGATCAAATAAAAGAAAATAAATAAAAATCAATTTACAGGTAAAAAAAAATTCACAGTTAGGTATTTTACCAAATCGTTCAGCCCTAGATGCAGCCAAACTATACAATTAATAAGTTCCAGAAGCAACAGAGCTCACAAAATTCCTTTGACTCCTCCCCATTTGAATTATTCATGAATAATTCATTATTGTTTACAATGTATACTTATACTTGCTTCCAAAAGATAACACCCATCTCACTGACATCATCGTCCCCTTTTTGTAATGTCCACGCCCCTTGTTTACGTGTCTGTCTCCCCCTCGTGTCCTCCTGAGCCCCGCCTTACACCTGTTCCTTGTTCCCTGTGTCAGCTGTCCCTCGTGAGTCTGAGTATTTAAACCCCTTGTTCTGTTCAGTGTTGGTGGGTCGACTGTTGTTTGTTGCTGTTGTTACCACCCAGTATTGAGCGAGTTGTGTTTTCGTGTTCAGTTTCCGTGGTCTTGCCTATCAGTAGTGTTTGTTTGTTTGTTTGTTTTTTTAAATAAATCTTTATTCAAAGTGAGAAGCTGCGCTTACTTCCACGATCACCCCAGATCATTACACTTTTCCATATTTGGAATTATATTTTTTACTTCTCGTTATATTTATTGTCCCTTGGCTATGGTCCAGTTATGGTCTCATTCATCTCATCCCCTGTGCAGGAGTTTATGGAGTACAGGAAGGAACGAGGGAAGATGTTGCTCTCTCGCCGTAATCAGCTGCTGCTGGAGTTCAGCTTCTGGAATGAGCCGGTTCCCAGAGAGGGCCCCAATATCTATGAACTCCGTTCTTACCAGTTAAGAGTGAGTATATCCTTCCATACAGGTCCTATGATGCATGGGGGGGTGGTGTCCCCCTTCTTACCCTCCCAAGTTACACTCATAGCAAAGAGGGTTATATAAAGCAGTGTATCCTGCTCCTAAAGGCCCACTTGCCCTACAGATTTTAGGGTGTTCCCACTCCTAACACACCTGACCCAGCTAGTCAGGCCATTAAAGTGACTGTGAAAGTGACTATTTGTCATTGTGAAAACACTCAAGCACCACAACAAAATGTGACCTCTGCATTTTACCCATCACACGTGCACACAGCAGCAGGCAGCTACCAACAGCGCCCAGGGAGCAGCGTAGTGGGACGGTACCTTGCTCAAAGGTACCTCAGTAGTGCCCGGGCCGGGACGCTAACCTGCGACCTTCAGGTCCCAAAGGCCCAAATGTCCTAACCACTAGGCCACCACTGCTCATAACGCCCTCATGAGCTGAAGAGGGTGTGATAAGCTGTGATCCTACTTGTTTCCATTAGCCTCATTCACTCAGACCACAGACGTTTTCCAAACAGGCTCAGAAATGTTACGAATTCGTCCTCCTGACATGGTGGTACCTCCTGCCTCTCAAGGACAAATGACATGTGGTCATGTGCATCCCTGACTGCTGAAAGTGCAATGACATGCATCTCCAATGCATGTTATAGCCCAGTCACACTTGTGCTAAGAGTTAACCACTCGTGGTTGAACCTAAGACAAATGTGAGTGACCAGTGTGAACAGGGCTCCTCTGTCCAAAAGTATCCAGACACCACTTCTAATAAGTGAATTCAGCTGGTTCAGTGTGCCCCATTGCTCGAACACTTGTATAAACTCCATAAACAAGCACTAGAGGGTGCTAGAGTTGTAAAACGTTTTTAGCATTGGGCTGTGGATTTCTGTGGAGAGAGGGAGCGCCGTCTTGCATGTTTCTGACCTCACTAAATCCTCACACCAATGTTCCACCATCAGTACCTGACCTCACTAATGCTCTCCTGCAATCAAATGCTCACAGCAATGTTCCACCATCAGTACCTGACCTCACTAATGCTCTCCTGCAATCAGATGCTCACAGCAATGTTCCACCATCAGTACCTGACCTCACTAATGCTCTCCTGCAATCAAATCCTCACAGCAATGTTCCAGCATCAGTACCTGACTTCACTGATGCTCTCAGCCTGCAATCAAACCCTCGCAGCAATGTTCCAGCATCAGTACCTGACTTCACTGATGCTCTCAGCCTGCAATCAAATCCACACAGCAATGTTCCAGCATCAGTACCTGACTTCACTGATGCTCTCAGCCTACAATCAAACCCTCACAGCAATGTTCCAGCTTTCACAGAAAAGTAGAGGCTGTTACTTCAGTAAAGGGGGACACCCTCCCCTTATTAATTTAGGAAGAAATGCTGGTGTCCACAAACTTTTGGACACAGTGAATAATGAAAAAGAAAAAAGCAGATTTGAGCTGGAGGTTTGATCATAATTCTGAGTTTGTTTTTCTTCTGTTAATCTGACCAGTGCGAAGCGACAGTCTGCTGACGGGCTTGTAGCTGGAAGACTAAAAGCTCTATTGTCTCCATGTCTCCATGGCATGTGTTTTTGTCTCTTGCGTGATCCTCTCTGGGCTCTGCTGTACCTAATGACCAGCATTCCAGTCATTGTATGCGTTGGGCTTGTACTGCACAAAGCGCTGCTCCAACTGTAGTGATTTGGGGAAGGGGGGGGGCAGTGTTTTTGGAATGCACAGGTTTGCTTGTGCTCCATATAAGAGTGAACATTCTTTTCTTTACAGCCAGGGACCATGATCGAGTGGGGCAACTACTGGTAAGACCTTTTTCCCCGCTCGTTCCTCATTTTTTCTTTTTAAATTGATAAAAAAAAACCAGAGCAACGTCTTTAACGTATCCTACGTGTTACTAGAAGAGTGAGGTATGTTCGTGTAGCCACGCAGCAGTAGTATGTGGGGTGTATTGGCATGCTGTGTCTTGTTCAGGGCTCGTGCTATTCGCTATCGGCAGCACAATCGCGAGGCAGTCGGAGGATTCTTCTCTCAGATAGGAAATCTTTACATGGTCCATCACCTCTGGGGTAAGAACTGGGAGTTCAGTACATGACACATGTATTCTATAAAATAGAGATTTCCAGTTCTAAACTCTCATAATTCTCACCCTACACACAAATATGCTAATGTTAAAATACAGATTACATGGCATGCACATTCTAGTGCAAAATGTGTGTGTGTGTGTGTGTGTGTGTGTGTTTACCCTGCCTTGGGCCCATAGTCAACTGGGATCCCTGTGACCCGAAATGGAAGAAGCAGTTTATAAAATGGACAGATGAATGATATATACACTCATTGACTCTATATATGATCTATACAATATATACTCTCATTCTACATCTTTAAAATAAATAAATGCATATTCACTATATATTATATATGATATAGGCTCACTGACTGTATGTATGATATAAACACTTATTGATTGTGTATATGATATGGACACTATATATATATGTGTATGTACTTTATACATGATATATAAACCCATTGACCGAATATGATATAAATTATATATATTCTCTTTGAATGTATGTGATATATACACTCACTGGGTGAAACATGCAGATACAGTGTCACCGCAACACTACTTTTTCACCTTCATATTTCTTTCAGCGTATGCAGACCTGAAGTCACGAGAGGTTACTAGAAACGCAGCCTGGCAGCACGAGGGCTGGAATGAAGTGGTGTACTACACAGGTAAACTCACCTTTTGTTGTGCAACATCCTGTTGCTGTCTCAACAAAACTGTGGGTCTCTGTAACAGTAGCTTGAAATAGAAAAAAAAGAATGTGTTACTGTAACAATTTGATGATCTGAAACTCTTGTCCTCCTCTAAGTGCCCCTGATTCAGCACATGGACTCCAGGATAATGATTCCATTGAAGGCGTCACCACTGCAGTAACACAGCATCCCAGGACGCCCAAGACAGGAACAGTGTGGTGTTTCACTGCCATGTTTTAATCCGGCGACACGATGGCAACAGATTCCATAAAACCTGTCACATTCGATCATAAACCACATTGGCCATGTAATTTAAATAAGAATATTATTGCTTTCCAATGAAATTTAGTGGGGGGAAAAAAATCCTTTATTCACCACCTGGATTGGTAGGCTGGACCTCTCTCTCCCGCATCACTCACATGCTATGCTCGTCTTCGCTCTCACCGCTTGGTAACGTTGCGTAATGAGGAGACTGGACACAACTAAATTGTGGAGAAAACTGTGACCCCCAGCCTGCCCTGATACGCTGTTTCACTTGCTGTATGTTCACACAGATGTGCAGGTTGCTCATGGGTGTGTTCAAGGGTGTGTTTATTGTCAAATTTGAACGTGTAGAGTTTACAGCTTTCAGAAATGTAGAAGTCAAGTAATATACACTGCTCAGACATAACATTAAACACCTGCATAACACTGAGTAGGTCCCTCATGCTGCTGAAACAGCTCTGACTGTGGTGCACTGTGTGTTCTGACCCCTTTCTATCAGAGTCAGCATCACTTTTTAAACCACAGTTGCTCCTCTGTGGAATTGACGGGTTAGCCTTCACTCCCCACACACATCAGTGAGGCTTGGGTGCCCATGACTGTGTCACCGATTCACCAGTTTCCTTCCTTGGATCTCTTTTGGTAGTTACTAACTACAGTCCAATAAGTCATGTAGCCATTACAGGCCCCTGTCAAAGTGGTTCAGATCCTTACACGCACCCATTTTTCCTACTTTCAGCACATCACCTTCAAGAACCGGCCCACTCTAGCACCACAACTGAATGTGACCTGTGCATTTAACCCATCACACGTGGAGTAGCGGGATGGTACCTTGCTCAAGGGTACCTCAGTAGTTCCCAGCCCAGGACTTAAACCTACAACCTTCAGGTTCCAAGGGCAATGTCCTAACCACTAGGTCACTGCTACCCAAGTAATGAGCTTCATGCTTGTGTGAATGTACAGTGAGAAATAGATCAGGGAAGAAGGAAAGGCACTGAATTCCCCCTCAGACTTTAAGCTGATAAGCAAACCATTACTACTATCGGTGGAAGGTGCCACAGATATAATACAACACTAATCACAATATTTGGAACCACGAAGCTAAATGATTGCGAATCTTCCACCTGAAAGTAGGCATTCTGTATAGGTGTATCTGTAGATGTCTCTTCCATTATGACAACCCTTCCGTTTTCTGTAAGAGGAGAACGTAGTCTTGTGGACTTCAGAAGCAATGTCATCAGAGCTGATACACACCACTTGTCAAAACTTACAACACCCAGTTTTTCCAGTAATTTAAACAGTTCAATTACAGAAAATAACCTTAAATGGTAAACTCCCCAAGGTTAAAAAACAACAAATAGGTCACCAAAAACAAAAAACATTTAATGGAAAACTGACATTTTTCAAGAAGGAAGGACCTGGTTAACTTACAGCTTTCTTGAGGCATAGAAAATAGATGAAGCCCTAAAAGGTAATGCAGAGACTTCCTAGAGTTGCCCTAACTTTTGCTTCTTTACTTTCACTCCCTTCTGTCAGTTCATTCCAAACCAGCAAGGTGGAGTTGAAGTCCTGCTAAGTTCTTTTCTTTAAATGTTTGGGTCTATTATCTTACTGTCTGTCTTTGTTTCTGGCCTTTTCCTCCCCATTGTGATATGAATATACAGTACTACTTCCTGCACTACGTGTATAAACAATGAGTTGCAGCTCTGCCTTTGTTCACACAGAGGGGTTTGTAGGTCATCAGCATAGGTCATAAATAAACCAGGTTCTTAATGTCTGAGGAAGAGCTTGTTGTCTAATATTTCAGTTTTTGGTTACATAAACGTTTTATTTTGTCACCACTTATTTTTGTACCATTTAAGGTTATTCACTATAATGAAACTGCTTAAACTATTAGTACGAACTGGAAAAAATGTGTGTTCTAAAACTTTTTGCCTGGTAGTGTAAACACCCAAATAAAAGTCTATTAAATGCATAATTTAAATGACAAAATAATATTAAATAAATAAATGTTACCTGGCACAGCTAGCTGTGTCTAGTCTCTTTATGATCCGTTAGCTGTCATTTGGAATAAAGCTCTGCTGTACAGCCATTTTAACAAAAAGAACAGGAACGTGATACTAGAGGCTTGTTACAGCACATACAGAGTTCAGTATTCAGTTAAAAGACTCAGCATTGCTTGACATTTGCAATGCTGCATCAGCCAGTAAAAGGCTTGCCTAACGTGTGTAAAGTTGAAAAAACCTGGAATGGCTTTTACTGTAAAAGTATTCTGAATGTGCTGTTGGTAGATGTTGGGTTATTTATTTATATATTTCATATTTATTTGTTGTAAATTAAAAGGACCTTGAGGCTGTTTTTTGTCCTCAAGTGGGACAATCTTACAGTTGGTAATGTCCATTTCTGTACCTCCAAACCACTTTTCCTAAGTTCTAGGGGCACAAATATGATAAAACTGCTCTGTACTGTATGTCAGGAACGTCTATGGATATGTGGTAAACAAACCTGCATGTCCAGTCTGTAAACAGCTGTTTTATGACTATTATAACAATTGATTTTCCATATTTGATATTGTCTTGTACAGGTGGAAGTTATTTTTTTCACCTGGTTGGGCCCGTCTCACAAAGCATGTTCACCTTATCCAGTCAGACTGAGTTACAGCTTCAGTAAACCCAACAAACCCAATAATGCTGAACTCCACTGTTTGTAAGTGTCTATGTAATTCCAAACAGGCTCCTCCAGAGTGGGTTTGGTGTGAAATGGTTCAGATTAGGATTTCTTTACAGTGGTGGTGAATGGAACCAGACGCCACGTCTTCAACACAAGTATAGCCAATTTATTTTCTCTCCAAACCCCCCAGTGAAGCTCCACATCTCTGAATGTTTCTATGGAATGTTGATAATGGTAAAACAGTAAAGGTGAACTAAATCACTTTGGGGGACTATTTTGCCTAACAACACCCTGCATGTATCCCTCCACCATGAATGGGTTTAGTTTTATGCCCAAAAGCTTCTCCAAACTCTGGTAAAACAATGTCTCAAACATCAGGCAGCATCATCACCATTTCATGTAGGAGCTTTTCGAGACACAGACATCTGGTTCCATTCACCACCATTGTCAATAGTTGTACCTCATATCAAACCCGCTCTGAACCACTGAGTTATGCAGGATTTCTTTTTTAAAATGAGAGGAATTCCCTTTTAAGCTGCTAAAGAGCAGGTGAGGTGTGCAGCGTGAGAAAATCCAAAGTTAGACTGTATTACTTGATGAGACGGGTCCCCGTTCTGACCTCAGCCTTGCTTTTCTCCAGGATCTACTCTGTTTTTTGTGCCATGCTCAAATGTTTCATTTCATTAAAAGATGGGGGAAAAAATCAGTACTGACTGTCAAACGTTATTCAGTACAACAAAATATGCAATCTCCTGTGACCTGTTTACATTAACACTTACCAAATATGAATACACTGTAGAATAGATTTTATTTATTACTATTTTCAAAATGAAAACATATCCTTAAAAGGCACATTGCACATATTTTTAAAAAGTACAGTCATTAGTGTCATCTACTAAAGCGTTACCATAAAAATGCATTACAACTAAGAAAATTGTGCAGCTTCTGGTCCAGCACTATGCAAATAGTCATGGCCCCTGTGCAAATAGCTTAAAGCCATTTATCTGAGCAGTGAGCGTCTCCATCATCAGCATCTAACTGAATCTATTAAGACAAAGTGGCAATCTGATGGGAACTACAAGGCTGGGCTTCCACCAGGTGAGTGCTGGGAATAGTTAGCCTACATATGCACACACAGACACAGGTCACTGTTTACTGCAGTAATACTATTTACTGGCTTTACTCATATATTAATACAACCACTGCCCAGATAAACAGCTGTAAATATCTCCTCAGGGGACACAGATTTTTGCACAGCACTGCACATCACATTAGTTTCACATTAGTACCTTCTAATGTACTGTAAACACTGTTTAAATGCTTCATGTGACTGGACACTAAACCCAGAGTTGTTAAAATTAGAAAATTGTGACTTTCAGGAAACGTGAGCATGTGTAAAAAAAAAAAAATGAAGTCACTAAATCTTCTCCAGCTCCTTTAGCAGCTCCCCAAAACTCGTGACGTACCAAGAGGACTTCTCCTTCACCTGCTGCCGGACAACGTTGCCCCCAAATCCGATGAAGGCACTCTGAAAAAGAGAAACAGAATTTATTCACACATGCCTGAGGTTAAACATGAAACAAATGGACTGACAAAACCACTCTGTGAGCTGAATTTTCCTCCTATTACACATTTTTTAAATCATATACTAACATCATATAAATAATATCATGCAGAAAAATATTGTGATACTACGCTGTATCGATTTTTTTCTCCCACCTCTAGCCCAAAGCTATGACAACTTTTACGTGACTCAAGTGTTGTGGTTTGCACTTACGGCAGGGGGGCAGGCCTCTAGGTCTGTGGCACCATCTCCGATCATCACTACTTTTTCAAAGCCGTATTTCTCCTTCAGTAGACTGATCACTTTGCCTTTGCCTCCGGACTCTGCTGTAGGTTGAGTCTCATCGAATCCTGCATATTCTCCTGATAAATATATGCAGAAAAACTATCATCCACTAATCAGTGCTTAGAACGTTCTGTACATTGACATCTGCACATGGGTTCACGCTCCTGGCATGAAAGAGTGTCTTCTCACCGTTGAAGTAAAATTTCAAGCGGTTGGCATAGACGTGGTCAAGGGAAACGCCCAGCTGTGTGGCCACGTGCTCTACAATACAGCGAAACCCTCCAGAGATGAGGAAGACCTTCACGTTCCGCTGATGAAGCCTCTCCACGAGCTCCCTGAGAACCCAAACACTTAGACTTTGACAGGGCTGAGATCAATCCAGATGTCATTTGCTGGCCACTTTATCAGAAACACCTCCCTTCTAGCTCTAGCTGTGCTTCGATTAACTGGCCACTTTATTAGAAACACCTACCTTCTGCTTACACACTGGCCACTTTATCAGAAACATCTTCATTCTAGCTCCACCTTGCTGGGTAGGTGTTTCTAATAAAGTGGCCAACGAGTAAGCACAAGGTAGATGTTTCCAAAAAAGCAGCCAGCTTACCAAAGCACAGGGTATAGATGATCACTATAGAAACTAAATTAAGAGACTGAATCAATACCAACTTACTTAATACCTGGAGTCAACTGAGGTGGGTGGTCTGTAATCAGCTTGTTAACTTGTTCCCTTGAGCACTTTATTATGGAGAGGCGCTCTGTCAGAGCGGTTTTGAATGTCACTGACCCACCCATGGCCTTTCGAGTCCTAGAAATAAAGGACATCGTAAGAGCTAGTATACAGGCCTATAGAGATGCACACTCTGCACAGGTGATCTGTTACTGGGAATTTGGCTAATAAGAGGTTAATAGCATGAGGCTGGTGGGTTGAAGTTACATCTGAATAGCAATGTAATGGCATAATAACAGTGGCTTGCAAAAGTATTCGGCCCCCTTGAACTTTCCCACATTTTGTCACATTACAGCCACAAACATGAATCAA
>JBBPDA010000041.1:27864064-27878902 GCA_037974385.1 Arnoldichthys spilopterus | reverse complement strand
AAGTCTAATGTTTATCAGTACATTACAGAAAATAATTAACTTTATCACAATATGCTAATTTTTTGAGAAGGACCTGTGTGTGTGTGTGTGTGTGTGTATATATATATATATATACATACTATTTATTATATATACTATAAAAATTATAATATTTATATAATTAGTATACTATTATTTTGTATATATATATAGTATAATAATATATGATAGTTTTTATAATATATATAAATAGTAAATAATCACAACCGTGAAAACATGTAAAAGCAAAAATTCTAGCAACAATACAAATAACAAACCCTTAAAAATAAATGATGAAAAAATAAAAACAATAAACTTAAAAAATAATATACTATTAATTGTAATCATAATAATATTAATAATTACAAAACTTAATTATTCTCACTGGTATAAGTGAAAAAGTCTTATGCGACACTAGCACCAATTATATTTTGATGCGATTTTTCATTTTTGCGATATATAAATTACCTGCAAAATTAGGTGGTAAAGACGAGGCCGTAAATACAAAATTCCCCAAATACATATTTTAAAAAGTACCAATATATAATAAACCAAACTTTTCATCTCCACCCACATTGTTTGTAAATAAAATGTTAACACTTAATAATGGGTGTTTTGGAAAATGGGTGGAATTCCCCTCAAACTCAGGGAAACATTTTAGTGTGATAATTTGGGAAAATTTATAATATTTTTTTTGCAGTTCACCCAGTTCTGCAAGAGACAGAAATGGGGGTTTGGAGGTTAGTGTTATTTGGTCAGTAGCATTAGATCAATAGCGTAAAACCTCTGTGGAGAAAACACTTACCACCAGTACGTTAGTTAAGGCCGCTGGCACTGCTCTATATGGTAAACAGGGCAATGGCAGGTTAACGAGGGAGACGGGGGTTTGTCCTTCAGTTAATGAAGAATCACAACAGATTCTGGTTTTACAAATTTATTGTGTTTTGTTCCGTAACCGTGTCTCATGCACATGTCATTTACACTGCGATATCTATGGAAAGCTCCAATATTTACCATGACTCAGGATTAAAGTATGCGATTTCATCAAAATATAGAAATATTACACAAGTCTTAAATAATTACACAGTGCTTCTGCTTTTAAGCTAATCTGCTATGCCTCTCTGCGCTTTTCTAAAATTACACTTTATGATGAACCTATAACATGGGCAGCTGTTCTCCTGTCTCCACACAGATCTCATGACAGTCCTACAAGAAGAAAAAAGAGAGATTTATATTAATGTGCAGAACCACAATATTACACATGGCATGTGCTGCACCAGTGACTGCTGCAGCTCTAGTGTCAGCCCTAGTGTCTCATGTTGATCACATTTGACCGTCTAATCCCAGATCCTACATCACAAACATGGCGCACTGCTGTCACACATACATACCATTGGAGAATTTGCATTGTTTTAGCACTTCGCTAAATCCCTCGCAGAGCTTCAGGTCGCTCTGTGTCTGGGCACACTCAATGAATTGCTTTAGCTCATATGAGCAGGGGCTCTGCAGTGCTGGCTCTTGCTGGTATAGAGGCTGCTGCTGCTGCTGGTACATGGGCTGACCCTGATACGGCTCCTGCAGAAATGATCCACAATTTATAAAATAATCATTTCCCCGAATATACACCAGCAAATAATCCACTTTGAGATGAATCACAAATTCTACAAAAAGCTCTGTGGCTGTGTATTTGAGCTATGTGCTGTAAATTATTTTAGAATCAAAATCATTTCATTGAGTTTTTTTTAATTCAATACACAAAAAGCCCCCCCCCCCGTACTGTACTACCCAGACTCTGCCAACAGTTTGAAACTGTGAAAGTGTCCATCTGCCACAACCAAAATCCACACACGATACATAAAAAGTAATAAACCAAATCTTTACCAAAACGAGTTGCATATACAAATCTTTACAAATTTTGAAAATAATTCAAAAAGGGACCCCATACCTAAAGAAAATCTTTACTGGAATTCTGAAGTGAGTATCTTTTTTTATTTTTTTCTCTCCAATTTTAAACTGGACAAATGCTATAAAATCTAATTCTGTAATTATTTACAATTCTTATTGTAAAATGATTTTTAAAAATGTATTAGCAGCCCAACACAAAATCAATAATGACAGTTACTACCTAGCTATTAAACGTAAGTAAGGTTGCAATAGACTACAGCTTTGGCTTAAGAAAATGGACTTAAAAAGGTGACTATTCAACATTGAATGCTTGTGTAAGTCACCCCTTCCACTCCCAGAATCAAGTTCAGTCAGAAACACGATTTACATTACATTATCTGGCTCTGCATTCATCATTCTGGATGTTGACTGTATTAGAACGTCATTCTGTTCTTCAGGTTTCACTGTCATCTTGCACTCTCCTACTGCTCTGTTTACCACTCTTCACACATCAAACTTTTCTTAATTTTTATTACCAGCTTTCTACTACCTGAAAAATGTAAAGCTGCCCAGAATAAACATACTGAATACAACTTGTTCATCTAAAACCAAATCGATTATGTTTTTGATTGATTTCCAACTTTTGAACCAACACATTACTGTAAGACACTGTACCATCACACTGTGCCATCGGTGTAACACACATGCAACACACCTAGCAGCGAGTTGAGGTAGGCAAGGACAACAGTATATAAACAGTACCAAAACTGGGATTAAACTGTGTGCGAAACCTTTTTACCTCCTCTGTAAGTCAGCAAGGAAGGCCATATCATTTACCTGATAGGTGATATCAGGCCTGGCAGCTTCTGAGCTTCCACTGCCACCAAAGCCACCGGTCATGGCATGACCTATAGTGTGCCCCACAGCCGAGCCGACTGCTACGCCTGCTGCAGTGGTGGCCATCTGTGCAAACATCCCTGGCTGCCTCGGAGCAGCGGCCGCAGGGGCAGCCACAGCAGACGGAGGGGCAGGAGCTGGTGCATAGGACGGAGGTGGTGCGGCTCTGGCCATTGGTGGGGGTGGTGGTGCTGGCCGGGAGGAGTAGCTGTGTAGAGCAGAAGGATAAATATGGAACTTTGCTAATAACTGAAGGACAACACCTGCATTTCAAACAAGACTTTGCAGGAAAAGCGGTCTTGCAGAGAAAGTCTGTGCTGGGATTAAAGCTCTAATATTCATTAAAGCAGTACTAGTCTTGTGTTGTTCTGTGCTGCACCATGGTGCTAAAGGGCTCTTGTTTGGTTTGCCTGAGTGTGAACACACCTCATCACACAAAGTGCAATTAAATGCGACCTCTGCATTTAACCCATCCAAACGTGGAGCAGTGAGCAGCTATCAACAGCGCCCAGGAAAAAGTGCACCTCCTGGGTTGGGACTTGAACCCGCGACCATCCGATCACATGGGAAAGTCCATAACCACTAGGTTACCACTGCTCGTACAGAAGTCGCTCAAGTGCATCACAAATAATATTTTATCATATCTAGGGTAAGTACATGATATATTAAAGGGAATAAATGATAGTATTGCTCGATATAAATGCAATATTCCGATGTTTTCTTAGCTGTATGAATGACCACCTTTAGCAAAGCAATGCTAAGCTTCCCAGGTGTTTAACTAGCGGCAAACCATAACGGTTATCTTACCTCGGAGGAGCCATCCTGGAAGTTCGGCTACGGCTTCCTCTCGGCATATTAAATGATAAAATGAGTTAGAAATATACCCGAAACTCTACTAAAGTCTCCTGACAGGAACGTATGTTCGTAAGGTTTGGTAATTAGCGTTTCTTTCCTCTCGACCTTCGCCGTGTAATCGCACGAACAAGTTACATCCGGGGAACTTTCTAGAGTGCTGCAACATACCGGAAGACTTTCGTCTTTTAATTTCTAAACGAATAAAAGTCTCAAAAATAAAAGATAATAATAATAAAAAAATATATAATAATAGTAATATTAATAATAATAACAACAATAACAACACGATATTTCTATAACACAAATCGTATATTTAGAAAACCCGTATATATAGAAAAAGCTTTAAAGAACAATATGTATAACAAGGAAGAATGCAAGAGGAAAAATAGACAAAAGAACAGTTTAATTATTTATTATTTTAAAGTATAGCATAATTTAGTGATGTTTTTGTTGATACAAGGTGATATAATTTTTTTCAGTATGAGCTTTCATCTTTAATATAGAAAATTCTCTGTATGCCTGATTTGTGCCCATAAAATATTTTTTTATTAATTTTTTTTTGTCGTGGCAACCAGTTTAAATGCAGTGTTTGTCAAATTATTTTTATAAAAACGTAGAAAAAGGTAGAAAATATCGTTCTAAAAAACAGATTATTTTTGACAGCATTATGTTGATTGTTGTGGTCAAGATCGAGGGGAGGGTGCTTCCTGCTGTTGACGCTGCGACTCACCTCGGAGTACACACAGCTAACGCCACCTTAATCAAATCTGCAGTAGCTTATTAGTTAATTATAATTCGGAAACACACCGCATTTTCACATCCCGTGCGCTAATTTATGCTGTTTTTGGAAAACTGGAGATAATCATTTGCTCAAAGAGGTACTGTTTTACTGCCGTGTTAGCTTAACTTTATCTGCTTAACGGTTAGCCATTCTGCGAGTCGCATAATAAACACTGTAACATATAAAAGGGTAAATAACTGTCATATCATTTCAGAAATGTGTCAAATGAATATTAAGGAGCAAAGTCAGTTAGCGGAAAACGACCGTGTATTTGTGTTTGAAATTAGCAAAGGAGCCGAAGGGTCTTTCTGGTTCTTTGCTATCAGGCTAGCAGACCCATAACTGCAAAAGAAAAAAATATTGAAATTGAAGTCTGTTTGTAAAATATATCGTATAAAACATACATTAATAAATGTAGCGCACATAAAAAAATACTTGTTCTAGCGAAGCTGTGCGCTTTTTAATGAAGAATAATAATAATTAGGTTAGCTAGCTAGTTAGCTGGGCAACAATAGCTAGTTAGCTTAGCATCAGGAAGCTAACTGCTGTGTCGCTTAGCAATTAAATGCTGTGAACTTGATGATGATGATTATGATTATTATTTTATTATTTAAATGTTTTTCATACAATGAATTCTAACCTAAATTGTTTCCCAATAAAACAACTACAGTGAAAAATATTACAACTTTAAGAAAAGAACGCACTAAGAAAATAGTTAATAAAAAAAATAACAATAAAAGGGAATAAATCAGAATTTAAATTAGATCAATGCAATAAAGGATTATGCATAAAATATCAGAAAGATTTTAAAAAAATGCAATATAAATACATAACAGTTCATGAATCCATAATCAGATTAAAAATGTTGTATAAAGCTCTTATAACTTATAAAACATGTGGTGCCTGGTGGATATAAATGGTTAGTGAAGTGTCAGTAGTGACATTAGACTTTGACAGTGATGTAAAACCCCTAATTGCTGATCAGATTGCTTCCTCTTCTGTTTTTTCGCAGTTACGGAAAGGGATGTCATACTACTCCTCATCGTCTCGCGGTTCCTCCCGCAACTTAGAGTGCAAGGTGTATGTTGGAGATTTGGGCAGTGGAGCTGCAAAAGGGGAACTGGAGAGAGCGTTCAGTTACTACGGTCCACTGCGCAGTGTCTGGGTGGCGAGGAATCCACCCGGCTTTGCTTTTGTGGAATACGAAGATGCCCGGGATGCAGAGGATGCTGTGAAAGGAATGGATGGGAAGTAGGTGTAAATCAATGAAAAGAGGTTGTATCACTGTATGTCATTTGGTCAGATTGTTGACGTGGTTTTTTAAGTGGGTGAAAAAGTACATTCTCTACATGTTTTGGGGCAGTGGTGGGGTAAGTGATGGTACAAGTACCACTGAGGTACCTATGAGCAAGGTACTGTCCCGATGCACTGCTCACTGGGTAGTGCCCATATCAGTTGCCCACTGCTCCTACACAGATGGGTCAAATGCAGAGGTTGGATTTCATTGTGGTGCACTGAGTGCTGTGCTGTGGTGTGTCCTTATTGATGAATAATCCCTCCCTTTCACTAATGCACAATTAGTTATAAAGAAAATGAATTAACCTATAAAACAAAAATCATACAATTTGACTTGTGCAGATTTATATTGTTGCATTTTTTCCCCAAAACTGCACACTAAAATGTGCAAAAAAAAAGTCATATTTGAGTTCACTGTAAAGCATACATACAAAATACTCCATGAAGGACAGGGAGATATGAAGGAAATGATTGGCATAGCTGTGTTGTACAGATAATTTCTGTGTTGTTATAGCTATGTCATTTTTTCCTCTCTGTTTTCTATCATTGTCATATCTCTTTTTTTCAGGGTTCTCTGCGGATCACGAATTCGCGTGGAGCTGTCCACAGGCATGTCCCGGAAGAGCCGATATGGGCGACCCAGTCGCCGCCAGTTTGACCCAAATGATCGATGCTATCAGTGTGGAGACCGCGGCCACTATGCGTATGACTGCTATCGTTTCAGCAAAAGAGGACGCCGTAGCAGGTATGTTTTTTAAAAAGACATTCTCCTCTGGACCAGTGGTATGTGTTCATTGACGTGCCCAGGAATCGGCTTTCCACCAGGCGGGGAACTACACAAAGCACAGCCTAAAGGCACATAAACAGTCCATGTGGGGAAAGTCGATTCCTGGGCATATGTCAGTGTCCATGGCTCACTAGCTCTTTGGTAAGTTGTAAGGATCACAGTCGAGCCCAGCTACCTTTAATTTAAACAGATGATCGTTTGTTTTTCCCGGTTTCAGTTTCCCGCTACTAAAAAGTTGTGGGTTTTTTTGCCATTCAGACCAACTCGGGGGGACGTTTTCTGGTGGGAAAGTAATGTCAGTGCATGCCTTCTGTTTTAGATAAAGCAATATTAAATAGGGCAGTGGTGGCCTAGTGGTTAGGACACTGCCTTTGGGGCCTGAAGGTCTCAGGTTAGAGTCCCAGCCCGGGCACTACTAAGGTACCGTCCCACTATACTGCTCCCCGGGTGCTGTTGGTAGCTGCCCGCTGCTCCACGGGTGTACGTGTGATGGGTTAAATGCAGAGGTCACATTTCGTTGTGGTGCTTGAGCGTGTTTACAATGACAAATAGTCACTTTCACTTCACTATTAGACTCACCATTGAACAATCAAAAATATGGACTTATCCCAACAGATTACATTTTTGCTCACATTATATATGTCTGTGTCCTAGAAGTGTACTTTTAAGTATTGTATATCAGTATAGTATATTTTGTGCATCTATTTGTCCATTATTTTTGATATTTCAAATACTAAATGGTAACTGGACTGTGGAAAGAATTTTCTCTTGGGATTGTGTATCTAACCAACATACTTCACTTGCTCCAACAAAAAAACATTCCCAGTTTCCTTACAGTGCAGTATAGTTTCCTGTTTTTAACATTAATCACATGCAAAAAGCAGCGAATCGGAAGTCCCAGCTTAGCCGTACAGTATTCTTCTGTAATGTTTCTACAAAGCTGTTTTAGCTGCAGTTTCTCCATTTTCTTGTCCCTGCAGGTCCCGTTCTCGATCTCGGTCCAGGTCCAGGTCAAGAGGCCGCCGCAACCGTTCACGCTCCCGAAGCCGCAGCAATGACCGGTTTGCAATTTTCTTTTTTTCTTTTTTTAAACAGCTCTAGTGCGTCTAATAGTCAAAATAATATAATTATTATCGTTTGCAGTTTAGTTTCATTTTAGGTGGCGGCAGAATGTTACAGCAGCGCCGACAGTTTTTTCCTCATAAATAAACATTTTTCTATCTTTTTGTTTCCATAGGAGATACCGTTCTCCCTCATATTCGAAACGCAGGAGCAGGTAAGTGATGAGTGAGGTTTATATAAAAGAAAAGTTTTAGCCCCTAAAAATGATGAAATCAAGTGGATTTGGTGATAAACGCTCAGTTCTAGAGAAACTAAGGGTCAAAACTGTTCACAGTGGTGGTGAAGGGAACCAGACATCCGTTCCCTTAAAGGTTTGTTGGTGTTTGAGAAGCTTTTGGCCTAAAACTAAACCCATTCCTGGTGGAGGGGTACATGCGTTGTAAGACAAAATAGTCCCTCGAAGTGGTTTAGTTCAGATTTGCTATTTACCATCATCAACATTGCATAGGAAAACTTTCATAATTAATAATTTAATAATGAAAAATAATAATTTCACATCAGAGCAAGCTAAAATATTTATTTTACATCTCAATTATTGAATTGTACTGGTTAAGAACAGGTGATGTAGATTTACAAGTATATCTCAAGGTATATTTTTAATAATGATATAAATGATGATATGAAAATATGCCATTCAACGTTATCTCTTTGGCCACCCATTCCTGACACAAAACTTGATTCAAAACAGTAAAACTTAATCCTGACCATCGAATATTTACTAGAACAGTTAAATTCAGTATAAAATAAAATGGGAAAATTAAATTCCAGTGAAAATGCAAATATTAAAACTCATATCACTCAAGTTCATAGCCTAACCACTGGGAAAACAACCGTAAATATTGTAAAAACACTTCTCTCCTGTGTACATGCGAGAAGTGTACCAGTTGTTGTCTTTGACATTTATGAGGCCACATTGAGCCAGAGAAACGCAAATTTGAAAATGTGTGAGATGCTCGTGTTGCAGTAAGAATGTGAAAACACTCATCGGTGATATCGTCAGGATTGTGATATGATAAAATTCTTGTTATGAGGGAGGAGCAAAGCAGGTATATCACAGATGATGCAGTGGCACTGAAAATCTGCAGAATTTGTAGGAATTCTCCCCTAAAGAAGCCGAAGTGCTTGTATTCACTATTAAACAAGGGCCACATGGTCTTAAAACTGCATGACACATGCTGTTCATGGCATGGAATAGTCATGTTGTGTGTAGCCTAAAAATTGTAAGCGAACTTGCTTTCTATCTTGATTTAAAGGTCTGGTACTCCAGCCCGCTCTAAGTCCCGCACTCCAGTTCGGAGGTAAGGCCTAGTCTCTGACCATAACGATCGGCTATACGCTTTGTGAACGCGTCCTTACTCGAGAATCCTCTTTTTGTTTTCTTTCAGTCGCTCTCGCTCTCGCTCCAGATCTGCCTCTCGCTCTCGATCCAGGTCCCGCTCCCCCAGCCCAAAGAGGGACAGGTAATTTTTTTGGTCTCCAGCGATATCATACCTGCTTCTCTCTTAATGCTTTACCTTGTAATTCTTCTGATCAGTAATTGAATTGTTTAAAAGCATGTTGTTTGTAAAATGATGAGCTTAAACGATGAATTAGCATGTATTGTAGTCCCTGTCCATATGACAAGTTGAGGAAGTGACATTATCTGTACAGCTAGCATAGAGCAACTTGCTGCTTATAGTCAGAACAGAAGTTTGGTTTAGATGAGAATAGTCCAGCACACATGCACACAGCTTCCCCCGGAAGGCCGGCTTACACCCGAGGTAAGCCGGCCTTTCAGCCCGACGACGCAGACGGACAACCTTCGACGGAGATGGACGGAGCCAGCAGGTGCAGGGAAGGCGGAAAATTAGACGTTAGGAATGCCGACCCACTCCAAAAACAAGCCCAGCCCATTTCTCCCCAGCTTTAAGCTCCTGAAAGGTGCCTGGAGATCATCCAGTCTAAAACGACTTGTCCAGGCCATGCTTAGGTACAGAGCTGACTCACATACACACCTCCAAGAGCCAGTGTTTTTTTGTTTAAGGCCAGGGGTGGTAGAGGGAGGGGCGTTTGATAAAACCTGGGGAATCTTCTCTTCTCTCTTCTCCCTCAGATTCAGCCTCATGTTGGTTAGCTACAGAGGGTGGCCGAGATCGCAAATCTCCAAAAAAAAAAAAAAAAAACAACAACAACAAAAAAACAAACAAATGTTATGATCAGACACCGGTGACCAATTGCTGCAGGCTGTTCTTGTTTTTTTCTAAAGAGTGTGGGAGTCGACGGCTCAAGCACTGACCAGGGTTCGTCCTTGCCGTGTTAAGCGTCCTCCAGGAGGGTGACAAAAGAGCTTACCTGAGATCAGCCTCCGCCACGGTGAATTAAAGAGGTCGTCCGACGCACAATTCTGACGAGACGCCTCCTGCGCGTACACAAACAGTTGTTCCACCCACCCCACTCCTATTCCCGAACCCATGCACTACTGCTACTACTACTACTGCAGACCAGAATGCCCCCCCTTCCCTCCAAAGCTCCGCCTTCTTGCTTAGCTTCTGAGAAGGGTGTGTGAGAGAGAGAGAGAGAGGAGAGAGCTGGCGAGAGATCAGACTTCAAGACCCTCCGAGTGTGTCTTCGAGTTCTAGCATCCGTCGCTTCTCTGTATGTTGTTTCCGCCACTGTCTCCTAAAGGTAACCAAAACCCAAGAGTTAATGTCCTTCTTGATATGAGCCCTGGTTATGGTTTAAAACCCACATTCTGTTGTAAACATTTGATAAGTGCTGAGTGTGTGCAGAGCATGCACTGATTAACACCGCTGTGAGTGAGGAAAAGAAATAATCTTCCAATTCAATACTGTCTTTAATGCTCTTGTCGACTCACCCTCATCGCTGACCCCCAACGCCACGCAGTGTTCCACTGAGCCCGGGTGTTGCTGACCAGCCAAGGTATCAATTCTGTAAATACGCTCGTTAAACTTTCTCTCGCCCCCCTCAGGCTGCATCCAGCTCCTTATTAAATTGGAACAGACTTGTGTGCGTGGTTTAGGACACAGGATGACTTCCTGTGAGCAAGAAAGGAGCAGAAATGACCGTAATCCTAAACCACACGCACATGTCTGCTCCACCTTAACGAAGAGCTGGATGTCATTTGGTTGACGCAAGATTTGGGTGACTATTGACCTCTATTGTTAGCGACATAGCATAGAAGCTAAAATTTGGACCCAAACACGTCTCGGCTGATCGACCACACCCGAGGTCAGCAGAAAGTTGGGTAAATTGATGGTTCCTTTATGCTACACTCCATTACGTCATGCAGTTATTGTTGGACGATCCCTCAGAGAGTCGACCTGAAATATTTCACAACATTAACATTTTCAGACTGTAGGTAAACTTTAGCGAAGCAATGAGCCACGAGAGACCGTGCTTTACAATGGTTTTATCAGGGGTAAGTGGTGTAAACTCCCCTCCCGTGATACGTAAGATTCAAGATTGAAGCAATTTGTCACATACAATGAAATGACATGTAGCCCACAGTTACTCATACGACTGAACAATGACTTTAATTAAAAATATATAGAAGAGAAAAAATTATATAATAAATGAGGTAAATCTAACAATAAGCAAAATATACACACTGTAATTTGTAAAGAAAAATATTTGCATGTCAAAAAACATATGTAAATGAGTATTTATGCGAAATATGCAAAATATGTAACGGGGCGATGTGCAAACTGTAACTGCAATAATTACCAAAGTAAGTAATGTCTCAAGTGGCTTATTGCTTAAGTAGGACAGTCACAATGTACAAAATTAATGCACACAAATGTTAAATAAGTTATCATGGATAGTGATCTTCCACAGAGAAATGTAGTTTATACTGAGGTGGCTATCGATGCCGAGCAACCATTAAGAACTTGCAATCACCCAAATTGAAGTCATTTCACAAACATTTTACATTTTCATCATATAATCACAAAGTTAATGTATAAACACTAAGGATAAGAAGTATCAACCAGTATTTCGCAACGCTGTTCTTGGTGGCCCACTTTCCTGCACATTTTAGGGTTTTTCCTGCTCCCAGCACACCTGATCAAACTGTTAAGCTCTTTAACAAACCCTCCCTGAGCTGAAGTGGGTGTGTTAAAGCAGGGAAAACCCTCAAATGTGCAGGGCAGTGGACGTCCAGGAGCAGGATGCTGATTTTGACAAGTATCTCTATGTAATTTCCATTGTAGTGTCATTCGTTTTCCACACTCCGGATTTATCACTACTAGGGGCCAGTTGTCCAAAATACAGACTTTTGAAGGTTGTATCACGCTGTGGAGTTAAATGACCTTAGCAGCTTCCGTCTGCTATTTTCTAAGCTTGTTCTAGTACTAGCTCACTGGGACTAGCCTAGCTGAAGGTGAGTTTGTTCCTGCTTCTCTCCTTGTCCCGCAAGAGGCCACTAGTTTAAGGTAAAGAGCTGCACACTTCTGAGTCTCAGGGCAGAGTTGACAAGTGTGCTTTCGACAGTATTGAGCTGGAGGAAACGTCTGCATGTGAATGTCAGGAGCACATGCAGCGCTGTGTGGGTGTGTGTGTGCGCGTGTGTGTGTCTTTTTAGTTATCTAACCCTGGTTTCTAGGCTTCTTTGGGTTTTTTCCTCACATGAAAGATGGATTCCCACTGCAATAATTTGAGGAACTCTTCCTGGTGGTATTGTTAAAGGAGAGAGAATGAGGAGTTTTAGTGTAGATGGGTCTTGATGCATATGAAAGCAGTGCTCCTGGGTTCTTGTCATAAGGAGCACTCTTGATGCTCACGGTCATCACCAACCTGCAAACTCAGACTTGCTTCAGGCAAGTCCTCTTCTTAATTGTGTTTAAGTTACTTGCTCTCAGCTCCTCCCCTGATTTTTCATTCGGTGGATTGTTTGTATGCAACAGTTTTGTCTTAAAGGGCCCATATCCAGCATTTTTTGTTTTCTTGTTTTCAGTTCACTTATGCCATTTGTATGGTTTTATACACCTAAAAAAAACATTTTTCCAACCTGAAGTCCAACCTTTTTTTTCAGTATTATGTGTCAATCAACTGTTATTTTTACCTGCACTGTATTGGACTTGGGTTCTAAAAGCACCCCAGCCTGTAACACTCCTTATAACTTGAGTATATGAATGGGCGGGGCTAAACTGTCATAGGCTGAATAGATCAATATTGATGACTGTACACACGATCAATGCAAAACCAGCTGTTTTTTGCAGTTTAACTTCCATGTGGGGAATCTATGGGAGTGAAAGAGATAAAATTAATTTTTTTATGATATGGGCCCTTTAAGCATCTGATAAGTCATGCAGATAAGTTTTTGGGGCATTGTAAGAGTTAGGGCTGTCACTATCGATCATATTGTTATTTAAACTATTGATTATTTGGTCAAAAATATGACTAATCAGTTTTTTTTAAATAAGGTAAAACCATGTCTGCAGTGCAGAACCTTTTAAAGACATGCGAAATACAAATGAATGGTTCATGGCTTTTCTCGCTTACTCTTTTTGCGGCGACAGGGAACAGGTTCCGTTCTGGTTTGCACTAGAGCTGAATGATAATTTACATGTGCACACACACACACACACACACACACACACACACACATATTGCGACCCTTCTGATTTGAACACTTTTCATATTACAGTTCAAATTTAAAAAAAATTATTCATTGTTTACACCAAATGAATCTTCAGGTCATTTCAAACAAAGAAAAATTGTTTCGGAACCTGAAAAGTTGGTTTCTAGCTGAAATCAAACGTTTTTCCAGTGCACTCTGTGACCGCATCAGTTGGTGCATCATTCTGTAGTTCGTAGAAGAATAAGAGAAGAAGCAGAACTCAATAAAAAAGGGTCAGGAAAGTCCAGTGGTCTTAGAGGAAAAGTGTTTGGTGGTGATTCAGCAATCTTGCTACTGTTTGCTCCCATTGTGCATTGTGCAGTGCCTTCCAACGACACAGCCTTTATTACAATGGTTCCTCTCAAAACTGGGGGAAACAGGGCCTAGATGGCACAGAGTTTCAAAGAATCCTGGTTCTTGAATCCATTCCCTGTTGACGGAAAAGGGGTAGAGAGTAGCGAGAGAGCCAAAACTTTTCATAACCCTCATGCAGTTTCCCAACAAATCACTGTAGTGTATTAAGTGTGACCGCTCTGGCACTACCCAGTCCAGGAACGTCTGATGATCAAGTGTTGTGTTGTAGCAGAGGTGTTCAGGGGCGGAGCTGCGATAGGCTCTTGACTGGTTGTGGCTTTGTGTCGAATACGCGTTCTCTGCACCGACTCTCTCTCTCTGTCTGTTCCAGCCGCTCCAGGTCCCCCAGCCCGAAAAAAAGCCCCACCCCTGGAGAAGAGCGACTGGAGAAGAACCCCTAACCTAAATCACTTATCTTCCTTACCTTCTTGTCTTGACTAGTTTTTCGTCCCACGTCAAGTTGTACCTTCCGTCGAACATGACGCTGAAATTAGCTTCTTTTGTTTCTAGCTTCTCATTCAGATTCTCCATTCCACCTTAAAAGGTGCAGGTAAACCGTCTACCTCTTAAAGGTGGAATGGAGAATTTGAATAAGAAGCTGGTGAATAAGAAGTTCTAGAGACTTCAGACTTGTCTGTATGATTTATTTTCTTTTGTGTGTTTATCCTAATGTCTTTAAATGAAGTACCAGTTTCTTTTTTTTACCCTTTAATTCTAAGTTTTCGTATTTTGATTGGAAAGAAAAGATAGCAGGTTTAAAAGGGCTGTTTCTGTTGTTTTTTCCCCTCTTTTTTTTCCCCCTCTGCTTGGTTTGTAGATGTACACTGGAAATGAACAAGAAACAAATAAAGAGTTCAACGCATGGCATGAAGGATCTTGGTGAACAAATGAAAGACTAAAAAGAAAAGAAGAGTCTTGTAAACCATCGCTGTCTAAGAAAAACAAGCATCTCCGCAATGGAAATTTTACAGGACAAGGCCGAAACAATCCTGAGTTTGTAAATTAATGGAAGAACATTTTAGAACAAGTGGGTTTGGAGCATTTTTGTTGGTCTGTTCATGATGGACATTGCACACAATGTAAAGGCAGCTGATGTGTTGATGTAGAGAAATTAAAATCAAGGAAACGACAATGGAGATATGGGGGTTTTCTCTGGACAGCGACAAAAAAGAATTAGAGGAGATAGATAGATAGATAGATAGATAGATAGATAGATAGATAGATAGA
>JBBPDA010000041.1:27827835-27840327 GCA_037974385.1 Arnoldichthys spilopterus | reverse complement strand
CTCAAGTGTGTTCACAAGTCTCAGAGTCGAGTCACGAGTCAGTGAGGATGCAACTCGAGTGCAATGTGGTGCGCGGCTGAAACTCACTGCAGATGAATTGCTATAATCGTCACTGTACCAGGACGTAATCCCTCTGATTTACAGGAAGAATTCTCCGGAAAAAAGGACCTTGTTAAGATGATTTCACCTGATAAGATCATGCTGGCCGAGGATCTAGCGGGACACTGGCTTCATCCGGAGATACACGGAGGAGATGGAGACTGTCACGCCACAGTGTAGCTTCACTATAGCTCGTTAAAAGAAAACACCAGCCTCTGAGCAAAGTGTGTACCAAAACAAACCACAACTTAATCGCTATAAATTATGAACAAATAAGACACGTTTGATTGGATCTGACAGCCTGATTAGCCCCTAAGGGAAGGAAGATTGCAGCGTCACAAAGCAGATTTAATGTAGTGTTTAACATGTTTTCTCGACAAGGGGTTGTGAAAAGCCCCCTAAAATAATCTCTTTTAGAAGCACGGTTTATTGCAGTGCCATAGGGGGAGAGAGAGAGTGAGCGAGAGAGAGGGAAAGAGAGAGAGGGAAAGAGAGAGAGAGAGAGTGGGGGCGGGGTTGGGGCCATGGATAATCTAAAGCTATTGGATGGCATTAAAAAACTACTAATGCAAGAATCCCTCTATTGGCCCCAGTACAGATTAAAGGTTGAGGGTTTTGCGTGTGGAAGCCATTATATAATTCATTCTCTGATGAGATTTTCTTTTTTCTTTTTTTGCATTGCTTTTTTTTTCGTATTGGCAGTGTATGTGTGTGAGTGTGTGTGTGTCCCTCGTGACAAAGACCCCCCCACCATGACTTCTGTATTACTAATGTTACACAGATTAACAGAACGTGTTGCAGGACATATTCCTCGAATCCTCACAAGGACAAAACCCATTTTCATTTTTTTTGGCGGAATCCAGATTACAGGTGGCTTTCTTTTTTTTTTCCCCTTCCCCGCTGTAACCGGGGGGCGTCTGGGCACTGTGGCTGATTTGGTGTGGATTAAGCCCGGCCCCCTTGACCCCACAGCTGGAACGCGAGCCCCGTGCACAAATCCATTCCGATTTAGATTACAAACCAGAGGGATGGGAGGGGGGTCCAAACACATCAAATATTTATCCGGCCTGACACCTTCACAAGGGTGCGGAAAGTACAAGTGGCTTGAACAGATAAGTTGCTAATGCTAAGGAATGTTTGTGTTTTATGTGACATATATGACCCAATAACTATAAAAATGTACAGTTTTAACAAGTTTTAACATCATTACTTCAATTACTGACAGTTAGTGATATGGAACGAACTGTTTCAAACACGTTTCCTTCTTTGTTCTTAAAAGAAATAGTTAAAACACAAAAATACACCATCAAGGGCATACATAAAACAACAGTTATATCAACTCATGTACACAAAGGAGATAATGTTGCACACTCTAACACTGTACAATAGAGATAACGGTGCACACTCTTATATCAAGCAAAGGAGATAACACCACTGAGGTAAACAATGGAAATAACAGTGCACACTCTGATGGTAAACAATGGAAATATTGGTGCACACTCTGATGGTAAACAATGGAGATAACAGTGCACAATCTGATAGTAAACAATGGAGATAACAGTGCACAGTCTGATGGTAAGCAAAGGTGATAACAGTGTCGTCTGCGATGTGAAACAACAGAGATAATGGTGCACAGTCTTACAGACATAAAACAAAGGAGATAATGACACACACTGGTGATGAACAAAGAGGATAATGGTGCACACTCTGACATCCAACAAAGGAGATAATGCCGGACACATAAGGCCAAGGCAAATAGAAAAAGCTGTGTTTTTAAAAATACCCATGAACTTGTGGGACCTAAAAATAAATCTTAATATTCTCCTTTAAAACATACTGAGACTGTAATTTCCAGGGGAGTAGTTTGGGGGTGTATGTTGTGTGTAGATATTTAAAACAACCTTATTTTATTACTGTTACATTATTAAGTCTACCTTCAGTATTAACCTGATAGTCATGATGTCCAAAATATGTGTGCTTTGAGCAGGTGGCTTTCTGCACAGAATGTTAAGTAGGGTAGTTGAAGTACCATACATGTGCAATTGGAAGTGCTCATCCATGTGTGTGTGTGTGTGTGTGTGTGTGTTTTAGCTTTAGAACTGTAGACTGCTTCAGGCAAAAGCTCGGCCTGTGTAGCGTGCTCAAACGCTGCCTTTGTGTCCGCTTTAAAAATGAATGAAGAGAGAAGAGCGACTGTATTAGAACCAGACAGCTCTGCCGAGAGATGGAAAGAAATCCAGAGGAATGTCTTGGGGGGGCTAGCAAAACATTAGCATCATCTTTTGTTCCAAGCTAAATGCCTCCAGTCCCCCTTCTGACTATGCACTGCATCCATACACATCCAGGCCCCATGCATAGACTGGTGCTACAGACACACACCCAAGTGTGTAGACACCAGTGTTTCCCCTAGGTATCAATGGGGGGGTCTCCACTAATAGCCAGGAGAGCATTTCCAGCTTTGTTTTTAAAACATACATTGAATTTTGTTTGCAGAAACGTTGATTCTTTAATTGTGAATGCTCACAAAACATTCAATTTTCTTTCCTCTTTAGAGGAACAAAATGTTTAATTAATATTAATAATAATTAATATAGTCTTTACTAGGGTTGAGCAGATCGTCCCACAGCTGGGTGGGTTTGGGTAGGCATACAAGGAACTGAGATGGATCAGGTCAAGAAACTTTTGATCCCCCATACGCCATTTTTCAATCCCCCAACCATCCACCTCACCCCCCACATACCACAAAAATTCAGAGCAAAAATCATAATAATGGGTGCATCACTACCTTTTACATAATATTAGCCAAAGTTCTTTATACTTTCCTTGTCAGCTGGGCTAGTCAGATCAGCCCAAAGGGAATGGATGGAGTTCCATCACTCCATGGAACTCCATAGTCCAATGGTGGGGGGCCTTTTTACCCCTCCAGCCCACAGGCAGGATGACATGGCATGGTTGTTCTACAGTTCTACATTTTCTTGTGTTCTACAAGGTCTGCTCATTAAATTCCAAGCTGAAACTCACAACCATTTGATTTTCTCACAGTGTCTCACTCTCTCACCTTTCAATCTGACACTCCTACAGAAATAGCAAAGCAGGCTTTGCAATCAAGGTGTGTTGCGTGGCCCGTTGCTATAGTGAGAGAGGAGAGTGAGGTCTGACTGCGATCATGTGCTCTGCAAACTAATGAGTGAAACATCAGCTCTGAAGGTTACCGTGTTAACAGAGTTTAATGGCACGGAAGGAGCTGCTATAATTAGAGCCCGAGCGAGTGGCGACGTCAGCTCTCGCTTTCAAATTAGACCACTTCATTAAACGAGCAGAGACAACCGTGAGGAAGAAGAGAGAGGCTCATTTGAATAGGAAATATTAGGCTAATTAGCATGTTCCCAGTCTCGGAACACTGAAAAGATTACGTCAAGGCTGTCTTAGCTTTCATAACTCTCTTTCTCTCTCTCTCTTTCTTTCTATTCCCCTTTCTCCAGGATCCTGCTGACAGTGGTGGTGATCTTCCGGATCCTGATCGTAGCTATTGTGGGTGAAACGGTGTATGAGGACGAGCAGACCATGTTCATATGCAACACCCTCCAGCCAGGCTGCAACCAGGCCTGCTACGACAAGGCATTCCCCATCTCACACATCCGCTACTGGGTTTTCCAGATCATCCTGGTTTGCACTCCGAGCCTGTGCTTCATCACCTACTCCGTCCACCAGTCAGCCAAGCAGCGTGACCGGCGCTACTCTTTCCTGTACCCAATGCTGGAGAGGGACTACAATCGTGATGGTGCCCGGAAACTCCGGAACATCAACGGCATCCTGGTGCAGCATCCAGACAGCGGTGGAGGCAAGGAAGAACCAGACTGTCTGGAGGTAAAAGAGATCCCCAATGCGCCTCGAGGCCTGACCCATGGCAAGAGCTCAAAGGTTCGTCGGCAAGAGGGTATCTCCCGCTTCTACATCATCCAAGTTGTGTTTCGAAATGCCCTGGAGATTGGCTTCCTGGCAGGGCAGTATTTCCTTTACGGCTTCAGCGTGCCAGGCATCTTTGAATGCGACCGCTACCCTTGCTTGAAGGAGGTGGAATGCTATGTGTCACGTCCTACCGAGAAGACCGTCTTTTTGGTGTTCATGTTCGCCGTGAGCGGCATCTGTGTGGTGCTCAACCTTGCCGAACTCAATCACCTGGGCTGGAGGAAGATCAAGGCAGCCATCCGGGGTGTGCAGGCGCGCCGGAAGTCCATCTGTGAGATCCGCAAGAAGGACATGGCACACCTGTCGCAGCCACCAAACCTGGGCAGGACCCAGTCTAGCGAGTCTGCTTATGTCTGATCCTCCCTGCACCCGCTGAATCAGTTGAGGTTGGGCGTTGAAGGTGGAATGTTGGAGGGGCTGGTTCAGTCCCTGAATGAATGTTAAAGTAAGGGAGAGGGAGTGGCTCTACCAAGCCACACCCCATTTCCACAAGCCACTCCCTCCCTCTGACTGCCAAGTGTTAAAAAATATGAAGAAATTAAGTACAGTGTTGGGCTGCTGATTGGGGGGACAATGGGGGAGCGCACGGGATGCAGACATATTGACATATTGCTGGATTTCAGGTCCTGGATATTATCAAGGGAGATGTGAGGGCCAGGAGAGGACAGAGGAGCGGAAGAGCCATCAGGAAAAGATAACGAATATCCAAGGCAATGCGCTAAGCTCTTGGATCGTTCTGCCAACCCTCAACACTTTCTCTAGAAAGAGAGGGGGTCGGGGGAGAGCGATGCTACAGCTGTCCTCTTCCACCATTCTTGCCATGAATCACTGCCATGGAACTGGTGCCAGAAGAAAATTACTGTTTATGCTTGGTCTCCTGTCAATGAATCGTGCTAAAGTAAACAATGAGGAGGGGTCTAAAAATAGCGACAGCGGTACCACTCTGAGACAGACGCTTGCTTCTTTTTCTGCTCCCTATCTTCACGATGGCGCACAGGACTATACCTCGGCTTGACAGTGCCCTCCCATTAGACCCCCGCTGTCTCTGTTTCAGTCTAGCAACCCTCCACCTTCATCCTGTGTGGCTGAGAACGTGAGAGATGGATAGAACAATATGTGTGAACTCTTGTTATACTGTTACACTTTTTGCAACATGACTCGGTGCCATCGTTTTAAAAAAGACTATTGTTTGAATTATATATCATATTTAGTTACCAAATCATTATATAAGTAGATTCATTTATCTTTGTGGGGGGAAAAATCTCGGGGATATTATTTATTCACAGGGTTCATATATACAGATATCTTGTCTTTCAGACACTGATTTTATAAGAAAAAAAGAGGTGTAAAGATATTTGAAAAGGCATGTTTACAAAGCACTATGGATGAAAACGTGTTGTCTGTCTTTCAGAAACAAAAGAGAGAATTTGGTGTGTTTTAATTCTGTTTTTATCCGCTCGCTTTCTTTGTTTGTCGTGTTGGTCCGCATGCCTTTATGAGAAAAGAAAAGACGGCAAAAGGGAAACGTGTATGTATGCATGTATGCGTTGCACCTTGTTTACCTGAGGTAGAGACTGGGAGAGTGGCTGAGGGGACTCACTAAGGGAAGGGCTTGCTGATGATGCTCTTATAGCAAGGCGTAATGTAGCCCATTGGCCAAGGAGACTGGGAAAGGGTAGAGGACTTACAAGAAGCCTTCTGTGCAACTCGGCACGCACAAGCTCAGCCTCTTAAAAGAAACTCTTGGCCTTTAGTGCAAACAGGGATCAAAATGAGTAGCAACACTCCACTGCTCGGTGTCCTTGCCGAGTGCTACGGGAGTGGGTGTACGGATGTCGAGACTGTGTCAGTGTTGCCAGTCACTTTTGTGCCACGGGTTAAAGCAGGGTATAAGGTCTCTTGTACACACTCTGAGTTAATGTTCCATTCAGACACAATTAGCTCTGCCTTAGCTGCACTCGAGTGCAAGTGCTTGAGTCTGCACACACACACACCCCTCGCCACGTGCAGGCAGAGCAGTGACAGACACCAGCGAAACAGCACAGAGACAAGCCAGCGCAACTAGTGTGGACAGGCCCTCAGACAAACCACAGGCCAAGAGCAAACACAGCCAGGAGAAAGATGGACAGAGAGATAGAGAGAGAGAGGGAGAGAGAGAGAGACATTCAGACAGACACGTGTTCTTTCTCTGGCATGTCTCATATACAAAGTCCTTCGAGGAGAGGAACTGTGTTTAGGTTTGTAACGACAAAAGCCATAACTCACTTTTAGCTTGAGCTCCAGCTAGCTAGATGCATCCATTTACTGAAACAGTAAGACAGAATGTAGCAAGGTATAAATCAGGGGTGCCCAACTGTAGTCCTGGAGGGCCCGTGTCACAGTTTGGTGGTTTCCCTGCTCAAACACACATGGTTTAACTGTTCGTTGCTAGGTTTAGTGAGTGTGTTTGATGAGATAAACTTCCAATAGTGCTTGACACCAGTCCCCCAAGAGTAGAAGGCTAGTAAGGTTAAGCAACGTTAGCATCTGGCTTTTGTAACCCTAACCCTAACCCTAACCCAAGAGCAGAATCTGGCCCTCTTTATGAAAATTTACCCATCAGATCAATTTCATGGCATAAATTTATGCTTCTCTAAGTGAGCTTTTCTACAATTGTGATCCTCTCCCCAGTCTCTTCTGCAGTACGTACCTGTTTCTGCATTCAAATAAGAGGAGAATTTATGCAAAGACTTTTATTTTGTTTTTCTTTTGACTTGTGGATTGCTTTTTTTTCTGTGTGTGTCACTTTTTTTGTACAGTGCTGTAACATGAAGTCATGTTAAGAGCTTTAGGGCATTTGCATTAAGAAATGAGGGTAATTTGCCTGGGGAGTGAAAAGTATATGAACTCCCTTGCCAAAGTACTGTAATATGCAACTTTGTAAGTGAATTGGATTTTCAAAGACACTAGCAGGCCTGGATTCATGCATGAATTATGGTATGTGATGAGAATAAGCATGTTTGTACTTTCTTTTGTATAAACCAGAAAAAAAACTAACCTGGCAAAGTAAGCACACTGTAGACTTTACCCCAAAAAAACCAAAAAATCTGTGGACAATTATGACAGTCCTAGCTTCTTAAGTCGCTTCTCCACTGCAGGGACTCAACTTTATTCACTTTTTTTGGTTTTCCATTAGGCAAACCTAGTACCTGATACTTGGTACAGACTTTCGTACCTAGACCTAGATGGTGCCAAAGAGCATCATCCTAACAGTGTTCTTGCGGCATCACCAGCTGCATCAAAAGGGTACTAACCGCAGTGGAAAACAAACGAGGTACCAGGTATCAAAGAGGGTTGAGTTGAGTCAAGCCGGTACCATGCAGTGAAAAAGTGACTTTTTATAGCCCAAAAAACAATGAATGGTAAAAAGTGGCTGATTTTACTGACTCTGCACAAAGTGCAACATTCTTATTAGAAACTAAATGTATGCTCACTTTGATCTGCTGCACAAAACTTGATTTTTTATTTAATTTTTGAGTTTTTAACTTATTGAGGAAGTGAAAGATTTGTGCAAAAAGCTGAACACCATGCACACAGCTGGTCACTGCCACAAAATGTTTTCTAGGTTCTTTTTACATTGTTTTCTTAAACATTTGGAGACATAATTGATGTGTGTGTAGCTTGACAATAAGACCCAACCTACTGCCACTGGTCTAATCCATCACTCTTGATGTGAGGATTGTTTTTCTAATCGTACTTCTAAAGGTCGTAATGTCAATTAAGCGCTGGACCAGTGTTCATGTCTACTGCACGTGCGATATAAATGTCTCAGGTATGAAGTCTCGAATTTTTTTATCTGAACATTTGGAGTGACCTTGTTTCTACTGTTTCTACAATTAATACTCAAATGCATCTTTAGTAAAAAGCCATTTGGGAGTCTACCCGTGTTTTATAAAGTTTCAGACAGCTTGTAGCATCTGTGTCGTGCGACATATATTATGAAGAGGAATTACTGTTTTGTGAACAAAGAAATGTTGTGCTTGTCTTATACTCCTCAATCATGCCAAGGAACATTGATGTAAATTAAGATTTATTTTTTTTTGGATGTATGGGAACAAGTGTTTAATAGGTACTCAAAGCTAACTAGTGCAGAATCTCTGATTACAATGCCACGTTTTAATCCCTTTAAAAGAGCCATTGTTGAGTCCTAATGCGCTCTCTCTGTGCCTACCAGGTCCTAGTGTATTCACCTACAACAGTCCCTTCCACACTTATTCACTGTCATCCTTAATGCGAAGACAGTGTTCACTACAAAAGAAAATTAGATCTAGTCAATATGTCATATTTCCCATTCTGAAATTGTTGTAAGAACATAATACAATTTTTCAGCTTAGTTCTAGTAGTAAAATTCCATTGACAGATAAGTTTTCTTAGGGAGAACAAAGAAAATTTACAAAGGTAGGGGAAAAAATGTATTTAGTTCTATTTTTAAAAGAATTAAATGATTGAAGATAATTTTACTTGAATAAATAATACTTGAAACAAGCAAAAGGAACTGAAACAGTAACATTTCACTACATAGCAAAATATTAAGAAATAAAAAAGTTAATATTTGAAATACTAAAGACTGAAACAAGCAGAAATACCTGCAAATAAGATCGTATTACTACACACTCAACATAAAAGGTTCTATGTAGTATTAAAAAAGGTTATCAGTTACAATAGTAAAATCTTTTTCCTTCACAGAGCAAAGTTTCTTCATCATTGAGAAGAAAGAGGCCATGGCTCCATATTAAACTGCTTATAAAGGAACTCTTGAAGAACCCTTTTCTTTATGGGTGTAGATGAAATTCCATCAGGGAAATATCTAGAAAACGGTTTAATAATTTAATAAAGAAAAACAATAGACACATTGTATCATAATCATGAAATTTGAGAGTTTACTTTTACAACTCCTGGGTTGACATGAGGTCTGGATCTTCTGCTCTGAAGTTCAAGCTGCTCTTTTTGTTAGATGCAAGGGCAGTTTTCCATCTCCAAATCCTGATTAAAACAGATCAGCATCAAAGGGCAATCCTTACCACAACTACCACTGCTGTCCTATGTTGTGTTCCTCCAGAAGACAGCAGTGGTAGATACAGGCTGTGTAGACCAGCACGCCTAATAACTCATGAGAGTTTGCACAGCTGCATAAACTCTGGCAAAGGCAAAAGAACAACCAACCCATCTGTCCAGGATAACTAATAGCATCAAGAAATGAGTCAAAAACTCAGGAGCATATTCGCATCACCAAACTGAGTTTTATAGCAGGAGAGAATAATGTAGCATTGGTTTATTCTATGTGGGCAGGAGGCATTGTCAAATATAGCAACAAAAATGTAACGATTTGATATGACAGTGACAAACTTATGTTAGCTTATTACTGTTGAAACTTCTTTCACACAACACAGGGAGTCAGGGTATGTTTAGGTAAGCAGGGTAACATCCAAGGTGTGAGATGCAGTGGTGTCTCAGGGGGTCTGATCCCCCCAGTTGACACTTGAGACTGTCTAAAAGCCTCAACAGCAAATTTTTGGGGGTGTCTCTTTAAATCTTTAAAATTGCAGTCAACATGAGCATTCGGTAAAGTAAAAAAAAAAAAACTCCAAAAATGTACCACCAGGTTTTTCGCACACTGATAATATCACTAGCTTCGGAATTTAATCAACAGGTGTTCCATACAATTTTCAGCATCACATGTGTACCGCTGTACTGAGTAGTCAGTAATACTAAGGCAGAAAATGTCCGCAAGGACAAATCACGAAGACTGATCCCTATTTAAGTAGAACTATGCCTTGGTTCAAGGTCGAAAGTAATTCAAATTGTAGCATTTGGAAAGTGCTGACAATATAAAGGATAGGGCTTTGCTTTTTTGGAACCTGGGTCCTGATGATCCTTTAATGGATTACCTCACTGAAACTCATTAGGAGAAAGGAGATTTCTTTTGGTGCTACACCACGTAGCTTAATCCCAAGATAATTTATGGTCATTACGCTCAGAATTTTTGCTCGGAGTGAGTCTGTTGCTAGTCTAGGTTACAAAATAATACAAATTCCACAGCTACAAAGCCATGGCACATCTTAAGAGCCTTTAAAGTAGAAAGAACCACAGATGTTTAAGGATCTATGAGTTGGAATTGTATCTAAAAGCCATATTAGAAGCTGGTGTTTTGTATATGCAATGTGTTGCACTGGCATTATACTGCCCTCTACGAAGAAACCGCACAAGGAGAGCCACCTGTACGAATCCAGAGGTGTTTTCTGTCACTCCTGGTGAAAGCTCAGTGCTAGAATCAGGATATGCTGGGGATTAGGCACATTTAGCTTTTTGAGGTCAATCTGCAACCCTTTAATCCATGATATCATGATATCAATAGAGTAATTACTTTGTCTAATTAAAATAAGTGCTGGGTTGTTTGCACAGAAAACATGTTGTTTTATCCCATTTTTTTTCCTGCTGAGGTGTTGCAGATGTTACCTCTAAAGTTTAGTGCACCTCAATTCGCTCTTCTCGCTTTTCTTAGAACACTGCTGCTTCTTCAAGGCTACAATAAGCCAGATTCTATCTTTAGCTTAAACAATATATTCACAGACAGTTGCAAAACTGACGCCATCTGCTCTACTCTGCACACACAGATCCGCTTGACTTGTTGTCACACATCTAAGAACATTCAGGGACAGGTTTGCTTAACAATCCCACAAGCCTGGAGTCTATAAAGGTCCTCTTAAGATCAGAAAGGTTCTCTTTGATAGCTGAGTCTCTTAAAAAAAACTGACTGTACTCGTTTCTGATTTTTAAATGAAACTCTGTTTAAAACTGTTTTTTTATATCTGACCTTTTTGAGGGTTTGGTTTTTGTGTGTTTCTGACTTGTGTACTGTACATGATGACTGAAATAAACACCTTGAATGTTGTATGAGCTGAGACTCATCTGTATCTGCTTGTGTGTGTGTGTTTACATACATTTTTGGGACAAACAATTCAGAAAAAACCTGCAATGTTGGGACCAAGATTTTTTTTTTCTTTTTACAAAGGTTGGTTGTTTAATGCAAACACTTATTTCTTACTAAGGTCAATGTAAGTGTTGCCAGGTTGGTCAGTTTCCCACCAAATTCAGTACATTTTGAGTAAAACAGTTGGGAAATTGTGCATGTTTGTAAAAACATCAAAAATATTTTTAAACATCATGTAATAATATACAGAAATTATTTTTGTAATTTATATCTCTGTCTTCTTCAGATGTTTGTAAGTTTGGTATTACATAATAGGTCTTTCATGTCAGTGACAAAAAACGGTTAGGTCAGATTGGTGCAGGTAGAGTATTCCTCTTAATCCCCCATAACTGCCCTCTCTCTTGCCTTCTCTGGGTGGTCCTCCCTCTCCCCCATCACTAAGCATAACTGTCCTCTTTCACCATGGGTGGGATGGTCCTCCCTCTCCCCCATCACTCCGTTTCATATGGCTCTGAGGAAGCACCTACTCACCTTTACGTTTCCAGCATGGAGCATCATGTGGTTGGGGGAGACTGAGCTAAATGGAGGGAATGGACATCATTAAACTGATTATATAATGTTAGGAAAATATTTTGCATTAACACATGTTAAGGTTAAGCCAAATTATTGAACTGTGAAATGAAAATTTTGGTTACAACAATGACAGTCTAGTTAAAATAACACAAGTCCAGGCTATCTGTGATACTAGGCAGCCTCATGTGTGGACAGTCTCTACCTTTACAGAACATTTGTCCTGATAGAACTGCCTGGAGCCAATAGCAATCAGCAGAGTGATTTGGGTGGACGATTATAAATGATATGGATCTTCAGAATGAGAAATGAGCTTCAGAATGACTGCACCACTGCCTACACTCCACCATTTATAGTCATCAGGACTTGCAAGAGAAATGGTGAATGGGCTTGTGCTTGTGTGCATGTGTGCATGTGTGTGTGTGTGTGTGTGTGTGTGCATTAAACTCACCCCTCTACCCAACACTCCCCCCACCCCACCAGTCACGTGGGGCCAGTGCCGAGTCGAGATTGAAGGCCTGTTGCCACGGCGATAAGCCAGGCAGTAATATCGCTAAGCGCTGCAGGGATTAATGTGTAGACAGATGGGCAGCGGAGCACGTCACTTCCGCAGAGGGAGGCAGAGATCACAGGCCTTTTCCCCCAACATGAGCAAGATCACTACTGTCACCATCTGCAGGCCTGTACATGCCACCTCACCTCTCATCAGCACCATTACATGCAAAAAGAAAACCATCAGTGAAGGAATCTTAATGACAATGTGTATATACATATATATATATATATATATATATTGATGTTGGCGAATGTCGATGTGTCTTCAAGGAGAGGTCAGAATTACACCGTAAAGTAATTTTAAAAGTTTTATTTAACAGAGAGAGAGA
>JBBPDA010000041.1:27802523-27815552 GCA_037974385.1 Arnoldichthys spilopterus | reverse complement strand
TATACACATAATTACTTTAACCACTCAAAGTGCATCTAGCTCTTCATTAAGGTGGAGCACATGATTTACTGTGACCACAACAGGGTCTGTTTTCACAAACTGCCTCAGGAGCAGCAGCAGTGATCCACACATATATATATATACAATTTTATTTTTTTTATTGTGAGTAATTTGGAATAATATTATACATTTTTGAGAAATGTCCACCTCTTTCTTTACCAAAGTTTGGTGGGCGATATACCCTAAGCCTTCTCCAGCGAGTTGAATTCTAGTAGGCTTGGCCCTAACTCATTACAAGTCATTTGTGCAGTACCGCCACCTAGTGAATAATTTCATTGGACAAATCCAGTGCTTTACTACCCAATATCATCATCGATATTATATGAAGTAAAGGTTTAAATTTGCAAAATTTGACACTCTTTATTGCTGCAACATTCTTTGAAAGCATGCCAAATTTAATGAAATATCATCCACAGGGGGGCGCTGCAACTGACACATCTTAATGTCATGTCACACTGCAATGTTCTACATCTAATTTAACTGCTATTTTGTTTTTTTGTTCTCATTGCTCAACAAACATAGCACTTAATGAAAGAAAAAGTTTTGGCACTCCTGATTTTAAGGGATAATTTAAATTTGTGAACATTGTACGTCTTGTTTCTGTACAGGGTATAAACAGGGCGTGGTAGTGTGCCCATTTTCCGTTAGATGTCTATGACCAATTCCTTTAATTTGGAATCTAATGTGTTAACCTATCATAAAGCATTCATTTGGTCAGCAGTCGCTCAGCCTAGACTTTTAGGTTCCTCAAAAGGAGAACATTCATTTGAATGCAATACAGATCATAATTTAAAAAGGCAAATCAACTCTTTTTTTTTTTTTTTGGGGGGGGGGGGGTGTCCAGATTTTCTGCCCTCTCAAATTCCATCCACTAAGCAAGCATGTACCTCCTCTAAATCATGTAAAGCTCCACCATATCTTCTTAGCCTGATGCTAATTCAATGTCATATGGACAGGGTTGCGGTTAACAGACACCTACTCGAGCAAGCACCATGCTGAGTGATGGGGGAGAGGGAGGACCAACCTACCCACCCAGAGAGACCACAGGTGGCATTAATAGACAGAGATCAGATTGTCCTTTGTCTCCTCTGCTATTGTTGTTTTATGTCATCGTGTCTTTTTCTTCATCCAATGAACAGAATGGGAGATATGGATCCGGTACTGTTTTGTATGTAATATATTTGTGTCTGTAAAACAAACTGCCCCACAGGGACATTAAAATTTTACTTAACTCAGTTCAATGCTTCCAGAAGTTGCCAATCAAAAGTGTTCTTTTGTAGCACCAGTTGTAAGATTGAGCTTCACAAAACACTAGAAACAATCCTGTTTGACACAGTAAAAGACTGTCATGATTAAAAGTCTATGCACAGAGGTGAATTTATAGTTTTAAAAATACTGCTGTAATGGAAATGAAGCAGGGTGGCAACATTAGGTTCAACATCTGATTAATATTGGATTGGACAGGGTGGGAAGGCAATCGCTTTTGTCGTGTTTGGTGGTGGTAATCATATTTGCTAAACGGAGCATAGGTCTACATGGTTAAAATGTTTTAGAACATTCAAATTTCCACTTTTAACTGCTAATTTAATTTAAGTTTAATTACAGTGAATAATCTTCAATGGTAAACTGCTCTAGGTAAATAAAATAAAATACAGTAAATAATTTAAATGATTAAATTTGAAGGAAATCAGGCAAAATTATTAATGAAACCATAAACAATAATCAAAGATTTCCTAGAGCTGCCTCAACCGTTGCTGCCTCACTTTCACCCCCTTCTTCCATTTCATTCCAAACCAGCTGGATGGATTTCTGGAGACTGTGCTGCTCTTCCATGAACTGAATCTACTGCAGAGTTCTTCTCTTCTTATGTTTTGGTTCATTATCTTACTGTCTGTCTTTGTTTCTTGCATTTTCCTCCCCATTGTGATAGTGATATACAGTACTACTTCCTGCACTACAGTATTGTGCTAATTATGCATCAGAGGGTGTAGGAACACTGTGCTCCAGCTCTGTCTTTGTTCACGCAGAGGGGTTTGTAAGTCGGGGCACCTGTGGGAATTGTTTGCATTAACCTTTGAGGCTTTATTTACTTCCATTGTTGCAGGAAAGCTGTAAGTTAAGCAGTTTCTTATCGTTTGGGGAAAAGTCTGTTGTCTATGAAAGTTATTGTTGCCGCTTTTCTTTTATCATTTAAAATTTTTCACTGTAGTCAAACTACTTAAATTACCAAAAAAACTGGGAAAAGTCTAAAACAACCCCGGTCCAACTTATCCTCAACTGTGTCTGTGACCTTTTCAAACTTTTCTTATTAGCATAAAGGGGATTTTTTTTACATAAAAAATTGCCTTTGTAGGTAAAGCCTGGAGAGGTTATTGGCACTTGATGGTAAAGATGATAAAGACTGCAAGAAATATGAAAGAAATCTATCGTTTTGAAAAGGTGAAAAAAAATATCTCATGTTTCTTTTTTGGCAGTCTTGCTTATCTTTATGTAGGGTGCCAATAATTTTGCTGCCCGGGCTTCACTTTTATGGGTAAAATCGGCATCTCTTGGTGAGGTGAATCCCTCGATGATGAGAAAAGATTGTTTCTCAATACCAGAGTGTGGTGGGGAATGAGAGAATGCGTGGTGAATGCTGTGCTCATATCTGTTAATAAGTGAGTGTGTTCTCATTGCCGAGCCGTCGAGAGTTGTTTCAGTATCAATTACCCCAGAGTGCAACTGTACAGACGGCGCCATATGCTGTGAATTGCCACATAAAGGAATATTACAATATGAAGTGGCACTGTTTACAACACTTTCCTTTTGTTTGCTTATCAGTCATCTATGTGTGTCTCTGTGTGTGTGTGTGTGTGTGTGTGTGTGTGTGTGTGTGTGTGTGTGTTTATCTGAGTGGGCGCACCTTAGTGAACAGTACCTTGCGAGTGAAAGTGGCTGAAGCAAAGAGAGGGCGGTGGAAACCGCAGTGATCTGAAACCTCGTTAGGAATTTATGAAGTGCTAAAATGCTCCGTCCCCAGAGAGAGCGTTGCCAGCTGTCACTGGCGAGACGTTTACTGCCAAGCCGAGAGCAAGACTGCGATAGTGGCACCATCGCATCTCCACTGAGCAGCTTCTAAACACGAACAAGCTATCAATTAGCAACTGAGGAGTTTTTCCAACTGCTCCAGACATCAGCTACACCATGTATACAGAGTTTCTCCTGAAATCAGGGCTATTCATAAGGAATGTGTCACCCCTTTTCCTGTAGATAGAGTCTCTACTACTCTAGGAACATTGCTGTGAGGGTTTGATTGCAGGCTGACAGCATTAGTGAGGTCAGGTCCTGATACTAGAATATTGCTGTGAGAATTTGGTTGCAGGAGAACATTAATGAGGTCAGATACTTATGCTGGAACATTGCTGTGAAGATTTGATTTCAGGCTGAGACCGTTAGTGAGGTCAGGTACTGATGCTGGAACATTGCTGTGGGGATTTGATTGTAACTGATTCTTGAACATTGTTGTGAGGGTTTGATTGCAGGAGAGCATCATTAAGGTTAGGTACTAATAGTGAAACATTGCTGTAACCCCAATAGTCCACAGGCATGGTGACCGTAGATTTATGTGTGGCCAGTTCTATTGGTCATTGCTTTTTATGGGGATACAAGTTGTGCATGAACACCTGTGTCAGAAATGGAGCACCTTAACTCACTCAGTAGAAGTAGCATCTGGTTTTGGGATTGTGTTCAGTCTGGGAGGGGACATAGCTCAGAAAGATTGAAAACTACAGTAGTGAATGTTTCTCATTGTTCCTCATTGACAACAGTTTCTACAGGTCAAGGATGTTCCATGGTAATCCATTTTAGACTGAAGGCTTTATGATGAACCAATCTGTGGGGTTACTAAGATCAGTAGTTTGCTGTTAATAAGGATCAGATCACTTTCTACATTTGTTTTTTAGGTTCTTCATATTAAAGGAGGCTTTTGTTAACTAAACCACTAATAAGGTTCCATACTCTATCATTCCAATATTACGAAAGCATCATTGAAGATGAGCTGATGTGGCATGTGTTGATTATATTAAATGATCCATGACTGCCCTATAAAAATGTAGGTTTTTGGTGAAAGAGGGATTCCACTGATGTTTTAAAATGTGTCCATAATTAATTGATTAAGATGTATGTGGAGTGGTTCATAGTGGGTTTGGTCTGAAACACTTCTTTCTAGAGAACAAGAACTGTTTACACATGTCTTGTTCCTCTAAAAGCTCCATCACAGAAAGTTATTCCATGAAATGGTGTCGAAGATGCAGCCTGATGTCTGAGACATTGTTTTACCAGAACTTGGAGAAGCTTTTGGGCTTAAACCTAAAACCATTCATTGGGGAAGGGTAAATGCTGGCAAACCTCAAAAATTAAGTTTAGATTCACTATTTTACCATTCCATAGAAACACACAGAAGACATGTGGAGCTTCACTGGGGGTTTGAAGATTAAATGAAATGGTTATATTTGTGTTGGAGACATCTGGTTCCATTCACCACAACTACTATTAGGTCAATTGTTCACATCCACAGGGCTCCAATGTGTGTTTGTGAGGGATGTATTGAAAAAATTTGGATGACTATTAAAATTTGGTGTTAACAATTTTCGCCTCATAGGCTGATCAACCAAACTTGGAGTCAGTGGAGCTCTGTGGACTTTTCTCTAACCTTTCTTTTTAGCTAATTTTTGGCTTGTTATAACATCCTGTAATCTGATGTACATTAACATTCTCTATCTTCTCTCTCCACAGTTTTCGGTGAAGATCTACGTTCCAGCTTATATTTTGTCAATGCATCTCTGCAAGAGGTAGTGTTCTCCAGCACCACAGGGGCACTGGTGCCGTGTCCGGCAGCGGCCGTGCCCCCCGCCACGCTGCGCTGGTACCTGGCCACCGGGGAGGAGATCTATGATGTGCCAGGCATCCGGCATGTGCACCCCAATGGCACACTGCAAATCTACGGCTTCCTCCCCTCCAGCTTTAGTAACCTAATCAATGACAATACCTACTATTGCACAGCTGAGAATCCGTCAGGGAAGATTAGGAGCCAAGACTTACACATTAAGGCCGGTGAGTGGATATGAGATCATAACTGATAATTATCTCATAATCTTCTTCATCTTTTTTCCCCTTACGCAACACAATAACATGCTGAGAGAGACAGTGGAGCAGATGTACACTACAATAACACAGTTTGGAAGCAATATCTTTAATAATTATAACCAGTTTGGTTTAAAAGGATTGGAACAGGTTCGTCCCGGATGACTTTAGTTAATGAATGAAGTTTTGTGTCTGGAATACATGAAGCTGTGGACGATTATAAAATCCTATCCCCATCAAGAACATTAAATAAAAGTACCTCTGTCCAACAATTCAAATGATTTGTTTTCACACAAAAGAGCATTTTGTGTATCTAACAACTACGTGATAATTGTGATTATTGTTGTTGATTATGATTAATCACTCTTACAGTAAATCAAGATTAATGTCATTTATTTTGCATACTTAATTGCAAATTATTCAATTGTGAATAAACACAGAATTCTGTTCCTTTAACAAAGATTAATCATATGATATTGCACAGATCGTGGTGGATCACATTTATTTTGTGTATTTAACTGTAATTAATCACAGTGATCACAATATCAATCAGATCTGTTAAGTTTGCAAATAATATTCATTTTTGTAGCTAATTGTTATTAATCACAGTTATATAGTATATTTAAAAATCATATAAATTGTATGTATAAATTGCATAAATACTTTTATTAATCACATTTTCTCACATAGTCAATCTTGTAAATTGATAAATTACATTTATTTTGTGTAGTTAATCATGCTAATTAGTATAGGCATGATTTGTGACATTAATTTATGCTTAGTATTTTAAAATTGTGATTAATCACATTTGTCTTATTTGTACAAATGTGACCCTAATTTATCCCCAAGTCTTCCTCCAGTGCTGTCCAGCATAGTCTGCTGAAGGAGCTGAAGGTTTCACTTTAAAAGCTGTTTAAAAGTGTATTTGAATGAGACAACCTTTGATTTTCTATCAGAGCAACATACAGTGCAATGCGGCAGAGCTTCAGCCTGAGCTACGAAGGGGTGAAATGGTCAAACTAAGAGCAATAACAATTCAGTGACATAAGAGCAATAATAAGTAATGTCACATTATACTATAACTATGAGATCTAAAGAAAACCTGCTAATCTGTGAACCTGTAAGCTACTACTTACAACAAAAAAAAACACCAGAAGAATTAATATCATTGTAAAGTGCTTCTGTCCAACTGAGGAAAGAATTATTCTGTTTCACCATTTCACTCATCATCTCTTCATCAAAAATGCTCAGTGTGTTGTGATGGGTGTGGAAAAGATGGAGGAAAAATATTTAAATATTGATGGGGCTGTGAACGGGTCAGTCATGCAAAAGGAAGACAATGCTGGAATTTGGGTCAGTTTTTCTGTTTTGTTTTGTTTTTTTCCTGTTCACTTTAAAAACAGCCAGCACTCACATGAACACTGTTCTTCCCTCAGATCTCAGCATCCAAACACTACACTAAAATAGTTTTAAAAAGACCAAAAATCAGTATTATGCTAGAGTAATTAAGGTTCAGACATCCTTCAATCACCTTTCATCAAAACTACATATCCCAAAAAACTTCAGCTGTGATGAAACAAATTTCATATGAGAACATGTCTTTCTACAGCAGACACCACTCTCTCTGTGATTTGGAGCTAATTTAACATTTAGTAAATATTTGGTATTGAAAATATTTCACATTTTACCAGGATACACTTGTGGTTTACTGCAGAACATCCATAAACTGTGTTTCAGACCTGTATTACACTATTTTATAGATAAATAGATTGATAGATTATACATTTTTTCACAATTTTAAGAAAAAGGTTAAGAAAACTCACATCTTGCCATCACCTGAAATATAAACACAATTTTTTAGATTTTATTTCATTTTTTAAAGTAGTAAAAACACTTTGAACTTCAGTGAGATCACCCGTCTGTCATAACCTGCAAGATTTATGATTCAAGAAGTTAATTTGTCACGTATACAGTTCTACACATAAAACGTGAAGAAAAATGTGCAATGGCTTAAAAACAGAAAAGACTAAATATAATAAATACGATAAATTCTAACAAATATACAATAAGTACACACACTATATTGTCTCTGGAAAAACAATATCAGATGAGATGAAATGTGGAATATATGTACAGTGGCATTGTGTGTTACTAGGACAGGTGTGTGAATAGCATGTTGGTGTGAGACACATATGGAGGGTAGGGAGGGAAAGTTACAGCAGAATCTGTATGTAGAGTCTTTTATGTATAAAGGATGACTGGTGTGTTAGCTAACAGTAAAAATGCTCACATCACTGAGACTGACATGCCTAAAACACTAATGAGTGTCTCCCTGCTGTGTTCTAGTTTTTCGGGAACCCTACACGGTCCGTGTGGCGGACCAAAGAGTCATGAGAGGCAATACAGCGGTCTTCAAGTGCATTATCCCGGCCTCGGTAGAGGAGTATGTCACTGTCGTATCGTGGGAGAAAGACACTGTCTCACTCGTCTCAGGTAAGACTTTGAGTGTTCAGATGTGCTCCCAGATCAGTCAGAATACCTCTGGCATTAACATCATATGGGCTGCACCAGCACGCTCCAGCCATGATTAAGTGTGATCTTCTTGGTTGGCAATGTAAATCTCCATGTTGTGGGTGTGCTTGGTCTCTGGGCCCTCAGACCAGAATCACATTGCTGTATGGTGTCCCACTGTCTGTGCTCTTGCAGGTGTTTTCTTTGGTTGTAGTAGTTGTTGGAGGAGTATGGGTGTGGGGTTCTTTGTTGTTTTTTAATATTTATTATATATATATATATATATATATATATAGTTTTGTATGGACAGGCTCTCATCAGCTGACCAAAATGAACCTAATCTAGTGGTGCCATATGTTTATCCATATACATACGTTTGGCTTGGTGAGACTGGCTGTGGGTGTCTGCTAGATCTATAGAACATCTGCTGCCGTGTGAATTTTGTAGCTGGTTTGACATCACAACATCATACACGCAACTGCAAAATCTGATTTTTGGTGTTGTTCAACAACAAGAATGAAGGTTGCCAAAAGTGTGAGAAATCACTGAATTTTTCCCTACTTTGCTAGATTTTTAGTCACTAGGGAAGGTAAAAAAGTTGCTAAATCCTACTGGAATGCACTATGGGATGCTCCAACACAAGTGCCCTTTTCTAAATTAAAGAAATCAATTGGTCAAAAATCTGCTTCACATTTTAAATCCTTATCTTAAATGTTGTCAATCATCCATGTGTGGTGAATTTGATTCTTTAGCTTCAACTCTAAAACTATGAGGATAATGCAAAAGAATGGCCAACTTGTCAGTAGTAAAAGTGACTATTTGAACACACCCCATCACACAAAGTGCACCACACAACAAAATATGGCCTCTGCATTTAACCCATCCACACGTAAAGCAGCAGGCAGCTATCAACATCCCCCAGGGAGCAGTGTAGCAGGACGGTACCTGGAATTGAATCTTCGATGCTCCGATCACAGGGGTAAGTGCCTCACCAATAGGGCACCACTGACCCTACCATGCAGTTAGCATGGTGCCTAAATCTTCCTCGCCTTAGAGTGTATGCAGGTGGTCATTAGTCTCTAATAGACTGGCTTACATGGTTTCTGTACCTGTACAACACACCGTTATCCAGGATTTGAATTGGATTTGGATTTCTGAAGCCTACACTAATAATTCTAACTGGCTAATTAACTCACTAGCCAGCCCGCTACGCTAATATAGCATAACTTGAGTAAATAGTAAAAGATTGCCTTGCTATTCTGAACTCAGATACTGTTTAATTACTTCGCTGCTAAACACAGTCTGGCTCTAGGCCCAGCCATACATGTCCTTGATTTCACATAGCAATGCTAATCAGAAGGGGATGGAAAGATGGGATGGGAGCAACGGTGGGTCCTTAGGTCCAGAGTGTAAAAATCTTAACCAGAGTTTTTGTTACAGCTGCCTGGATTCCTCATCAGCTGGTTTAAGACAACTAGAGAAGCATGGCATTTGGAACAATATCCTAGGGGCTTTTATTTTTGGGTAATTGATCAAAATTTATAGATACCATCATATTCATACCATGCTGTTTGAGTTTACTTGGGTGATGATTTAGGCAAATGATTAGGTATGTAAGTAAACTTTACAGTCACTTTACTGGTGCCAGGCGTGCCTTGGCTGATTCAGATAAAACTGGGAGTTTTAACAAAAACATTCCTGTAAAAATATAAGTAAATAAATAAATAAAAAGAAAGAAATAAGTATATATGGGCTAGTTGTGACTGAAGGTCTTACACCAGATTTCCATTCCTGTTGGTTTGGGATGTGATGCAGCTATGCAGACAGGCTGCTGTCTTTCTACTGCTCTTTGTTCTATTTCTCCACATTAGTGGGGGCTCTCCCCCACCCCACCAATCCCCCAAGCGAGGGCCAGTGGATGCCTGTCAGTTGCAATCACTGCATTTGTGGCCTCGGTCAGATTTCTCTTTTGCTAAGTGGGGTACTTTAGCGAGCTGGTATGGAAGCTTTATGGGTTTTGTCTGTCGGAGGGGCGGCTCATGTTCTGTGTGGTTTTAAATGGAGGTAGTGGGGGGTGTTGGGCGGGGTGTGGAGCCCTGATGGCAGAAAGAAAATAATCAGAAAGAGGGCTGGGAGTCAGAGGCCTACCTGCAGCCGCATGGAGCACTGAGATGTTGGGCGGTGAACACAGTGCACCTGTACATCTCTACTGGACGCTGAGCCTTCAGCTCAGCTTACAGTGAGGCTCATATAGAGTCTGAAATTATTAACAGGTTCATAATTTGATCCAGTCTGACCTCCAGTTTCTGAAGTATTTCCAATGGTGAATTTCTATTCCCACTGAAATTTAGGCTGTGAAATTTAGATTAAATCCACATCTGTTAGATCACATTTGTAGTGTACAGTAGAATACGGGAATATCACAATTTCTCCTGCTTAAAATTAATATGGGAAATTGTCTTGTTTGGCCAATAATTGAGCGCATGCTTTATACAGCACTGCTGTAATTCATCATAATCTGTTAAAGGTTTAAACCACTATTTTATATGTAAACATGTAAAAGTGTTAACTTCCATTCAGATAGCATGTAAAAAGTACACACCCTCTACAGAGTACACAGTTAAATAAATGGCTTTTTTTCAGCAGTTTCTATTCATCGCTGCTAATAAATGGAAGCTTTACAGGTGTTTTTAATAATAATAACTTACATTTATGTAGCACCTTAAAAATCCCAAGGTCAATAATAAGACCAAAAAAAAAAAAAGATCAAAAATGTTCCTTATTTCGAATGTAAGTTAATGGAGGAATATTTTAGAACAGGTGATGTTGGAGCATTTCTATTGGTTTGATCATCATGAAATTCTCACACAATGTAAAGAAAAAAACAGGACACGTGGGTTTTCTGACCCAAAACAATTTGTTTGCTGCACTTAACACACTGAAAATAATAACCTATTTATTGCACTTTGTTTTATTTTTTCTAATATGGTTTAAATTTAGAATAAAAAATGTGGGGTGGAGATGTGCCGCTCCATTTTTTTTAGCAAGATTACTAAATAGTGTCCTCCTTGTTGACCTGCCTGACTGATTTGCAAATGTAAAATACAGGCTTGACCCGAACACCCCCCCATCTCCGGGCACACACACACACCCAGTGAAACCCACAAATACGGGGGAACTCTCATCACAAATAAAAGATAATACACCCCCAAGTGTTAATTAGGAGGTCCCCCAAACTCCCATGTATTTTATCCCATAACCCCCCATGTATTTCCTCATGTTAAAATATACCATACATACATACATACATGCATACATACATACATACATACATACATAGATACATACATACATACATACATACATACATACATACATGCATACATACAAACATATATACATACATACATATATACACACATATATACAAACATATATACATACATACATATATACACACATATATACAAACATATATACATACATATGTATTCCCTCATGTAAAAATATAGCATACATACATACATACATATATACATATATACATACATATATACATACATACATATACTCACTGTCACGTGTATCTGGCATCTCCTGATGTTCCTGGTCTGGTTGGACGTGTTTAGCAGTTTGTGCTCATATTTACCACAGAACCTTGATCTGCATGGATAACTGTCCTCTGGTTTTGTCCTTTACCGCGACATTATTTTAACTCATTACTTTGACTCGGAGAAGACCATCAGACCATCAGCTCATTAAAGTCAATTCAAAATCTCTTTACACCGGTTTACATCTTCTCAGTTGTTGCCATTCGTTGTCTAGAAAAGAAAGATGTTCGATATTGGAAGGTTGACCTTGGAATTGAAAGTATTAGATGATTTTGGTCACGTTGCTTAGCAACCCAAAGCAGATAGCAGAGCTTTCTGCACTGTGTTCCCTCTGAGCTGTTCAGCGGTGCTGATGCCAGTGAAGGTTCCTGCTCTGGTTGCTGGTCTTCTTGCTGACTTCCTGAAGAAAGGGCCAGTTATTAGATTTGTAACAGATGCTCCAGCAGCCTGTTGACTTCTCTGCAGCACTTTTGGGTACTAGTCAAACATTTGAAATTTGTCATTATTTTAAAGGTGTTTTGTCCTTCTGACTGTCTTAATAGTAGCCAGTTTAGTTTAAGTTTATTTATATAATTTGCATTTAAAAATTGAATTTAATTACTTTATACATTAATATATTTTGATATATTATAAATAATATCCAACAATTTAAATCTCAATGGTGAAATGCAATGCAAACGTGGGACTGTTATAATTATATATAATCACATTTTATCTATGGGTTTTTCATTTAATGCAAAATTAAATATTATGAATAATATTATTAACTTGTGTCAGAAAATCTGCTCTATGAGTGGATGGGTCTTTGACTGATAATGTAGCATCAATCTCTAAAATAGTAAAAATGGTAAAAAAAAAAACTTGGTCATAAAGATTTTATTCTGAGTAATATTGGCTCATTTACATTGGTCCATTTATTATAAATAATGTTTACATAATATATATAATATATAAAAAAAAATAAAATTAAAATCTGAAAAAAATGACAAATGGTTTAATGTGGGTGAGGCAGTTAAAAATTTTAGGAATTTCTTTTAGGTGTATTCTCTCTCTGTGGGCTGTAAAGCAGTAATGTGAGCATGCTGAAAAGATTCTGCTGTAAAACCTGTCCACTTTTCAACATGTGGACATGAGGAACAGCTGTGATGGAGTTACATTGTGTCGGCAGCAGTGCTCTCATCTCTGTTGGTGAAATATGGATGATATTTATTCTGCTGGTTCTCCAGGCCCCTGCTTGCGATATCCTTTGCCAGTGTCTCCAATCGCATCCCTGCTCTTATTTGGGAAAGATGAATTACTGCATTTATCTGACATTATTGCTGCGCGTGCCACTATCCAACCATGTGCTAAATGTCAGAGCCATTAGGCCTGTCGAGGGTCCGATGCTCATTCTTTTCTAAATATTTAATGGTGGAAAGGTTCAGATGCTTGAGAGAAAGTGTTTCAGAGAGTCGGGTGGAAGAGTTGTTGTGTTTTTTTGAGAAAGGCAGCGGGCTCATTTTCTCCATACATTTACATTATACATGCATTTATTTATTCACTCAATTAAACAAACGAAGCAAAAATATATAAATAATTTATTTATTGAGAAAAATGATTCAATATTACAGATTTGTGAGTGGTAAAAGATGTGCACATTTAGCATTAGCAGTTAATGTGAAGGTGAAATTAGAGTCAGGTGTTTTTAAGTTAATTGTGATTATCATGTTAACAGTCAATGGACATG
>JBBPDA010000041.1:27788415-27802423 GCA_037974385.1 Arnoldichthys spilopterus | reverse complement strand
CACAGTCAGTGCTTAAAAAAAGAAAGATGTTCCAAAAACTGTATTTGAGTGAAAGAGTTATTTTCACCATTTGTATCAGAGTAGGCTACATTCCGCTGCAGCAGGGCTTCAGCCTAAAACCTAATACAGAAGGGTCAAAGGGTTAACGAGTTAATGCCATTAATAATTTATCACAGTAGCACATTAATAATGCATTTTGACAGCCCTGTAAACAATAGACAATAGACTCAAGTTGACCTTGTCATGTTGTATTCCGTATGTGTACATACACTGATCAGCCATAACATTAACACCACTGACAGCTGTCAGTGAACATTGACTATCTGTTCATAGCAATGGCACCTGTCAGGGGGGTGGGATATATTAGGCAGTTGAAGAGACAGTTCTTGAAGGTGATGTGCTGGAAGCAGAAAAAATGGTTGAGCGTAAGGAACTGGGCCACTTCGACAAGGGCCTTATTTTGATGCATAGATGACTGAGTCAGAGCATCTTCAACATACTATCAAAAGTGTTCCAAGGAAGAATGACTGGTGAACCGGTGACAAGGTCATGGGCTCACTGATACATTTGGGGAGTGAAGGCTAGCCTGACTGGTCTGATCCCACAGAAGAGCTACTGTGATTTTTATTAGGCAGGTGGTGTTAATATTATGCATAATTCACCTTAAATTTTGCGAGCATGATGTCTTTGATAATTTAGTGACAATGGATTCAAAAAAGCCATCCCATAAAAAGGATTTTTTTTTTTGCTAATTGGCTCAGTAGTCAAATAAATCAGTTTAATGCCTCGTCTTTATAAACAGACAGTATCTCTCATATGGAAATGTTTTTTTTTTTATTCTTTCGCCAGCATAAATCAGCTTTTGGAATGGACACAAGTTATCCGGTTGTACGATCCCTGTGACACTGGTGATTTTCCAGCAAATCATGGAGGAGATGAAATGCATAATTACATAGCCGGGCTTGTCTTAATTAATGAACTGTGATTGAAAATATAATTACAATATGAATTACCTCTCAAAATAAGGACGGCTTAGTAGTCATTTGAAGCAGCGGCCTGCTTTAAATGTGAATGAACGAGGCCTAATGACGGCACTAACTTACCATTAACCTGTCATGCATTTTAAAAACGGACGGCGACGGACGCTTTCGAATTCATGGCCACGCGCCTGCACCCCCACCACTCGGCCCTCCTGGGCTTTTGATAAACAATTGACCACGCTAATGAAGAGATGAAAGGGCCTGCAGGTGAAAGGGACGTGTGTGCTTTTCTGTATCTGAGTCCACTGTAGCGCCTAATGCATCCCACCGGACTATTTTTGTGTGTGTGTGTGTGTTTGTGTGGAGAAAATGGCACGGGAGCTGAATATGGAAAGACAACAGGGGTGGAGGCTCTCTCGCTCTCTTTCTCTCTTTGCCACCTCTATTCGCTGGCCTTTGTGCTCTTTGTTCACCGGCTCACCCATTTGATCTGGTTTATTGTGCTGACTGGAGTGATGAAATACAGGCCTTGATGTGTTCTTTCTAGTGGGATGGAGGATGAAAATGAAGTTGCCCCGGATTCCATCCAAAACGCCTCGCTTCACTGTCCGTTCAGCCGATGAATGAGATTAGGGATGGGCAGAACAATGCTTTAATATTAATGATTTAAATTTTTTGAGAGTTAATCCTCATGAAACCGCTGAGACTAAGGGAAGTTGCGATGACACTGTGCACTCTGGATAAGAACGTCTGCTAAATGCTGTAAATGTAAACGCAGAGGGCTTATATTTTGAAACAACGGATACAGGAAGTGGACAGAGGGCAAGAATTCTACCACCGCCATTTGCCCATTCGACAGATGAAAACGCTAATGCTAAACCACAAAAATTATAAATACTTCTACTTCCTCCATGTAAGAGATATTTAAAGGTATTGACATCTGTGTTTTGATAATAGCCGGAGAAATATTTGGTATAAAATCAATGGAAAATATTGACAGACAATATCAGACAGTGTCAGGACATGTTTACAGTATACAGGACTGTGCCATCTGAATAGAAAACAGAAAAAAATCAAATAAAAATCACGTTATGAGCTGAGCAATGTATTATTTAGGGATGTTAGGATACACTTATTAAATCTGATGCGTCAAATTTGTCAGGTTTTGTAGGTTGGTTAATGAAGACAAGGTTTATTTATCTAATCCAAAAAACAAACACTAGAGCTAAACACAAACAGGCACAAACAAAACCAGAACTTACAAACTTAGGTAAAAACCTAGAAAACAGCCAGAGATTCCGACATGGGACCAACAATCACAGTGAAGGTAAAAATGGTAAAGACAAAAACTGAACATGAACATACAAAAAAAACTAAATCAAAAAACAAGGCAAACATCTGCAAATTGCAGCCAAACTTATATATGTAATTGTATTTATTTTGTATTTATTTATTTGTATTTTATGTTTTTTTACTACAGTTGAAATTCATTTTGCACAGATTAAATGAGCTTAAATGTTTAAAAATAAAAATAAATTAAATATGAGTAAAATAAGTCAAGATAATAAAATATTCTGCAAAAGGCAAGCACAGCCAATAGAGTTAAGCTCTTCGGAAAAAATGCCCAGTTCTTCCAGAGTGAGTGTGTTCATAGAATTATCGGCACCCACTTTTCACTAATAGGCTGCTCACAGAAAGATGGTAGGCAAGAGGTGCTCAGAAAAGTGGGGTCACACAGTTTTTCCCATCTCCATGCTCTAAGCGATGCTTTTGAGTCTTCGGGAAATATATGTGGACCCTATTTACATCTTAACAATTTAATTATGTAGGAATTTTGAAGAGTTGGTGTATTTTCCCTCTTATTGTTTAGCAAGAATGGAGGGGTGTGTGTGTGCATTCACACTGTGGTGTTTCTGCACTGGTGTGTGAGTGGGAGTCATGGCTGAAGCTCAGCCTCTGGATGTGTAACGCCGGCGCAGTCGAGGCAGACATGTTGAAAAGGCGGCGCCATGTTTGAGCAAGAGCAGCCGAGGGCAGACGCGGCGTCTGCAGCTGCGGGGAGGGAAGAGGAGAGGGCTCCTCTGGAGCCTGCAGATAGAGCTTTCTCATTAGAACAAACCCACACCGCTTTCATCTTTTCTCTCCGGCCTGCAGATTAAACTGGAGATGGTGAAGGAGAGGCTTTTCTCCAGCATTAAGGCGCAGGCTTACAGGGCTACAGCTAGAGGAGGGAGATAAATGTAAGCCCCCCCCCATCTCTCTCTCTCTCTCTCTCTCTTGTCTTTCCTTTTCTGTTAAGAAAACAAATGAGCGAACAAGCAAACGTATGAAAAAAGCATCAGTGCTGTGTTTATGCATGTAGAGGTTTGCTGGTGTGGTGAAGGAGCTGTGGCTCATCTAGAAGGTCTAGATGAAGGAACCTGTCCCAAAAGCCTCACATTGGCCCTTAAGTGAGTGTGTTCCATGGGGATGTTGCAGCAATCCGTGACCAGGAGTCCAAGAGTACACACTTGGCCTTTTGCTTTCTGGGTATGTAGAGTGGTCCTCCCTTCCCTCCATCGCTCATTTAGTGCAACTTGGGCAAACTGGCAGTAAAGGGTTCTCCTCAAATACGTTACTTGGTTCAGTGACGTTACATTAGCATGTGCCCTGGAGGAGGAACCTGCTCATGTTTACCCTCCTGGTGTTGGTGCTATGATAGGACTGGGGAAGTTTTAGCTAGAGGATAGAAGTCAAGATGACTAAATTAGAGATAAAAAAATAAAATGCCCAGAGAAGCTGTTTAAAATAAGCTGTTTTTAAATTCACAAAAACGATTTTATTTTCTCATATGATTTCCCATCCAGCATTTTCTGCTGATATAGACCTCCACACCCCCTTACCTATTATCCAGTGGTTTACCACCATGCAAATATATGGGTCCTTGGAAGTCGGGGGCCCCCTGCTGGGCACAAGCAGCTGGATGAATAACCTGAATAAACAGTTTTTATTTTATTTTTTGACACTGAAAGATCCCTTATCAGCTCCTGAAGGGGTCCTGAGACAGTGGTTTTCTAGTGCCCCCCAAAAAATAACGAGAGCTCTTCTTAGGAGAAGGTTGTACTGGACGCAGTAAGAACAGAAAGCTGCACCTGTCGTCCTGCTGCTGTTTGCACCGTGGCTTTACAGTCACAGCATGAACTTAAGTTGGAGATCAAACTGGAGTTACTGTTCCTTCTAATGATCCAGAAATGTTGATTAACCACCATGGATGTCATGAATGAAGGCTTTAGCTGAAGCAAAACCAGGCCGGTTCAGTTCTGACAGCAGCGAAATCTCTGAAAGGTAAATACTGTATTCTGCATTAAAGTGGCTGAAATGGTAAAATCACCCCTGCTGGTACCAGATTAGTGCAGTCTGCCGTTTACAGCTCTGTCAGTGTGTACAGATATTTTTTGCTTTCATCAGTGTCTGTATCCATACCCCTACCTGGGATGGAGTGCCTTCGCATTTGCATGAGAATTTCTGAAAAAAGCAGAAATATCCGAATGTGTGTGGACAAGGTCTTAATCTACAGTCAGTGTAATGTTCGGCCCTTCCTCAACCGTACGGTCAGCCAGCCTCTCCTTCCCAGCGGCCCATTGCATAATCGTAGCTTTGGCGTTTGGCCCAAGTCAATTTCCCTCTGGCTGGAGGGGAAAAAAAGCTGATTTTTTTTCCTCTCTCCAATTTGGTTTATGCAAATGTAGTCATCAGATGCACAACGTGTTTAAAGATCCCAAATAATTTCCATTTAAATTCTTTTGAGCTTCTGCTGTACGTACACTGTGGCTCATCACTCGCCTCTCTGCTGGCGAGCCATTCTGTGTGTCTGTCTCCTCTAACTGATTAAAATCTGCCCCCAGTGTAGCGTGTGTGTGTATGTGTGTGTGTCTCTAAGTGTGTGTACATGCACGATTGGTCATAGTAAAATGGATCAGTGTGTGTAATCTGAGCTACTGCTCTTCTGTCACTGCATAGGGGAAGCTGCATGCTGCCCTTATTGTTGGATGTGCTGCAACAGTTTCTGCTCAACAGTACAATGCTCATTATTGATCTGTTTCAACTAAATTCAATCATTTTTGTTCAATTTTGTTTCTATAACCCTTTATACAGCTGATGCTGTCACAAAGTAGCTGTAAAGAATTCAGGTCCAAGCTGCTAATTAACAAGCCAATGGCAACAGAATCAAGGAAAATCTCCCTAAACTGGATAAAGAAATCGTGGGAGGAACCAAAACTCTGAAGGAGAACCTGTCCTCCTCTGGTTGACACTGAATAACAGTAACAAACAGGAAGAAACTCAAGAAAGACTCATCGGCATTGGCTAAATGCCTATAGCTTGGAGCAACATATCTAGCAAATGAAAATGAGGAATATGAAGCACATGGGTGTTGAATTAGTCTGGGAAAGGTGAGCTGGAGGCCTCAGTGATGGATGATCTGGTTAAAGGTACAAGAGGGGCAGCAATTCCTAGTATATAGGTGGATTTCAAGTGAAATTTAAAAAAAAAAAGAAATGAAATGGCACTAAAATGTAAAGTAATTTATATATACATCTATGAACCATTCCAATAACTTCACGCCCATGACAAACTGTGTAAAAGATTTGAAGCTAATTATTTTACTGGTAAATATTCTCAGATTTTTCTCAAAGCTCACTCAGTCTGCTTTCACACCTCTAGCCCTTTTATTCTGTTTTTATAGAACTGCAGTGTGTTTGACCTCCTGATTCAGTTCGTTTGGGCAGGTGTAAACACAGTAGCTGCACTAGAGACCAGAAAAACCGCAGTCTCCAGAGTGTTTTTGGTGGGAACATGATCCAACCTCCAATCCAATCAAATACAATATGATATTTTGGCCACAATACAATATTATTGTGATTTTTCCACTTGAAAGTTGTGTTATGCACAGGAGTCTCAGCAGCCATCTCTCTGGCTCTGACTTCCTTTCCTATTTCTGCAAGAGAAGAACGAGGTCCTTCCACCACCCTGTGGACCTGTTATCAGAGTAGACGCATGTACCAAAAGTCTTTTAAACATTAAGCAATGATATTAAATAAATAAATAGTGATAATTAGTGAATATTAATATGAAGTTGTGTCAAAAATATTGATAAAAGTTTTTTCTTTTTCCAACCTCTTGTAACAGCTGTTTGCATTAAAATATGTCGGACAGATGTTTAAGTTTGGCTAGTATTTCAGGCTTAAGAGCAGAAGGTTTAGGTTATGTTATGAATTTAAAAAAAGAAGTAAACATTTCTTGCACCTGATGATTTTTACGTGCTGGACTAGACAGCGTCTAGATATAACTGACTGTGCATAGCAGATAGAGAAAACGTTCCACACTTGTAGCACTTGTAGCTTCTTTAAGGAACCAATAGTGGCTCTTCATTCCTATAGCATTTTATTGAAAAATCAGAGTGTGGGATGCAGCTCCCTGCACCCAACACCCCACCCCACCCCCACCCCCACCCCCCACGGCATTGACAGAGGACACTGTGGGATGGTAGATTTGTGTTGCTTGCGGACCAAAGTCAGCACAACCTTGAGAGGAGAGCAAGACCGAGAGCAAGAGAGAGAGAGAAAGGGACAGAAAGAGAGAGAGAGAGAGAGAGAGAGAGAGAGAGAGAGAGAGAGAGATGTGGCACAGAAATAAGCTCTTTCCTGCTCCTTGCTGAACTAAGAGTGACATGCGCATGACAGACAAGGCGGAGCTCGGCAACTGGTTGCCGTGGAGAGTGGGCCAGGCCTTTTCTGTAAACAACAGACACCCAACAAGTGCATCACACAGGCAGCTCTGCTACATCTCCCTCTCTCTTTCTCCTTTCCTCGCAGCCTTGCTCGCTCCCTGGGCTGCCAGGCGAGGAAGTAAATTGGGTCAGGACTCAAGGAGAAAGCATGATCTCCAGCAGCAGCAGTGTAGAGACCAGCACACACTCAGTGTTTTCACTAAACCATGCACACAAACGAGCATCCACCAGAAACCTTTTTAAGGAAAAAACTGAAGATAATTTGCATAAATTTGGAAACATCTTCATGCACAAAAAATACACAGATCAATAAAGCTGGCCAGCTAATATTTACAGTTAACCACACAGATGAGCCATGACCCTCCTAAAAGCTGCTCCCTAGGACCAAACTGACGGGAAGGGTGGTCCTCCTTCTCCCATCACTCAGCATGATACTGGCCAGCACAGGCATCTTTTAGCTGATGATGCAGAATTAAGCAGCCAGTATGTGGTTGGTGGAAGAAAATTGTAGAGAAAAATGCACCCACTTAAAAAAGTCTTGACTGGGGCAAATTAATAGTGTAGTCAGTAAAGGGAATGTTGCTTCACATTAATAAAAACCAGTGATCACTGTTCAGCATTATTCAGATGATATTATGCTAACTGAGCGACTAGATTCCATTGATTGTTAGCCACATTAGCATGTATAGTTGTGTTATTCCTTTAAAATTCAATGCAAGTAAGAGTTTGCTAAATGCAAAATAGCTGCATAGTCCTTCTTTCATGCTACTTTAGGGACAGTAGTGCTGTAGAGAGGAAAAAAGAGAGATGTGAAAAGAAAAGGGATCTACTCCAAAACAAAAACCCTCCACAAAATCAATACTATGTTCATTAATCACACAATGCCACTTAGACTTATGGGAGCTGAAGCTGAAGGATGCATTTATGCATTTGCAGCATGAGTACTGGTGAAAGGAAGGATTTGTAAATAATATGCAGCAAAGGGATAAACCGAGAAATAGCATTATGTGTTTTAAGGTATGGGGTCCCTCAAGTAACCATACTAGGTCCACTTATATTTATGCCATAGAATGTCTTACTCCACAGTGTTGTGGTATTCTTTTCCTTTCAGTTTACAATGTAAACAAGAGAAGGAATGTGCAAGAGAAAAAGTGATAGAGAGAGAGAGAGATTGAGAGAGAGAGACTAAAGCTTTTTGCATCACTGTTTGCTGATAAATAAGAGCAGCATGGTGGCGATTAGGATGAAAATGCTTACAGAACCGGCCACTGGGGACCAGGCAGGAGTTAATCTTTAATAAGCACTGATGTGTTTTAGGTATGTTGCTGCTTGGCACAGCTCATCAGAGTGAGACTTTTCCCGAGCTTATGGATTACACCACACCGGTGCACTGGATGTGGGCCAGGGCCCGAGATGGCAGCGCTCCAAACGGCAGATTAGTAATAAGCGTGGCGTGAGCTAATTACGGGTGGAACAACCAATTAATTTTGGTTTATAAACTCCCGTAGATCTGGACTCGTGTTTACCCACGATGCTCTGTGGTGGGTTCGGCCATGCACCCCCACCGCTCGGCTCGACAGGGTCAGTGGCAGGTGGCTTGGGCCTTGGTGGAGCACCATATGTTGGATTTCAGGGCTGTTTGGGAAGTAAAGAGAAAATTAGGATGATAGGTTCTAGTCTGTTTAAAAGCATGAGGTTCAAGATGCAAAGAGATTCGTGAAGTGTTCTGCTCCATCTACACCCAGATTAATTTGCTCTTTTTCCCATTGAGGAGATTACTCTGTAAACGTTGATATGATAAAAGTTGACAGTATCACCTTATATCCATTCTCGTTTTTGTCATTGTTATAGACGTTCATGTCAGGTTCATGTAGTTCTTATGAGACTTTTCACTGATCCAGCAGTACCTCAAGCTATAGATGGCTCTCATCCAAGCATGATGAAACAGGCTTTTTGCTACTGTCAAGCCCTTGTCTTCTGAAACAAAAGGAAAGTCCTTTGCTACAGAACCAGCTTCTACTCTACTGAGAACATTGCTGTAAGGGTTTGGTCGTAGACTGAGACCATTAGTGAGGTCAGGTACTGATGCTGTAACATTGCTGTGAAGATCTGATTGCAGAAGAGCATTGGTGAGGTCAGGTACTAATGCTGGAACATTGCTGTGAAGATCTGATTGCAGGAGAGCATTGGTGAGGTCAGATGCTGATGTTGGATGGTGTTCTGTATGGCAGGTGCTGGATGGAGCTCCATCATTCCAGAGAACTCCAAAGCCCAATGCTGACAGACTTTATACCTATATAGCCCATGGACATGGTGACCTTAGACTCATGTGTGGCCCATTCTATTGGTCAGTGCTTTTCTATGGATTAACTTTAAAGGCTTAAAAATTACTGGCTGGAAACTATTGGGCATATATAGTAGCTAGGACAGCACAAGCCTTGTTTCCCGTTAGGTCTGTAATATTTCTGTGCTTTTTGTTTATATTCAAACATAATGGAAAATAGAATAAAATATTTATCTCGTTTGCCTTCATCAGCATTGCTTTGTTTTATCTTCAGCTTCCTTCTTCTCCACCCCACTGTGCAATAACTCCCAGCTGTCTAATAGGACCCTGTGTCTCTATCCTGATTTACTGTACTGGCCAGCAACCCTCATGACCCTTTTACTTCTCCTCAGTCCTATCATCCCTCAGCAGCTGCCCCTCCTCTGGACTCCCGCTTCCCCCAGAGGCCACTCACACTCCACCCTAGCCTCCTGTGAAGGTCAGGTGATTCTAGCTGGGCTGTGGTTCTGGAAAATGGAATAGTAGGTGTGGATGGGGCGTTTTTAGAAAGACACTAAAAGGGATTGTAGTTAATATTAGAAGAACTGATTTAGACCAGGCTGGTTTCACTGATCTCTGCTGGAATATACCAGGCATAATGGACATTCCATTATAAATGGACAATTTAAGCAATGCCAATTATTTAGTATGCTTTTTCATACTAAAAAGCTAGAATGGAAGGATTTCTCCGTCGTTGCTGAGAACTCAATGTCTGAGTTGCCTTATTTGTTCTTAGACAGCACATTTTAGCCAACCTCCGTTTCAAGGAACAAAACATCAGGCAGTCATCATCCACAGTGCTCCACTGACACCAGGTGTGGTTGATCAGCTAAGATGCATCTGGAGTCCACACTATGCTTCTTTGGTTTAGACCTGGAGCTGATGTTGCTAACCCAAGAAAGCAATAGTCACCCAAATAGCCCTAATGTTTATGTAAAAATACATCATACCTCTCTCGAGCTGCTTCAACAGCATCTAGCTCTTCATTAAGGTGAAGCAAACTTGTGGGTGTGGTTTAGGACACAGTATGACTTATTGTAAGCTATAAACATGAACTAAACTTCAACCATTTATGACAAACATCAGGGCTGCAGGACCGATCTGGGATTAGGTTCCTCCATATTTATGACATCACAGAAACTGACTGTAGATTAATTGTCCTGTTTCTGAGGTTGTTTGTGAAAGCAGACCCTGTTATGGCTGCAGCGTTTGGTTCCACACTGTAGTTTAGTTTATGTTTATAGCTCATAGTCAGTGTGTCCTAAACCACACCCACAAGTCTGCTTCACCTTAATGAAAAGCTGGACACAAATTTGGCATGTTTGGGAAATTTGGACCCAAACATGCCTTGGTTAATCAACCACACTTGGGGAAGGCAGAGCTCTGTGGGGGTCTGATAGTTTGCTAAACTGCTTTTCTGTGGAATCAGACCAGACAGGCTGGCCTTCACTCTCCATATGCAGCAGTGACCCTTGGATGGGTTTCTAATTGACCAGTTGTCCTTCCTTGGATCACTTTGGGTAGGTACTAACTACAGCATATGTGGAACACTCCACAAGACCTGCTGTTTTGGAGATGTTCTGACTCAGTTGTCTAGCCATCACAATAAGGCCGTTGTCAAAGTGACTCAGATCCTTTCTTCTAGCGCATCAACTTCAAGAACTGACTGTTCACTTGCTGCCTAATATATCCCCACCCTCTGACAGGTGCCATTGCAGTGAAATAACTACATAATCGATGTTATTCATTATTAATGTGTTAATGTTGTGGCTGATTGGTGTGTGTGTTTTACGTGTATTGTTCCTGGTGGTGCGAGCGCACAGTGTTGAGTGTGTTTGAGTAAAATGTGCTGAAATAGAAGATGGAGAGAAAAGAAAATTCTGAATCAATACCCCCCCCCCAAACCACCCACTCCCCCCCCCCCTTCGCTTTCCGCCGTACTTGTGTTGCCATGGCAACATGGTCAGGTTTTCCTGGGCCTCCCAGGGCAGGTGTAATTGTTGTCTGTTTCTCAAAGCCATGTTCAGCGGCTCGCTCTCGAATGCCTCCTCGCGTTCTCAAGGACGCCAGTTCGGAATCGGTGCTGGGGGTGGTGAATGGCATCTGTCCACATTAAACAACCTGTGTTTATGGACGGGTCACCTCTACCAGCCCAGGATTTCCTACCTCGCCTCACGTATGAAGACCCTGGCGTCATATTTTTGGCACATCCGGTTGAACAGTATGACTTGTCCTCACGTGTCCTCCTTTAAGAAAAACCTGACGATAAACAAAAGAATCTGAGAGAGAGAGAGAGAGAGAGAGAGAGAGAGACAGAGAGAGAGAGAGAGAGAAAGTGAGAGCGAGGGAGCAGCAGCTGCAGCAGCAGGAGGAGGAGTGAACCCTCCGTTTTCCTTCTGGAGTAATTAAGTGAAATTGTAGCGGCCTGCTCGTCCTGAGAGCGCGCTACATCAGCAATAAGCCGGGCTTCTGAGGCATCTCTCGTTCGCTCTCTCTGAATCCAATAGGCCTCTGGCTGATATATGTTTTCTCAGCATTCAGCCTTGTCCTGGGGTGCTGCTGGCGATGTTCACCTCCTGTTCCAAATCTCTCTTAATTAACACTCTTTGCGAGAGGGATCGGAAGCAGCCCAGGCATCTCCAACCCATTTAAACGTAAAGCAGGACCACCTTTGGGTCTCTCAGGAACGTGTCAGTGTAAATGGTGTGGTAAAGGAGATCTCTATGTGTGCGGAATAGTTATAAGGGTCTCTGCTGATTTACACCCCATGATTTTCTTCTGCAGCTTCCAACACACTCAAGCCTGATCGTGAGGTTGGTTGATATGTTCCATCTTATTCCCATAGTCGTACATTGCTGGCAGAAGTAATGAGTATGGCTGGGATCAAATTATTGATCATTTTGAACCATAGCCATTATTTTCACTGTGTCCTGAAAATTCTGATATTTTTTAACAGCTCAAGAAAAGGAAAAAAATCTCAGTTCCCATGCTCTGATACTAACAAAAAGACTGGGAATTTAAATGTTATTAATTATGTAAGCATATGAATTATACAGTTGGAAAATAAATGAAACGAATGGTAAAATATTTGTCAGTACAGTTCACATTGGTGGTGAATGGAACGTCTGGTTCCTCTAAAACCTCCCTCACTAAACGTTCTACCATGAAATGGTGATTAAGGCGCTACCTGATGCCTGAAATGTTGTTCTATCAGAGTTTGGAAAAGCTTTCAGGCCTAAAGCTTACCCTATTCATGGTGGAGGGGTACATTCAGGACGTTGTAGGGCAATGTAGCCCCCAAAAGTGGTTAAGTTCAAATTCACTTTTTTTTTTTTACCATCATCGGCATTCCATAGAAACACTCAGAAGATACATGGAGCTTCACTGGAGGGGTTGGAGAGGAGATAAAATGGCTATATTTGTGTTGGAGATGTGACGTCTGGTTCCATTCACCACCACTGTAAGGAAATCCCAGTCTGAACCAGTTCACACCAAAACCCACTCTGGGGGAGTCTGTTCACACTGAATGCTGAAGTTCTGCACAGTGTGTGTTTAAGTTTTAAACAATTCACCTTACTCAAGCAAAGAACCATTTGAAGCACACACACACACACACACACACACACACACACACCCTTGCCTCTGAAACACTCTATTAAAACAAGCAGAAGCGAATTTCGGAAACATCTTTTGTGAATGCCTGGCGGACAGATAGAGGGGTGCATAACTAGCGATTCTTCTGAAGTGGGAGAGAAATCTATTTGCTTGTGGAAGCTGCTTGCATAATCCTTTAGTTACACTTGCCAGCTGTGAGCGAAGATACGGCGCTGTGGGTTTTTTTGCATGAATATCATTGGGAGGACAAAGAAATGAAAGCGATAAGCGTGCGTGCGCAGGTTCCTTTGCATAAGCCATGCTAATCCATAATCTGCGCTCTTTAGAAAATATCACCCAAATTTAAGTGGTGGGGGAACATTAATAAGCACACACCGTTTAGAACGACGCTCTTGGACCCATAGCCGTGTTTTCCGCCTGGACACCGTGCTAGCAGTGCTGCGGTGAGAGGAGGACACCCGCCCGCCCCGGCCTGAGCGTGTCTCTGGATTGAGGTCTCAATCAATACGGCCTTGGACGTGTCGCCGATGACGCTTCGGCAGTGGGAGGAGGCGGCTGGTGATTGGTCGAGGCATGAAACCACAGCATCCTCTGAAATGAGTGAGAGGACAGGAGGGGCGAGGGAGGCTCAGGCTTCGTTCTCTCTCTCTTCTTCCTCTTCCTCAGCCTCCATCTTCCTCTTCCTGTCCGTCTCACAGCCAGAGCGCGTTCTTTTACAGGGTGGTCATGATTACGCGATGTAAAAAAGGGTTAAATCGACTCTTGGTGGTAATTAACAGAGTCTAAAGGGCAAATGTAATAAAAGGAGACATTTTTCATGAAAGAGTGTGTGTGTAAAATGCTGTGCGTTGTCCATTTGTTTTGTTTAGCCCCTTTTAAAGCCGCTGATTGCCCGGATAGTGAAGATAATCTGTAGATTAGTAGATTACTGCTATAATTCCTAATTATAATACTGCAGGAGTGTGTTTTATCTGCTGCCAGTGCTCATACACACACACACACACACACACACACACAGCTTCATCGGACAGCGCTACACTAACATTAACATTTCATTTCTGGAGCGATGGAAGAATAATGTAACGAAAGAAAGAAAAGACGGATGGGGTTGAAATATTAATGTGTGCAAAGGGGGGAAGAAAGTGGCCCGAATTCGGAAAAGAAAAGAGAAAACGTGAAGAGTGTGTGAGGGGATGTCTTGTAAGCGTCTCTCTCTCCAGGGCTGCGGTGCATAATCAATGAAGAGAAGTGTGTGTATGTGTGTGTGTGTGTGTGTGTGTGTGTGTGTGTGTGTGTGTGTGTGTGTGTGTGTGTGTGTGTGTG
>JBBPDA010000041.1:27777881-27787915 GCA_037974385.1 Arnoldichthys spilopterus | reverse complement strand
CGGAGAGACAGAGAGACAGAGCGAGAGAGAGAGTGAGATAGAGTGAGATAGAGAGAGAGAGAGAGAGAGAGAGAGAAAGAAAGAGAGAGTGAGAGAGAGAGAGAGAGAGAGAGAGAGGGAGAGAGAGAGAGGACAGTTAAGTTGAATGATAGGGGATAGGGAGGACTACGCAACCCACTTAGGAGAGACAGAGAGACAGAGCGAGAGACAGAACGAGAGACAGAGCGAGAGACAGAGCGAGTGACAGAGCGAGAGAGAGAGAGAGAGAGGAGAGTTATGCTGAGCGATGGGGAGAGAGGGAGGACCAGACTACCCTCTTAAGAGAGACAGAACGAGATTGAGAGAGAGAGAGAGAGAGAGAGAGAGGACAGTTATGTTGAATGATAGGGTATAGGTAGGACCACACTACCCACTTAAATGAGACAGAGAGACAGAGCGAGATAGAGTGAGATAGAGATAGAGAGAGAGAGATAGAGAGAGAGAGAGAGAGAGAGAGAGAGAGAGAGAGAGAGAGAGAGAGCAGTTATGTTGAGTGATAGAGGAGGGAGGACCACCAAGATGGTGAATTAGGATTAGAAGAGGTAAAAGTTTCTGCATCTCACAGGAGATGAACTGGAGGAGCAGCGATGCCCACGTTTTATGGCAGCTTTCCAAAAAGTGGTCTGGGAGGGGTTTTAGCTGGTGGTGGAAAGACAAATGCATTTACACTTTTACAACATCTGGAGAAAATGCATCTCGAACCTGGTCCTAAAGTGGTTTGAGTGATCTGCTTTAAATGCATCTTGAAAGCTCATACCTCTGCATTTTTATCTGGATCAGCCCAATCCAGATATACACAGACCAGCCATAACATTAACACCACCTGCCTAATATTGAGTAGGTCCCTCATGCTGCTGAAACAGCTCTGACTGTGGTGCACTGTGTGTTATGACCCCTTTCTATCAGAGTCAACTGTCACTTTCTAAACCACAGTAGCTGTTCTGTGGGATCAGATGAGATGGGCTAGTTTCCACTCGCCACATGCATCAATGAGCCTTGGGTGCCCGTGACCCTGTCATCAGTTCACCAATTGTCCTTTCTTGGATCACTTTTGGTAGGTACTCACTACTGCACACCTGAAACACCTCAGAACACCCACTATTTTGGAGATGCTTGTCGTCTATCCATTACAATAAGGCCCATGTCGAAGTGGCTCAGATCCTTATGCTTGCTCGTTTTTCCTACTTCCAGCAAATGAACTTCAAGACTGTATACTCGCTGAATAATATATCCCACCTCACTGACAGGTTTGTACTTCCATTACTAGATAGTTAATGTTATGCACTTTACCTTTCAGTGGTGTTAATGTATTGGTCGGTGTTATTGGTGAAATGAGAACGTATAAAGGATATTCCGCTTGCATTGCTGGGACTGTTGCTTCCTTAAAGAATGTTTTGCTAGATGTTTGCTCATGTGATGATTGTGTTTAAAAAAAACCTTTTAACATGTAAATGAGCTCCACATAACAAAAGCTTCTAGACACGCCAAAAAAAAAATCCTAAAGCCATTTAAGAGCTGTTATTTTTAGAGGTGTTGTGTGTGCTTGCACGTGTGTATGGCTGGTTTTGCCTTGGCATTGTTACTTGGTCCTGGGCTGGGCGTTTGTCATGTCTGATTAGGGTTAACCCCTTAGACGGTGTCTGGTTTGTGCGTCATCGCTTGTCTTGGCTCCTCTCCTGCATTTTCCTTTCCCAGCTTGCGAGTTTCAGGCAGCCAGCACAGCAGGACGATATTTTTCCCCCTTCAAGGTCTCCCGCCCACTCCCGCAGGGGCTGTTTCCCTGGAAACCATGTCAAGAGTTGACTGGGGGGAGCGCAGATGGATTGCCCTTTATCAGGTTACACGATTGGCCCATTAAAAGAGAGGCGGTCTGCCACTCTTATGACGAGCCCAACCCCCCAGCCACACTAAACAGGTCCAGCAGCCACAAGTACGTGTCTGGACATGGGTTGGGCCACGTCACTCACAGTCATGGGCAGGTTATTATGTATGGATTTCACATTCACACTCACTCGCATCCCCAGCATGCGGTGCCCTCTGAAGTAGCTCAATAATAGAGCAAGACGAACTGTGACTGTGTGGGAATAGTTTCTAGGAATTTCATAGGAATACATTTCCAGGAAGCAGAACGATAGCCTGAATGGTATCCTTAATAGCTATGCAGTGCATCATGAATCCTTTCTCAGCGAAGGGCATTGCAGTGCACTGCGCCTTACAGCCTCATCCAAGGAATCGATTCCTCAGCTCTGTGCTCAAGCTGCCCAGCTCTAAAGTCATTACGGCAGGCCTCATCCAGACAGCAGCACGTGCTAATCCAGCTAGCATATGGAGGCAGGAGGAATTAGCACACCCGAATAAAAGAAAATGAATTCCAGCCGCTCAGCTGCTTAGAGAGGGACGTCCACTGACCCTAGAACTGGACGTTTTCCTAGAGACATAATCAGACTTTCTTTAAGGGTCTGATCTCAGGGAATGTGAGCATTGCAATCAAAGGTAGACGTTATCGAATCTGACCAAAAATTTCTGCTTATGAGCTGATCCTCATTTTTTATAATAATAAATCTAAACTCATGTTCATTCAATTATTTTATCTATTTTATTGTGTGGTAGTTTCCATACCAGACATCATCACAAAGCAGCAGAAAAAACACACAAAAAAATCTAGTTTCCACGGGATAGTGAAGTTATATAAATAGACATATGAAACATGCCAAAACAGAGCAAATAATGCTGGGTCTGCTAGAAGGCACAGTCTGTTCTTAAAGGTATATTTTGGGTTCAAACAGAGACTTTGGCAGCTAAAATGGCAAGCACCAGCAATTCTGCTGACAAATGTGTCAGTATGGTGGGAAAGCAAAATTATCTAAGTTCATGTAAAACTGCCTATATCACTTTTAGAGCCACACCTTTTTTAGTAAAATCTAAAATAATAAATGTAATCTGCTGTATACCGTAGTAGACAAAGAACTAACTGGATTATAAATGCTAATGACCTGCATTCAACTTATGGCATCTTGCAGTGAAAACAAGGTAAACAGCACTGGGCCTAGAACAGAACCTTGTGGCACACCATATTTCACTGTTAGAAAAAGAGGTCAGTCAGGTAAGATCTACGTTCACAGCAAGGTCTGGTCACCAGTCATGTGCAGCAGCTACATTAGTTCATTTTAGAAATGCCATTTAACATGTAAATTGACTAAAAATATTACCGATGTTTTACAAAAAAACATATTTATTTATATAACAGATCTGCTACCCACTGTGTAATAGAACGGACTTGTTGGAATTTCTAGAGGAAAACGACGGACTTTCATTTAAAATAGTCTTCCAGCCGGGACAATACGTGTCAAGTCAGCATCGTTGTCTGGAAATTGGGGCTCCACATTGGACTGCTCACATTTTTTCTATGCCCAGTTCTGTTTCTGAAAGCAGCTGAGGGGAAAGCACACTGACGTGTCAAGGAGTCCTGTGGGCTTAATCATTTGGCTTGCTCTTTTGGCGATAATATATCTTTTCCGACCTGATTTGCATCAGTAAACAGGGCCTTTTTAATGCCTAATTGGGATCTAATGAGTGGTCATATTATGGAGAGTGCCTGGGTTCAAGCCTATTAGTTGCTTGGCTGCCCATAACATTTCATTCCTCCCTTTAGTACTTCAGCATTATGGACATGATTGTGAATGAGATTCTCTCTCTCTCTCTCTCCTTCTCTCTCTCCCTCTCTCTCTCTCTCTCTCTCTCTCTCCTCGCTTTATATTTGATGTGCTAAAAATAGACTCCCATTATCCACAACGCTCACTAGAGTGTGTCAGCAGTCAGTATGGCAGGCACGCTGTGTAGAAATTACAATAGTTGCCTCTTACATTTCACACACACACACAGACACACACACACTCAATCACACACACACACACACACTCACACTCCCACACAAAACTGCCCTCTGGAGAAACAATAGTGGCTAATTTATGGGAGAGGTAGAGAGAGGCTTTTATCTTACAATCACATCTGATCTCATGCATCGTCTCTGTTGTTGTGGCGAGGTACGGGCGAGGTACGGCTGGGCTTTGTCTGTCTGTAAGATGATGCTCAGCAGAAGCCTGTAACAGTAGCAGGGATTGGTCCAGTAATCCCCGAGACTCAGCAAAGCTGCATCAGTTAATCAGAGATATGGTGCCATTATAGGAAGGCAGCCCACTACTCAAAGTGCTTTAGTGTTTCCCAACCAGCACAAACCAGTCTTGGACAACACAATGACTTTGTCAACCTTGGAGGCGGGGGGGTTGGGGGGGTTAAGCATGTCTATTGCAAGTCAGTATAGTTGCTTGTGAATTCTGTGTTGCCAGTGCCTCCCACACATAGACCTCCCCCACCTAATTATCAACAAATGAAAACTTCCACAGATATGACCCCCCCCCATTAACAACAACCTCCACAGACTCACGAACCCCAGTAATAACACAGTAGATTTTATGCAAACTGCTTTATCTGTGTTATGTTGTATAAACTGCTTCCCTGCTACTGTCTGAGGGATACATGGAGGTGCATGTTGTTAGAAGGTCCCTGGCCATGGTGCTGAATAGGCTCAGTATTTGCTATCTTGTTTGCTGGTCTTAAAGACTGAAAGATACTACAAAAGCTACTGCTTACTTCTAACTTAAATCACTATAAGGGTTAGGTAAGGACCCTAAGGACAGATAAATAGTTCTTCAGCCCACTCATGGGAATTCCTTCTGTGTGCATTTTCTTAAGAAACACTTTGCTTTAGAACAGGAAAAGCACACGTTTGAGATAATTTCTTAATGGAAAATGTCACCAAATTTTAAGGATTCCTGCGTAATTATATGTTTGAGAGTGGTTCAGAGTGGGTTTGGTGTGAAACTCAGTGTCAGTGTCAGTGTTGTTCACAGTGGTGGTGAATGGAACCAAACATCTGGTTCCTCTAAAAGTTTCTTTACTGAAAGTTCCTCCATGAAATGGTAATAAAGATGCTGCCCGATGCTTGAGATGTTGCTGTATTAGTGTTTGGAGAAAGTTCTAGGCGTAAAACTTATCCTGTTCATGGTGAAGGGGTGCATGCAGGGCGTGGTTAGGCAAAACAGTCCTCCAAAGTTATTTAGTTTCGATTCACTTTACAAACATCATCATTCTACAGTAACACTCAGAAAAGGCATGGAGCTTCACTTTGGAGAGGAAACACAAAGGCCATATTTGTGTCGGAGATGTGACGTTTGGTTCCATTCACCACCACTGTAAAGAAATCCCAAGCTAAACTATTTACACCAAACCCATTCTGGAGGAGTCTGTTCCAACTGAATATGGGGGAATTCTAAACAATCATATTAATTCTACTTTAAATAAACTGCAGAGGTCTTGGTAACCTGAACCTGTGCAGATACCACACATTATTTAAGTTCTCATCCATCCAAAAGTTTTTAAAACTGGCCATGACTTCGGTCTTTGCCCTTCGATGGAAAATGATTTTCAGTGGCGGATATAAGTGCTTTATCAGCCTGGGTTTGTTTACCAGAGATCTCAACCAAAGAGATGGCTCTCTGGGGGCGAGTGAGGGGTCCCAAGGGAAGATAGCAATTAACAGCAGCAGAGGGAGGCCCCATTAGGCAGCGTTTTATTTTTCATCTTCCGATTCTAATTCCATAAAAGAAACAGGCCCGGTTGCCCCGAGGCAACTGTTGACATTGCATTTCAAGCTTCTTGGCTCCCCCCACCCCCCCATTATTCTCATGTATATATACATCATGGCTAAAAGGAAACACTGTTACTAATTCATCTACATAAAAGAGTACAGTAGCGCCTCAGGGCTCGAACAAATGAGAGCAGTTAGCGAAGCCCGTATCCCCCGCCTCCTCACCCCTCCCTCGCATGCGTACCCACTGTCGACGGCTCTGTTAACTTGTCACTTGTCATTGCCAAAAATGCAAGGAACCATATGCCATGCTGTTTGTTGGAACAACCACCCCCAACCTCCCTGCACGCTGCTGGCGCACTAGTCTGTTAGCGAACGGTGGCGCGCCGCTACAAAGGGACGATCCCTCGAGCAAAGTGACGGGCGGCGCGGATGAAAGCGTCGCCTGCTCTGAATCCACGATTTGCCATCTGTGATCAGAGAGAATCCCCGCGTTCACTTTCATTCCTTGCATAATGGAGTTGTGCTCCGCTTCTACCGCAACGGTGGGAAATACCGGTGGCCTGCACTAGCAGGCATCCAGTCTAAGCCTCAGCAAGCACCGGAGGCATCATGGTGCACTAAGTGGCTGTCACCTGCTCATTTGTAGTTGTTTACCTTCCTTGCAGTCAGCACTAGTGGGGCTAGGTGTGAGTTAGCCTAAAAGTCCCAGTCATACAAGTTATTTCTGCACTCAGTTCAGTGGAAATAGCTACGCTTCACACTGCAGAGTGAGAAACTTTGCGTCACGTTCAACTTTGCTTCATACTCACAACATCGACCAATGGCAGCTCTGAAGATACACAATCGAAGAAACTTCAGCTGTGTCTAAGCACTTAGTTACCTATGTTTCTTCCCAGCTGGTGACAGACAATTACACAGAAAGGCTGGCAGTCCAAAAACTGGATTAGATGGTACATTCCTCAGAGCCGTGCCATAGGAAAAATACTTTGGCCTTAGGGAACCAAAAGCGGCCCTTCCATGCCATCGCTCCAAAATATGAACTCCACCAAATTTTGTATAATCTTGAATGCATCACTGGTTGAGATGTACAGAATGGTTCAGACTGAGTTTGATGTGAAACTTACCAAAGCAGAACTGTTCGCAATGGTGGTGAATGGAACCAGACACCTGTTTCCTCTAAAAGCTCTTTCCATGAAGTGGTTTTCAGGCTTGATGCCTGAAACATTGTTCTACCAGAGTTTGGAGAAGATTTGGGCCTTAAACTAAAGCCATTCATGGTGGAGGGGTACATGCAGGGTGTTGTGAAGCAAAATAGTGATTTAGTTCAGATTTACTATTTTAACATCATCAACATTCCACAGAAACACTCAACAGTCAGACATGTGGAGCTTCACTGGTGGTTTGGAGAGGAAATAAATGGCTGTGTTGGAGACGTTCCGTCTTTTTCTGTTCACCACCACTGTAAAGAAATCCCAATCTGATCCATTTCACACCAAACCCACTCTGGAGTTGTGTTTATACTGCATTTTTGTAGAATTTTGACATTTTTTTTTACTGCTTTTAGCATTTAGCAAGCCTGGTAATTGTGCCAAAACAGAAGATCATCTACAATCTTTTAGCCTTGATTTCAAGTTTCCAGAGTGAAAGCTGCTTAATCGTCTCCCTTCTGACTTAATAGGGAGTCCTTATAGCTATACTGCGATCTGCCTGGTCTGCACAATCACACTGGTGTAAGTAGAGCTAAGGAGATAGCCTATAAATACTGTCAGAGAACCCATCCATCCCACCTGACCGCTCTTCACCCCTCCATCGGCAACCGGTAATGTATGTTAATGGAGCTCTGGAACATCAAGAGCAGCTCACGCAGACGTTCGTCTGGCGGCTCGAAGCGAGCATACACATGTACGGGAAGGCTCATAAACCACGGCAACGAGGGCCGTCTGTGGCAGCTGCTACTTAATCTGATTACCTCTCATTCAGTCTGGAGAGACCTCTGTCTAATGCCTGGCAGTTTGGGCCTAGCCCAGCTGTGCTCACATTACAGAACCTGCACCATATGGGCCAGGGCTGCTCTCTCCGTATGCTTGCTGAGTGCAGGGATGCTTGTCTCGACTGGCAGCGTTCCTGTGCTTGTGGATGCCATTTACTGCTGGTGGGCCTGTACATTATGGGATGTTCATTAAGGAGGTTATGGACACACCAGCAAAACAACAAAGGGCCAAGAGTAGATACCTGATGCACACAAATGATAATGCCCACTTAATGTCAAAAAAAAGCTCCTTTGAATAAGTAAGTTAAGCTGTTTTAAGTTCCCATCGCTGAAACGGGTTCACACAAAGCTTGTATAACCTCCATGGGAAAGCAGACCAACAGAATGGGAAGGTCAAAATGTGCGCTAGAGGCTTATAAAGCCCCTCAGCATTGGGCTTCAGAGTTTCCTAGAGTGATGGAGCTCCATCTTTGGGATGACATTTGTGATCCAGAACTAATACTCACTAAACCTCACTAATGCTTTCCTGCAATCAAATCCTCACAGCAATGCTCAAGCATCAGTACCTGACCTCACTAATGCTTTCCTGCAATCAAATCCTCACAGCAATGCTCAAGCATCAGTACCTGACCTCACTAATGCTCTCCTGCAATCAAATCCTCGCAGCAACGTTCCAGTATCAGTACTTGACCTCACTAATGCTCTCCTGCCATCAAGTCCTCACAGCAATGTTCCAACACTCTTACCGAAGTTATTGCTGCAGCAAAGAGAGGACACACTCTCCCTAGTGGTCCTCTGTTTTCAGAGGAAACACTGTTGTCCACACACTGGGCATTATGTTGTCATTTGAATGCCTTTGATCAGAACCCAGAACACTGATTGGGGCAAATTATAGTAGAGATGAACAAACAATATAATACACAACCCTAGACTAGAAAATTTCAATGAGTGTTAAAGTCTAATAACCACTCTGATCTAGATTCAGTGTTGTTGTATGAAGCCCCGCCCCTTCAGAGGTCAATGCAGCCAAAGCAGTAGCACTATTTGTCACCAAAGTTGCTGTAAAATTTAATTAAAATCATCGTTCAAGGGTATGAAATTTAACTTTGCCCCCAAATCCTGCTGGCAAACACCAAGAACTGTTGCTGAAATGTTCCATTGCTGTTGATGCCCAGAAATTTCTATTGGAGAACATGAAACATCTGGGTTGCCGACATCAATCTCTGATCGTAATGTAAACACAGCATCAGGCACGTGTTGTCTGAGTCAAATCTGATGCTTGGAATAGCCCCTGTCTTCCTCCGGTGTGACCCCGTCTCTGCGCTTGCCATCCATGCTCGACGTCGGAGGCTTTGATGCTAATTAGTCCTGAAAAGGACATTTTCAGCGAAAGCTTTCAATGATGTTTTGCTCGCTCTGTCAAACCGACAGCATTGCCACTGGCCTCTCTCGACTGCCTCGCCACCAATCGCACAGATCAGTGTACGAGCACCAGCCTTGCTAAAGAGTCCAGTCTCAGAGATAGGCACAGTCAGGTTTAACCTCGCTAGCTGTTGGGTGAAGGTCGTAGTGTGTAACTGTGCATGGTTTGTGATGTGCCTATTGGTGTTTGTGGTGGTGTGAGAAAAGAACGCGAGCTTGACTTGCTCCGCAGCCAGGCCTGACAGATCCTAGGATTGTTGACACAGCGTGAAGGTCATCCACACAGCAGGGGGCAGCATCTCCATTTCAGGCTCCCTGTGGAGACGTTCTCTCCGTCCTTCTGCTTCCCCATGGGCGTTGCGTGCCCTTTTCTCTCTGGGTCAGGAGGACACCTCACACTGGGGGAGCTCCAACAGCACATGCTAATAATAATAATACTCAGGATTTAGAAATTCTTCACATGCTAAAATGAAGCCCAAATGACAGAACAGCATGAGCTGGAATGGTGTTACATCTAAATATCCAAGGAAAACAAGAAGGCGAAATCACACTCACATCTCATGTCTTTGCTTTACACTTCGTTTGTCAGTTCTTACAGATACACACTGCTATAACAGGACCCTCACTCCCACATGGCCAGTGATGCACCAAACACTCTGGCTAAGTTTAACCCTGCCCATTCAACCTACGGCACTTAGCCCATACATTCAGCCTATAGCAGTTTAGGCTTGGCCCATTCAGCTTACAGCAGTTTAGCCCCACTCATTTAGCCTGTAACAGCTTAGCCCTGCCCATTCAGCTCATAGCAGCTTAGCCTTACCCATTCAGCCTATAGCAGTTTAGAGCTGCCCAGTCGGCCTATAGCAGTTTAGCCCTGCCCATTCAGCCTGCAACAGTTAGTCCCACCCATTAAACCTATGGCAGTTTAGACCT
>JBBPDA010000041.1:27753515-27777781 GCA_037974385.1 Arnoldichthys spilopterus | reverse complement strand
GGTACCTTGCTCAAGGGTACCTCAGTAGTGCCCGGGCCGGGACTCGAACCTGCGACCTTCAGGTCCCAAAGGCAGTGGCCTAACCACTAGGCCAGGATGATGAAGTGAGATATCTAGAACTGATATCTGAAGTGAGATATCTAGAACACCTGCTTACATTACAGTTGTACATTCTGACACATCTAGAATGAACTGAATCCTGCTAACATTACCGCTCTACAGTCAGTGGTATATCTAGAACCGAATAAAACCTGCTTGCACTACATGTCTACAATCAGTGACATCAACAACTGACTAAAACTTGCTTACATTCTAGCTCTGCAGTCAGTGTCATATCTAGAACTGAATAAAATCTGCTTACACTAAAGCTCTACAGTCAGTAACCTATCGAGTGCGGACTAAAACATGCTTATAACGTTGGTTTACAGCCAGTGGTATATCTAGAACTGACTGAAACCTGCTTACACAAAGGTCTACAGTCAGTTACCTATCTAGAGTGGTAAATAAAGGTCCTTATACTGCAAGTCTACAGCCAGTGGTGTATATAGAACTGACTGAAACCTGCTAACACTATGGCTGAAGATGCAGTGGTGTATGTAGAGCCAAGAGAAACCAACTTGCACTACAGTTCTAGTTGATGAGATCTAGAACTGACTGAAACATGCTCACACTATGGCTGTACAGTCAGTGGTGTATCCAGAACTGAGAGAATCCTGCTTACACTATGGCTCTGCAGTTAGTGACTAGAACTAATTTAGAACTGGTTGAAACATGCTTACACTACATACCTCCTTACAGCTCTATGGTCAGTGATGTATCTGGAAATTCCAGAAAGCCTTGAATGATGTCCCCACCCATTGTGAATAACGATGTGACTGGTTGGTTCCTCTGCCTAATGATGTTACTAATTAATTTGAGTAAAATGACTTTAGTCCAGCTAAAGAAAGACTGACCAGTGGGAGAGCTTGATTGGCTGCATCCACATAGAAACATCCTGATTGAACCATTTTATGTTTCCAGATACAAGCATGATGATTCTGTCAAATAAATAGAACTAAATATAAATAGAACAAAAATATATAATAAATAATTATAATTAAAAAAATAATAAATATAATAATACAAAATATATACATAATTAATATAATAATACATTACACAATAGATGTAAATAGAGCTAAATTACAGACAGTTTTTAATATGTATTTTCTTTTTATTTATGTAATTTTTTATCTTCATTTATTCACTTATTTATTTTGAATTAATCATTCATTTATTTTAGTTTAAAATATTTACGTTCACCATGTTTAGGTTTTGACTGTTTGTAAAATAACAGAAATTTGAACAGTGAATTACCCAAATATTTGAACTTTTATGTGTGTGTGTGTGTGTGTGTCCTCCAGAGCCCCTGAAGGCTGTGGTCAGTCCTCGTAAGGTGCGGGGCAGCGTGGGCAGTCAGGTATCCCTGTTCTGCAGTGTCACTGGCTCTGATGAGTATGACATCACCTGGTACAGAAATGGCGAGAGGATCCAGCCCGGCCCCAGCGTCCGCATTACTGGCATCAACCACGAGAACCTGGTGATGGAGGGCATGGCAAAGAGTGACGGAGGGGCCTACCAGTGTTTTGCTCGCAACGGCAAGATGTCCACCCAGGACTTTGTGCAGGTCACCTTGGAAGGTGAGTCCAGCTGCATACGTCAAATCTTTTACCTCAACGCAGTACAGCACAGTCTCTCGCACATCAGCCAATCACAGTCGTATGTAAACGATTGGGCGTGGAGTTAAGGTAAATTTTTTCTAAGGATGGGAGATGCATGTGATGTCACAGTGAGCAGTGTACATCCACTGAGTGGTAGAAAGACTAACTGTTACTGAGTGGCAGTGTTAGTGTTTAGCAAGAATTGTCCCAAAAACATACAGAAACCATCCAAACTGGGAAAGACTGTACTGAGATGGAATGGAGCTTTTTCAGACTGAAATTCACAAAAACACCTGCCTTTAGTAGGCTACAGGGGCCTGAAGAACCGAGAGTGAAACAAACAATTATCTGCTTAAATTAAAGGCAATTAGGCTCAAGTGAGATCCTTACAACTTCCCAAAGAGCCAGTAAGCCATGGACACATATGATCAGGAATCAGCATTCCTCATATTAAGGCCCAGCCCACAAAGATGTTTGAATCATGCATTTTTCTGACATCTGTGACATCAAACTGTTTTCCTGCTCATTGGAGTGAATCAGATTGTCCATATGGGCTTTCATGACTTGCATTCATTCACATTTGAATAGCGTCAAAAAATGTTACCTGCAGTTTTTTCTTGGCTTCAATTTCTGCAGAAATCCTGATGAGCACAAAGAAAATGTCTTTATTCTGTTTACGTGCTGTACATTTAACACTGGATGGACCAGATATATCCTGTGATTGTACAGTCACAAGGGGAACCCAGTAGCAGAGGCGATGTTTCTCTGCCTACTTTGTGTATCAGTAGGATTTTTAGCACAAAGGAGATCAAGGTTCAGGTCCAGTGAAGCCAACTAATCCATATTTCACCAATCGCACACCCCACAAGTTGAAAAAACTTCAGGACTACCTGATTACTGCTCGTACAGGTAAACACAGTCTGGACAGCAGGTTGGTGTTTAACAGAAGCAAAAAGATGTGAATGTAATATCATATTGAAGTCAGTCAACTGCCTCCAGACTGTGCTTTGTGTTCAGCATCACAATCAGCTCCATATAAATGTGAAAAAAGTCGATTCCTGACCAGACGTCAGCGTTAATGGCCCACTGCATGGTGCAGCATGTTTTGCCCAACTGAAGCAAGCGTTCTGGTTGGGAAGTGACCTCAGTGACCCCTCTGTTTAACTGGCAACTGGTAAAAGCTTGCATACTTTATATCACACATACTCTTCATTTAATTAGCCTTACATTTACAAGCTCAATTCTTCCTTCCAAATGTGCATAGTCACTGTCAAAGTGAAACCATGTATCTTCTTTTCAGTCCTTTTCATTTTTGTACATGACTTGAAAAGGGGAGCTGCTGTTTATGCTGTTACATTTCATGATGAATGGACCAATAGTACATCTTGTTCCCTTAACTGATGTGGGGGGAGAGACAGAAACAGTTTGCTGTGTCTTAAGGTAAAGTGCGTACACACACCGTCCTCCTTCACACTTGGAGTCTTAGCTTATTAACTATATTTGTGTTAAGGGGAAATTGTGTAGGTTTGATTTATCGCCACACTGCAGCTTTAAGCCGAGGCGAACAGTGCCCTCAGACCTTCAGCCAGTCTCGACCTGAGCCCGGTTGCTGGGGCAACTGTCTCCCATCGCCATGGAAGTGTATAAAGAGATATTGATAATCTATAATGATGTGGAGCAAGTCTGGACGATCAGAGAGCAGCAAGGAGACACGATTTCAGACAGAGAAAGAGAGAGAGAGACAGAGAAAGAGAACCTTGCTTTGTTGTGTTGTGGGTTTTCTCGAGGTGGTTGTTCCTCCAGCGTTATGGAAGAAAATCTGCTGCTCCAGACGTTTCCTTTAATCACAGAATCTCTAACTTAGAACTTAACAGGAAAGAAAGTATGAAACATTGAACACACTTTAGTGTCATTCCCCTGATTCTTAGCAGCCCACAGGTGTTTGTGCATGCCTCTCAGTTCAGCCAGATTCCTTATTACTCACAATATCACATTACAGCTCAGTCAGCAAATTTATGCTAACTTATTAACTTTATCAATGCTAATAAAACCAATACATAGCATTTATAAAGCTAATATGTTAGCATGATAAAGTTAATAAATTAGCATAAGTGAAAGTAATAAGCTAGTATTAATTTAACTAATACAGTAGTGTTAACAAAAATAGCATTAATAAAGCTAATATGTTAGCATAACATGGTTAATAAGTTAGGATTTGTAAAGGTAATAATCAAGCAAATATGTAAGTGTTAACAAATGAAATAAGTTAGCATTTATAAAGGTAATATATTAACATATTAATGTTAATAAGTTAGCATTAGTGGAAGTAATAAGCTAAAACTAATATGCTAGCATAAGTTAATGTAATAAGACAGCATTGATAAAGATAATATGTTAATGTTTGCGGAAAGAAAATATGCTAGCAAAGGAAACCTAGTGGTTGGGACATTGCCTGAAGGTCACAGGTTCAAGTCCTGGCCTGGGCACCACTGAGGTACACTCTTTTATATTTATTCCCTATATTACTACTATAGCTGCCCTCTGCTCCACATGTGCATGGTGTGTTCACCATGACAAAAAGTAACTTCACATAAACCAACATTAATAAAGCTAATATGTTAGCATTAATAAGTTAGCATAAGTAATAGTAATAAACTAACATTAATAAAGCTAATACTAATCTGACCAAAACACACACACAAACACACACACACAGACACAGAGGTTAAAGTATTGTTTATACCCACTTTGAGCTCATGGGAGTGGCTCACTGCAGGTGAGTGTCAGGTGAGTAAAGGACACTCAGTAGAGCGGTGCTCTTTGTCATTACAGCAGTATGGATGGTCTGTCAGAGGGGACTGTGGTGTGAATGTTCTTCCCTCTCTCTGTTTCTCAGATGGCACGCCGAAGATCCTGTCTGCTTTCAGTGAAAAGGTGGTCAGTCCCAACGAGCCCATTTCCCTTGTCTGTCACGTCAAAGGCACGCCCCTGCCAACTGTCACCTGGACTCTGGACGACGACCCGGTCATCAAGGACAGCCACCACCGCATGGACCGCATCATCACAGCAGAGGGCCACGTGCTGAGCTACCTGAACGTCTCCCACACGCAGGTGACGGACGGTGGGGTGTACCGCTGCACCTGCAACAACTCGGCCGGATCCGTCTCCTACCAGGCGCGAATAAACGTAAGAGGTGCTTGTCAGATCAGCTCCTCCAAAACCAATGAAATAACATGAATAACTCAACACTCTGCCCTCACATGTACCTGAAAATCTCACCTGTTTCTTCATTCTCCTGCAGGACTTTTCTTTCTTTACTCCACTGTTCACAAGTTTGGAATCAGCATTTTAGAGATAAACAATAAATCTGCAAATGATTTTCTAATCTTCTTATAGACTGCAACGTTCTTATAATCAGTAGGGAAAGAATATGGTCAAAGAAAGATAGCTTAAAAGAACCCTAAAATTACTGAGAAAACTTTTAAATTCCAATAAAGTAGTTCATGTTGTAAAAATATTAATATTTGAATTGAAGTTCTAACAAACTAAAAGGTGGGGCAAGTTTATTTCTATAGCACAACATACAAAGAGGTCATTCAGTGGGCTTTACAGATATAAAATGAACATAAAAAGTAAGCAATAAAATCAAATTTGAAGAAATTAAAGTAAGATTTGAAATAAATTTAAATAACACAGACAAAAGTGCTAAGGTAAAAGTAGAGTCACTGTTCAACTGAAGTACAATGGAAAATGAGGCAGTCTTTAGCTTCTTTTCAAAACTGGCCATTCAAACTAATACTTGTTTAAATAAAAATAATATTCAGAATAAAGATATAATAAAAAACATTAAATTAAATTCAATGTAAAAAATTTTTTTAACATCCAGAATGTTAAATTCAAAGTTCTGTTAAAAAAATAATATTCAGAATAAAATGCTAATAAAATGAATATCCAAAATGAAGCTGCAATAAGATTATAATAATAAATATGAAAAAAGATGTTTTAAATATTAAAAGTAACTTTACGTCTAAAGTTTGTTATAAAATAATTTTTCAGAATCATATTAAATTATATATAAGACCAATATTTAGAATAAAGTTCTAATTAAATTAATATGTAGATTGATGTTCTAATAGAATAATTTTAAGTTTATATATGATTGATGTCCAGAAAAAAAATTATAAAGAATTTTTAGAGTAAGGTTCTAATGAAATAATATAAGTGTTATAACATTTATATCCAATATTATTGAATTAGATTAATATGGAGAAGGAAGTTTTAAATATAAAAATTAACATCTAGATTGAAGGGTATTAAAGTTCACAATCATGTTATATGGAAAACAATATTTAGAAGTTCTAATAAAATGTTATATCTAGAGTGAAGTAATATTTAATATCCAAATTGCCTCCGATTTGAAAAGCAGTAATGAAATCTTCAGGCGAAAATGCCTGTAAATACAGAATTATACTAAATAATATTTATTGAAAACATCTTTCCTGAAAATGAAATATTATATAAGCTCTGTACATTATAATTGTATAATATCAACAGTGATTGGTCTGACAGGTGAGTCCACAGTGGACAGTGCAGGTAGAGGCTCCAGGTGTTGCACTGAAGAAGCCGGGCTCACCTGAAGGTCCTGCAGGGATTTATTTTTGTCATGTTTAATCCACAGAACCTGATCCAGATTTGATTTCATGCAGTTTTCCCTACAAACATAAACACCACCAAGATCGATGAAAGCTGAGGTGAACTTCAGTAGAACATGTCTGAAATGGTCTTCAGCAGGTGTCTTCATTCGCCTCCGTTCTTCTCTCATTTCCACTGACTGAGTTTCAGCTCAGTCTGCAACATTTCATGTTTATATTTTATTTATGTATTTATTTATTTATTTCCTTACTTATTTACTTGTTTATTTTCTGTGATATGTGTAATACCTTCTATGATGTTCATATTTTATGTTTGTATGTCATTAATAGACAGCAGTGATTTGGGCTGTATTTACATTTATGATTAAATATCTGATGTTTGTATCACTGAACAAGCAATGCTGATCATTAGTAAGTGCACCCTGAAATGACACTACTATGACTTTCACAGTGGTCAGATCGCTGTACTGTTCACACTTTTGGACGGATCAGCGACAGGGGCTCATATGCCAGGAAGAGTCTCTGAAGAGCCTGTCTGCTCTCTCTGAACTGCGTTTTGTCATGAGACGTGAGACGGAAAATACAGTGATACCATGCCCAAGAACTGAACACTGTGTTCGCAGGGGCACTGCACTGATCTTAACCTCCTTAACTGAATGAGCATAAATGCTTTGTTACTTCTCATGCATTCCACAATTTGATATGCAAAGTGAAAGTGACTATTGGTCACTGTGAACACTCTCAAGCACCCCAATAAAATGCGACCTCTGCATTTAACCCATCACAAGTGCACACGTGGAGCAGAGGGGCAGGTATCAACAGTGTCCAGGGAGCAGTGTAGCAGGACGGTACCTTGCTCAAGGATACCTCAGTGGTGCCTGGGCTGTGACCTTCAGGTCCGAAGGGTCCACTATGCTAAACTTGCTCCTACTGATTTTCTCACCTGGCTGTTAAAGAGATTCAGCAGCTTCTCTCTGGCTTTTGTCTTCTCACAGCTGTGGTACAAGGCATCAGAAATGTCAAAAAGGCACTGGTGCACCATTAAACTCCACTAAGTTCAATTAAATTTTCTTCAGTTCCTTATGTCCATGCAGACTGTGAAACTTTTGCTGCAGCCATATTTATTGTACAACTCCGCCCCACTCCACTTCATTTTGCCCACAATGCCTTGCATGTACCCCTCCACTATAAATGAGTTTAGTTTTAGGCCCAAAAGCTCTTAGAACAATGTCTTAGGTGTCATGCAGCTTCATCACCGTTTCATGGAAGAACTTTATGGGGGGGAGCTTTTAGAGGAACCAGACGCCTGGTTCCATTCACCATCACTGTGAACAGTGCCAACTCGCACCAAACCTGCCCTGAACCTCTCTGTTTGCATCTGAACCATTTAATTTTGGAGATATTTTGAAAGGATCAGTGGAGTTCCCCTTTTAAACCAATTGGGATTTTTTTCAGTGTGCTAAAGCAAAAGTGACGCTGCTGTTAATCAGCAAATCCATCATGCCCTCATCTTCACTGAGGCCTGAAGCCGATTTCTCTCCCTCTCTCTCTCCCACCCCCTTGCCAGGTCCTGCCAGCATCCGCCCCATGAAGAACCTTACTGCCATCGCGGGCCGTGACACGTTCATTCACTGCCGCATCATCGGCTACCCTTACTACTCCATCAAGTGGTACAAAGATTCCAACCTTCTCCCGTTCAATCATCGCCAGCGTGCCTTTGAGAACAATGGTACGTTGAAGCTGTCCAATGTGCAGAATTCGGACGAGGGAGAATACACGTGTTACGTTCTGGTGGATCCTGAGAAGCAGATCCATAGAAGCGTCCATGTCACTGTGAAAGGTCAGTACTGAAGAATGTTCCAATGTGATTTGCTGCTTACACTCACTTTCATTTGTCCACAGTGTAAATCGACCTTCTGCCTTTTATCAGAAACTACATACCGTGGCCCACAGGACCCCCACTGACCAGATAGGTGGGCCGTTCTCAGGACACTGACATGTCAGTGGTCATGGTAGTGTGTGTGGTGCTGAGCGTGTGTACAGTGCTGTTGCTTTACACACTGTGTAAGTTGGCCACTTTATCAGAAACGCCCCAGCTTACTGATGTTAGAGCCCATCTGGTGATGCTCAGTGTGTGTGCGCAAGTCATTTTCAGCCATCAGGGATCAGGTTCTGAATTTTTTTGGGGGGTCCAGCACTGACATATTGTAACCCCAGCAACACTCCGCACCACACACACCACCATGACTATAAAACACATAATACGTTATAAGGTGGTGTAACTAATGAAATGGCCTATAAGTCCAGACATAAGCTGGGTGTTTCTGATAATATGGCCTTTAAGTGTAGGCTTAAGGTGGGTGTTTCTAATAAAATGGTCTATATGTGTTGGCATAAGGTGGTGTTTCTGATAAAATGGCCTTTAAATATAGGTATACGGTGGGTGTGTCTTATAAAATGCGCATGAAGTGTAGGTATAAGGTGTGTGTTTTTGATCAAATGGCCAATAAGTGTAGGCATAAGATGAGTGTTTCCATTTTCCTCATCTCCAGGCCCCACTGCCCAAGATAGTGGACCCCAGACAAATGAAATTCGTACATATTTTGGGGGGCTGTGGCTTCTCCATGCCGGTCCTCATTTAAACATGCATCTGATCACCGGCGCCTGCATATGCTCACTTCATTACATCATAAACACCAGGCCTGCTGTTATTAATTTGAGCAGAGGGCATCATGTGGAGATAAAAAAAAAAGAAAACCCACCACCACCTCCACGATTGAGTTAGCTAATTTGCTCCACTCGTGCTTAAAATTCTGAAGCAGCTCGGAGGGAATCCCCAGAGTCCATTATCCCCACTTTGTTGTGAATTAAATAAGCAGTGAAGTGCTGCTTTAGTTCAACGTTATTTTAACTCATTGATTCTCAAACGCGACAGGCTGACGCACACCATGGCTGGAGAGTCCCCCGAGAACGCATTATGCTGAATTTGCCAGAGAAGGAAATAACCCTTTTATAGCTGTCCTCCCCTTCCCCCCCTCCCTTCACGGCTCGGCTTCTCCCCTCATTAGTTCACATTATGCTTCCTCCTTGGTGAAATGTGCAGATTCAGAGCAGTAATGACTTGTTTCAAAGGCAGAGAGGGACCGCGTGATTACAAATCGCCAATTATCTCACGTGTGATCACATTTGTCCTCTTGGCTCGCCTCTGCATTACGTGCCGCTCCAGCTGTATCAGCAAAAAAGTATGCGGACAACCTGACCATCACACCTACATGAACTTGTTGGACACTCCATTCCAAAACCATGACCATTAATATGATAATACAGCTATAACAAGCTTTCACTCTTCTAGGAAGGCTGTGCACAAAATTTCAGAGTGTGTCGGTGGGATTTTTTGCCCATTCAGTCCAAAGAATATTTGTAAGGCCAGGCGCTGATGGTGGATGAGGCCTGGCTCACAACTGACATTCCAGTCTACTGCAAAGGTGTTTATTTGCTGTGCGTAGGCCACTGGTGTCACAGCATGTCTTTGTGTTTGTAAAGAAACACTGCTGTATCGGTGCAACACACACTACACTGTCAGTGCCACTGCTGGGTTGAGAACAGTCCACCCAAATAAATATTACCTGGTCAGTGGGAATCCTGTGGGAGCCCTTGGGGGTTCTGAAGATTAAGGGGGTAGAGGGGGCTGATAAACCTGTACACCCACAAGGTACACCTATGTGGTGGGTGTTTCTGATAAAGTGGCCAATAAAGATACAGATTCAGAAAAACTTTATTGATCCCGGAGGAAATTGTTCGTTACAGCAACTCAGACATACAGAAAACACAAGGAGGCACTAAGTGACAAAGAGTAGGAAAAATCAAAATAGAATAAAAATTAAAAGAATAAAATCAACTATAATTGCACTTTTATCTCAATATCTCAATATATATTGTATTAACATTCTATAACACTATATATAATTGCTATACACTATGTAACATTCTATAACATTATATATACCGGATCAGTTACACTATGTACTATAACTCTATAGTGTGTAAACACCTGCATGAAACACTATTATGCTTTAGTGAGTACTGCACATAGGAAAAGAAAGATATTGCACTTCCCCGAAAGTATACACTAGTGATGAGTTGGAGCCGACAATTTAAAGAGCCCATATAATGAAGAACTTAGTTTGCCTCATTTGGCCTATAGCAGTATATCCCTACTGTATGTAGTATAGGATGTTTTTTGGAAGAGGCCCATTACAAGGCTGCCAATCAGAACACAACTCATTAACATAAGTGAAAGTGACTTATTTGTCAACACACTTAATCACACATAAAGTACACCACAATGAAATGTGACCTCTGCATTTAATCCACCACACCTGCACATGTGGAGCAGTGGGCAGCTTCCAACAGTGCCCAGGGAGCAGTGGACCTTGCTCAAGGGAACCTCAGTGGTAGTTGGGCCAGGATTTGAACCTGTGACCTTCAGTTCACGAGGGCAATGTCCTAACCACAGGGTCGCTACTGCCCACTAATATATAACATATATAACATATATATAATATATAGTAACATGGTTATCTGCCGGATCAATGTAAACTCTGTTCTACGTAAATTGGAATTTTATATTTTTCCAATCCAGGCTTATGTCCACTTAATGGCAACTCTGATCTTAATTTCAAACAGATGCAAAACTAAATTTTATTTGCTGGCTGCTATTAAAATTATTATCAAACATTGGTTCTCTCCTGACATGTGCTGGACTCACAACCTTGTCAATATTGTGAACCTTGACCAAACGACTGTTTTTTAGCCGGTCGCCGCCAGCTACAGTGAAAGCTTAGAAACTCATGCAGAATGTAATGTCCTGGACACAAGACAATGTCTGAAATGTATTGAACTGAAAACCTTTTTTTTTTGCCATTACAGTGGTGATGTCCCTGATTTATGTCTGCCCCTACTCCACATCCTCTTGTTTGTTTGGTTGAAATTCAACAAAAAATTGCTTATTACAAATATAACTATCCAGAGTTGACCAGAGGAGGATGGGTTCTTCTTCTGAGTCTTGGTTCTTCCCAAGGTTTCTGCATCCCACTTTAGGGAGGTTTTCCATGTCTCTGTCACCACTGGCTCGCTCATTAGGGGCTCAGACCCTGATTGTGTAAAGCTGCTCTGTAAATTGAAGTAAAAGGACATTATGTTCAATTCTAAGGGATAAAAAGTTTAACAAATAGTGTCTAAATGAATTAAAACTTTCTAAAAAATAAATAAATTAAATGCGAGAAAAACTGTTGGATATGGGCCCTTCAAAAATGTTTTAATGCAAATGTAAATGTAATTATATACTTATCTAATTATTATTAAACAGTCTAAAAATGATACATTCCTGACATTCTTCTGAAGGTTTAGGGTACTCTCTGTAGTACAAGTTGGTTGAAAACTGCCCCCTCTCTCGCCCACAGTGCCGCCTCTGATCCAGCACTCAGACTCCCAGAGTGCGTCTATAGGTCAGCGGGTCTTCATCCCCTGTGTGGTGACCTCAGGTGACCTGCCCATGTTCATCACCTGGCACAAAGACGGCAAGCCCATCAACGACAGCCTGGGAGTCACCATCGACAAGATCGACTTCACCAGCTCCCTGCGCATCTCTAACCTGTCCGAAATCCACAACGGCAGCTATACCTGCATCGCCCGCAATGAGGCCGCCACCGTCGAGCACAGCATCCAGCTCATCGTCAAAGGTGTGTGTGAGGAGTGTTCCTGATCATGTGATCATGTGGTCATGTAAACAAACGGTAGTTTATGACAAAGGAAGGTCATAATGTCTGAATTTTCAGCTTTGAAAAACACATTATTTACAGAAACTCATCACTCACCTCACTCCTTCATTCCTCACCACCTGCACTCACTCATCACCCCCCTCACACCTTCATTCCTGACCACATTTTGATGGCTTTCACAGAAAGAGCTCCTAATATTTTGCTCACAGCTGCAGTTCTGATCCATTTATTACTAAAATGACCTGATTTATGAGAACAGTGTTTTATTTGGTAAACAGTAAATGAGTGAGACTTTTATTATCTGATGTTTTAAATCCTCACAATCAAATGCACATTTTCTTTTTAACATAATTGAATTTAGATATTTAGTGTCTATAATATATGCATGTATATGAAATTTCAAGTGGATGTCTAATTTGCATATGTAAACCTAATGTAAAACTTCCAAAATAGTTGTTGGACCATCATTTCTTAACTGGCAAAGGTTCACTGTGATATCTACTGCTTTAAAAATGACACTGTTTGCCTGTAAAAGACGGGTGTTAAAAAGGCATTAAAGGGTTGATGCATCTCTAACTTTTATTATTTAATAACCTATTAACCTATTAACCTAATAACCTATACCTATTTTATTATTACTTAATTACAATTTTTTTTCACTTGTCGGACTAATAAAGGTTTATCTTATCTTATCTTATCTTATTTTTTCCCTTTCAGTTCCACCACATTTTGAGGTCCAGCCTCGGGATCAGGACGGAATTTATGGCAAATCGGTGATTCTGAACTGCTCGGCTAAAGGAAACCCAATTCCAACTATTGTTTGGAAGCATTCTAAAGGTAAACAAATTTTTCTCTGACGATGATACTAATACTAGTGATGATGTTAATACTAATAATAACAATTATTTTAATGTATAGAGCAGCTTTTGTGTGTGGTAGTGGAATCTGCAGTAGTGGCTGGTCATTCCAGAGCTGTAGTACATTTTTCTGTGCTCTTGGACTTGCAGCCGACCTGATGTAAGGTGGAAGGGTGGACAGGTGGTACAGGTGCATTGCATAGGTTTTTTTTTTTTTATCGAATTCTGGCTTTAGACCAGGAACAGGTGGAACCAAGCCACTCAGTGGTCCAGGAGTAAGCTGAGAAACAACAGGACCTTGGCATTAGGACTGTATATTATTATTACAGTTAAATAAAAATAGAATAAAGTGTTCAGGCATAGCCCTTATCCCATACTCATTAGGCAGTTTCTGGTTATGTCCCTTTAAGACTAATATATGTAAATGAATTCTGTTCCAATTGGCTGTGTCTCATTCAAAAATCCATCCAGGTGGAAAAACTCTGTATAACTAAGTGGGTGGGGCTTAAATACTCTAAAATGAAAATATTGATTTTGTGACATCACAAAAGCAGTTCATATTGTAGCTTACTGTCCAGAGATGGACAGTGCTATAGAGTGAATGGTATGTTTTGAGACTTGATGGAAAATGTGAATATTACACATGATGTGGGCCCTTTAATCCCCAGAATGATCACCATATTTTCGAAACAGTGTTCACTATGAAACTGTGCCACTGGATATTGGGGGTAGACATGGTGTCTTAATGTCCAGACAGACATGCTTGTAGCTATGTGGGATTAAATTGCCACACTTGTGTAGCACTGCAGTTTAGCTTGTTCAGATCAACCCTACATCATTCACTAATCCTAATCTCCAACATTACACACCAAATACTTAACAGCCCGGTAAGCAGTCCTGAAGTCCGATAGATAAATAATCAAATGAAAACACAAAGCACATACAGAGTCAGGAGAGGATGCCCTCATTCTATTGGCTATTCGGATGTTATGGCCTCAGAAACACATGTTTATGCAGAAAGCTGTGTGTTCCAGAGCGGCTAGTCCAGAGGACTAATTAATCTGTAGTGAGTGTCTCTGGGCAGGTCTGTATTAATCTTTGCATATTTAGCAAATTTGCAGTTTTTCAACTGCTGTCTGAATTTAAATTTCCAACAGCGCTGAATTTTACTCTATAAACCTACTATTTAGTATCTACTATGTATTATTTAGTACCTGGAATTAATTATCCTTTGTCCACTATGAATTTTGCCATACCTACTATGAATTATTCAGTTTTCCCTATGAACTATTCCACATCCACTATGAATTATCCAGTATCAGTTATCAATTATTCAGTATCCACTATGAGATATTCAATATCCACTATAAATTATTCCATACCTATTATTCATAGATAGGTTTAATTTTAAAACATAGTCTTCAGTATCTGTTATGAATTATTCAGTATCTACTATGAATTTTTCAGTAACTTCTATGAATTATTAAGCGTCCACTTTGAATTATTCAGTTACTGCTATAAATGATCCAGTATCCACTATGAATTTAGTGTCTATTGTTTTTATTTTCGGTTATTCAGTGTTTACTTTAAATGATCCTGTATCTACTATGACTTTTTCAGTATCGCTGTGAGATATTCAGCATCCACAGTGAATTTATCAGTATCCATGTATTGTTCAGATGAGAATATCATAAGGTCTTTAGTAAGAAGAGTGTGTACAGGTGTTTAAAGTTTAAAGCTAATTAAAAAACATTTTCTTTCTCTTGGATATTGAACCTGCTGTGTTCTCTCAGGTGCAGGAGTTCCTCAGTTTCAGCCCATCGCCCTGAACTCGGGCTCCCGTGTGCAGCTGCTGGAGAAAGGCTCTCTGCTGATAAAACACGTATTGGAAGAAGACAGTGGCTACTACCTGTGCAAGGTCAGCAACGACGTAGGAGCCGACATCAGCAAGAGCATGTACCTCACCGTCAAAAGTAAGAATCCTCTCCCAACTGTGGGTGTGTGTTAGTGTGTTATTGCTGAGTATATTTATCACTATTATGACTCATCTGTAACATGTAGCATATCATAGCATAACGTATATATTTCTAGGGTAATATTTATAGCGTAATATTTATTTATTTATAAAGTTGCTCTTATGACAGTAGAGGAAAAGTGGAAGAAGGTTAATCTGGTCCGGCTCGCTGTGGGCCTGGCAGGTCATGTGATGGATTTGCATGTGAAAGTTGCAGGTGGGGCAGCATGGTGGTACAGTGGAGATGTAGAGGCTGCACTGCCCGTTAGGTGTGAGTGTGAGTGTGTATGTGTGTGTTTGTTAATGGACTGCTGTCCTGTCCGGGGTGTTTTTTCAGTGAGTGCTGGGTTAGGCTCCTGCACCTCCTGCCACAGTGGTTAGTGAAAGTGAAAGTGACTCTTTGTCATTGTGAACACACTCAAGCACCACAACGAAATATGACCTCTACATTTAACCCATCACACATGCACACATGGAGCAGCGGGCAGCTACCAACAGCGCCCGGGGAGCAGTGTAATGGGACGGTAACTTGCTCAAGGGTACCTCAGTAGTGCCCGGGCTGGGACTCGAACCTGCGACCTTCAGGTCACAAAGGCAGTGTCCTAACCACTAATCCACTGCCCGGTTAGAATCAGAGCCTCAGAGAACAGATGGGTGTATGAAATAAAATTCAACATTTCAAAGCTGTGCTCCAGTTTAGCTCACCTAGTTCTAACTATAGACTAACGGAACCGAGGCGATGATACACCAATCAGCCATAACATTAACACCACTGACAGGTAAAGTGAATCACATTGACTATCTAGTTCTTCCATTACAATGGCACAATGGTCATGGGGTGGGATATTTTAGGTAGCAAGTGAACAGTCAGTTCTTGAAGTTGATATGCTGGAAGCTCAAAATGGGCATGCATAAGGATATGTGGGCCTTACTGAGTCAGAGTATCTAAAAAAATGTATTGTGGATTGTTCCAGGTGTGCGATAGTAAGTACCTGTAAAAAGTGATCCAGGGAAGAACAACTGGTGAATCCTCAACAGGGTCATGGGCACCCAAGGCTCACTGATGCATGTGGGAAGCACAGAGTAGAAGAGCTGCTGTGGTTTAAAAAGTGAATGCTGATTCTGATTGAAAGGGATCAGAACACAGTGCACCACAGTCAGAGCTGTTTCAGCAACATGCGGGACCTACTCAGTATTAGGCAGGTGGTGTTAATGTTATGGCTGATCAGTGTACAAACCAGCTATAAACACTCAGACATTATGAAAATAATTTCTGTACATCAGCTGTTTTATGGTAAATGTTATATTCTTTCTGTGATCTGCCTCATATGTGAGTGTGTGAGTGTGTCAGTGTGTGGCGCTGCGTGTTTGTTTACGTGGACGCTGGCCTGGGCAGTGTTTGTATAGTGGAGTCACTGTCGGTTTGGGCCTGAGGGCAGCTTTCTGCCCGGATGAGTGTTGTGTATACGCTTTTGTGGTTCTTGGTGAACTGAGTATTTGTTGAGCAACCAATGCCTTCCCCTCCATTACCCCCACAACACAACAGCGAGAGCCATTCCGCCGCTCAGACAGGGGGCAGGACTGGAGAAGAGAGAAAATTTATATAGATAGATCCCACTTTTCCCTCATGAAGTGAAGTGAAAGTCACTATTTGTCATTGTGAACACACTCAAGCACCACAACGAAATGCAATTTCTGCATTTAACCCATCACACATGCACACATGGAGCAGTTGGCAGCTACCAACAGCACCTGGGGAGCAGTCTAATGGGACGGTACCTTGGTCGAGGGAACCTCATTAGGGCCCGGGCCGGGACTTGAACCTGCGACCTTCAGGTCTCAAAGGTCTTCACTTCACTCTTCACCCACCCATATATAAGAACCTGTAGGAAAACTAGGACCACTATTGTCATAACCAGTCATCTGATTTAGACAGCATTCCTCCAATACCTGAGGATTCACTCAGCCCAACATGCTTATGGTTTGCTTTGTTTGTAGGTACTGAGGCTTATATGAGAATGTACCAATCAGCCCCAACACTAAACCCAATAAGAGGTGACGTGAGTAACACTGCAGATATGATTGCAGTGGCTCCTGTCAGGGGGGTGGGAGGTATTACACAGCAAGTGAACAGTCAGTTCCTGAAGTATATATGTTGGAAGCAGGAAAAATGGGTGAACGTAAGGATCTGAGGGCCTTATTGTGATGGCTAGGCGACTGAGTCAGAGCATCTCCAGCACAGCAGGTCTTGTGGAGTGTTGCAGGTATGCAGTAGTTGGTACCTACCAAAAGTGATCCATCCAACTAGCAAATCGACGACGGGGTCATGAGCGTCCAAGGCTCACCCGAGACATGTGTGGATTGAAGATTAGCTCACCAGCTGCTGTGGTTACGGAAATAAATGGAAACATTTATTTAAAGTCATTTCGGACCATTTCTGTTGGTCTGGGCCGACATTTTGTTTGTTTGACATTTATGTCAAAGAATATTTATATTTATATTTATATTTATTCCGAGGGCGTGTGTGTGTGTGTTTGTGTGGGCATATGTGTGTGTTTTATGGGTAGTCATATAACCTCACTGAACATCTCTCTGTGTTTTTTTCTCTCGTTCCTCCGTCATTTTGTTTCCTCTCGTCCGGCTGGTTGGATGTCGCCTGCAGTATCAGGAGGGAAAATGTGCTCAGCCTGTGACCAATTGTGCATGGAAAAAGGGGGAATCGCTTTGGCATGGCATCCTGCTCCACACACACACACACACACACACACAGAGGAATACTCACTTTACTACACTCCATTGGCCAGTAGTGAGAAGGTTAGATGATAGCATGTGAGTGTGTGGGATGGGGGAGGGGTGCAGGGTGTGTGTGTGTGTGTGGGGGGGGGTTTAGATGGCCCACTGAGGCGCGGCGACGTGGCCTAGTTTCCCAGGGCGCTCCTGCGCTAGTGGCACAGCGAGGGCTGAAATGTATTCCATGCACAGGAGGTTGCCTCTGCAGTCAAAGAGATATGACCACACCTCACTTGGGCTTCTGCTGCACTGCAACGGTGACATTGATGCAGCCCAGCCAGCGGACCTCCTACATCCCCACCAGACCCCCCATTGCAAACAGCACTGCAGTTACACAACAGCATGCACATGTAATAGCAAATACTAAGCATTATAATAACACATCACGCTCGCTGTAGTAACATGTAATCAGTGCTATGATAACATTTCACTCCCACTGTAGTAACATGTAATAAATGTTATAAAAACACATTGTTCCCACTGTAATAATCTGCAAAAAAGTTATAATAACACATCGCTCCCACTGTAATAATCTGCAAAAAAGTTATAATAACACATCGCTCCCACTGTGATAACATATAATGCTATAATAACATTTACATTTATTCATTTGGCTGACGCTTTTATCCAAAGCGACTTCCAAGACAGGAAGCAGTGTAGCGGGATGGTACCTTGCTCAAAGGTACCTCAGTAGTGCCCGGGCCGGGACTTGAACATGTGGCATCTACTTTAATAACAAGCAGTAAATGTTATAATTACAAATAGCTCCCATTGTAATTACATAATAAATGTCATAATAACACATCACTCCTGCTGTACTAAGATTTCCAATGCTAATAGCATGTAATACATGTTATAATAGCCACATTCTTTAGTGCAGTTCAGAGAGCAAAGCCACTGAAAATGCCAGTTATTTATTCTTTTCTTTTTGACATTTATTTACAGAGGCCTTTGTCTATTTATTCATTTATTTACTCCTCATTTTTCTCACTTGTATCACTTTTACAAGACAGAAAAAAGAAAGTAATGATCATTCACAGCGGCCTCGCTCACCTGATGCAATATTGATTCAGTTTGATGATACCGAATGAAAATATCTGAGTCCGTCCAGATTTTGGCAGGAGAATTGCCACTAGGAGGCTGCAGAGAGAAGTGACCTGTTTTAAATAGAAGAGTAAAATAAAGAGGGCGGCTGTGAGGAGTCAATACAGCTTCTGCCTCACACCTGCAGCTGAAAAGAACAGTTCTGTTTATTTAATTAGCATTGTTATCAGGTGTACTTGTCTCAAGTTTCCCCATTAGGTCGAATTCCCCCACTGGCAAAAAATACAAGCTCCATCTTAAAAGAAGCACCCGTTAACAAGGCAAGTGACTTGTCATTGTGAACACACTTAGTCACACAAAGAGCACCACAATGAACTGTGGCGTCTGCATTAAACCCATCACACTTTTACAGCGTGGCAGTTATGTGAAGCAACCCGGGAGCAGTGTAGCAATACCTTGATGTTTCTGTGGCCCAATGGTACCTCAGTGGTACCCAGTTCACAAGGGTAAGGTCCTAACCACTGGGCCACCGAGTCATCATTCACAGAGGTCATTCGTTGGGCTTTTTTATAGCTGAAATATGCATTAAAAGCATAAAATGAAGAGCAAGGCATAAAATAATCAATAAAACCAACACAGAAATAAAAGTAAGATGTAAAATAAAGTAAAGAACACGATGTAAAGAATATACAGATGCAGGGTTTGCTAAGATAAAGGAAGAGCCTCTGATTTACTGAAGGTAGTGGGAAACAACGCCAGGCTTCTGTTTAAACAGATATAGCTTTAATTATGATCAAATTACTAAAAAAAAAGGTTTATTTGTATGAAAGAGATGCTGCAGCCCCCTCCGGACCCCCACTTCCTACTTTGTATAAACAAAAGATACAGAAAAACAAATATTACCATACTATGAGCATAGGTAATATTTCCCTCTGCCTGTAGAAGTACACGCTGTACACGCTCTCACTCCACATGACGTAAGGAGGAGCCACTTGTCTTAATTAAAAGCTCGTCTGTTGCCAAGTCATCACATTCTGCACTGCCGTCATCTATCAGTTCATGCTTTTTAACCCCTAAACTGCTGTAAACAGTGATCACATGCTTCACTGAGCAGAATATAAAGACCAGTAAAGGGCACACACACGCACACACACACACAAAAGTACAGACATTCAGAGATGAGTGTGTGTGTGTGTGTGTGTGTGGGGGGGGGGGGGGTCATGTCAATCTGTCAATTTCTCACTTAGTATTACTCAGTGTGCCCTGAGGGAGGGTTATTTACATATTTACATGCTTTCTTTACTTTTAACCCCCCGCCATACACACACACACACACAGCTTCCACCCCAACATGGAGCCTAAATCTCCCCACCACATAACATGGGCCTAAATCCTAAAACGTGTGTTCACCCTTAGAACGCTTGAGTTTTTGTCATCCACTACCTGCTTAATATTGAGTATGTCCCCCTCATGCTGCTGAAACAGCTCTGAGTGTAGTGCACTGTGTGTTCTGACCCCTTTCTATCAGAGACGGCATTCACTTTTTAAACCACAGCAGCTCTTCTGTGGGATCAGACCAGACAGGCTTGCCTTCACTCCCCACATGCATCAGTGAGCCTCGGGTGTTCATGTCCCTATCACTAATTGACCAGTTGTCCTTTCTTGAATCTCTTTTGGTATCTACTGCATAACTGCAACACTTCATTGTCTCACTTGTGCCAAAAATGTGCCTTAAATTACTTGATTATGTGTACATTGGTCCCACTTTAATTCAGTATGTTACACTAAACCAACTGCCTTTCATTTACTCTCTTTTGGCTATAATCATGTAATCAGGAGCTGCACTCCTGCCACCAAGAGGAGCTGAGATTAGGTGATTAGCAGTTCTTCTGTAGTTACCTAGCTGCTAGCAACTGGCTTTATGATGCTAGCTGTCACCCAAGGAGGGCTGAGCTGAAGATGTTCCTTATCTCTGACCTCTCTTCCTCTCTCCCTGCTGTTTAATGTGCTTAAGCAATTTAATGTGGTTGTCCCGTCTGCCACACTTGATCATAATATGGAGAATGTGGAGAAACAAGTGCTTTAATGCTGGAACCGTATGCTTATAGACTTTAGGGACTTGCCCATGTGTTTGGAGGCTTTGCAGGTTCAAGTCCCAGCCCAGGTTCCACTGAGGTACCCTTGAGCAAGGTACCGTCCCTCTACACTGCTGCTCAGGCACTGTTGATAGCTGCCTCCTGCTCCACGTGGGTTAAATGCAGAGGTCACATTTTGATGTGGTGCATTCTGTGTGTAATTGAGTGTGTTCATAATAAGTCACTTTCTAAATGTATAGGCAGTAAAGAGTTGGTTCCCCCTTTGCAACTATAATAGCTTCCACTCTTCAGGGAAGGAATTTTTGTATCTGAGAAAGTTTATGAAGGCCTGGCTCGCAATCTCCATTCCAGTACATCCCAAAGGTGTTCGATGGGGTTGAGGTCAGGACTTCCTCTTCAAACTCTTCCAATCATGTCTTTTTTCTTCCCCAAACTCTGTTTTTTTGGACAATCAGGCATTTACATTCAATATATAAAACAACAGTAGAACTATGTCCAGTTTTAACCAATTTAACAACCATCATAAACAATCAAAACACTAAGACATATCACAAGTATCACAATTTCCAATCATTTATGGAAATTGCTTTGTGTGCTAGGGCACAGTCATGGTGAAACAGAAAAAGGCCTTCCCCAAATTGTTCCCACAAAGCTGGAAGCATAACTTCTGCAGTTATTGAGTGCATATACATATAAATATTATAATTACATATAGATACATACACTGCCATTAGGGGACATTTGGTTGGTCCCTATAAGAGCAACAATAATTTCTTTTGCAATAATAATGCAGCTTTTGTTGTATTTTATTAAGCAAAAGAAAATAAATATTTTAGAAGTGTGTGTGCGCGTTTGGGGGTAAAAATGAGCTTCAAAGATAATGCCCACAGTAGCAATAACATTTAGAGAGGGGTTTTTTTTCCTTTCTTTTTTTTAATACGCCTCACTTAAAATTTATACTTGTCATGCAAAATAAATCAGCTCTCTCTGGTGTGTCACTGCTGCGCCGGGCTAGAGAGTGAATAAGAAATGAGACTTAAATGTTCATAGGCCTCGGCCTGACACACTCGATCATGTCAGCACACACTCCAGCCCCCAGCATACCCCACCCCTCTCCTGTCCCGTCCCGTCCCATCCAAACCCGACCAGCCTGCCTGCTGCTTTTACTGGAAACACCAGGCTCTTTATGCATGTGTGTACATTATATATATGCAGTGTGTGTGTGTGTGTGTGTTCAGTGGAGCTTTGGGACATGAGGGGCTCTTCACATCTGATCCATATGAATAATCAAAGGGGGCTCATCATTTAATCATAGCTGAGCCTGTCTGGGAGGGAGAGAGAGAGAGAGAGAGAGAGAGAGAGAGAGAGAGAGAGAGAGATATCACTCTACTGCTCCAGGCGAACAAACTCTTCTACAGGAAGAGAATGAGCCCGGGTGTGGATTTCCCATGACCCCTGCAGGGTGGCTGCAGTGCCAGAGTATCCCTGCGATATATATATTTCCAGTATCGTTCGATATTGATTATTTTCGCCTGAAGGTTTAAAGATTTTCAGTACATTATTAAAAATACAGTATAAATGAATGTGTAGATTTGTGAAAAGGTCACGCCCTTTTGTCAATCAGTAATGGCGGGAGGTCGGGCTAAGGCATCTAAGTACATTCTGTTAGATTACAGTATGCTGGGGTGGAGCTTAGGCATCTGGATTCATGATATAACAGTACACTGAGTGGGGGTGGGCCTTGAGTGTCTGGATACATTTGGATCCCATTTGATTAATTTGGGTTGAGGGTGGGGCTTAGTTATTAGGGTACATCCTATCAGCGTAAAGTGCGCAGTTGGGGTGGGGCTTTTTCTATGGGCACACCCCTTTCTCAGATAGCTGGGCTTTTGTTCTGAGGAATTGTGTCTCTTTACGCCATAAGTACCTCTAATTATTTTGATGTGATTGCTAGAATTGATCAAAGGTTTATTCTCATGATTCTGATTAATCCCATTTCACACTGCAGATGACACGTGGACTTTATTTATCTCTTTTTTAGAGCTGTTCTCTAAAAATAGCCAGCTAGCTTACTGTCCCTGAATGTCCCCATTTAGTGAAGGTTTTACCTAATAATGTTTGAATAATAAAATATTAATAATTCATCGTTTTTTGCAGCTAATATGTCTAAAACTAAACAGTATCATCATTTCAGTGACTCTGAACTAATTACCTTGCCTATTCTGACACTGCGGGGTGTAAGAACATCACCCAGTGCTCCCTAACAGGAATACAGAACCCTGGGAAGCTCTAATAGTGTATGTTTGATGTCTGGGATACGGTGTGTGTCCTAACATAGTTGACACATCTCTCAACAGCGTGACCTAGATCACTCAACTCAAATTTGGCTCTGCTGTGCTCTGTCTCCAACGCCGTTGAGCCACTCACGAGACAGGGCTCAAAAATGGCCCGAGCGCACTGACCTCCTGGTGTCTCCGGCTCCTCAGCACCTGCAGGGCACGCGTCTGCCTCCGTTTTCAAATGATGCTGGTTTAATTTGTGTTGTGATTTGTCGAAGAGGCTGCGTGCGGTACATATCTGTTCATTATCGATGGACTGACTTCTTCTCGTTAGGATCAGTCCCAAAAGGCACCCAGAGCCTTGAACGTTCACACTGTGGTGATGTTTGAATCAAATCATAGAGCATCTCTCTCTCTCTCTCTCTCTCTCTCTTTCTCTTTCCCTCAGTCCCTGCTATGATCACATCGTACCCCAACACCACACGTGCTGAACAGGGTCACATGACAGAAATGAGTTGCACAGCCCATGGTGAGAAGCCCATCAAGGTGCGCTGGGAGAAGGAGTCCCACATCATCAACCCCGACATGAGCCGCTATGTTGTCAATGTCAAGGAAGTGGCTGATGAGGTCATTTCCACCCTACAAGTGAGTGTATTTTGTGGTTTAACTATATTATTATTATTATAATTATTATTATTATTAATTTACATGTATATGTAATATATCACATATATCAAGCAAATATATACTTCGTTTGTTCATGACACAACATTATGATATAAATTTGTATGCTTATGCTAACCCACAAAAAAAAACATGTCTGCAAGTCAAAAGCATGTTAATGAGCAGTTCCTATAAAATAAGGGAAGGTTATTTAAACTTTAAGGCCCACACAAAACAAAGCTCTGCTATTTCTGCTGTTTCATCTTTTCTGCCTCTCAGTGCTGCTGTCTTTTATTCTGGTCTGTTTAGTGACCAAAAATGCATGTATATATATATATATATATATATATATATATATATATTTTTTTTTTTTTTCATTGTTTTATTTTTG
>JBBPDA010000041.1:27740603-27753415 GCA_037974385.1 Arnoldichthys spilopterus | reverse complement strand
GTAGTGCCCGAGCCGGGACTTGAACCAGCAACCTTCAGGTCCCTAGCGCAATGTCCTAACCACTAGGCCACTGCTGCCCACAACTGTGTACTGTGACAGGTTAGGAACCTCAGGCTTCTGAATGTAAGTTCTCCTTACATTCTTTATTTTAATAGAATATTGAAGCACTGTTGGATGAAGAAGTCTTATGCAGCCTGTTGGTACAAAGTGAGCATGCTTTATTTTACAGGTTATAAAACAGAGGCATGTGGCCTTCGACAGAACCCTTCATAACCCTCCTGTCACAGCAAAGCCTCCTAACATTTTTTACGTTTTTTATTACCATGTGAGAACTCCAGCTGCTCTGAAAGCTCCACAATAAATGAGCCAATAGAAATGATCCATGTTGCATAAAATCTCACTGCATGAATTTTTTCATTTTTTAAATTTTCTTTATTTTTATGATTCTTTTTAGGGCAGCAATGATAAATGCCTCTGTATGATGTGTGAAACAAACTGCATAAAGACTTGTGCTTTCCCTTTCCAGCTCCTGCTCGGATTCTTACATTCAGTGGCACAGTGACCACACCATGGATGAGGGACATTGTCCTGCCCTGCAAGGCTGTAGGAGACCCTCCTCCAACCATAAAGTGGCTGAAGGGAAAGTGAGTGTAATGCTGTCCAGATCACACAGACAGGGTCTGTTTAAAAGTTTTGTAGTTGGAGTGTCTGGTTACTTTTGAACATCCAGTGTACTTAGCTTGTATATGTTGGTGTTTTGTTGTGGATTTTGTCCTGAGAAAGACGATTTTGCTTTTTCTCCCAGCAACGGGACGCCTGCTCCTGTCTCTATCGATAGCCGGCGCAGCGTCCATAGCAATGGCAGCTTTGTCATCCGTACGGTGAAAGCTGAGGATTCTGGGTTCTACAGCTGTGTTTCCAGCAACAACTGGGGTTCAGATGAAATCATGCTCAATCTGCAGGTTCAGGGTGAGTCTGTCAATCAAATTCATTTATTCGTTCATTCATTCATCCTCTGACCTGCTGATCCCAGTCAGGGTGGGTGGGGGTGGGTGGATACGGGAGCCTACTGTACCCCAGCACTTACAGGGCAAAAGGTAGAGAAGCACCCTGGACGGGTCACTAGTTCATCACAGGGCACACACACGCACACACAATTTAGCATCTCCAGTCCACATGACATGTCTCTGAACTGTGAGAGGAAACCGGAGATTCCAAAAGGAACACATAAAGACATGGGAAGAACCTGCACACTCCATGGATCCATCCCAACACCTTCTTTTATCACTTACTTAGATTGTGTGATAAGATTTCTGAATAATTATCTGGATAATTTTTCTTAAATTAGAGAAGAATTCTGAACAGCATTTTCATTGGTGAAACTCAACCAAACTGAACTGAACTGAACTGAACCTAACTGAACTGAACTGAACCTAACTGAACTGAACTGAACTGAACTGAACTGAACTGAACCTAACTGAACTGAATTGAACTGAACTGAACCTAACTGAACTGAACTGAACTGAACTTAATTGAACTAAATTGAACTGAACTGAAATCCATTGCAGTACCTCCGGACCAGCCACGGCTCACTGTGACTAAAACCACCACCACCTCCATCACCCTGTCCTGGATTCCTGGAGACAATGGAGGAAGCTCCATCAGAGGTGAGGTCTCAAAGTCTGTCTGGGTTCTGTGCTTTTACCTCCACACTCTCCACAATAATTCTTAAGGAGCTCTGATAAATTCTAAATTCAAATGTAAAGACAGAACGGAGCTCAATAAGGCCAGAAGTGCTGAATAGAATCACCTCTATTCACTGGAGGTAAGGCAGGGCATTTTTTTTCCAAGTTGTGCTCTGCTCAGAAGCACTCAGATACCTGAAATTAAACTCAGGGAGGAATTTCAGTATAGGTTTAGGGGAGCAAGTCTTAACATTTTACTTCAAATCTCAACTGTAGGCTGGCTTTAGTGGCTTTGTGAGTTGATTGATGACACAGACTTTGGCTTAGAGAGGAAATCATTTACTGCCAGTTGACTCACTGCAGACATGCACTTCTCTAAAGAAGTCTGCACTTTCAAATGACTCATATCATGCATTTCTCTTTCACCTTTATATTTGCTCTTAGAATTAAACTGCTTGTTTCTGCTGCTGCACCTTTAAGACAGATACAGTGCTTGAAAGTTTGTGAACCCTTAGCATTTTCTACTGGTTTATTCAGTGTGTATTTTGTATTTTTGACCAAAAACATCATCAGAATTCCACACAAGTGCTAAAAGTAGATTAAGAGAACCCAGTTAAACAAATGAGACAAAATATTATACATGATCATTTATTTATTGAGGAAAATTATCCAAAATTGCAGATCTGTGAGTGGCAAAAGTAAGCGTACCTCTAGGATTAGCAGTTAATCTGAAGGTGAAATTGCAGGTTTAGTGTCCATATCTAGACTGAAGGATGGTCTGTTAATGGTGTTTATTAACCTTACATATGTTAACATACCACATCAAACTTTTTGCCAAAAAACTTATGACATTTTGGCTTTTAATTTAAAAAATAAAAGTAGCAAATATGAAAAGGAATCTTTTTTTGACAAATTTTGACAGAAAAAAAACACAAATAAAGGAATAAACTATATTCTATTTACACTTCAGAATAAAAGACTTGGAGAGAATGATTTGATATAAAAAGCTAAATTTTGTATCCACTGCCTTTCTTTAAGGTTACATTTTGCAGTATTCTGAGGACAACAGCGAGGAGTGGGGCAACTTCCCCATCAGCCCCAGCGAGCGCTCGTATCGCCTGGAGAATCTGAAGTGTGGCACCTGGTACAAATTCACTCTGACCGCTCAGAACGCAGTGGGCCCAGGCCGCATCAGTGAGATAATTGAGGCCAAAACTCATGGGAAAGGTGAGATGTAGTTCAATCAGAGTGCAATAATTAGGATTTTTTCAGCATTTCACACTAACACTCCAGAACTGGGTGAGACTGCAGAGCCACATAGCAGCTGTTTTAGAGCAGAAGTATTGAACAAGCCGTATTGAACGTTCCAGATCATACTGGTATGATGGTACACTTCAGGAGAATATGACCAGTGGCAGACCCTTGTGACATTACACGCTAAAGGCTTAAACAGGCTGTCACTATGCCTTTAAAACCTGTTGGAGAAAATGGTGGATATATACAATAGTGCTGATTTTTCTGACATCACAGTCAACAGGGTATTTAAAACAGGTACCTTTGCTGCTCAGTTTCCATATATCGCAGTGCATCCAACAATAAGGGCAGCATTGTACTTCTTTGTATGTTGTGGTAGGTGGCACAGATACAAGGAAACCCTGAAAATGTGTATTTAGCCTCTAACACCCTTCCTTCTGCCCTCAGAACCACAGTTTGCCAAAGACCATGAACTTTTCTCCAGCATCAACTCCACACGGGTAGAGCTTAACCTGATCGGCTGGAACAATGGCGGCTGCCCAATCAACTCCTTTACTCTGGAATACCGGCCAGTGGATACCACTGCCTGGATCACAGTGACACGCGCCTCACTCACCAAGAGTCACATCCTCTATGACCTGCAGGAGGCCACCTGGTATGAGCTGCAAATGAGGGTGGGCAACAGCGCAGGCACTGCCGAGAAGCGGGTGCTGTTCGCAACTCTCAATGTGGATGGCAGTAAGTGCTTTTGCATGTTTTGCATGATAACACATGACAACAAGCACAGGGTCACTACTGTGCTGATCTCTAGAGTCAAGTCAAATTTTGCCCCACATTGCTGGTGTACGGTTAGAGGCTACAGTCTATCTGGTGATACTAAGTGTATGTTTGCTATCTTTAGCCATCAGGACTTGGTTTTGGACCACAGAGTTGGATTTTTTAAAATGGACTAACTGCAGCCTAGTCATGTGTGTAAAAATCCCAGCAACAGTGCTGTGCCCAAATAATATATGGTTAGTGGGGATCCTACAGGGGTCCTGACCCTTGATGGAAATGAAGAGGGGGGGCTAATAAACAGATGGGCTACAGTCTGTAGCTGTAGATATGCAAGGTGCACTTGTATGGTCAGTGTTTCCAATAAAATGGGCAATAACCTGTGAGCATTTCATGTGGTGTTTCTGTTATTTTGACCCAAGATATAATATGACAGTAGCAGTGGTTTAAGTAATATTTTTAGTATATTATAGACATTGTAGTAAGCATAAAAAAGTTCTGGCAGGCGTTTCTGATATAATGGCCAATAAGTAAGCATAAGGTGGATGTTTCTATTAAACTGGCCACTGTATGTTATTGTTGTAAACCCAATAATCCCTTTCACATCTCCAGGCACTATTGCGCCACTGCCAAAGATAGTGGACCCTAGCCAGGAGAACATGCAGGGCAACGAGGGCCTAAAAATGATGGTGACCATTATTTGCATCCTGGTGGCCATCGCCATGGTCTTCATTGTGCTGCTGGTCATGAGGAGGAGGAGGAGGGAGCAGAGACTCAAGAGATTGAGGGGTTTGTAGAAAAATGCAAGACAACCACAGACTAGATTGTCCATCCCTGACCCCCCATTGTAGATCTAATGTTGACTGTTCTTACTGTTCTAGAGCATTTTTATATCTTGGTACTCCTTTCCACACTGTAAAACAAATTCCATGTGTAAGGAACTATGTAAAAGTTTCATGTCATTGTAAAAGACTGATGAGGTTAGTGCTTGATCTCTGATGTTAGATTTCTGCTTAATTTGGTCTTTGACTATCCCGTTAGATTAGAGTACCATCGCTGACCCTCAATGGCTATAAGGTCACCGCACACTGGTGCAGCCAATAAGAAACCATTATTGTTAATAAAGGTGCACACAGCAACACGGTGCTCGGTTTCTCAGTGCAGTGCAGTCGGACACCTCATATTGCCCAGAGAGGCACAGAACCATTGTCCAAACCGGTTGCCTGTGCAGAGAAGCTTAATGTCATGGAACTTAAAGAGAAAAACTTTATACAGTGATTTTTTAAATTGACATTTTCATTCCATTACCTAAGCCAAGCAGCTTTATAAACATTTACGTCTTGTGGTTTTGCTGGACTTTATTATGTATTTATTATGTATTGCTGGATATATTATGCTTGCAGTGTGCAGTGGCTTTCATGCCCAGTCATCAAAGAAAACTACAGGGCTCAAAAAAATTACATTCTTGTCCATTCGATTCCAGGATATACATTTTAGTAGTGCGCCCTCTGTTGGTCATCTAGGTCTCAAACATGTATTTGTTTCTTGACTCATTTGTATTATGGATTTTCGTTGTATTTCACACCTTTCTCATGCTTCTCTCCATGTCTCGCAGATGCTAAAAGCCTAGCTGAGATGCTCATGAGGTAAACGGAACTATTCCATTAGAGCCACTCTCCTCTGCTTTTAACGCCACCTTGGGGAAAGAAGAACTGTTTGTAACTGGTTTGGATGTGTGTGTTTGCAGTAAGAACACTCGTACGCCGGACGCTGTGAACAAGCAGCAGCAGACCCTCCGGATGCACATCGATATCCCCCGAGCTCAGCTGCTCATCGAGGAGAGGGACACGATGGAGACAATAGGTAAGAAGACATACATTAACTTATAAAAATCCTTTTCTACTCAAACATGTGCACTCAGATCGTCACCTGTGTGTATATGCGTGTGTCTTTCTCAGATGACCGATCCACGGTGCTGCTGACAGATAATGATTTTGGAGAGACGTCTAAGCAGAAGTCGTCAACAGTCACACACACAGTCCACTACCAGTCTCTTTCCCAAGCAACCGGTCCACTGGTGGACGTCTCAGATGCTCGACCCGGTACAAGTGAGCGCTATACACTTTCTCTAATTTAAACGGCACAGCAGGTCTAATTTTACTGACCACACTGAATTTGCACTCATGGTTTTACATTAACGGGCCAGTAGTCCACATTTTTTTGGGATATTTTTTTTAGAGCAGTAGCCTAAATGGGTGGGGCTAAATTGCTGTAAGTTAAATGGGTGAAGCTGAACTACGGGAGGCTGAATGGATTTGCCTACACTGCTGTAGCCTGAATGGATGGAGCTAAACCGCTGTAGGCTGAATGGGTGGAGCTAAACCGCTGTAGGTTGAATGGGTGGACCTAAACTGCTGTAGCCTAAATGGTTGGAGCTAAACTGCTGTAGGCTGAATGGGTGGAGCTAAACTGCTGTATGCTAGATGGGTAGAGCTAAACTGCTGTAGGCAGTGATCTGGGCCCTCTGCCTGATAACTGCCAGCTGTGGTATAACACTGGGCACTTCTCTTGCTTCTCTTTACCCTCGTATACTGTGGACACGTATCCCATTACAGCCTGAAGTGGAGCATAAGAGTGAAGAGGGGTTCAGTTGCTTACTCAGTGGAATATCCTGTGTCCCGGTACGGGTCACATTTACATGGTGAGGGGATTCCTGCCCTGAAGCTACTATTATTGCTGAAGTGACTCATCAGGGGAAGCTGGTGCTCAGCCAGGCTGAACTGATTAGGAGTAGGAAGGTCGCTCAGTCTACCTGACTCGCGCGCGCACACACACACACACACACACAGTGGCACTGATTAAACAGATCCCACAGTCTGCTAATGCAATTTCAGAGGTTGCTTCTGTGCTGCATGATGATACAGTATCTAATTAGTGCAGTTAAACTGATAAAAATACTGAACTATTACAGAGCTGGTGGTAAAAATAAACTTAAGTGGGAATCTCTGCAGGAAGACACTCTAATCTGTTTAGTTTGAACCGTGGAGTCAACAGCCGGGAGCCATAGGTGTTGTCAGGTGGTGTGAAAACAAAAGACTTGCTGTAGCAGTGACTGCTTACCAGTGTTGGAAACAGAAACTAATGTTTCTGTAATTCCACTACTTTTAGGGGAAATGAGTAACTACAAACCTCTTTTCCAGAAAAGCTGGGATATATTCTAAAATGCAATCAAATCCAAAATCTGTGATATGTTAATTCATGTGCATATTTGTATAACTGACAAAACTACAAAGCAAAGATTTGCGCTAACTTTACTGATCAACCTAATTGTATTTTAGGTTAAATTAGAATTTGTGGGCTGCAACACACTCAGCTAAAGTTGGGACAGAGTTTAAACCTAGACTGAAAAGTTTTTTTCTTACAAAGCTTTTTTTTGAGGGGCGGCACAGTGGTGCTGTGGTTAGTGCTCCTCACAGCAAGAGGGTCCTGGGTTCGATCCCCGGGTCGGCCACGGGTGCCTTTCTTTGCGGAGTTTGCAAGCTCTCCCTGTGTTTGTGTGGGTTTCCTCCGGGTGCTCTGGTTTCCTCCCACTGTCCAAAGGCTGCAGTAGGTTGACTGGAGACTCTAAAAATTGCTCGTGAGTGTGTGAATGGTGGTCTGTCCATTTGTTGCCCTGCAATGGGTTGGGCTCCTGTCCTGGGTGTACCCCGCCTTAGGCCCATAGTCAGCTGGGATTGGTTCCAGCTTCCCCGAGAAACATCACATATTTTTGTCTTTATTGCATTTTGGAAAATGTCCCATTTACTCATTACTGTTGTCTTGTGTGAAAATAATAATGGACAAAACACAATGTGATTATACCTCCTCACTGGTTTCACTGTTCCATTCTCTATTTTAATGCATTATTTTTATGCATTTAAAGCGCTAGGCTACCTGTAGTTTACAGAGCCTCCTACTGCTTTATCTCCAGCTTCCAGTTTTCTAATCTACTAACCAAAATCCTCAGTGCAGATCCCTCTTTCTGCGGCCAGTTGGGGATGTGAAATCTCTGCCATCGTTTTCACACAGTGAGGTTGGCATTGATAAAGAAACTGAAGCAAATGTTACTTTTTGGTAGTAATACTTCATTACTTTGTACAAACACCTCTTTCTACATTATTCTAAAAAAGCCTGGTCAATGTGATCTTCTTTTTGGTTATTTAAAACGTCTGTTTTGTGTGTCATTTGTTGGAGTAGGTACTGTGTCAAAGAGGGTGAAATATTTATTTTTTTCAAAAATATTGAAATAAATGAACACCCCCTCCCAACCCGGGCCTTAAACCTCCGCTGTCATCCTATTGTTCACACCACAAAAGGGGCACACTGAAACTAGCCAAGCTAAGAGGCCCTGCACTAAAAAAAGAGGCAGAAAAATGATGAGCTACGCAGGGCCCGCCCTGGTGGATGCCAGTAAAGAGGCTCTTGCGTTAGGAGAATGAATAAACAATGTATGAATGTATGAATTTACTGGCAAAAGTCTGGTGTATGGGCATGCACCAGTGGTTTGATGTGTCTGTTAAGTGTATGCAGTATTAAGGTGTCATTATTAACACATTGCCACTTGTTCTGTTTGGTCAAACTCAAAACACCTACTTGCACCCCTGTGAAAAAGAACACCACTGTGTTCCAGTGTGCAGAAAGAGAGAGAGAGAGAGAGAGAGAGAGAGAGAGAGAAAGGCAGAAAATATTTACACTTTTTTCCTTCTCCTTCTACAGTTCTTTTTTATTTCTTTTTTTTATAACATTTATTTCATTGTATTCAATATTTTTCTTTCTTTATTTTATTTTGTATTGGCGTCAAATAATGGCTTATTTATTTCATATCACCTTTGACTTTATTTTTCAGTGTAATATGTATATTTACCAGCAGGGGGCAGTGTAGTTAAATAGTATTTAGACAGTTTCAGTGTATGACTGTGTAGATGTTGCCTGTTTCATTGTGTCCATCAGTCTGTTTGCAGTTTAGCATAAGATGAACATTAAGTTCAGCATGAACCACATCATTATTTTCTAATGAAAGTTTTTCAAAGCCAAGACCAATTTGACCAATGTGTAATCTGTGAGGCTAAACAATGCAAACGTGTTTAACAGCAGTTACATCAAAACTTAGATGCCCCAAAAGGTTGCTGAATGAAACATAATTACCAATCTAACTAACTTTACAATCGTACAAAAACATGGCAATGTCTGCCTTCATAGAAAACAAGTGGCATACAGTGTATGAAAAATGCCATTTCTCCAGGTTTCTCTTGAACAGGGTATGGAGTGCAATGGTGGAAAATCATTGGGCATTTTCAGCGTGACTGTGCTTAAAAGTCTGCAAAACTGCAACTGAATCTCTAAAGTCACATTATTTTTACCATGTGCTCTAATCATCCTGACCAATCACAAATCCAGATGAGAATTTCTCTGTATGTTAATGTGAACCAGCAGATTGGTGTTAATTATTCTGATTAATCCAGACTTGAGCACCAGGAGGATTTACTGCAATAACTCCATTAACTCCATAACCATTCACCATCTTTTCTGTCTCTCGGCATCTCACAGACCCCACTGCCCGCCGTACAGCTAAAGCAGGTCCTGCCACACGCAGCCGCTACGCCAGCCAATGGACCCTGAACAGACCCCACCCACCCATGTCCTCACACACACTCACCACAGACTGGAGGCTGCCCACCCCTCGAGCCACCGGCTCCGTGGACAAAGAGAGTGACAGCTACAGTGTCAGTCCCTCTCAGGACACAGGTACAGCTGAAACCGCCCTGCTGCAAAGGCCTACTTACCAGTATTTACTCAATGCCCTGATACATTTTTAGCCTTTCTGAAAATTTTGCACTATTGCATTTTTATTGCAATTCCACCTGCTCTAACTCTAAAATCTCCAAGTTAAATGTTTTAAATAATAAACTAACCTCTCTGTTAGCCGAGGAGCTACTGCTGACGAAATGTATTGTTGAATTAAACATTTTAGATTGATATATGTAAATGAGCTCTGTTCAGATTGGCTGACCACGAGAAAAGAAAAAAAAGAAAAAAGAAACACAAGAAGAAAAGGCACACCAAGTTAAAAAGCAGTCAAGAAAGAAATGTAGTGAATAACCTGTAAAATCGTCAGGATAGTGGGGAAAAAATAGAAGTGATTGTGGTTTTAAATTTTTTTTTACATTTATTTATTAATGTAAATTTCAGAGATGTGTAACTATAACTTAGTAAATTCAGTGATAAAGAGGTAATGGTGCTAATAAGTAAAGTTTCCTCACATTAATCCAAACAATTACAATTTAGGAAACTGTCACAGGTTCTGACCACTGTAACAGTGTTATTCTGATCCCAAATATTATTTCCACACATGTTTAAGGAGCATGCATCCATCTTACCACTGTGTCTGTTTATCATTTTTATCTCATTTTTAGCTTCCTGATCATTATTAGAAAATAACAAACCCATTAGAATAATTTTATACATTATACATACTGCAAGAAAATTTGGTTAAATTTAAGGAAAATATTGATGATGAAGACTTTTTATCATTCATAGTGACATTATTATAATTTAAGTGTTTACGTCTTTAATAAATACTTTTATTTTTAAAAAAATGTATTTAAAACATGTCAAAATGAAAATCTTTATTGATGGCGCCTGTAAAACAGATTTGGTGTAAGCAGGCCTTGGGCTTTGTCGCCACCTTGTGGCACAAATGGGTACTGTCTTAAGTCTTAAGTTATAATACAAATACCTTTGTTTTTAAATACTGAAAAATCAACATACTATCAGTAATTATCAAGAATTTTGTTCTGGTTAATCTACTTTAAAATTAATAGTAATAATACTTTTATTTATATAGCACCTTTCATAAATCTGAATGCAGCTCAACATGTTTCACACAAAGTACAAATATAGAATAAAAGTCACACAAATATAATAAGAAAAAGAACAATAAAATTATAAATAAATATTAAATCTCATGTAAAAAAAAGTGTTTTAAGCTGCTTTTTAAAAATACAAGGAGAAGGAGCCTATTTGTGGCTAAAAGCTGATGTGAAAGGTCCAGACTCTTTACTGTTAATGCCAGACAGATTTAGGAAGGTTATTGTAAAGCAGTACAGGTTTAGCTATGCTGAGGTTGTGACTTCAAGTCTCCCCTGGAGCAGTTCTTTTGGGCAGTGGTGGCCTAGTGGTTAGGACCTTGCCCCAGGTTCAAGTCCCAGCCCGGGCACCACTGAGGTGCCTTTGAGCAAGGTACCGTCCCGCTACACTGCTCCACTGCTCCACTGAATAAGTGAGAGTGTCTTATTAAATTGTGCATATGAAAATGTGCATATTTTCATGCAGACCGTGCTCGGAGCAGCATGGTGTCTACAGAGAGCGCTTCCTCCACGTATGAGGAACTGGCCCGTGCTTATGAACACGCCAAGATGGAAGAGCAGCTGCGGCATGCCAAGTTCACCATCACTGAGTGCTTCATCTCCGACACGTCCTCCGAGCAGATGACAGCCGGCACCAACGACTACACAGACAGCCTGACCTCCAGCACACCCTCCGAGTCCGGCATCTGCAGATTCACCGCCTCCCCTCCCAAACCACAGGACGCCAGCCGGGTCATGAACATGGCCGTGCCCAAAGCACACAGACCCGGTGAGTTTGGAACTATCCAAAGTTCTGTTCAAATTACCAAAATGTCACCCAAGCCATGTTTGGTGTCTAAAGCAATGGAGGATTATGAAGCGAGAGTGAAACAGGTCATCACAGTTTATTTTGGGTGAGTTACATGAAATACAATAGACACATACAGTACACACTACAAGACTACTGGTCCTGTTCACACTACACAACCTGTTGTCCTGTAATCAGGAATTTTGAAGTGGGTGTGGTTTGTACATCGCATGATTGATCAGCGAGCAATTTTAAAACACAAAGGAAAAAATATATATATATATATATATATATTAATATTAATATAAGCCTAAGAATATAAGCTCCTCCCCTAAGTTTCAGTGTCCTGTGCTGTCATTGGCTTGAACTGGTCATTGCACTCATTGCATCACAACAGTGTACAGTGATTGGTCCAGACAAAAGTGTACAGGAATTATCCAGGCGAAAGTGTACAAGGATTGGTCCAGATAAAAGTGTACAGTAATTGGTCCATGCAACAGTGTTTGGTGATTGGTCCAGATGTAAGTGTGCAGTAATTGCAATTTCTGTTTTAAAACTGTGTGAACAACAGCTCTTAGCAAAAAAAAAAAAAACTCAGACAAATGGCCGGACAGTGAAGTCCAGGCCTTGTTGAGCCGTTGTGTGACAGAGGAAATACAGTGTGGTTTTGCACTCCAGTCACACCTTTTCTCTGTGTGGTCAAAATACCAGCCATTGGCCGGCTTACGCCACTTCAGCATTCTTACTGGTGGTGCGAAAGCAAACAGAAAAAGCCCCTGAACGCTTTTAGTTCTTGGGGCAGCCCAGAATAGAATTGTTTGGTTCATGGGTGCCTATTAATGCCCTCGACTTCATCAACTGTACTAAACAGTGAGATTTAAAGCACCTCTGTATTTCCCATTGGAAGCACATGGCTGCTGTGAAGTCTTGCAAGGTCATGACCCACCCAACCTGGAGATCTTTTCTCATGTCAGCATGGTGGTGAATTATGCATCCAGCATCTTAAGCATCCACACGACAGTAACATTGTGTTGTAATACAACGGGCATAGTGTCCAGACATTGTGCTGCCTGACGCATATCATGCCCACGGTGAAGTGAGCAGCAAAAAGCATGGTTCTGTTACTTGGCTGAATATTAGGTGACACTTATTGAGTTACTTGTGGTAAAGTTCTCACTGACTCACTTGCACAGGGTAAATGAGCAGGGAGGAGCATTTAGTGGGGTTTTAGGAGCAGCTCTGTGTTTTAGGAAGTGTTTCCCTATGTTTTCCTCCATCAGTTAGTAATCCCATAATTGTCCATGGCTTCTGTCGACGATTAGTACACAGATTTTATATTATATTATATTATATTATATTATATTATATTATATTATATTATATTATATTATATTATATTATATTATA
>JBBPDA010000041.1:27686609-27704631 GCA_037974385.1 Arnoldichthys spilopterus | reverse complement strand
CGTGTGCACGTGTGATGGGTTAAATGCAGAGGTCACGTTTCGTTGTGGTGCTTGAGTGTGTTCACAATGACAAACAGCCATTTAAGTGCAATATTCATCTCTCAGGGCGTCTGTTTACTGCTGCGTTACGTGTCCTGTCTACCTGTACTGTGTCTGGACCTTGTGTTCTACACTCCGTCCTGTGTGCTGCATGTTGCACTGTGGTCCATTCAGAAACGTCTCCACTCACCATGTATGTGTACAGAACTGGTGTTGACCGTAAAGTGACCTTTGACCTTTCTGTTTTCTCTCTCAGGAAAGAAAGAAGTTGGTAAAAGAAGCTCAGAGAGAGAAACGGAGGAGCAAAGTACCCAAGCATGTGAAGAAGCGCAAGGAGAAAGTTGCCAAGATGAAAAAAGGAAGATGAGGAACGATGGGGCAGTCGGTTGTCGTCCCCCCCCCCCCAGAACGAGACCGATGGCACGTTTGCCGACAAATTTTTAAGAAAGGCGCCGAATTGATGAAATCGGTCAACCCGGCGCAATTCATGAGACGATCGTGCTGGCTGCATATGAGGCCCAGGGTAACGGGAGCGATGCCAAAAGCCCCCGCAGATGAGGCTGAGATTTTCACAAATTCTGTTTGTTCTTGAAGTGGTTTTACCAACAAAACTGCAACAATTTAACTCATCTCAGCAATTGGATAAGAATAATTACAACATTGTCATATACTTTAATATAATGTTTACATCACAATGTACAAACACTGTAAATTCTAAAGGCTAATGACATGCAACAACAAAAAGTTTGATTTAGCATCATTTCATATGTTGGACACCAATGGAAAAGCTTTAAAAATGTACAGAACTGTGCAAAAGTCTTGGCCCCCTGAGAAGATGCTCATTTAAAGCTGTTCATCTGGAAGTGAGTGTTTGTTTTCCCAAAAAACACTAATATAAGAACCAATGACTTTGTGTGTCAGGCTTGACCGTTCCAGGTTCTCTCCTAGTGGAGCCCAGTGTTATTGCAGTTCCCGTCAAATCTCTGCTTTGGGCTCAATCGGTCCTTCATTAGATGAAACCAGGAGCTGATGGAGCTTCACACACGTCCATGCAGCGACCGGAGACGTGGAGGAGAAACCTGGAGCCGAACCTGTGTCTTCTAACACACACATACCATCAGCTACTCACAGAGATCCTCATTCTCTTCAGTGCTGCACTGTTTCACTGCACTGATTCTAATGTTCCCGTGTGTTTTTGCTGCAGACTCACTGCTCAGAGAAACGGCTTAACATAGGGGGCTAAGACTTTTGCACAGTACTCTATACAAAATCAAATCTCCGATGATGTGATTAGGACAGAACATTAAACTTGTGTTCATACATTTTGGGATTTCCAGCATGTTTTTGTATGTGTGTCTATGGACTCGAAACATAATTACGATTACGCCCAGTTCTTCCATAGGTACAAAATATGGCAAATATAAGGTACAAAACCATCAGTACGTGACATGCACTCGCTAATAATACTGTGTGTATTGGGAAGGGTGTAAAACAAGAGACGCGTCTTCTAAAGACTGAGAGCGACAGTTGGTTCTAGTAAAATAGAGGCCTACCTTTGTCTATGTACACGTGCTTGATCTCTATGGTGACTGCAGTGAGGCGGTTTAATTTGAGGCTCAGTGTGGGTGAGACTCCTCCGTTTGGGAGGAGGAGAGCTAGCGAATGCCCTCCACGTAGTTGGCGGGCAGCATGCCAGAGCGGCCGGTCCGCTGCACCGTCCCGTACAGCCAGCCTTCGTCGATGGGCTGTACGTTGTGGATGACGTCGCCGTCTCGGAACGACACCTCGTCGCAGTCCTGAGCCGTGTAGTCGTACAAAGCCCTGTACACACTCTGAAAGGACACACGAGGCATGAGAATACACTGCAACAACACTGCGGTTCTGAAGTCGAGTCATGTTCGAGACACCAAAAGCGTAAAACACTTGTTTGTTCACTATTTCAAGTAACAAAAAAGTAGGAAGTGTTGGAAATAATCAAAATTTCTGTTTCCGCTGTCGTGAAATAACTAGAGTCAATGTTCTTCACTTCACCTGTCAGTGGTGCTAATGTTATGGCTGATTGGTGTATGAACTGCAGGTCACTGCTGCTGCTGCTGCCTCTGTTTCTGCTTTGGAGTGTTAGCACAAAACTAAAGATTCAAACCTCAGACGCAGCACATCTGGACAACATCTGGACTAAATGGGAACCACGTGGAGGTGATTTCTGTTGAATTATCACTTTAAAAAAATAAAGGTTCTCCTTGATGTTTATGGTGTTGTGGCAAGAACTTCGCCTCAACAATTATCCTCCACTAAATCCCTGATGGGGAAATGATTCACTCTCTTATTTTACCATCTGAAGCAGTGAGCACACACTTGGAGCAGAGGACACCGTACAGCTGGGGGCATTTAGGTGCCTTACTCTCTGGCAACTCAGCCATGGGTCCTCCCGCTGGTTTCAGGGACTGAACCAGTGACCCTTAAGTCTCAAACCTGCTTCTTTAACCTTTAGGAGCTACGTCTCGGAAAGTCGGAGAAAAATACACAAGTTGCCGAGTTGTTGCCTTCATTCACAGCGACGTGGCGAAAATAGGACGGTGGTGGTGTAACAGGCAGGGAGTTCCCCTGTGACCTGAAGGTTGCTGGTTCAAATACCACAGAGGTTCCCGTGAGCAAGGAACCTCAAGCACTGCTGCCCCGGTGCTGCCCACTGCTTCTACACAGATGGGTTAAAAAGGTCATGTTTCGTTCGTAATTTGGGTTTAATTGTAGTTAGGGTGTAACGGGTGATCGATGTCCATGCAGAGTGACCCTGATTGGTTGGAAACGTTGATCGCAGTGACCCTGAAAAGTCAGCCAAAGCAATTTTTTAGTGGTTTTAGAGAATGTGCAGCTACAGCAACAAATATAAATAGATAAATGGTGTTTCCACATTCCGACTTCAGAGCACATGACCGCATTGGAGTCGGAAGAGCTTCGGAATAGGGGTCATCATCCGAGGAGCATGTGAGTGCAGCATTAGTTCCATTACAAGTCGACTTCAGCCCTGATCTCCAAAGACGAATCCAGATCAATGGACTAACACGGTGCCGTTACGCATCATTCCTTGTTTTCCATGAGTCGCGAGTCACTTCATGGCAGTGTAGACCAATGGTCAACTGAAGGAATGCTCACCATGGTTGCTGGATGTGACCGCAGCTGCATGGACCTCAGGGAGTGCATGCTGGTTTGATGCATGTAGCTGTGTCCCTGGCTATGTCCACTAGGGTAGTACGCTCCAGGAAGAACAGGTGCTTAACAGGAACAAGCAGAAAAGACAATGTAAAGGTGAGAATTTTGAGAGTTGCTGGAGCCTCTATTACTTTACACATACACATCTTTAACTTTACTAGACTGGACACTGCTTCCAGCTTCCTCTTTTCGGCTTACCCACGATGACGCCTGGCCTTCGATCCATCTCCACGATGTACTGCTGGACGCCCTGTTGCGTTGCACTGCTTCCCATGGTCTGGTGGTTGGGTCTCCCCTGTGCCCGCACCAGGTAAGCCCCTCGCATGTCCTGAGTGACCCCATGCAACCCCGGCACCTCAAAATCTTTATGATATTTAGCCTGCGAGAGGAAAAAAGTATGTTTGAAAAGGGCTGTGGTCATGTGAAGGTGATTTTGAAGGTTTATCCCAGCGAGACCAAATGTGGCCCCTGCATTTAACACGTGTAGCAGCAGGCAGCTTTGAAAGCGCCCGGGGGAACAGTGTGGTGGGATGGTACCTTGCTCAATGCGGGTCAGGACTTGCACCTGCGGCATTCTGTTTGAAAGGGCGAGGTCCTAACCTCTAGGCCACCACTGCCCACTTAGTACAGTATAGTAGAGGCTGTTAAACTGTAGTGGAACAGTGGACCGATGCTGATTTCTGGCATTTTTTTCATGTGCATTTCTGCTGATATTTGTAGAGATTTTGACTGAATCTGAGCCATTATGAAGAAATCGCTTTTATGTCTGTGATGTTACACATGCAGTAACACGAATACAACGCAGAACATTTCACCGCCGCGGCTCCTACACCCTGAGTTAGTTCATTCAGACGAAACGTCTGTGTGAGAACGGTATGAACTTACGTTGCTGATCTGATCCTGGGCCGCCTTCAGCCTCTGCACCTCCGGCGTGTCCACGAGAAACCGGAGGCCGCGGCCCTTACTCTCTTCGAAATCCTTCCTGTACTTCACCTGCGAGTCAGCAGATGGAGAAATCTGACCATTTTGAGGCGCCACACTAAAAGACTGGACATCTGAGATGGGAACTGTGTTAGTAAAAATAATAATCTTTATTTATTTTTTTTTTATTGGAATTTCTTAACAATTAGGAAACAATAAGAATTTCAGATTGTCTCTACATCAGAATTAAAAAAAAAAAATAATAAAAAAAAAAATATATATATATATATAAATATATTAAAAATTATATATTCTTTTCCCGAAAATCTTTATGGCACCCGTCATACGCAAAATGCAGCCGAAAGTGCTTTACACTGAGATAAAATGAACAAAGCGAGCAATTTGAGTGTAAATAAGTATAAGACGATGGTAAAAAAAATATATATATATATACAAATGATAATACAATAAAGATTAGTGTATAAGACATAAATGGATTTAAAAAAAATACGAAACATAAAGATTACAAATTAGGAAAAACTAAAAATGGTAAAAACAGTGATCCAATAACGTCAGTGGCCTGAACCTGAAGAACCATTTCTTGGATTTAGCCCTGCTGCTGACCCCTCAAAATGACAATAATGTGTGGCCACGGCTTCGGCACAGGTATGAGTTAGCGAAGTCGTTGCTGTGACATTGTGAGTCCGGCAAACAACATTCACAACTTAATTATCCTAAATATCCTAAAAATAACCGAAATATCTGAAGCCTTTTCAAGATGTGGCCACGCATCCCCTTCACACACCTCGCCGGCAGTGAGGATCCGCTCAACTGCATCGATTATAAATGCTGTTTCTCATAAACGCAGGACACTTTTTATAGTGATGCAGTATTTTGTGCCAAGAAGCAAGAAAAAAATGCAGCGCCTCAATTTGGAGCGATGCCCACAGCTTCAACATCCCTTGTTTCATGATATGCCAAAGCAGCTACAGCAGTGGAGCCCAACCATGGTCTCCAGACCTACCAGCCTGGAGAGGTAAGCTCCAGTACACCTGGCTGTACCTCCGCGTTTAGGCCACAGTACTGACGTCTTTGAAAAATGCTGTTATTAGAAGAAGAAGCAATTTTTCTTTTTTAATTGAGTGATGGAGTTTGCAGTATTTTGTGCCAGGAAACACCATCATGCCTCAAATTTGGAACGTCGACTACAGCCAATTGTTCAATCTCTTTGAACTTGTTGATATTTGTAGGCTGTCAAGCTTCAACACCCCTTGTTTCAGGATATGCCTACCCATCTCCAGCAGTGGTGCCCAACCCTGGTCCTGCAGATCTACAAGCCTGGAGAGGTAAGCTCCAATATACCTGGCCATAATATTCAGATGCCCCCTTCATTACCTGGTTCAGGTGTGATGAGTTTGAGTTGGAGCTAAACTCTGCAGGCTGGTAGACCCCCAGGACCAGGACTGGGCACCCCTGACCTACACTACTGCCAAGGCCAACTGAAAAATGCTGTTATGAGAGAAGCACTTTTTAAATAGTGATGCAGTAAATGATGTTCTCATCAGGAAACCAAAAAAATACCTCATTGTGGAGCGATGCCTACAGTTTCAGTGCCCCTTGTTTCATGATATGTCTCAGCAGCTATGGCAATGGAGCCTAACCCTGGATCTGGAGATCTACCACCCTGGAGGGTTAAGATCCAAAATACCTGGCTATACTATTCAGATACCCCTAAAAAAGCTTTGATACCTGGGTCAGGTATGCTGGATAAGATTGGATAAATTCCGTCCAGTCGAAATAGGTAAAGAAAAACCACAAACAAACAAGCGATTGTACATATCAGTGCCCTCCTTGCCAGTTTCTGGCACCTCTCTGAGGTGTTTGTCCAAAAGCCTGGGCTAGAACCTCAACAACAAGGGCTTGGCAGCATGTCCTCGGTTGCCAGGTGGAGAGTCGAGGGGGATCCGCCAGCACACCGCCGAGTGGACAGCTGCCTTGCTTTTCTCCATGCTGACCTCAAAGTGTCACACCCAGCCTCACACTGGCAACAAAAGCGCTCCCCGGACGAGCAAAGGCTTCCTCTCCTTGGTTGCTTTCCCTGTTGCCTTTGATGGCGATTTCATAACGGTGTCCGCAACGTGTACACCTGGCCGTGAAGGCGCATGCTTTTTTAATTATATCGTATGTTTTTTTCTTTATTAAAGGAATAATCTGGTCAGAAATTACATTTTCACTGAACCAGGATGATAATCGATCTGACAGGCCTGGACCCTGAGGCTCATGTGGCAAACAGGTAGTGAAAGCTTCTCCCTGGTTACCAGGGACTCAAGCCGTGTTGGCTTGGGGAGCTCAAACAGACTCGCTTACGTGGTTTTTGACAGTTTGTCGCGCTATAATCTCTAAAAATGGACAAAATGGCCTAAATTATTCATGCACTTTCGGTGATTTTTCGCACATTAGGACCATTGGCTAATTGACTTTGTTTTGTACGACAAAAATCCCATTAATGCCAACAGAATTCCCAATGGAACAGTGGATGTTGAGGTTGGGATGGGGGGGGGGGGTTCTGACCCTACCTGACTCTGCAGCTCACTCTGCTGTCTCAGTCGCAAGTTCTCGGGGGTGTCCGCCACGATGGTGAACGTCTGTTTCGGGTAGTGCCTTGAGGGGGAGGGAAAAGCTGTTCAGGGAGAGGTTCAGATCGGCTGAACGAGGCTGCGCTAGCTGGCAGGAACACATGAATTATGCTTTCTGTGGAACTAACTGGCATATCATCAGTAGCCCTTAAGTGCTGCGCACACATGAAAGGGTGTCCTATATTTGAGTGAGCAGCCAATTTGGAGGAACGCAGATCCTAAACCTCCCTTGCAACTCGCGTCTCGTCACCAGAAAAGCTATTTTTAAGTGATTGACATGGCCATGCTGACTTTCTGCGGCGAGCGTGCGCGGCTACGTACGAATTACAGTAGGGCTTCTTCTCGTATCCTTTGTAGTTGTTCATGTTGAGGGTCATTTTGCACACCTCGCAGTGGAAGCATCCTTTGTGCCAGTACTGGGGAACACATAAAGGCATGCACAGAAACCACAGCTGCTGTAAGGCATCAGTACACAGATACGACAGTGCAATTACCAATCAGTGTCTCACTGAAAGAAACATCTGCGATGGAACAAACTGGAACAGTGCAATCACAAGTGCATTGATTAGGGAAAAGAGGAAATACCTTGTCCAGGCAGTTCACCTTCTCTGTAGCGTAGACTATTTTGCCACAGCGTGCGCAGTGAGGGTTCATTTTGGAGCGTCCGATCCGAATCTCTGCTGCTTGGAGGCTCTCGAACCTGCTCTGGGGTTTAGTGTGCTTCAACGCTGCCTGGTTCTCTGTTGCAGTGGGTTGAAGTTGCGTGGATGCTCAGCGTATGGGGGCGTTCACTGACTCTCTGGAAGGCGCTGGGAACGAGGACGAGCCTGAGATGATTCCGTGCCAAGCCGTTCCCCACTGAGCGCTCATGAGCAGAGCGTAAACAGCCTGCGGGGCGAAAGAACAGGACTGTAAGTGAGCAGAGCAGTGGCATCAAAGGGATAATGTGGGGAACTGACGCAATACTCTCCTTGTCCCAAACGCGATCCACCGGTGAGACGGTCATCAGTTCACTTCTTGGCTTTTGTGCAGGAGCTGCAAGTAACGGGAGCTCGGCCCTCAGCAGTCAGCACTGCATGCCTAAACCATTGCTCCTCACAAACAGTGTTGGGATGCGAGGCAAGGCGAGGCGAGGCGAGGCGAGGCGAGGCGAGGCGAGGCACTGTTTAAGATTTTAATTTAAGAGTGACAGTAATGACAGATACACTTGCTTATGTGGTTTATGAAACCTACATTTTTTTTCAGGGAATTTTATCTGCAGAGATGATGGTGTTTATAGACAATAAACAACATATAAACACAATTTTTTAAATTTTTATTTGTAGAATTCTTCTCAACAGTATAGAGAAAACAAATGGTAATAATTGGGAATGTACAACGATATTGGAATCATATCGTTAACAGCAGAAAAAATATAATATTAGTGTATTTTAAATCTAAATTTAATAATATTTTTTATAAATAATTTTATTTTTATTTTTTTTAATTATTAATTTGTTATTGAAGTATCAAATTGTTGACTTAAATAATCGAATCTGATGAAATTGTAATATAAACCGGATATATGTTTCAGGTACATTTTAATCCCTAACCACATCAAAGAGAGTTGCACTAAATATGAACACATGTTTTAATAAGACATTATAATTTAACTGTTAAGGAACATTTGAGAATGTGATGCTGTGACCTGAGGAACCTTCTTGCTCAGGCTAGACCAGCAAAGTAAATCACTGGAACTTGCAGTGATGCGGTCAGACCACAAGGGGGCAGTGATTACCACAATTTGAATTTTAACTCTATAACGAGCTGAATATTAAAACATAAAAATACAATATTTGTGCTATAATTACACACATGTGAGGGGTGTATCTGGGTGTTGGTCCAGCATGTGTGCATTAAATGCAGGCTTGAATGTAAAGACACGTTAGGCCAAACACAGAGGACTGTATCTTATTAAGATCTGCACATAAACATTTACAACCTTAAAAACTTTTCATCTTCTCCAACGCGTCTACGAGAAAATCACGCTTCTTTATGAGGAATTCTGCTCTGAGTGAACGCAGCTTTAGACCAGTGACTGAACTGACGATGGAATATAAACCATAAGCTCCACGCTACCGCCCACGTTCTCCAGCCTCATGGTAATGAGCTACTGGCGACTTTAATTTTTTGTTTCGCGTCTCCGGCTCATCGTCTAACGTGCTGTACATCAGGCGACCATGCTCCGTGTTCATCGTTCGAGAAATTCTCAAACTGGCCATGGAATGGTTGTTATTGGACGTACAGCTTTTTAATTTAGTCGTTATAAAGGTAGGAAAAGCTCGACATAACGGAAACTAGTTTGTAGCCTACCGCGCGGAGGTGTTGATACACAAACACGAGATTTAATCTGTAAGCGCGCTGCGCTTACCCAACTCACCGATGCTCTGGTTTGATTCGGTTGATCAATTCGCTGAACCGATTCTTTTTTTTTTTCAACTGCACGATTCAGTGATTTGAACGCCCATTTCAACGATTCATGTGAAGACGCGGATTATTAGAGTTTTGACCTCGTTACTTTATACTTCACTCCACAAATAGTGGTGGGCACATTACAGAAGTGACTATGACGTATTATCTCATAATCATAACATGGTATCTCACAGTTATGACTTAGCACCCAATGGCTTGCCATTCATAATTATGACTTACTATCTGATAAGTATTACTTATCTCATACTTCTGATGTTCTATCTCACTGTTATGACTTGCAATCCAGTAACTATGACTTGCTGTCTCATGGTTAGGGCAGTGGTGGCCTAGTGGTAAGGACATTGCCCTTTGGACCTAAAGGTTGCAGGTTCGAGTCAGAGCAAGGTACTGTCCTGCTACACTGCTCCACATCTTGGAAGTCGCTTTGGATAAAAGCGTCAGCCAAATGAATAAATGTAGATGATTATGACTTACTAGCTCGTAAATATTAAAATGTGTTTATATGAATATGCTACTGTTTTCATTTTCAATGCAACTTCCATGCTATATGTAAACGAAAGGTTACGCTTTTGAGCATCTCAGCCTCTATCCACAAGCTAACAATTTGCCACATGCTAACATGTTAGTTATTGTGTTTTTTACAGGGATAGTGGGGCCAGGGTTGGTGAGGGAAATGTGTTTTTGAATTTAAAGGCACACGCCAGAGTTTTAACTTGCAATTACTGGTTATTGGTTTTATGACCATATTCCCCGTATCCCCCTCGCCTGCCAGCTATATCCACAAACACAGATCTGTCTATTTCACTGTACTTTGTTACATTTACACTCATTTGGCTGACGCTTTTATCCAAGGCTACTTCCAAGACGTGGGACAGTGTAGCGGGATGGTACCTTTCTCAAGTGGTGCCTGGGCCGGGACTTAAACCTGCGACCTTTAGGTCCAAAGGGCAATGTCCCAACCACTAGGCCTCCACTGCCCACTTTGTTACACATTAATGGATGAGAAATGCTGATCTGGAGAAATACTTTGTCTGGGGAACTCTGCTTACTATGTAAGGCTGTTTCCATCGTTTAAAAAATAAGTAATTTAGTAAGTCATAATCATGACTTGTTATCTAATAATTCTTATTATTATATCGCAGAATTCTGAATTAGTATCTTATGACCTGTTATCTCATAAATCTGATGTTCCATCTTATACCTATGACTTGTTATCCAATGATTATGACTTGCTATCTCATAATAATTAGAATCAATTGTAATTATTAGATATTAAGTCATTTTTATGAAATATTACATCATAATTATGAGAGAAGTAATGTAATAATGTTTTATTCATAATGCAGTTTTCAGGCCTCCATAAATGCATTACAGTGAAAACAGAAGACAAACCATGAAAATGATAAAAGAATCAAACCCACAATAAAACGAATAAACAAAAGAGGGGGAGGAAAACAGATGAAACACGCAGAGGAAGTAATAAAATAACATTTAATCAGGCGTAAGCGGTGTTGAACAAAAATGTTCGAAAGATAGATGCTTGAGTCGACTCTTCCGAAGAGTCGTTCAAAAGAGTCGTTCGCGAACCGAACAGCACCATGATGCACTGCGCCTCCCTCCAGCGGCCGCTGTATCCGAAGCCGGAGAGGGCTGCGGCTGGAGTTCAGCGGGGGCACTGATGCACTGCGCCTCCGTCCAGCTGCCGCATCCCAAAGCGTACGGCGGTGATGGGGGAGACGCCAGCTCTCCGCGTCGCTATTCCGGTCCGCCTGCTTTCGGCTTTAGCGGAGAGACCGCCGGAGCCTTGAGCACGAGCGCGCGAGGAAATTCAAAATCGCGTCTCCCAGCAACAGCTAGAGCTAGCGTTCCGAGGGCTAACGGCTCACACCCCCCACCCCCCCCCCCAAGCCTCTGCGCTCGGACAGCGGGTTAAATTAACACACGTAACGGGAGACAACGTTGTCCGTTTCTAGCCTCTCGTGTGGCGTTTGCGCGCATTTCGGACTCGAATGGCTGATTTAAAAAATTAGAAGGCAGCCGCCGTTAGCTCGCTGGTCCGGACGAGGAGCGGGTTTGCGCACCGTACATCGCTTAGCTCACCGTTAACCTTCAAGCTAACGTCAATGACAGCTAGCTAGCGCCGTGTGGAACCGCGTCGACACGGTTTTTCTTGTTTTTTTTTTAAATTAGTTTTTACACATTTTTTTTCTCCCAGAGGGATGAACGAAGGAATACAAAAGAAGGAGAAGAACGAATCGTTGACATCTCGCCGGACGCGTGCGGTTCGCGACTGCCTCAGGTGTGGAGCCGCTGTCAGCTAATCGGGGATCCCCCCCTCAGTTCCTCGGTCGCCCCGTTTTGCCGCCGCGGCTTCTCCCCGAAACATGGCCTCTGCGGCCAGCAGCCTCGCCTCGTCCATCGCCAGCAAGACGAAGACGAAGAAGAAGCATTTCGTGTCGCAGAAGGTGAAGCTGTTCCGAGCCAGCGACCCTCTGCTCAGCGTGCTGATGTGGGGAGTGAATCACTCGGTGAGTGCGGCGTTTAACGCGGGGGACGCGGGCGCAGCCACAGCGCAGCGAGAGCGGAGGTGAACTAGATTAGCAGTAAACTGCGAGAATTTAACACACCGCGATTGAAAACCAGTATACGAATATCTTCGCTTTAATTTGGTCATGTTAGGATTTGTTTATTGTAATATTGGAACTTTTATGACAATAAAAATTAGGTCATTTATTTCATCATACGAGGAGTTTTGTTTTGTCATTATAGCTTTTATTTTGTCATGACTCTTATTATATTGGAACTTTAATTCTGGAATGTTAGGATTCTAATTTTGTCATATTAGGACTTTTATTTGTAGTAATAACTAATAATTTTTTGTCATGTTAGAACTTTTATCATGTAACATTAGGACTTTTATTTTTTCAGATTTCTCCTGTGCATGTGTGTGTGGGTGTTGGGTGTATGTTAGTGGAAGTGTTGGTGCTGGCACGTTCATTGGCAGCTTCTGAAAACCCTGGGAAATACAGATCATTCTGTAGAGTTTTTGAAATTTCAGTGATAAAAATGATAACCCACTTCTTTACTATGTCCCCAAAGTCAAATTTTTAAGCCAAATTAATTAACATGCATCCTATGTGCCAGCAGTGTGCGGTTCTCCATTATTAGAAGCAAAACATTCAGCGTATAATCAATTTCAGGACCTTTAATCCATCATAGCCCGATCATATTCAGTAGGACTGCACAATATGTCATCTGTACATCATTATTGCAATACCGGTCTCTGCAATACTGATATCACAGAAGGCTGCAGTATGTAAATTAACCTGTAAACAATCAGAATGTCTTAGAACCTCCATGTGAAGGGGCAAGGCTAAGCTATTTTTTGTGTGTGAAAAATTATGATTTAAAAAACGGGCCTAATATTCATATGAGGCATTTTGAATTAAGTTATGGTAGTTTGGTTGATCTGCAGTTGTCCATGTGCAACACTGAAAGGTTTTTTTTGCACTATGCCGCCTAGTGCAGCTATCTTGACACAGACACACCCACAAAGGCTGCTGCATAATAAGAAATCCAGCGTGGTGTCTGCTCATGCTTCGTATAAGGGAATCTGATTATATCTCCCTTAATGCTGCAACAGCGTTGATTTCTTCAGGAGGTTTTGCAAGCACCGGACTGTTAATTGGACTCCTGGGACTCTGGTAACTCGTATTTGAGGGGAAGCTTGCTGCTGATCCCCAGATGAAAAGCTTTTCAAGGTCCTCAGACAGTGAGAGAGAGATTTTTAAAGCTGCAAGCATCAGGCCAAAAGATATATGTCAGCAAACCGTGATCCTGGTTTTAAGGTTTAGCAATATTTTATTTATTAATGTGTTTGGTAGATAATGCTGTGTTTATTATATAGTTTTTTTTTGGTGGGGGGGGGGTAATTTAAAACCCAACAATAGGCATCATTTCTGGAAATGTGCTTCTGACTGGACAATAATTAAATTTTTTTGTAGGCACCTTTCAAGGCACTCAAGGACATCTTACTGCACATAATAAATAACATACACATCATTTAAAAAAATCAAAGGTGGCACGGTGGTGCAGTGCTTAGCGCTGTCGCCCAAAAGCAAGAAGAAACCTTTTTGTGCGGAGTTTGCGAGCTCTCCCTGTGTTCGTGTGTTTCCTTAGGGTGCTCCGTTTTCCTCCCACTGTCCAAAAGCTTGTGGTTTAGGTAGACTGATACTCTAAATCGCCCGTAGGTGTGAGTGTGTGTGTGAATGGTTGTCTGTCTCTGTGTTGCCCTGTGATGGGTTGTCCTGGGTGTACCCTGCCTTGGGCCCGTAGTCAGCTTCATTCAGCTCCAGCTTCCCCTGTAACCCAAAATGGATATGCAGCTTTGATGATAAATGATTGAACTAATAAATTAATTTATATAACATATACAGTTTACAGTACTGTATAAGACAACAGAACAAAATTGCTCAATCCAAAACAAGCAGTGTGAACCCTGTAAGACTTGTGTGTTTGTAGAAAGACACGTGTGCTTTTACCTAAGGAGCCTCAGTTCTGCTTAACAGTCTCCTGTTTTATAAGAGTCCAGTTATGTCCATCACGTTACATATGCAAGGGACAGAAAAACCAGACGATAATGTAAAGGTGTCACAATTTGACTGGCAGGTCTTTTCAGATTTTTTACAAGAGGCTAAAGGGCTTGTGCTGTCCATGCCTGTTGTAATGACGGGCATTCTCAAACTTGTTGCATTTTGGCAAAAGATGTTGAAACAAATTGCTTAAAATCTAAAGCGGTTCTGATGGAAGAGTAGTCTTGGATAATGCTGGGCACAATTAATTGGCAAATCTGGTGACATAGTCCAATGATTTCCCAAATATGTGATGTTTGATTTATAAACATAATGCAGCCAAGCAGTGCCAGCATATAACTGCGTAAGTTTGGTCTGAATGGTTCTGTAAATGGCTAACTATTAAACTGGCATATTCTTCTAAAATGAAAATGATCTTTGTTAAATGTTAATCAAAAAATTACCTGTCAGTAATGCTGTGCTGCAGCACTAATTGACAGAAATAGTGAAAGATTTAAGTGTGTAGTCTCCCACAGGGCAGCTGTATCTCAGTATCAGCATGTAGGTTCAGTTCTCTCTAGGTGTTAATCATACAGCTTCAGATAATAATCAGGGAAAAAATCACAGTTTCATCACGATTCAATTCCAATTATAGTAGCCACCAATCCAGTGCATTTTCCATACCTTAAAATCGGCAGCCATGCGATTGGGTTGGATACTGGGGTCTGCAGTCAGTTTGAAATATGAAGAAATTTCACATTATCTACTATATTTCCATCAACTCAAACATGCAGACAAATTACAATGTGAACATTTTATTATTAAAGTTTAAATACAGCAGTGTGGTCATAAGCAGAAGCAGCTTCTCAGTTCTAAACACTGCTTACAGTAAAATCGAGGCAAATTAATTGTGGAGTGAACATACACATCGATTATTATGGATGACATCGATACATGGCATTTTGTGTTATTTTGGTTGATGCATCAACACAGATCGATTCACTGTTACATCCCTAATAATGATGCTTAAATTAGTTGTGGGACGCAGAGTATACTTCCCATAATGTGCCTGTGATGATTCTCGACTGAATCGAGTGTTTTTCTGATGTCTGTGGATCGAACGCAACCATTTTTCTGCTCATTGGAGCAAGTCAGACTGTCCACATGGGTTTTCAGGACTTAGTTCGATGCATGTTCGTATGGCGTCAAAATAAACATCATATTTAGCTTTTTCTTGATCAGATTCTGCTGGGTTCTTGCTAATTAAATCTGGCTTTCCAGTAGAATCTTTTTTAATTTTTTCAACCACCTGCTGATTGTCTCGTGAATCAGCAGATTCCCAATGATCTGATACACAATTTTAAAAAACAAAAAAAAACGGGGCAGTTGTTCTTTACTGCTTTTGGCTGTAGCACATGGCAAAGATGAAGCTACTGTGAATCCCACTAGTACAACCCAAAGGGGCCATGTAAGCACTTTGCTTGAGATAAAACACAAGTGACTTTCTCTGCAGTATTCATCATTTTTAGTGTGTGTAACTACAGAATTAAGTTGACTACACGGGTTTCGCATCCTCTCATAAGTAAGAAGCTGTCAGGGTTTGGTGCTCCGAGAAGTCTAAGTGAAGTAAGTAGCATAAATTGCTCCTGGGTATTTTTCTGTCTATGTGTGACTGCACTAAAGGTCAGCAGGGGATGAAACAAGTGGGCGTACGCAGGCGCTTTCTTTGTTTACCGACAAGAAAAAACTCCACGGCATCCACTGGCGAGTTTTGCTTCACAGGCATTCCCTGTCAGCCAACGTCCTCATCTGAGAGAAATTGCAGAGAAAAATTACTGTCTCGATCTCTCATTTGAAATACCAGGTCTCATCTACTAGAGATGCGCTCTCTCTCTCTCTCTCTCTCTCTCTCTCTCTCTCTCTCTCTCTCTCTCTCTCTCTCTCTCGTGAGCTCTGAGCCCTTTCGCAGCCAGATATCTGCAAGAGCGGTGGAGTGCTAACCAGGAGAACTGGCTGACTCATCCTCTCCCTAGCCCTGGAGACCAGAACTGTAGCTACCGCTCAGTGTCTGCCATCTCCCAGAACGTAGATAATGTCTTCTTTACTCTGTCTGAAGCAGTCAGATTAAGCTAAATGTTTAATTACAACACTTCTAAATCAGAAATATCCAGTTTGTTCAAAATTGTTCACTTAGCCCAGTGGATGTACAACATTTACTAGCTGCAGTTTTGTTGTGAATACACTCTAATTATGCGCAGCTTGATTCGTTCAATGTTTTGACCCGATTAATGCTGTGCTGCTCGCCTCTGGTGTAGGTATTAATTAAGCCATTAGATTTTCTTCCTCCTTAATCTGCACACACTCATCGTTTCTCCTAAGCTGCTGTTTTCCTCATGTAGACCGACCCTTTGCTTTTGTTCTTTCGCGTTATTTTGTGCTGGCCCTCCATCCACGTTGTACAGTTTTTCTTTATCAGCCCTTTCCACCCGACCCATCCTCCCCCTCCCCTCTCCTCGTCTTTTATTCCTCTCTCCCTCCCTCCCTCCCCCGCCTGGCTTTCATCCTCCCATTCTTAGTTTGACGCAGAGGAGTCTTTTCAGGGCTGTGATTGCATAAGGGTGTCTGAAGTGTAACCCAAATGGAAACGGATGAAGAAGGCCCGGTCCCCACGTGGCAGGACTTTCCCTGCTGGCAGGAGCAAAGAATGCTTAATCCAAAGGCAAGAGGCTATTGCACATCCCAGATACACAGCAGCTAGTCAGTTCCCACGGAGACGCTCTCATCTTTTTTGTTAGCTGATTGTCCAGAGTTAGATAACAATACAGAATTATAACAAGTACAGTTTTCTTGATTTGTAGACGGAGACTTTGCACATAGAGGGAATTTGTCTTGAGCAAACAGTTTAATTATAAGTTGGTGAAATGTGCCCAAACATCTCATTGTAAGGGCTGAGAGTACAGTTGTATGATTTGGAAAAAATAGCAGTATTGCGATTATATCACTTTATATTGTGATTGCAGTGCCTTTCAGTATATTAAAGAGTCCGTATCATGCTTCTCTAATCAAAGGTTTACAATGTACATTCACTCCCCCCACCCATACAGTCCATATATGGAAACTATTTGTTAAAAACGAACCCATTTTCTAATCATAGTTTTTATGAAGTCACAAAACCAACACATTTAGGCCTAGTCCACACAGGCGTTCAACTCTTGGATAAATGAATGCGCTGTGAGCACGTAGGTTTTTTGTAGCTGCACTTAATTGACCTCAACATGATGTTACATTTGCATTTGTTTCCCTCCAACCTGTAGCCCAGACTGTCATTTTGTGTATTTACCTGTGGGGGGCAGTAATTAGGCAGTCCTGAGTGTGATTAATCTGTGGGGTTTGAGCTTCATCCTTCACTGTAGTAGTAAATATGGATCAGTGTCTTTATTAGACCTGAACCTTGATGTCATTGTGTTAAAAATCCTCCTGAAATGGCGAGAACACAGCCTTCACAACTGGGATCACACTCTGATTGAAGAATCATGGGATGGATACAGTCTTCCAGAGCTGAACTAACGGCATGTTAATGCAATAAAGACATTTTCTTCGCGCTAATCAGGCTTTTCTCAGAAAGACGCCAAGCTGCATGCAACATTTTTGAGCACCATTTAAACATGCAGTCGACCGAAGCAAATCCTGAAAGCCAGTGTGGATAGTCTTGATTCTCTCCAACGTGCAGAAAAAATAATAGGTGTTTGATACGCGCTCACCTTATGACACAAAAGTCAGAAAAACGATGGACAGGGCCTTACATCATCTTAGCCTGTTTAGTTTTACCCAGCCCCTTCACATGGTTAGAGGCTCATTTCCATGTTGTAGCTTTCTGCATATCTGTCAGGTTTCGGTCTTGTCTTGTCTGGGTCTGTATTGTTTTCCTTGTCCACATGTCATGTGTTTTGTTATTGTTCTAGCCACGCCCTTGTCCCGTCTAGTCACCTATTCTGTGTTTCCTGTTTCCTACCTGTTCAAGTGTTCCTTGTTTGTGTTACTATTTAGTCTCTAGTGTTTGGTTCAGTCTCTGTAGTTGATACCTGTTAACCTGTTATGTTTTAGATAGATAGATAGATAGATAGATAGATAGATAGATAGATAGATAGATAGATAGATAGATAGATAGATAGA
>JBBPDA010000041.1:27655751-27686509 GCA_037974385.1 Arnoldichthys spilopterus | reverse complement strand
GATAGATAGATAGATAGATAGATAGATAGATAGATAGATAGATAGATAGATAGATAGATAGATAGATTAAAACGTTAAGTTTCTGAGCAACAGTACACCGGCATAGTTGTAAAAACGTTATAAATGTAAAAAGGAATGAATAAATGAAATAGAAATGAAATAAATAAAAAGAGAAATGGATAAAAAGACAAAAATGTAAGAAATATTTAAATATATAAGAAAAAATAAGAAAGGCAGTAAAAATAGCAGCAGTCACGCAGAGTAATGATAAATTGTGGGATGATGGCGAAGATAAGTGATTGTGAGTAATTATTATTGCACAGTCGGTAATTATAGTAATTACTGCACAAATAATAAGTGGTTTTAAGCAATTGTAATTAATTATTGCACTGGTTTCTTTCACAGTCATGTTCATGTTCAGAAATAAAAAGTATTGCACAGGTCACTTGCACGGTTATGTTATGTCGTCTATTGCACTGTCCCTAATGTTTGATTGTCTAGTTGTGTTGTTTAGGTGAATTGCTCTGTCCTGTCCTCCTCTGTCCTTCTGTTCCCCCTCCTGCCCCCCAGCGAGGAGTTGAACAGTTTGATTGCATGTGGGATAAAGTTTCCTGGTCTATGTTTATTCTTAGTGTTTGTTTATTTAAAATAAATCTTGGTAAAATCCATCGTTTGCGCTTACTTCCAAAAACCCCATTCATTAGAGCATCAGTATTGCATAGACCGATATTGCAGTAAGGATGTACAGACGATATATTGTGCAGCCCTAGCTGCACAATATATCAGAATTAATTTGTTGCTGCTGTGTCCAAATGAGATGATGTTGATTATGAATCAGCTGGGAGATCAGAGCATGTAACTAGCATGTCTGATTGTAATTACATGGAGCCTGTCCCATTTCACAGCAAACAGGTTACATCTAGTGGTAATATTTAACTCCGTTCACTGACCGCATCATGAGCACATTTTCTGAAGTGGAGTTTGATTGTAGGCAGCTTACCACCCGCTGAGATAATTCCATGCAAATTACTCACAGATCGGCTATCATGTTTGGTTTAGGAAGATGGCTCTGATAGATGGCTCATAGAGATTAGGAAAGGTGCGGTGGCGGTACTTCATTATTCCTACCTTAACCCTTCAGTGTCCTGGTCAGTTATTCGCTCATGTACATTTTGAGTACCTGTATCTTTTTGAAACATGCATAGAGGTTAACTTATTGGAACTAATTGTTCCATCACTGCCACTTGGTTTAGGTCCCTTACCAGAAGTTGGACAAATGGATGCTAGATGGAGGTGGTTCTGTTGGATTAACACACATTTGAAGAAGTTTTTTTTTACTAGTTTGTTTATGTATGCAGAGTTTTATGATAAAAAAAGAAATCTTGACTGATTAAAACATTGTTCTTCGTGCCCCACATAAATAGAAAGCACAGAAAAAAATTTTTATTGCTGTACCGTGTTTACATCTTTCTCATCTTCAAGCTTTCAAGTCTGCCATTGTGTATTATATACATGCCAATGTTTCATGCCTTTCACTGTTTTTTCCAAACCACACAAGTCTTTTTGTGCATAATATGGCAGTACCGGGAGACGGGAGGCTGTGTCGTGCGTCAGGCCTGCCACCGCACCTCAGGAAGCCACTGAGCTGTAGGGGATTTTGTAGGTGGCATTTTTCCTAGAGTACTAGTCTCGTTGCTCTTGGGGTGATGATGATTATTTGTGAAATCAAGGTAATGAAAAAAATATAATGTTAATTAAACTGATGGAATTGTGCTTATTTATTGCAATAATGTTTATAGATTATACTGCAAAATCTCAGCAGTGCACAGATACCTATAAACTGATTTATAGAGTTTGTATATGCTTATGATTCACATTGTCATAGTTCTCTTTTGCTTATTGGTGTTTATTTTGCTTATTATGACAATGACAGTCTAAAAACAGAAATTAGTGACATAATCAGACGTTCGTTATGACTCACGTCAACATCACAGGGTTTTTAATCACTAGATGGAGCATGTTTGTATATAGAGGCTGTGTAGTGACCAGAAACCCTGTTATGAATAATGAGGCCTATTTACAGTATGAAGGGTTTTGCTCCACAACCAGAACACTTTCAAGATTTTTCTTTCATTATATAGGTTGTTGGGATTGGACTGTACACATAAAAGAATGTCAGTGATATATTTTTCTACCTTTGTAAGAGAAATACAAAGACGTTTCCCTAATGCAAATTCTTATCTCTAAAATTAGCTGGACCTAGCTTAAGTGGCTACTGTTAGCACAATGTGGATTGCACAGTTAAGGAAGTGATTATTACTGGTCTGGGATTTGAACCAACAACCTTCAGGTCACAGGGGCAACTCCCTAATCATTACACCACCACTGTACATTTAAAACAGTGGCGTATACATGTGCTGATATAGCAAATATGTTTTACTTTTTAATTTGCTTCTATATATGTGTATGTAACTAGATTATTGTTGTTTAATGTATAATTACAAATTTATTCTGAATAATTTGTCCTCCATCTGTTTTTATCTTCTCCTGTCAGAGTATGATCGTTCGGATTTATCCAGCAGAAGACATTCACACAACGCAGATCAACTACTTACATACACTAAATGAAGACAAGTGTTGAGACTGCAACTGAAGCTTTGAAGAAAATAAAAAGCTTGATTTTTTATAAATAAGCTGTTGTTTTATTGGGCTGTTGACTTCTTACAGTGTTGACAGTATAGTGCATTCCATGTTGTGGTACACAGCCTAACCGACTGACAATGGCACCAGTGTACTGCCCATCTCTAATGAGACACAAATTGAGGTCATACCCTTAAGACACTGGTTGCACTAGGTCACCAAACGAGCAGCAACATTAAGATTATGTTATTTAATAATAGGTGGGTAGGTGAGGTGGGCTGATTTTTCATTATTTTTCTTCCTAATGAGATTAAGGTGATATGTACATTATTCAATTAATGCAATTAATATAGAATATGAGCCATTAAACTATAACACTCTTTAAAATCTGTTGACATTTTCTGTGACTTAAGAAAATGTTTGGTCTATATAGATTATAACTAGCATTAGCATTGACATGAATGCATTGTTACATTGTAAGCTTAAAGTCACTGAGCAACTTTATGGCCATTCATCTTCTTGTTAAACTGTGATCACTGTGGTGAAAGACACATGTTTTTATTGTGTGCCCCAGTGTCGTAGTACTATTGTTTGGTGTGTTTAGGTGGTTTGATTGGGCTGTGACCTACAGGCAAATATTTTCTTCTCCCCCTTTAATGAACAGACATTTTTCTCTAGTGGTTTAGAGAAATGTGTGATTTCTTTCTCTTTTCTCTTTTCTCTGTTTAGCCTTTTATATAAAGCACATTCACTGGCAGCACCAGACATGAAAGACGTGGAGGAAGCAGCAAAATTCAGTTTACAGATCACGCCCTTCCTTTTAGCAGAAAAAATGTAAACACCGAAGTCGCAGTAAACACTAAAGTCAAGTTGCAGTAAAGAGTTTAAAAAACAAAGTAAAATCAGTATTCGTCAATTATTTGACCTTCTAAATGTAATGAAAGTACCCTTTAGAATCAAAAACCTGAAATACCAGTTATATGAGTTGACCAGGGCATTTTCTGATGGATGCAGGGCAAAACCCCCTGATGCATTAAGGACAGATGGAGACACAGAGGATGGTACACAGAAATAGCCCTCTGCGTCAGAGTGTGTGTGTGTGTGTGTGTGTGTGTGTGTGTTTGACAGAGTGTCATAAAAGTGGTTGGACTACAGAATGAAGGGCATAGGAAGAATGCCCACCTGTCTGGGTACATCCTGGGTAGAAATACTATATGCTCCATCCTTCGTTGAGGTCATTCACATGTCACAGCCAACTGTTCAAGGCCACTAATGTGCTGTAAAAGGCATCTGTAAATATTCATTGTACCTGATAAGTCCTAAAAATGCATCGGTACTTTGTGATTCTTGGGTCCGAAGATATTGATCAGTTTAGCAATGCTGTAATTGTTTACAATGCATTGTGAGTGATTGATTATGTGTCATTGTGAACACACCACAGCACAGCACACAGTGCACCACAATGAAACATGATCTCTGCATTTAATCCATCAGTGTAGGAGCAGTGGGCAGCTGACATAGGCAGGAACCAGGGAGCAGTGCTTGGGGACGTTACCTTGCTCACAGTGATACTTGTACCGGTCTGGGATTTGAACCATTAACCTTCACAGGGTTGCAACTCCCGAACCTAAATTATTGTAATATTATTTAAGTAATATTCTGTAAATGATACTAATGTAACTGAACTGTGGTGACTGCGCTGAATTTGGTACATAATGCATTGACTCATTATCTAAAGAATCCTATTGTAATCATATCATTGGAAGATCAGAAATGTAAACCCTAATATATATGATGTAGTCGGTCAGAAATGTTAATGAGCATTTTTAAGACGGTGTACATGATGATGAATGCATAATATTGTTACACCTTATTTTGCTGCTGTCCACAAAGATGGAAGATGTTGCTTGGCCGGGAGTCAGCAGTTCACCACTTTTTGAGCAGCTGTCCTCTTTGCCAGACATTTCTCAGTACAACAGGGGAAAGGTCAATCAGATCCGACGATTTGGAGCCAGCTTAGAAAACTTTTTACTCATTGACAACCCTGATGTGAGTTTAACACACGTGATGGAAGTTTGGAATTTGTTCCGTGAGATGAAACGCTATACCGTGTCTGGCTCCACGTGTCTGAATCTTGATTACTCTTTGTTCTCAGCTCTTATTCTGCCCTTTTGTGTTTGTTTGTAGATAAATGAACTGAGTCACATTCAGATCCCAGTTATGCTGATGCCTGATGACTTCAAAGCAAACTCCAAGATCAAAGTGGACAATCACCTCTTCAATAAGTACGACAGTCATTTTCATGTACTTCAAAGTCTAAACTTGCTCAGTGATCATTTTATCCAATCACACATTCGCCGCTCTGGTCTGATTCGTCGCTTCTGTCTCTTCCTTTCTTTCCACCCCTTCAAGAGAGAACATGCCAAGCCATTTCAAATTTAAAGAGTACTGTCCTCTTGTCTTCCGAAACCTTAGGGAGAGGTTTGCCATCGATGATCAGGAATATCAGGTATCTGGACTTTGAACATCAGCTGTTTGTCACATACATGCCTACTTTATGAAGCTTCGCACCTTTTTATCTGAAGTTTTGACTAAGCTCTCCTCACATTTTCTGACCTGCTGACAAGTTTTCCATAGAAATATTTAATTCATGGTGTTAAATTTTAATAACAATTAAATTTGCCCAATATAAGGCCCTTATTGTGTTTATTAAAATGTATGATTTATAACTGCAGATACATGAAGGGAGTATACCTTTGCCTTTAATATTCATCAAAGTTACAAAACCCAATAATTCACTTTGTCAACAAATTTGGGTGCTGACAGTAGATTGAGGAGCGAAGGACATTAATCTGGTTCACAGCATACGGTGAGCTCAGAACTGTCAGATGCGATTGCAGTATGATCTTTAAGACTGTGCAGGTGGTATGCCGAGTGAATGCCAGATAGAGAAACAAATGCAGTTAGCTTGGCCAGTTTCCCAGAATGCCCCAGCACACCTCTCCAATCTTCTACCCAGACAAGGCTGCAATAGCTTTAATAATTTAAGCCATCTATTCTTTTACAGTAATGTAAATTAATGTTGTTAATGACCAGACCACCAAACGTTTTCTTAATAATGTGCATAACACCTTCTAAATCAGTGAACCCTTCCCCTGTGACGGTGAACAGAATTTTGAAGTACGTGCATTTACCATTAGGGAAGATATTTATTATTTGGATTCTTTATGAATAGAGTAAGAACGTGCTGGTTGATCAGCACTGCCCAGCATAAAGCCTCTTTGCTTCAGAGCAGAATGAATGGATGTGGTTGTGGTGCTATTATTTATGAAGACAGTCTGAAACTGAACCCTTTGTGGACGTGGGATTTCAGATTAGATCCACATTTATTTATAGGTAATGCTTCATGACACATGAGGCCGCTATTAGGGGAAGTGGCATTGATGGATTTCTTCCATATGAGGAAAAAGTCTAGTGTGTGGTTATTGATGTGAAACGTGCTCCATCTATTTTCCGGCAGAACTCTCTGACGCGAAGCGCGCCAATCCCCAGCGACGCCCAAGGGCGCAGCGGTGCTCGCTTCCACACTTCGTACAATAAGAAATATGTCATAAAGATCATCACCAGTGAAGACGTGGCTGAGATGCACAACATCCTGAAGAAGTACCACCAGGTAAGACCAGGTCTTGCTTCAAGGCCTTCAGACTCCATTAGTCTATCTGTGACGCAGGGGGCTGCCTTCAAGGAACTGTCTTTTCTAGTTCAGCAAAAGCAGCACAACAGCTCTCGACAACGACACTCCACCATGTAACGTAGTCTTCTTCAGAGATTTAACGACATGTCTGGTGAGCCCTGAGAAGCGGATTTTCCTAAGTGGAAGTGGCTAGGAGAAATGAGTAGGAGGTGAAGAAGGCTGTCCTTGTGAAGAAGCTGAGTCACCCTTCTGAAGAACCCTGGCGAAGTGGAGGCTCACTCGTGTGTCTGTTCTGCTTGCAGTATATAGTGGAGTGCCATGGCAACACGCTGCTTCCACAGTTCCTGGGCATGTACCGCCTCACTGTGGACGGAGATGAGACATACATGATCGTCACGCGCAACGTCTTCAGCCACCGCCTTCCTGTCCACAAGAAATACGACCTGAAGGTGAGTGGTGAGAAAGAGACTTCACGGTTTTTAAATGGGTAACACGAGTGACACAAGCACTCTTTGGTCGCCACGTACAAAATTTCAGCGATAAAAAATAACAGTAGTGTGTATTTGATTCCTTTTTCAGGGATCCACAGTGGCCAGAGAGGCTAGTGACAAAGAAAAGGTAATTATGTGTTGTACATAGAATCCATCCAAAACATGTAATGGTGAGATGAAGCTGATGCAGTATGGTCCAAACACGTGAGCCGATTCATAGGGCCAGCCAGCCGTGTGGTTTTTATGTTCCAGATAAGCATGCACTTGCACGTTCAGTACATTGCATGTGTGAGTTGGATACTGCCTTCATAAACCTGTAAGGTTTATTTTTGGAACATGACATTGGCTTCCCGTTTATTGGTTAATTTTGTATCAGTGAGCTCCCCCCCCAAAAAATAACTGCTTGACGAAAAGACAGAACTCTCTCCGTTCCTTTTTAAAAAGCTCCTTTTTAGTTGAGTGTCTTGATGATTTCCTTTGTTTTATCCCTCCTCTTGCTCGACTATGGATGTTTTAGCGCAGTTTTGGAATATTCCTCCATTATAATAGTAAAACATGATCGAAAACAAGAAGAGTCATTACTGTAAGGGACTTCTACGACATATGACACTACAATGACACGTAATACATTCAGAGCTTGGGACAGATAAATGGAGAAGGCTTTCAATAATAACACTGCATCAAAGCAAATTCAGCATTTATTTTTATTCTACTAAAACAGTGTATTTTTAGTTCACCGAAATCCGGCAAGGGGCTGACGGCTGCTTTGTGATGTCTCATGCATAATGTATATATAAGGGCATGTGAATAATTTGCATGCGTTTCTCTGTTCTCTGTTTGTAATGTGCATGTAAACCCTGTTGGCATGGTGGAACGCCCTCATTCTGCAGATTTTATTTCAATTTATCCTTCTTGTTATATATAATGCTCTTCTGCAAATATGAATTTATATATTTGTGAGTATGTGTCATATACAGAATTGATTGTATTCTTGTATTCTAATAAATTATTTATATCATCATTTCCTAAACATTCAGAAACATCATTTCCTAATCTTTTATTTATCAGCCTAGGAACAGCCGTGAACAGTGTACGGCTTTTTTTTTACTGATCTTTGTACTGTATGTGTAATATTTAACCTGTTTTAAGCTTTGTATGAATGATCTGAAAATTAAGAAAGGGTGTAATGATGCATGTACAGTAAGATTTTTATATATTTCATGTTTAGAATGTCTCTGATTCTGCAGAACTCTAATAATGCACTACTCACACCTAGCATGTCCGAGCAGCTGCCCTCAGTGTTCATTGTTTTTTACATTTTTAATACAGGATTGAAATATTGTCATATACAACATTCAGCAGCTGAGCTATAGACAGTAACAAAAAACACACAGGATACACCTAGATGCATATTTTTGTCGCTGAAAGTAGTTTTCACGGTCATGAATAAGAGAAGAAGCTTCCAAGATGTGTCGTGATGCATTTTAAACATTTTAGTGTTGCTTTTTCAACACTGTATTGAAATCATTACACCCTTATTACAAGGCAGCTGATCAGGTTTCTGCAGTGAGCTCTTTCAGCAGGCCTCTCACCCTCTTTCTAGCAGCCACGCCCACCTGAAGACGGTGCTCCACCCAAATCTCGCATGAGCCAAAAGCTACAAACCATCCGGATCGCCACGCGCTTTTACTGCGCCATCAGACACGTAAGGACACACCAGCAAAGAGCTGTCACACATTTGCTCTTCCCCCAGCATGTGCCAGCCCCTGCGCTCGCCTCAGGAAAAGCACTGTCCTCTCTGGATCCCATGAGGGGCAATAGACTCAAAAGCATCGCCTGCTTTGAGTTGCGCTCATCCAGAAATAATGTGATGTCTTCTCCCACTTCTCCCCCTGCAGGGATTCCAAAAAAATGCTGGACCAGGAAGTAGTGTTTTTTTGGGTGGTTTTTTTTGTGGCAGTGATTGAGAATTTCTCTTGAGGTGGAGTTGATTTGGAGACTCCAAATCTAGACCACTCTAGCGAATACTTCACCCAAAAATGCTAACGTGGCTATCTTAAGATAGCAAGCTAGTGGGGACCGGTTGACCATTTACAAAGCGGGCACTACTAGATTACATTTATCGCAACATGTGCATTTTTTGTGAAGTTATCCGGGTAAAACCCCATGATCTCTTTAAATCAGAGGTGTCCAATTTCTTCCACAAAGGCGGCAGGTTTTCATTCCAAACTAACAGAGGCACACCTGGTTCTGCTTGTTTGATCTATTGGTCTCAGTCTTCACACAGTTGACCATGTGCGCTCCGGCTGGAATGAAATCCTGCTACAACACTGGCTGTCTGTAGATAATTACACATCCTTGGTTTATACTAGTGATTAACTGTTTATCTAGATACACCCTGCATCATCAATAAGGTTTTCTAGACATGAATGTTATGGATTAGTGTGGAAAGGACATGTCATTTTTCTCTGGTTCTGCGTCAGTGCCACATCTTACAGTCGTCTGGCAAGAGATCGAGAAGTGGGAAACGAAGCCATTTGTTTGCTTTGAGAACACTGTTTGGCCTAATTAAAAAAGGCCTAATCCTATTTATGCTTTGAAGTAGGATGAATTGTTTTCCAAAGAAGAAATAATTGGAGTGAAATTGCAAAGTTATTTTAAGAGGTTCATGTTTTTATTTTACAGATCAATATACAAATCAGCGTTTTGCGCTGTTAAAATGTATCATGTCGCAGATCGTGGTGTTTGACAGTACAGTATTATAATGAGAATCGTTTTAATCAGAATTAATGCCATGTTCTGGTTGCTGAGATCTGGGATAAAACAAAAGAGACCAAAATGACACTGTCCCTGGCACGTCGTGAACAGTTGATTAGTCAGTGCGTGCGATCATGTACAGAGACAGTCACAGGCAGTGCTGCGATCTCTAAGAAGATGTCCCAAAATAAGGCAGCGCAGTAGAAGCACATGAAGCAAGTAGACTGTCACTGCATCAGGTCTTTACTCACACTGCCTTGGCTGAACCCAGAGTGCCTGCTGCTTATGCTCTGTTTAAGCCAGTTTTCTGACACTTATGTAGTGCAAACTGGCAACGCAAGAGTACTGAACGCCATAGGGCTGCACATCGTCAATATACTGAGAACGCAGAAGGCTGTGTTACTCAAATGTTCCCGCTAACCAATCACATTACATAATTATATCTTGACTAATCACTTGGATGTTTTGATCAATCCATATTAAAAAGGTATCCAAAAAGGTCATTCAGTTAAAATAATACAGGCTAATCTTCAAGTATGTCATGTTATTGACTGTCCAGTGTGTTTAAATCGCAATATTTAGCAATATAATTACCTTTTAAAAAATTTGTATTTTGCTCATATCGTGCAGCCCTAATCTAAAAAAAATGATGAATCAGCTGTCCCAGCTTATCACTTCCCACTAACATCAGTTAGACAGGTTTTAAAACTTTGCAAAAATGTCCCTAATGCCTTTTCTACCTTTTTGTTTAATGGGAAAATCAGACGAAAGAGCTCCCGACTTACAAAGACAATGACTTCATCAACGACGGGCAGAAGATTTACATACACGGGGAGAGCAAGAAGATGTTCTTGGAGAAGCTGAAGAATGATGTGGAGGTTGGTGAGGAGTTTTACAAAAACATTAGTCAAACTTTGCTCCTGGAGATCTGCCATCTTCGGTAATTCAGTTCCAAAGCCAGGATCAGGACAGAACAGTGCATCTGTTCACATGCTTCTGATCCCCTAAATTTGGCGGAATCGTTATTTAGATTAAGGTTTAATATTTCTCTCGTCCTGAGTCACTTACTGCTCATAAATGTCAGTCATATAAATTCTTACTGCGTTCAGTAATAATTTTACACATACAGTTTAGTCGACATCGAAATGTCATGGGAGAGTCATTCAGTAATTACAGTAATCTACTAACAGTAGATTGAAAAGTTATAATAAGGTCAGTCAATTTTTACATGCGTAAACTAGATCGAAATATAATAGAAACATTATTTTAGACGTTTTATTGTGACGTCTATTATTTGTGAGGTTTGACCTTTGTAAACACAAGGCATTTTTATTATATTTCCATTCTTGGTTTAATACAGCTTTCATAATTTTGGAATCAACTCCAGCTGTGTTCATCATTCTGGACATGTGTAAAAAAAACATTTTGAGCGTCTTACAATTTATTTAAAACCAGTAATGCTGTTTACCCTTTAAGAAACATTTTACACATGTATCTGCAACAAAATTGGCTTAAATGTTTGGAAACATTGATTCCAGTTTTGTCGTCATTTGGGCAGCAACAATGATAACAAACTGGTGAAATCTGTCTCCTGTTCATCTGTTATTTGAAAAACGAACTAAAACTATGTATGTGGCACCTTTTTGGACAGTTTCTGGCTCAGCTGAAGCTGATGGATTACAGCCTACTGGTAGGACTCCATGACGTGGAGCGGGGGGAGCAAGAGCAACCAGAGGAGGAGAGTGAGGATAATGATGCAGGAGAGGAGGAGGGGACAGAGAGTGATGGAGGGGTGACGGGAACCCCACCTGATAGCCCCAGCAATACACTGGACAGCAACAAGCCACTGGGCCCCGGGGAGTTTGACCCCAACGTTGATGTCTACACCATCCGGAGCCACGACAGTGAGTGATGTTTAAATATTTCGTTTTTAGAAGATGAATGTCAAAGTATTACCAGGAATAAAACCTGAAACCAAGACTTTCACTTTTAGTCCAAGATAACTAGACGTTCTCTTCTTATTCTTAGGTGCACCCAAAAAGGAGGTTTACTTCATGGCAATCATAGACATCCTCACACCTTATGATGCTAAGAAGAAAGCGGCACATGCAGCTAAGACAGTAAAGCATGGGGTAAGACATAACATCAGTTGAAATTCTGCTGTTAGACTGTAGTTCCTTAAATGCAAGCACAGTTCAAATTAGCCATCAAGTATGAGTTTTCGGTGTCCGATAAATAAGCAGGAAGCACATATATAAATGAAAATTACACAAAAATCCTCCAACACTTTCATCCTTCTGTCACTCCATCCATCCCAGCCAGTTCCAGGAATGAGAAGGAAGGTTTTTTACTAGTCAGTGATCATTTGTAACTTTGCACTTTTTTTCATGTAAATAAAGGTTAAAGAGAATTTACGAATCACAGATTTGTCCACAAAATGTCCCTGAAAATGGTCATAGATAAGATAGATCAGATAGATTCTCGCACTGAAAAATGACTAATGTACCGAACGGCTGTTTTAACTGAAAATGCAGTGAATAAAAGTGGTTTCTGACTTTTGCAGATTAATGTATGTGATTATTATTTGTGTTTCATTTTCTGTATTGAAATCATCACATACATGTCAGTCCAGTCATCACTGATCCGTCCTAAAGTCATTTTTTAAATGTAGCACATTTACGTGGGGTGGAGCCACAGTGCCACCTACTGGAAGTATATTGAATCAGTCAAATTATTTTTGATCACGTGTAAAGTCATATGTTTCTGTGTCTAACGCTTACCACTCTTTCTTCCTGTCGTAGGCCGGAGCAGAGATCTCAACGGTTAATCCGGAGCAATATTCCAAGAGATTTTACGACTTCATCACTACCATCCTGTCCTAACTGCTGCCTGGCGATTGTCTCAAGATCAGGTTCAGGAAGGATTTTGGGGTGAAAGTAGTACACAGAAGCCTCCATCACTACACAGAGGCTTCTGAAGGGAAACTGGAATCTGTTTGTTTACATTTGTTTTTGTTTGTTTTTTTTTCCTCGTGTTTGTTTGGGTTTTTTTTTTAATTAATAAGGAATTAAATAGGTTTATGGTACCAAGCGGTGGATGGACAAATGTCATGTACTTGTGCGTACTGTGCCGTACCTAACTGTGTTAGATATCGTTGAGTGGGATGTTGAGTGATATTATCGTGCGTTTATCTGGAATCCGCCGAGCTGCTTTTTACTCTTAATTTTTCGTCTTTCATTCACTAAAAGAAAACCTCATCTCAAGAATCTGTGTCCAGGCTGATCGTAGTCGTAGACTGCAGTGGATTTTCAAATGGGGATTCCCATTGACCGTTTATAGACGATCCAAGCCTAGACTTGATCTGTCTTGAGATGCATCCGTCATATCATAGACTAAATGCAATTTAAGTTGCATTCAATAAGCTTGAGACCACGTATCTTTAAATGTTTTGCTAAGCACTTGTACCTGTTGACAATAGAACTACCACGGTCGTCCAGCCCCCACGTGGACTGCAGAATGGACGGTTGTGCTCCACATAGTGAATTTTGTATTTGGACTCAGTTTATTGTTAGGGAGGTGAGCTCCAACAGAGCAGAAAACCTATAAAAGTTGTTTGCACATGATCTAATGCACCAAAATGTTTATGCAAATGACACCAATTTTACCACCGACTCGCAGGGGGTCATGCAATAGTAGTGAGACTGTGTTGAACTGAACACACGTAGAGTATATTAGACAACAGGAAGATTAGAGATACTATTAGCATTGTCACTTTTTTATCCTCGAAGGACGGGTAGAGCGTTCTCATTGAAGCGGATCATTAGAGAGTGCTCTACGGAAACGTATGCCTATATTTTTACATCCCTTTGTTCAGAACCGTGCATTTGCAAGTTTAAATTGGACTGTGCTTCCAGTAAGAGAGGTTTTTTTTAAAGAGTTCTGCGCTGCTGTAAAGCATTTTGGCACCACTGTAAGAACTGGGAGCCTATATCTCTTGGTCTTGCTCTCAATGTTCCTGTCGGTGTGCGGGTCTCAGCGACCACAAGTGTTATATAATCACGTAGACGTAGTTACACTCTGTTTTCTCTTGAAAAATCTCGTTCACCTGAAGTAACCTGAAATATCCGACTTGACGTGTTGGCATCATCAATATCTACACTGTGCGAGGGTGTGCCTTTTTTACTCGGAGACTATTTCATTTTGTATTTCGAATCCTTTTCCTTTGTCTTTTTTTTAGATCAAAGTTCGCAGATGTTATTTTCTAAAAAGGGAGAGGCGAACGGGACAAATCCAGAGGCGGCGTCGACGTTCCTGTGACGTGTAAATATCTTTGTGCGTGCCCTGTTTGTGATCTTCTGACCGAACGTTGCATTCCCAGCGGTTTCGCCAACGAGCAAATCCAGCAAATCTGTTTTACTGTTGGAGTACTGTCGTGTATCTCTGCTTTCGAAAGAGGCGTCACGGTGCAGCGGAGGTTACATCAAACGCTTTCGAGACACGACGGAGACATTTATTCTGTATTATCTGCTTTATTAACTACAAGAAAGACTATAAGCCATGTTAACCTGCTTTTTGACAAAAGGAAACTTTTACGGCACATCTTTTTAAGCCTGAACACCACAGAAGACCTCGCCGACGTTTACTCGCGTCACATCGCCTCACGGCTCGTGACAGATTCTGTATCCGTCCATTACATTCAGACCATGCCAAGGCGAGGACGTTTTCTTCCACGGGTTCGCCAATAAATTCCGGCCACTTCTGCTTCGCCACAACCTGTTCGATGTTACAAGCTCAACATTTACAGAGGGAAAGACTTTCAGGAGTGAGGAGCGTTTCATACAGTGGGGGAGAAAGAAAAGAGAATGAACCCTTTAACAGAGTCCTGTCACAGACAGATGCATAGTAAGGTCTGAACAGCTGTCAGTCTACTCGTCGTCGTCGTTCACGTCATGAATGCGTACAGTTCTCATGTGTATGTGCTGTAAATCATTTTTGGAGGCACTCTTCCATTGGCATCGCTCAATAAAATGATGCTTTGCTCACCCCGACTCTGATCTGATCTGATCTCCACATGTTCATGCTAAAGGAGGATTTTTTTTTTATAAAATATGAAATACAATATTTCATTCGTTAGGAACGTTTTAATTAAGGGCTTCACCATATATCGTCATGCAATACTGATATCATAGAAGGCTGCAACATGCAAATTAGCCAATCACATGACTTCGTAATTTCATTGAAGTGAAAGTGACTTGTGAACGCACTTAATCACACAAAGTGCACCACAATGAAAGGCGACCTCTGCATTTATCCCATCCACACGTGGAGCAGTGGGCAGCTATGAGAAGTGCCCAGGGAGCAGTGTAGCAGGACGGTACTTTGCTCAAGGGCACCTCAGTGGGACTCGGGTCAGGACTTGAACCTGTGACCTTAAGGCAAGGTCCTAACCACTAGGCCACAATAAAATGTGAACATTCAAGGGGCTGAACAGTTGTAGGCTAAATAGAGATATGTAAAAGTTGGTTCTGTGATTTTACAAAACAAAAACCTGAAAATGGCCTGTTTTTAAAGCTTGGCTTCCATATTTTGGACTGCATTGATGAGGGCGAAGCTTCACCCACTTCAAACCTTTTTACGTAATTTAAAGCGATGTGGACCATTTAATATACTAAAAATATTGCAATATGTCACAGTATAATCGTGACACTGATATTTTGCCCGTATCGTTTAGCCCTATTATAAGTGTAAACCAGAGGTTCTCAAATCCAGACCTTGAATCCATATTCCGCTCCTGGATGGTGATTCCAAAATCCAGGAGTGGAATCTGGATTCAAGGTCCAGATTTGAGTGGATTCGCGTAGTTAGCCCTGCAGTGCTTCGTTTGGCCAGCAGATGGCGCATAAAGATGCGCGCTAAGGCCTACATGCAATAGGCTCGTGTTAATCGGCCTTTCGTTGCTGTTTTATTACTGTATTGTAATAGTTTGCATTTATTAAGCTAAAGTTCCCAAATAAACGTGCGTAAAAAACATGCTCGTAATAAATGTGAAAGCTCGAGAACACGGAGTTACGTTTTTCCAAACTGTGTGCTGTTAAAATGAACCACAGGCCGTTTTTCCCCCCTATCTCTTCAAAGAAGAGCTGTAATTTAAGCCTACACCATTAAACACCGGGTGGACACCGAATGCACGGCGTAATTAAACGCGCGTTTGCTCACAGTCCGTCAGGCGCTCGGGCTAAAGCTGTATATTGCATTAGAGCTTCGGGCCAAATCGGTTAAACCCCTCCGTTCGCTGTCCTCAGGCCCGATCGGCGGCGGCCCTGCCTCCCCGAGCTGTGGGGCGTGTGCCGTTCGTTTCCTTGCGTCGCTTTCGTCATTTTTATTTGATCGCATTCAGTCCTAAAATTTACGTTGTTTTTCGGTACAGGGACAGCGCGCCCCTGCTTAAAACTTTCGCTTTTCCTTTATTCCGGGACTGCGGCTACGTTTCACACTGCCCGATCGCTTTACACCGAGACGCAGGGAATTAAATCAGCCTGTTACGCTGTAAATTATGAAGCCTCGTCCTGGATAATCATGATCACACCGACTCGGCTGATTATCACTGCTATTCGCTCCAGCATCGCTACTGTTTTTTTACTGCTGGGCCACAGTATAAACCAGTTAGGAGGTTTTTTTTAATAGATCATGCTACTTTTATTATTATTATTATTACTATAATTCTTATTATTACTACTGTAATTTTGACTGTGGCGCGAGCCATAAGAGATCCGAGCGCCGCAAATAATAATTACAAGAGTTTTTCTTTTCTTTTTTTTTTTTACTTTTCGGTAGCACGTAAAACCATTTCTGGGCGACCACACGTGCGAACGCACATTGGAACCGTTGGAACGCGCGTTACACCACACCGCTCCGCTCGCCCCCGCCGCGGAGCCGCTGCTCTCGCGGCAGAGCGGTAACGCGCACCGGCCGCTGCGGGAGAAGCGCCGAGGGAGTTTGGGCTGATTTGAGGGAAGACTCTACGGGGTGTTTTTTTTTTTTTTTTTAATTTATCTACTTTTAATGAAACTTTGGGATTCCGAACAACACAATAATAAGCAGAAAACGAAAAGGAAAAACCCGCAACAGACGACAAAACAAGGCCATTTTGGTTCGGTACGGAAGCCCCGATAGACCTAAAATGATTGGGGTTTTTTATTATTATTTTTTTGTGGGGAAAAAATGAAAATCGCGACTTACAAATGGTTTATTTCCCCCTTAGACAGAATATCAGTTTTTATTGTCTGGAAAATAAAAGTCTGCTAAGCTTCCAGGGGTAGCTGCTGGGGATTAGCAGAGGAAATGAAAACACTGATCTGATATATCGGAAGGAAAGAAATATTCACTAAAGGGTGAAGTTTTAAAACGAGTTTTAATTTTACAGGAGGAGGAGGAACAGGCCAGACTGAGGGACAGAGGTTTAGGAGCAGAACTGAAGGACCAGTGTGGACAGATCAGCTGAGGAAGGAACAGGGGAGAGAGACTATGAAGGGCTTTGTAGGTGAGAGAGAGTGGGTGTTTGTGTGGGTGAGGACTCCTGAATGTTCTGCAGCCTTTCAGCACATTAGGCAGATCAGTTAAAAGGGAATGCTGGTGATCTACAGGAGACGAAACGAACACACGGACCAGAGACTGAGCATCATGATCAGTGGGCGAAAGGGGAAAAATGCAGTTGTGGTGAGATGTTGGATGTGCAGATCAAAAAGAATAGCAAGATTTCTGAAAACACAGGAAGGTTTTCATGTGAACACCATCTGTGCTGACTGAACTCGGATGATCTGGACACTGGGGAAATTTATTGGAGGAGGATTTAATTTTTAACATTTATTTACAGTACTGTGCAAAAGCCAGAGGCAACGGAGAAAATGACGTTTAAAGATGTTTATCTGGGCAGTGATTTTTCTCAACAACAAAAAAACATTAATACAGCACACAGTGGTATCTGTGTGTCAGTTGGTTGGCTTGACCATTCCCACAGCTCTCCATGTGGACACCCCCAGTGTTACTGCAGCGTCCATCAAATCTCTGCTTTGGGCTTAATTGGTCCCTCAAACCAGGAGCTGATGGAGCTTCACACACGTCCATGCAGTTACTGGAGACATGGAGGAGAAACCTGGAGCCGAACCTGTGTCTTCTACCAGCTGACACACCATCAGCTACTGTTCACACACAGATCCTCATTTTCTTCACTGCTGCACTGTTTCACTGCACTGTTTCTAATGTTCGCATGTGTTTTGCTGCAGAAAGAGACTCACTGCTCAGAGAAACGGCTTCAACACGGGGGCTAAGACTTTTGCACAGTACTGTACATTCACATACACAGTTACACAAGCCCTGAAATGTAATCTCTGCACTTTACCCATCCAAAGCTGTGAGCACACACCCGTTGAGCGCCTTGCTCCAGGGATCGAACCAGCACTACATCATGTGTGTGGTGTAGTGCTTATAAATTACAGCACCCTAACCCAGCAAAGGAGACCGAATTTCTTATTGCTGCAGGCCGGTGTGACCTACACGTCACCACAAATGTCCACACTGACGCCTCACGTTTAGTAATAAAAAATGTAAAACGTTTATTTAGATAAAGGTTTCATATTGTGCGACAAGAAATGATACACTGGCTTGAACAAACAGTTGTGATGAATATTACGAGAGATGTGGAGCGCAGAGAACATTAATACTACAAACGAAGTATCCCTTTACACGTAAAAACTTTCAAAAATTACAAAATAATAATAATAATAATAATAATCTGATGCATGAGTAACAAATCTAAGCAAAATCTCCCAACTTTTGCGGTTTGGTAACGTCCGTTGATTTGAGATGAACCATGTGGAGCTCCTACTTCACAACAGCCTTAACGCGAACTCCTGGTTTTTGGTGCGGACTGTGCCTGGCGGCCAAACAATGCACTAATTCAAAAGGATGTCACAGTCGACAAGAACTTAATAGCCCTTTACTCTGACTCGATGACCTTTCTGAGCGCCTGGAGAACGTGGGTGCGTGTATGCGAAACGTTGCAGTCGACTCGAACGTTTTGATGTGGCTTTCTGATCGAGGAAGGGTGGTGGGGGGTGGGGGGTATCATACATTTCTACACATTTATGTCCTAAGCTAAATGAACAATTTGGCATTTATACAGATCGCACGATGGGATTCTCCCCTTTTACGAGTTCTCCTTCATCCACAAAATATACTTCACAATTTTCCTTCAGCCAATGAGTGAAAGCTTTGTAATCAACACAAAACATAACGAATCAATGCCATGTTTTAAAAAGTTCCACACGTCGTGACAAAACAAGTATATATATTTAAACATATATAATACAAAAAAAAAAATCACTGTGGTTCAAAAAAAGAAAAGCATCTACAGAACAGGCTCTTCTGAAGTGGGCTTCCATGGGTTTGGTGTCCGTAAGTCCTTAGATCACCCCAGAGAGCTGGAGCCGTTGAGAGAGCCTTTGCTGGGTTTGCTGCTGAACGGGGCTTGGCCATTGGGGCTGGCTTTGGTGGAGACTCCGTTGACTGTGGAGATGTGGGGGAAGGTCGCGTGCGGGGTCTTGACCGGAGCGCCTGGGCTGGACGAGGAGGAAGATGTGGAGGGGGCAGGGGCAAGTACAGAAGCGGATGGACTGCTGGGCTTCTCGCTGCCAGAGTCACTCTCTGTCTCTGGCTTTCTGCCCCCCGCGGCGCTGGTCCTCGGACTGCTGAGCTTCATCTTCTTACAGCCTGGACGAACTCTGTACTTCAGTGGCAGGGGCCCATTCTGGGAAAACGAGACCATTATCTGTTTTCAGCAGTGAGGGTTTATGGTGAACAGCTTCAGTTCAGTTACTCTCATAGTTACTTACACACTGGTTTATGTTTTTTTTACCGTTTAATTCAGTGTAACTGAGTACGGTCGTAAGATTAGCAGCTAAACTGTAAACCAGAGGACACTTATTTTGCAAAAGAAGATAAACCTTCATTAGTCGCACAAGTGGGACATTGGCAAAAACCAGAGTCTAAAACTGTTCTCCTACCCTTCTCCAGGTGTAAATATAAGCGATATCCATTAATGTGTAGTAATCCTTCAAAGGCTCATCTTCATACATGACCTCAACCTGAAAATAAAGAAAACACATTACTTTTTCTACCTCTGCTCAAATACTGCTTGTTTTTTACAATGTGGAAAAACAACAAAAAAAGTAATGTAGCATATTTTTAAAAAGGTTATTAGCATGTTATTAAAATTTCAGTCAGTTCATAACTTACTTGAAAGGTACATGGAATATCCATTTTACTTCTGAGGAATTTTCGGAGATGCATCACTGTCATAGCAGCAGGGCACTGTAAATACCGTTTTACATTTGTCTGTGGGAATTTAGAGGACGAATTAAATACCTAGGAAAACAAACAAGCGTAAAATATTTGTTTAAATATTAAAACAAGAACTTGGGAAACTGGGAAGTTATGATTATCACCTCTTTTGTGGTTTCTTTGTCTTCTCCATTACCACTTTCAAATCTAAAAAAAAAAAAAAGAAAAAAAAAAGCACAAAATAAAATGTAAAATATTTTAGAAAGAACCAGTTTCAAAACATCAAAATATTTTCCCATCATAAAAAAACCCCAAAAGAATCAGCAGCATCCACCTCACTGTTAGAAACGGAAACGTCTGAAGTTGACACTTTGACGTTAAACTGAACCCACCTGCTCTGATCAAAAAACTCAATGGAAAGACTGATGATCTCATCATCGGCAATAATTCTCTTGTCCTCGTCGGCCACTTCTCCTCGGTCCTCATTTGATCCGTTAGCAGCTGCAGCCCAAACAGAGAAAACATGAAACAGCTGCTTGATTTGCATGAATTTCCTACTGTGGTGACTCACAGCCAAACAGAGACAATACTGTGAATAAACAAAGGGGGTTTAATATTTTAAAAAACGAATAAAAATTCTGTTACCGGCACCTGATGGATGTTCCGCATAAAAATCCCTCCGTCGTTTCATTTCATCTGGGTGACAAAAGCATGACCGCCGTATTAGCACAATCACAGGCCATTTACAGAAAGCAGGCACAACAGAAAATGTTTTAAGAATCAATAGTTAAAGTAGATAATCAACGACTGTGATGACACTGGGATAAAAATGTTTATGGTGACTCTGGAACACAAAAGGCGGTCATCTCACTCATGTACATACTCCCCATTCTAACCAAAGACCCAGTGCACAACACAAAATCTTGCCAACACCAACCACTTACTTTTGAAGAGCCCAGGCACCAGCTTGTACACAATGTCTTGAAGGGTTTTATCGGACCTGGAGTGCAGAGACAAATTAACTTAGCTTCATCGAGTACCAAAATGGGCAGAGTGCATGGACATCTGACCCAGCAAGAAAACAGACTGGTGAAAAAGATGCATCTGTCCAAGAAAAAACAAGCATCTCCAAAATTGTAAGGCCAAAAGAAAATCTTCCTTACTTCTGATGCAGGTTAATGGAAGAACGTTTTAGAACAAGTTAATTTTGGTGCATTTCTATTTATCTGTTCATCATAAAAGCTCCACAACTTTGTACAAGTCTAAAGGCCAGTTACGTTGTAGGTGTAAAGAAACAAAAATCGAAAAAAATAACTAGAACTGAGAGGAGTGGTTTTCCTTTGAACAGCCTACGACCTGCACATGCGCAACAAACGAGTCACATTAAACAAGGTTACCTGATATTCAGCAAGGGCTTAGTTTTGTGAACTTGAACGTCACAGATCGGACAGTATTTGCTGGTCTCCAGGTATCGCACTATGCACATTTTACAGACTGTGGACAAAACGAGGGGCACGGCATCGTTAGACAGGCAGGTGCACACGCGTGTTTCTTCATCACATGCACAGTGGCAGCAGCAAAAACACGGCACGGGAGCACTTACACGAATGCAGACACTCTACGATGGTGGTGGCGTCGATGAAGTATCCCCCGCACAACACGCACATCAGGTGCGGGTTTAGCTCGGTGATCTTGATCCTCGTTGTCCGATGCATCTTCATGCGAGTTGGGCAACCTGAGAGCGAAATCAGCCGAGAATCAGCGTCGGCACTCGGTGCAAAACTGAATTCTGCGCGCAACATCGGCGAGCACATGTCTGTGGTTTTATATGAAGCTGCGTTTGTGTTAATGTGGAATTATTAGCCATTTAAAGCGATTACAGCGATTTAAGGCCAACGGCCCCGATGCGATAGCGGTGTTCGGTGTTAAGCAGGGCCGAAACGTAAAAAATAAGAACAAAAATATATATTTTATTTTCCACCAAGTACACATTCCACCCGTCTCCCCAAAAACCTCGACATTTAATTCTGTAACGGTCCGTCTCCGACCATTTCACCTCAGCACACCTTTCCCCGTTACCACCACGCTAACAACAGTTTTTCCATCATAATTCAACCGGTTTAGCCGTCAGGCGAGCACGGGGTTCGAATTTAATGACTAGTCATTTTTTCACCCCCGCCGTACTCACAAAAAACCCTCATGAAATCGTTGATAAATTAAATTATGACTATTTTCGGAGTTAGCGGGGGATGCTAACGGCGGCGCCACAGCGTGAGGAGAAAAAACCCCCAACGCTCGCTGTTGCTATGGCGACGGCGTAGGATTCGTGGCCTGCGGGGTCGGTTCGGAAGGTCCCTGTCCTCCGTTCACGGTACACGACCGTATGAGAGTGGCTTAAAAACACACACATCTCCACCGCTCCCTCGTGCCGTGGCGGCTGCCATTTTGGCCACGGCGTCTCGTCTCACGAGCGAGTTTTTGTGTGTGTGTTGCCGAGAACGGCGCGGCCATTGTGGAGCTGATCTGGTTCGGCGGACGCGGCCGCCGCCGCCTCCACAGCGCGTGGACCAGGAGGCCCGCCACAGCCTCCAAAGGCACCACATTAGCGTACCAACGCAGTACCTTCGCTTGCTTTCCGTGTCGTTTTTTGTGTGTTTACCCCCGATGTGTCCGCCAAGCCTGCGAGCCGGTGCCGCTCGCTGGTCCCGCAGCGGGTCGAGGAGGCGGCGGCTCTAACGTCCGCGAACGCGGCGGTAATAACAGCACACGCCGGAGGCCGAACACGGCTCATAAACTCGCTTTGTTTTTAACCTTCCACTACACAGTCATCCCGACTCGTTTACATGCTTCTGTTCTTTCAAAAAGCCAAAATTTAGTGTAGAACCCGTTCAAAACAAAGCGCAGCACGGGAAGCTAGCGTTAGCATCTACGCGGAAACGCGTCCGCCCGGTTACTGTAAGGAAACTTTGGGGAGATGGATACACGGGGATTTACCGATGACGAGGTAAATTTGGGCATCAGCAGCCACGACACACAAATAACAACGAGAATACACGAAAAATGATTAACTCCGAATACTATACTGTACATATTCACTAAAGCAGTTGCGTTAAACGGCCACAGGCCGTGAGGAGAGGTCAGTTTACTGGGGAAATTATAGTCTTACCGTTAAACACGCGCACTGAGGACCATACATGAGGAAATGTTGACATTAAAGTGACCTATGCCATTTTCCTTTTTTTTTTACATGTGAACTTTTCCCTGGACGCTCCACCTGATCTCTACCCACCATTGCCTGATGGGACAAACCCACCTGCACACTGGCTCTTCCTCGACTCGGGTATAAAATGACAACAACAAATAAAATATGACATGATTTCCCATTTCCCATTTTGCTGCTGCTGATGTGTGCGGGGAACAGAGAGTCGCGTTTATCGGTCAGGCTCCTGTGTAAGGCGTCATACAGCAGAAGAGCCCATGGTGGCACCTGACAGATGACCGCATCCTTCTGACGGGGGCCCCCGAACACAGGTGGGCGGCCGTGGACCCGCATCAGCACACGTGTCCAACGTGGAACCCTCACCAATTCCCTCCTCCCCCCTATTGAACGGCCACGCCAGACTTTGGGCCTCCCCCACCCAAAGAGTCGTTCGGCTCGGGCCAACTCCGGTGACCGGTCAGCGAGGCGCCTCGACACGAGCTCGGTTGGGTGACAGGTCGCGCATCAGCTGGACAGCGCGAACACGCACGTTCTCGAAGGCCACACACTTCAAGGGGAGCCCGTGGACCGGGTGTTTTGAGCTACCCTGGGCGCCCGTGCGCCCGTCCGCCCTGCTCAAGTGAAGTTAAAGTCCGGCGACCAAACTCCGATCGCGGCCGGTCCCTCGGGGACCCCACGCTGCGCACACGGCCACGTCAAAACGACGCGACAGCTCGTTGACGGTTCACCGAGAACAAACACGCGAGTGTTGCACAAAAAACCCGCGGAGCGCTCGAGCCGCCTCCCCTCGCTCGGCTCCGGGCTCACATTTTAAGCCCGAGGGCGAGACACAGATCGCGGAAGGAGAAAAAAGAAACACACACACACAACACCACGCGGTAGAAACAGCGAAGCTAATATCGCCCCCAAAATCAGAATCTTTTTAGTGCATAATTATACTAAATTCACGCACGAGGCTCACGGAACCGCACGAGGAGGAGGAGGAGGAGGCAACAACATTGTTAGGGCGCGTGCAGGGTCCTCCAGCAGGAGAAAACAGCGCCGTGTCGCCGCGAAGTGTTCGCCCGTGCGGGAGCCACTCACCCGCGTTGCGGCGTCGACGCTTTCTCCGGGCCCGGGGGCGGATTTTTCACCCGTGTCTCTCGTTGTTGTTGTTTTTTTCCTTTTTGCGGCGGACAATGAAAGTTGAGAGTCGGATCAGCAGAAAATGAATGCGACCCAAGCGGCCATCTTGGAATGAAGTGCAGACGCTGTCAGTTGCAGTAGCTCCGCCGCAGCAGCAGCTCCATTGTGAGCCCGCGCCGCCTCTCGCCGAGGCAGCAACCCGCTCAGCGATCGAAACGCTCGGTGTTCGATACGCGCCTCTGGGCAAACGAGCACAAAGACGGGCGGTAAAACGGCTCCGGTGGCTCTCGGCTTTCTCCGTTTGGGCGATTTGAAAGACGCCGTACGTGTGTGTGTGTGTGTGTGTGTGTGTGTGTGTGTAGCTCTGCTCGCTGGAGCTCTGGAAACTGACACCGTCCCCAAAATGGCTTTAGTCCGCCCGCCCCTGCTCCGTCACGTGGTCTCTTTCCTCCTCACGGGGAGTCTGAGAATGAGGGCTGTAGGGGGGGGGGGGTGTAAAAGGGGAGGGAAGGGAAGGGAGGTGGGGGGTGGGGGGGCAACAAGGGTCCTAGCCCCGGAGAAAACGAAGAAAGAAAGAAAGAAAGGGGGAGAAAACACTCGGCTAATGAAGACTCCACACGACGGAGCGGAAAGTTTTCGATAGCGGGGGTCGCTCCCTCGGATTCGGGCTACGATGGGCTTCGCTGCTGTTACCGACTGTATGTCGCGTATGCAGCTTGTAGTGAAAACCGCAGCGTAATTGCGCTAAAAGAGCACGAATGGTGCAAAAAAAGAATATCTACACGACATGGAGAACGTAATGCGCCGAAGCCGTGGATTTTTTTTTTTGTTAATTGTGCTTAATTTTCCTCAGAATTGACATTTTTATTTATTTTTTATGAACATCTGTGTAATTAAGCAGCTCTATCTTTGGCTCTAGACGAGGGAAAGCTGTTTCTATAGCACATGATCACACGCAGGTCACTGAATGTGCTTTACAGTGATAAAATGAGCATAAAAAGATAATTAAGGACTGAAATTAGGAATAAATAATAAGAGTAACATTTGAAGAAAAGAAATAAGACAATAAAAGTGTTAAATGAAGGAAAGTGATGCAGATTTTAGCTTTTTAGAGAACAGCTGGGGCAGATGTGGTAAGAGTGTGTACTGTGTGTGTGTGTGTGTGTGTGTGTGTGTGTGTGTGTGAGGGGGGGTGTCAGGGGAAAAATTTCAAACAGGGTTAATTAGTGCTGGGGGGGTCAGGAGTCAGGATTCTTCATCTCAAGGTGCTGCGTAGGTATTTTTGGACAGGAGAGGCCTTCGTCCATCACCGTGACGATCCTGTAAGAGCAGAGCCCCTGCGAAAGCTCCGCGAGGCCTGTGCGTGTTTAAAGTGCACCGTCCGAATCGATCAGTTTATTAATGTATTCGTTCCAGGCAGAAAAAGACAAAAACAACAACACGATTCATTGTTATGCGCCGCATCGGAAAAGCACCGAGAGCTGTAATACATTTAGCTGCTGACGAACGTGTGTTTACGAGTTTAATACGACAATAAAAGTTCCATTCAGCCGGAGCGCGCTCCGCGCGGGGCCTACCGAGACATCACACCGATTCTCGGGCCCGCGTGCCGTTGTGACGTCAGTCGCATACAAGGCCGCGTACCGGTGCGCGCGCTGCTCTCTCTCTCTCTCACTACGTAAGGCTGATTGTTTTCTCCCTACCTGTCCTGCCGTCGCGTTTCTGCTCCGCTCCGCGGCTGGACCGCGACCAAGTGGGAACGCGGAGAATCCGGCAGCAAACTTCATTTTTTGGAGACTTCGCCAGCGGGTTTTATTTTATTTTTAATTTTTAAATAAAAAAAAAATTTTTTTTTGCTAATCGAACATAAACAGCTTCGGTTTACAGTGTTTTGACGTCACGGCCCCGACAGAGTAACGGACAGGCGCGGTGCAGGTTTCTGGCGAGGGGCACTTTTTTTATTTACTAATGCATATTTTTTATTTTTGTAGCATATGAAAATATATGCGCACGCACACACGTATATATGTGCACTACTGTGCAAAAGTCTTAGTCCCCTAAGGAAATGCGCATTAACAGCTGTGTATGGACAGTGAGTGTTTCTGTTCTCTACACTAATATTAGGATTAAAACACCAGTAAACATCGATGCGTGTGTGTGTGTGTGTCAGTGTGTCGACCGTCCCCAGTTCTCTCTTTGTGGAGCCCAGTGTTACTGCAGTTCCCATCAAATCGCTGCTTTGGGCTCAATCAGTCCTTCATTAGATGAAACCAGGAGCCGATGGAGCTTCACACACGTCCACGCAGCGACTGGAGACGTGGAGGAGAAACGTTCTCTTCACTGCTGCACTGTTTGATTTTAATGTTCACGTGTGTTTTCGCTGCAGAGAGAAACTCGCTGCTCAGAGAAACGGCGTTAACTATGAACACAGGGGGCTAAAACTTTTGCACAGGACCGCTTCCCTGTTTGTTTGCGCTGATTCTAATGTGAATCGGTGTTTCTGAGGGCGTCTGATCCGCTGTGGATTTGGTGATGATGGATAACCAGCCAATCTTTCAGACAGACAGACAGACAGACAGACATGTTGGAATTAGGTTAATTCAGTGGTTGTTCAGCAGTTAACGCAGTTTAACCTCGAGCGTTTACTGCACCTATGGCATATGAAGATGCAATGAAATGTGAAATATCTTCTTAGCACAGTCAGAGCGATGGAGAACAGCCTGTGACTGCCACCAGAACCACAGCCTGAAGGCCACAACAACGACCAGACGTTTGGATGGGCGGCGCCCACCCCTGGCCCCTGATCCGGCCGTACCTGACGGACTTCCTGAAACGAGAAACGAGGCGAGACTGTGCACATGTTCCTCAGGGAGAGAGAGAGAGAGAGAGAGAGAGAGAGAGAGAGAGCTCATTTTAGCCACCAGTTTTAGCGATCGTTCGGTTAACTGATGGATCGATCGATTGTTTGATTGATTGAATGATTGGTTGATCTGTGGTCTGAATGACAGACGGGGTTGAGGACTTCCAGCAGAAGGCTACAGTCGCCTCGTGTATTTTTGTGCTCCGACCCCGAGGCGCCCTCTGCCCCAAACCGCTCCCAACACTGAGCCCAGGGAAGGATCCGGAGCTGCGGATCGGCGCTCTCTCTTTCTCTCTCTCTCTCTCTCTCTCTCTCTCTCTCTCTCTCTCTCTCTCTCTCTCTCTCTCCTCTCTCCTCTCTCTCTCGCTCCTCTTCGTCTTTATTTATTTCACGCGATTTTATTTTTCTCTCATGAGTTTTTTTTTCCCTCGCGGTGCTGTTTATCAACGTTCACACCGTGTTCACACTGCATCTGTTTCCTATTCGCATTCAGCCCCGCACTGCACATCAGTTACGCGCTAATCATAACAATTAAAGTTAAAGGATAACTTATTATTATTATTACTATTATTGTTATTACTATTGTTGTTGTTAATTATCATTATTGTTGTTTTTATAATAATAATAATTATTATTAATGGGGTATTGCAATAGGCTGCAGCATGTATAGTCTCATAGGCCCATAAATAAATATATGCAATTAATACTAAATGCACAAAAACAGCATGACGTCATCAGCGTTCTTTCTCGTGATAAAAAAATCAGAATATTAAATATTTATTCTTTAGAGGTCGATGGATTTACTCCCTCCCCCCCTCTCTCTTTATATATATATATATGTGTGTGTGTGTGTTTGTGTGTATAGCCGCTGGATTATGGATTTCCAGAATTCTGCCAAAACTAATGTAAAACTTCAGACGTGCGCGGCAAACACGTTTTGCGAGGTTACGAGGTTTGGGTACAGCCTGGTCAGGCTAAAGGCCGAGTTTACAGAAAAAAAGAAAAAAACAACTTAACAGAGCTCATACGTCAGCTGGGTGTAAACGAACAAACAAACACATGTACAAACCCCATTTCCCAGAAAAGTTGGAGTTTTCCCCAAAAGAACGCAGTGAAAAACAGGAATGTGTGTGTTGCTAAACTCTCCAAGTCCAAAGACAAGATTTTCCAATATTTTCAGAATGTATTTTGTAAATATAAACACACGTAACACACACAAAAACCTCAAACACATTTTCTTGCGCGTGGATTTTATTTAGTGTCTCTAATTGGCTGAATGCAGCTGGTGTGTGTCTGTGTGTGTGTGTGTGTGTGTGTGTGTGTGTGTGTGTGTGTGTGTGTCAGCACTGCGCGCAGAATCAGCGCAGCGTGTGCGGATCGACCAGTCGCGGTGTAAACACGATATTGTATAAAAACAGCTGATGTTTTCTCAGACATTCCTCGAGAAGCTCCTTACCATCGATCAGGTCTATCAGCCTACAGTACACACTCGGGAGCCTAATTTATGGCTGAAGGAAACAAAAACAAAGGACGGGCCCAGTGTGGGAAAAACACCGCGTTTCGGACGCGACGAGCAGGAGACGCTGTCAGTGCGCTGTGAGCTGGGTCACACCGCTGCTGCGCGGTGAGTGCGCATCGTGCGTGTTGTCGATAATCAGGTGTGCGAGAGCAGCGTGCACGCGGAGGAGGCCTGACCCATCGCTAGGGTGTCCGTCGCGTTACGTGGGACCTGAGACCTTTTTTTTTTTTTTTTTTTTTTAGCAAAGGAGGGCAATGAAACAACCGGGCCCACACTTCACCCACCACCACAGCAGTGCTGAGTAAACCGAGTGGGCTTTGACCTTTAGCGCCCGTCAGCAGCCAGTAGCGCCGGTCACCACGAGCATTTAGCACATCAGCTTCGAAAGGAGGAGCGACGGCGACTTTATTACAACTATATATAATTAATTGTAAAGAAAACACGTTAAAAACGAGCGGGTTATTAACACAGAGGGGGGAATACGTGCAGGCCCTGAGCAGATATTTTTCCCGGGGTCAGAGAGGGTGGGTGGTCCAGGCTGCGGGGGGTGGATGAGGAGAGGAGAGGAGAGGAGAGGAGGGGAGGGGGGGTTCCCTCATCGGGAACACCCCCTTCCAAAAAAATGTAGGAAAAGCTACTGAAGATGGACGGATTTGGCATAGGTAGAGAAAATAAATAAATACACAAACAAGTACATGCGCAGCTGCTGCGGTGTATTTGTCTATTCAATCATTAATTCTGGTGGGAATATATATATTTTTTTTTTTCAATCCGGTTCCAAAGATCAGATGAACTGCGACTCGATTCTTTGGTTCGACTCCCCCCCCAAAAAACGAGGCTCCTTCATATTTTACCGTGCTACTGAATGAGCGCTGCTTTGTGAAGCCTCTCCGCTCTTTGTGTCCCTGTGTGTATGTGTGTGTGTGTGTGTGTGTGTGTGTGTGTGTGGCGCTCCGCCGTGTGATTGGTCGCTCGTCTGGCGGTCGCTGTGAACGCGGCGACGGCCCCTCCACCACCACCAGCGCTACACGCACGGCGCAGGGGCCACGTAGAACAGCAGCAAGAGCGAGAGGGGGTGGGCAGGGCATGCTAAACGATAGATAGCCGCTAACCTCGGGATGGACGCTCGGAGTTAACACGTCGCCCCCCCAAACAAACCGTGGAAGACGTGTAGAATGAGGGGAGTGGAGGTGTTCGCGCTGCTGTGGCTCACCGGAGCTTTTATCGGTCTCCCTCTAAACACAGCAGCATGGGACATGGACCTGGAGCTGTTCGACCTGGTGGAGGAAATTCCGCAGACCTTCTACCAGTTCCTGTCCGTTAGCCATGTAAGCGGTCGTCTGATCTTTTAAAAATTTCGCTCTTTCCTCCATGTCTGCGTGTCCGGCCTCTGTCGGGCTGTGTGTCGTGTAGGTGAAATAGTTAATGCTTAACTTCGTACGAGCTTTTTAGCCTCGTAGATCTGCGAGCGAGTGTGTTTTCCTCCGGCCATGGCCACATTCTGTGGACCTAAACCTAGATCTTCCTCCCCGTTTACCGGAATGAATCAGAAGGCAGCTGGTGACAGCCGACCCCGCCTGTAACGCGACCCGCAGCCGCTAGTGGCTCTAGGAAACGCCGAGGCTTTAGAGGCCTGTTGAGGTAGTGGGACTGTGAACGGGGGGGAAAAACACAAAGAAAATGACATTGTGATGCGTAAACCTGAACGTTTACGTCACCGCCCGTCTCTACAACACTTTAACAGTCTCCTAAGCCAATTTTATCTACTTATTTACTGCAAGGAGTGGGAGAGTAAATTCCATTCTGATGTTTTTTTCTGCTGGCATGTAGCACGACATGTCTTCTATGGGTTATTCCACTGTGTTTTGTTATTGTTAAGGTGAATAAACGTGAAAACCATGACAGGACAGCATACTGACTGTTAATCGCACATGAACCACCATATGGCACAGATGCAACATGGTTCACTTTCACACCAAAGGCTCTAGTGTCTTACTGTTCTTCTGTTTACGTTACCACTTGCTCTGTACGTTGTCCTGTTTTGTCTTGTCTCGTATTCTTGTCCAGTTTTAGTTTTAGTCTTAGTGTAGTTGTTAAGTTTAGTTTAGTTTAAA
>JBBPDA010000041.1:27644128-27655651 GCA_037974385.1 Arnoldichthys spilopterus | reverse complement strand
CACCATGGACCCGGAGGAACGTTGTTTCGTTTTTACTGTGTATACTGTGAAAATGACAATAAACCTACTACTACTACTACATGGCCACATTAATCAGATCTTACATCTTGTCTCTTTGTTTTCTGTTTCATAGGATGCATCATCATCTGAGATTAAGAAGGCCTACAGACGGTTATCTCTCGTTTTGCATCCTGATAAGAACAAAGATGAAAATGCGGAAACTCAGTTTCGACAGGTAAAGTGAAAGTGAAGTCAAAGTGACTGTTTGTCATTGTGAACACACAAAGTGCACCACAACCATCCACACATGAAGCACTGGGCAGCTATCAACAGCGCCCGGGGAGCAGTGTAGCAGGACGGTACCTCCTTGTTTCTTGAGTTGGGGCTTGAACCAGTGACCCTCTGATCACATGGACAGGTCCCTAACTATTAGGCTACAACTGCTCATCTGTTCTAGAACCTACACAGTGCTGCCTGATTAATAACATAGAAAATGGGTAACAAGTGAAAATGCAGACCTGAATGGTTTTCCCTTTCATCAATTTCAGCTGGTCGCCATCTATGAGGTTCTTAAGGATGAAGAAAGACGGCAACGGTAAGCTGATAGTAAGGTCTGCAGTGCTTGTTCAGTGCTCGTGTACCACCAAACAGAATAGCTCCAGTTGTAATCCAACATACAGTTTATATATGCTGCTGAACATTTTGTATTAGTGGGTCAGGTGGTTTGGAATAAGGTAAGAAGGGCAGAAGAGTGTAAATACAGGGTGAGACCTGGTGTAGTTGGTATAGTACTCCATTGTACCGCTGCACTGGTTGTTCTGTCTGTCTGGCATTGTCCTATTGTCCATATTGCACAATATGTACTGCATTAACTGTCAATGACAAGCAATGGCATTGTTTTGTCTTGCACGTTTGAGTTGTTTTGTGGACCATGCATTTTGAACTAGTGAGATCAAGAAGGAACGTTTTATGATGCAGTTGTGGTATAATGTCCAAACTAAATTCACTCTACTACAACTGCCACAATTCATTGCTCTCCACCAAATCTATGTCCAAAGTTCGTAGATGGTTGCTCACCCAAGGTTTCCTCTGAAATCAAGGGTATTGATCGGAAGTTAACTCCTGCTTTGCCCTAGTAACAGCCACTATGTTTCTCTGAAGGCTTTGCACTAAATGTTGGAACGTTGTCATGAGGTTTTAAGTTAATTCAGCCCAAGAGTAATAGTGCTCCCTCCTGGTTGACTGTGAGTGTCTCGGGGTCTTGTTCACAACTGATGATGACATTGAGCGTGAGATGTACAGACGGATCGGTGCGTCGTGATGGTATAGAGGCACCCGAGCCAAAAGGCAAAGCTTTCGCTTTATCATTTGATCTACATTCCAACCCTCACCTGCCAACGGTCTTGAGATCTGGGTAGTGACTGAAAGAGTGAGCCTGTAGACATAAGCAACCAAATTAGCTTCCTCTGCAGGGCGGCTGGGCTTAGTCTGTGAAGCAGGGTGTGGAGCATCCAGGAGGGCGCTTGAAGTAGACCTGCTGCTAACATGTTGACTGTACAGAGACCAAGTGATTTCTTCGCAGGTATGACGACATCCTGGTTAATGGACTCCCTGACTGGCGACAGCCCGTGTTCTACTATCGCCGTGTGAGGAAGATGAGCAATGGAGAGCTGGGCTTCCTCCTCTTCCTCATCCTCACAGTGGGCCATTATGCAGTGATTTGGTCCATTTATCTGGAAAAGCAGCTGGTGAGCATGGAGTGACGTGTCTCGGGGAAGCCTCATTAAGGCCGACGTAGGTGTTTTTGTGAAAATGTCACGACGAGTTCCTTTCGTCTTTGTCAGGATGAGCTTCTCAGCAAGAAAAAGAAAGAAAAGAAGAAAAAGCAAAGTAGCAAGATGGCCGAGGAACTGAAGGTTGCTGGACAAGAGAAAAACGAGAGGTGAGTCATGCATGCGGGATCGGTCTTCTCAGATTGAGTGATTGTGGGGATCTTCTAATCGGAGATGTTGCCATATTTTCACAAAACGTGTTTCTGTTCCTCTTTAGATCTGATAAACCACATTGGCATGATATTTTGCCTCTAAAATTGAGCATCTGGCTGTACTACTCTTTGAAGGCTCTCCCACACGTCATACAGGTAGCTGCCCATTTTTGGATGTTCCTTGCTTGTCTTAGCTGTTCAATTTTGTCAACACTCTTAGTATAAATAAGGTTGCCAGAACGGGTTCTATACTGCCGGGATCTTTAATATCACACCTATGTTGATATAACTTTTTGATTGTTCCTGATGTTCTCCAAACAACCGATTCAGCTCACCTGTCAGTTGTCAACTTTAGTGGGTGTTTTTTGAGTAGAGCAGTTGCCGAAATGTGCTGTACACTGGGCCTCTAAGAGCTGAACCCCCCATTCTTTAGAAAACTGAATTGTATGTGTGAGTATCTGGTATAATGAACCTTCACATAATGTCAAAGTCTTAAGATGAACTCCTAAACTGGTAACTAGCCTTAAACTTTACGTCATGTGAAGGTTTTTGACACTTTTAAAAGGTTCTTTACACTCCCAGGTCTCGTTTACAAGCATGGTTCTGCAGGGCATTGCTTCAAGAACCCTTTGTGGCAGCTTGTTGTGGAGTGTAGCAATAGTTCTAATAATCTTTCTTGATGTAAAACCTTTCTCCAACCCAAATAAGTGCATTTTCCAACACTTTCTGCTTTTAGGATGTGAAGCAGTACTACAAAGATTACAAAGAAATGAAAGTAAAGGAGAAAGAGCAAGCAGAAGAACTGGCAGAGCAAGAAAGTCAACAAAGTAAGACCCTGTCAGACGTTACGTGATTTAAGAATATTTTTATCTAAAAATGCTCAAAAAACACCACAACGAATGCATGTAACCCATCCCACGTGCACACGTGGAGCAGCGGGCGGCTATCAACAGCGCCCGGGGAGCAGTGTAGTGGGACGGTACCTCAAGGGAACCTCAGTAGTGCCTGGGTTGGGAACATTTTGTATTAGTGGGTCAGGTGGGTCCTAACCACTAGGTCACCACCGCCCAAGTTCTGCCTGCTTTCCTCATTCTGCATCTTTGCATCCACAAACTATTGTCAACGGTCAGCTGTTCGTAGTGTGAATTTTAGCAAAAGCGCGAAGTAATCAGAGATATGTCGGACCTTTGCAGGAGAGAAACGGCCGAAGGTGAAGAAACCCAAAGTGGAGTTTCCAGTTTATGAGCACAGCGAGGCAGCTTACATGCCTGCATATGATCAGGGAACGTCCATCGAGGACATCGAGGATCAAATGGACGATTGGCTGGAGGACAAGAAGAAGCAGAAAAACAAAGTTGGTCCATTTTTAAAAAAAATAGACCTGTTGACACATTTCAGGTGTTTAAGCTTCTCTGGAGCGACAGAAGTGAGAAAAGTAGAACCATGAAGCTTAAGTAGTTTGTACTTGTGGTGGTTTCAGACTCCAGAGTGGACGGAGGAGGAGGTCAGCCTGCTGACTCGCTGCATGGCAAAGTTCCCAGGAGGGACACCGGGCCGGTGGGAGAAGATCGCCCACGAGCTGGGTAGATCTGTGAGCGAGGTGGGTGATGGAGCAGTGCACGCACAGTGTTTGAGGAGTATGGTTCTGTTCCGTTGAGGAGTTTGAGTGAATTGGTGTTTGATGGCAGAGCGGACGTCTGAAACAGAGTTTAGAGAATTCGATGAAGTAGAATTTAAGAAACGCGATGTAGAGATGTTCAGCTCTAAACTTGAGACGTTTATCGTTTTAGGTTACAGCAAAAGTGAAACAGGTCAGAGACAATGTCTCCGGAACGTCAGGTGGGTCCGTTTTAAAGTTTTGCTGGAAAATCTTAAATAAATAAAGTCTTGTAAGCAATATCATAAGTGAGTGAGTGGTTTTTTTGGTCATTGTGAACACACCACAACACAGTGCACCACAACAAACCTCCTCATTTAACCCATCCGTGTAGGAGCGGTGGGCAGCATGCATTAGAAGCGCCTGGAGGGCAGTGCTTGGGGACAGTACCTTCTCATAGGAACCTCAGTGGTGCTTGTACCGGTTTGAGTTTTGAACCTGTGACCTTCAGATCACAAGGGCAACTCCCTAACCGTTACGCCACCACTACGCCTTGCAATGCACAAGTGCTCTCTCGCCGTTTTGTTCTTTTGTTTTTGTCTTCTCTCACTGTTCCTCTCACTCTCAGGACTGGTGAAGCTTTCCGAGCTGAAGAGCGGTGCGATGGTTGGGAAAAGTGCGGTTCCAGACAGCCTGATGACCCAGCGAGAGGAGGTGGTCCTGCAAGGGCCCTCGGAGCCTGACGCTGCTGGGGACTCAGAGAGCAGAACCACGAGGAGGCGAGCCAGAAGAACCACAGCGGCGGCTGCTGGGGCGGGAACGGGTGAGGACAAGGTGAAGGGGCGGCGGCAAAGAGACTTTGACCCCACGGCCGTGGACGAGGACAGCGAGGACGAGAAAAAGGTCCCGTCTGCCGCGCCGCCCAAGGAAAAGCCCAGCGTGCCTGATGATGTTTGGACCCAGAACCAGCAGAAGCTCCTGGAGCTCGCCCTGCAGCAGTTCCCACGAGGGACAGCTGAACGCTGGGACAGGATCGCAAAAGTGGTCCCTGGGAAAAGCAAGGTGAGTCGAGGCCTTAGGTCAGCTTGGCTTGTCAAGAAATCGGGGCTATACGTAAAAGAGCTGATTGGATGTCCGTGATGAACAAATATCGCTTCAAGCGATTTTAAAGCGCGATCTCTATCTTCCACGTGTGCCACGTTTTCTGTTCTTGTGAAGTGAAAGTGACTGTTCGTCATTGTGAACACACTCAAGCACCACAACGAAACGTGACTTCTGCATTTAACCCATCACACGTGGTGCACACGTGGAACAGTGGGCAGCTACCAAATAAATAAATATAAAATGAAATCTGGCCCGTGCAAAAGTTCTGGAACATTTTTGATTTTGTTTTCTCCAAATTTGTTAGTCTCTAAATAAATTGTGCACAAAATTTTGCATAAAAATGTACAAAATTTGCTGAAAGGAAATACTGTTCGCTTATTTTCACTTAGAAAATGAGCAGAATATCCTTTGACTGGAGATGTTCAAACCTTCTCTTAAGACAGAGGCCAACTGTTAAACTGGAACGTTAGTGGAAAATACACTTCACGCTTTTTTTGGAGGCCTGGTGATTAGGACGTTGCCCTTGTGAACCGAAGGGCGCAGGTTCGAGTCCCTGGACACCACTGAGGTCCTTGAGTAAGGCACCGTCCCACTACACTGCTCCCTGGGCGCTGTTGGTAGCTGCCCACTGCTCCACGTGTGCACGTGTGATGGGTTAAATGCAGAGGTCCCATCTCGTGGTGGTGCTTGAGTGTGTTCACAATGACAAACAGTCACTGTCATAGCTTTTGCTTCTTTCTAACTACTAAAAATAAGTATTTCAGCTACACCGGCCCTTGGTGAGTAAGACCGCACACCCCTGTTCTGAGGGTTCAGTCTTTGTATTGTACTCGACCGTAATGACCGTTGCATCACCTGCCACTTTCTGACCGTGCTAATCATCACTTTTTCTGTGACGTCCTCAGGAGGAGTGCATGATCCGCTACAAGCTGCTCGCAGAGCTGGTGCAGAGACGGAAACACGCCAAGAGCTGACCCACCGGTCCTCCTCCCTCCTCCCTCCTCCCTCTCTACCTTCATTTCTCTGTCATGTGCCTTAGCTTTGCCAAAATCATGCTGTAAATCCACCTGCTCAGTTCACCGGCTGCCTAGCATGTTCTGCAGTACGTGGACGCGTCAGTATTGGAGAAGCCCATCTATGATCGGTATCACCCGAAGCTGCAGATGTGCTGACAAATCATTTTTATTATTTATTTCAAATTGTTCTCCGTCTGCAGTCTCCGCCCGTCCGTCCGTCTCCGTGCAGCTTTTGGAGATTTTTCTCACCGGAACGTCTTACAACCTGTCGGTTTTCAGAGAACCTCAGTATGTTCTTTTCCTCAGTTTCAGCCACGTTGTAATGAAATATAAAACCTGTACGACTGACGTCTCGTGGTGTCCGTTGTGTTGCAGAGTGAACTGTTTAATGGTCACTGCCTGAAGAAGAGAAATTGGAGAGAAACTCACAGCATAACAGATTGAACAGAGAATCACGTAGAACGTTTACATTTACAGCATTTGGTGGACGCGGTTGCGCAGAGCGACTTGCATGGTGCTTTCTAGTCAACAAAGAAAACTCCTTATACCAGTGAACCTAGACTTGGTTTAAGAGCTGCTGGTCAACTAAGATTATACCTGAGCTCATGCAAAACCCTGACTAAGATTTTTTTTAGTGTGTTCGCTCTGTAGTTGGTCCTCAGTCCTCTATGAGGAGGTGGTGAGTCTTTACTCGTCGTTCTCTGCAGTTCTGACTGTTAGGGGACGTTCATTCCACCACTTGGGAGCCAAAACTGAGAAGAGCTTCGGTGTCTGAACATGAACCGGTTTCCTCCGCAAATTATGAAGAAGAAGCAGCTTTTTCCTCGAGCTCTGCTTTTCTGTGGGGCGCCCGCGTGCAGTTCGCACTTATTACATATATTTCTGAAACGGCTCTTTACTATGCGTTCCATGCATTTCTGTGGCAACCCAAAGGGAAATTCCTTCAGTTTTCCAAAACTCATTGAGACACAGTAAAGTCGTTCAAAGTGCTTGAATGTGAAATGGGTCCGTGGAGAGAAACTTGCTCGAACGCCCTCACGCCAACCCAGGAAAGGCCGATTAGCTGACTCGTTGGTTCAGTTGAGAAAACACTTAAATCTGCAGAGCAGGTGGATTTCAGGAGCATCTATGCTTCACAGCAGTGCTGACCAAAACCAGGGAGTCCTTTGCCTGACCCTCAGTAATGCTGATCATTGTCAATATTGGTAAATCTTTTTATTGGTAAAAGTTTTCCATGGGTACTACTTTGCCCGATCCCTTCTGCCAAGGATGCATTTAAAAAAAAAATAGGCCAGAATCTTTGTTGGACTCGTGTTTAACCATTTAATGACTGTGAAAGTGGCTATTGGTCATTGTGAACACACTCAAGCACCACAACAAAATGTGACCTCTGCATTTAACCCATCACACATGCACACGTAGATCACTGGGCAGCTACCAACAGCGCCCGGGGAGCAGTGTAGTGGGACGGTACCTTACTCAAGGGAACCTCAGTGGTGTCCAGGGACTCGAACCTGCGACCTTCGGGTCCCAAAGGCAGCGTCATAACCACTAGGCCTCCACTGCCCATAATCATGCCACATAAAAAATGTCCATCTTAGTAAGTGATGAGCAGCAGCATCAGTGCTAATTTCACAGTACAGTTTTGTGTTCTAACGACTTGGTAAGAAATATCACGATCTTGCAGATGTTGGAATTTTCGTGTGCAGTAGAGCTTTGTAGACATTGACTGTAACAACAGTGCAGTTGATGTGTTTGCCCACTTCAGCTCAGCGAGGGGCTGTTAATGAGCCGGTTAGGTGGGTCAAGTGTGTTGCGATCAGGGAAGATACTAAAATGTGCAGGGTGACGAACCTCCAGGGGCTGCTTGGTATCAGATTGAGGTGTTTATACACAGCGAGAGGTCGCTGTATCCTGTAAGGGGTGTTTACAGCTCTGTCCTCTTTAACGCTGGTACACCCAGTGCTCTGTAGATTCTGAAGTCAGCTTTCTGTGGTTTTGCTGATCTTGAGAAGCTGTTGTCAGAGCACCACCCAAACAGTGGCATCCTGGTTTTTCTACAGACCTTGTTCATTTTCGTAGCTTACAGCAAGTCATATTGTATCCTAAACCACATCGACAAGTCCGCTCCACCTTAATTACGTGCTGAATGGGGTTTGAGAAAAAAAAATGTTGGGCATGGGTTCACAGAAAAGGCTGGGATGACTGTCGACATCTACTAGCAGTGTTCACGTTGGATCTTCGGTTCTACACTAACGAATGATGTGTGGATTTTCCTTATGGCCAAACCTGCAGGACGAGCACAAAACCGTCTTAACCTACAATGGAGGTTAACGTAAAATGTTTTTTTTAAAGGAATAAAGAACCATTTTTTTACTCCATTCATATTTTGACATAAATGTCAGCAGCAATTCTGTAAAAATGTATTTAAAAAGTAGACAGAAATGGAAATAAGAGGTTTTGGTTCAACAGCCATTTAATGGTAACATCCCATCTTTTCCACTTGACACTGTTAGGTGTTTTGGCTCAGGAACAAATGATGCAGACGTTAGTCATTTATTTTATCAAAGAAAACCTGTTTCTCAGAAGCTGATTGCTTTTATAAATGATCTTCCCTCTTATATGATTTCATATACCAAACCGCCGTCTTCCTGCCTGGGGCCATTTGGGGCTGTTCGTGCTGCGAGTTGCCTCTGTGCTGTTTCACACCTCTCCTTTATCAGCATGATATTCCTCTTCAAGTGTGTTAGCAGGAAGATCATCGCGATATTCAGCACCCAGATGGAGAACAAGAAGTAGCGAAGGCATCCTCCAAAACAACAACAGAAATAGTGAAAATCATTGTGGAGGAATTAAGGAGGAGGATCATCTACTGAAACCTGCTCATGGAGTTTTCCCTTCCACCCTCACACCTGGAGCGGTGGGCAGCTGTCAACAGCGCCCGGGGAGCAGTGTAGCAGGACGGTACCTTACTCAAGGGAACCTCAATGGTGCCTGGGCTGGGACTAGAACCTGCAACCTTCAGGTCCCAAGAGCAGCGTCCGAACCACTAGGCAAGGGAAGGCTCTGAAGGACTTGCTGATGGGTCGAATCATGAGTGTTTTACATTTTAAATCCAACGTCAGATATTAATTTTTTTGGGGGAAACACTTATCTGCAGTATAGTTCCAAAAGTATCCAGACGCCTGTTCAAATGACTGAATTCACTAACTAGAAGAAACCGTTTGACCCAAAATCAGATTTACAGTTTTCCCCACTTTCCCCGGATGTGATCCTTCAGCCAAGACTTGCAGTTTAGAGCACAAGGTACAAGGCTCTGAGAGCCAATAGGCATATACATCCCCAAAGCTTCTCTGAACACATTTAATAACACATACAGTCAACATGACTATTTGTCATTTGGTGCAGTGTTGTGGGACAGTGCTTAACCACGTCCACACATCTGACACCTTAATGAAGAGCTGGATGTGGTTTTAGCAAGTCGTGAGAAGCTCTGGGCCTGTAAGCGACGTCAGCCCTGCAGCTTCGGTTTTGAACAGATGTGATGGTGAAACGTGTCTGGGTCCCTTTAAGGTGGATCTGCAGCTGAAAAGTGTGTAATTGCTCACGGTGTATAATCTCCCAGCACTGGCAACAGAACGGCGGTGCTGTGGATCTCCCTCAGTAACAGCGGCCCTGTCCCAATCCGCTCACACTGAGAAGATCACAAAAGCTGCCAACGCACACGGCTGTGCAGCACTGGGCTGTTGTTACTGAGCTGCTGCTGTGGTGCAGGGCTGACACGAACCCCCCCCCCGGCCTATGACTTGAGTACAGCTTATCTTTACACACTTTACAGACACAGTGTCCCGTCAGCTACTCAAACATTACATTATCTTCCAGTGGAATCCAGACGTAATAGAGGGTGAGGAGAGGTGTAACCACTACAGGAGAATTTCAGTCTTTGTTTTTCAGCGCTACTGTCAACTATCCTGACCTGGCAAGTTTCTCTAGAACAGCGAATTTCCCTCCCTGTAGCTCCTCATGGCTAATTTTAAGGAGGAGCGCACTCATCGTTCAAATGCGAACACAATAGCATTAAAATACATTGGTTATAACAGGAAATTGCTTTTATAATTCTTTTATAATAGAAAAACATGATTAACTTACCAAAGTACACTTCCATTCGCCTCTGAAGCCAAACAGAAGTTAAAAACAGTTACAAATTAGTGTTTTTTTCTGTTTTTGCTGATCTTTTTTAAAGACAAAAAATGTAATTGTACTTACAGTTTAATCGTTTGCAGAAGGAACTGGAGGTCAGCAGCTGACTGCAGCCTTTACCTGTGAGAAAAGAGACAAGAGGACCTACAGAGAGAGAGAAGCTCAAAGTTATTTTGATGAAAGGCCAGTTGCACCAAACATAAAACCCACGTTTGACCTCTTCCTGAATCTACTTGACCTCAACAGACCCGGTGTAGAGATGCATGCAATTGTATCTGGTTTCAAATGGCAAATACTCGCCTCCATGTAGAACACAGATGGGAAAATGTCTATAATACAAGCAGTTTGTTCGACTAAAATACATTTTAAACGACCTGTCACTACTGTTGGCCTTTACAGTAGGCATCTGCTACTGTACTGTAACAATACAATGCAAATTCTCGATCAACACATTGTCCTTCATGGACTTACCCTATAATCCAGTCTGCACTGAGCACCAGAGCAGCTTTCCTCCTTGGGTTACTGCTCATGAAGCATAAAGTTCACTGCAAACGCACTAGACCCTACATCCTACATCATGTGACTTACTAACAGCTAGCTAAAGAGTGCGACTGGCTATATATAGTAATCCTATAGACTGAGCACTCATGAAAGTTCTCGTCTTCATGAAGAATACAGTGACGTATGTGATGAAATATTTTAAACTCGCATATTACAGCCTCTCGGGTTTTTACTTGCATAAACATAAACTTTTCTCATCATCTCATTACAGTGGCACCTGTCAGGGGGAGGCGGGGTATATTAGGCAGCATGTGAACAGTCAGTTCTTGAAGCTGATGTGCCGGAAGCAGGAGCGCAATGATCTGAGCCACTTTGACGAGGGCCTTATTACAGAGCGTCTCCGGAGCAGCAGGTCTTGTGGAGTGTTCCAGGTGTGCACTAGTTAGAAGGACAATTGGTGAATCGGCTACAGGGTTATGGGCACCCGAAACTAGTTGATGCATGTGGGGAGTGAAGGCTCCGGTAGAAAGGTGTCAGAACACACAGTGCATCGCAGTCCGAGCTGTTTCAGCGGCATGAGGGAGCTGCTCAATAGTAGGCAGGTGGTCTTAATGTTATGGCTGATCAGTTTATATATGGACGGTGATTTATTGAGCTGTTTGTTGTTGTGTCACTGTAGCTGTTCAGTGAAATATTAGGTATAGACTAGATCCTATTGGGAACGACTCTATCGTCCACTAAACGTTTGTAAGCAGCGCCATCTTCTGGCCAGAGGGAAATTACATGTTAAGGAAGATTTTCCAAACAGCCCTGAACATGGACCAAATTTCATGTGTGTATGAGAAGCTGATCCACAGAGTAATGAACACCAGAAAGAAAGAAAGTTATTGAATTTTGGCAAGTTTTTCTTATTATATCTGATTTATTAGAATTCTTTCTGATCGTTCAAATCTCTGTCGGTGTAAGCTGCAACTGCTTTTCAATTTCAGCACATTAAATAAGTGAAAGTGACTATTTGTCATTGTGAACACACTCAAAACACTCGTGGGCAGTGGTGGCCTAGTGGTTAGGACACTGCCTTTGGGACCTGAAGGTCGCAGGTTCGAGTCCTGGCCCGGGCA
>JBBPDA010000041.1:27622428-27644028 GCA_037974385.1 Arnoldichthys spilopterus | reverse complement strand
CCGATACCTGGGCTTTGGGTTTGGGCCGATACTGAGTACCGATCCGATACCTGGGCTTTGGGTTTGGGCCGATACCGTGGTCCGATCCGATACCTGGGCTTTGGGTTTGGGCCGATACTGAGTACCGATCCAATACCTGGGCTTTGGGTATGAGCCGATACTGAGGTCCGATCCGATACCTGGGCTTTGGGTTTGGGCCGATACTGAGGTCCGATCCGATACCTGGGCTCTGGGTTTGGGCCGATACTGAGGTCCAATCCAATACCTGGCCTTTGGGTTTGGGCCGATACTGAGTTCCGATCCGATACCTGGGCTTTGGGTTTGGGCCGATACTGAGGTCCGATCCGATACCTGGGCTTTCGGTTTGGGCCGATACTGAGTACGGATCCGATACCTGGGCTTTGGGTTTGGGCCGATACTGAGTACCGATCCGATACCTGGGCACCAATTCCAGGACACCGGTACAGATGGAAACAGAGTGTTTTTACAGTCTAAACCACATTTGTTTAATTTTTTTGTGTTAAGAGACCTTGCATTTGAGAAAGGCGTAATATAAATTTATCTTATTATTATTTTTATTATTATAATTATTATTATTATGGAATTTGATCCAGACAGACTGCACTGTGAACGATTTCTTCTCATTTACAAAATAATTAATTAATCTCAGTTTTAATGAACCCCCACGCCCAACAGTTTATTTGTAAAATAAATTATTTAATTTAATCAATATGCTAGTAAACAAGTTGTTGTGTGGATGGATTAAATGCAGAGGTCACATTTCACTGTGGTGTGTTCACAATGACAATCATGTTCTCATTTTCTCTGCACTGATTGACTGTTCTGTTCTGATCAGTTCTGTTAACCGTGTGCTTCTTCAGGCCCATTCCTGCGAAGTACAGGCAACGTCTCAGGTCTGTATGAGACGGAGATCACTCCTGCTGGATGGACCTTCTCCATATGGGGCTTCCTCTACACCTGGCTTCTCCTCATGAACATATACGTCCTCACCTGGCTCTGCAGACGGTACCGACTAATGTGTCCCAGGCAAACAAGTGCAACCAAGTTTAGATTTTTTTTTTCCCAGTGATTAATGTTGTTTTCCTCACGTTTCCTCCTCCACTCTCGACTCTGCTGGCAAGTGAATCGTTACATAACGAACGGCTGACAGAGCCGATACTCTGTTCCAGCGGTTGTGTGTCATGCACCTGGAGGATTACTCCTAGCCTGCATGTAACCATTTGTCAGCCAATAGGAGACAGTCTGGCGCGGGGCTACAGTCAGTCGAATTGTTGTTATAAAAGGCCAAAGCTCAAAACCAAACTTACATTTTAGATGCAAGTGCTGCTGTCCAGTTTTATACACTTTACAGTGCGTGAAATCTGAATAACGATTTGCTGTAAACATTGCTGTGTTTTGTAAAGGACCTCGAGCGGATGGATGTACTGCAGCCCTGCGATTCTTCCCTATGGCTTTTTCCTCTCCTGGGTGGTCAACATGGTCCTGAACAGCACCTGGCTCATCCTGTGGGACAGAGAGTAAGTTCTGATCAGTGTGGAACCACTTGTGACTGTGACGTTTCACTCAGATGTATAAAAGGTGATTACGGAATCCAGGAGCGGAATCTGGATTCAGGGTCCAGATGTGAGGACCTCTGTGCTAAACTACACCAGTTAAGGATGATACAGAACCGAAGGGTGTAAATAATTATTCACAAATTCCAGTGAACACTCAACGCTGGCAGGATTCATAGCCGAACCCCTGGAAAAACAAACACTTTTCTCCTGTAAACGTGTGAAGAATGATGGAATAGTGTAAATGTGTGAGATGGTGCGAGTGTGAAAACGTCATCAGTGTCACCGTATGAAATTCTCCTCATGTGGAGGAAAATGTGTCGGTAGATCGTGGACGATAAGATACAGCACTGCCCTGGGTCAGAGTCTGAATGGACCTGCGATGGCTTCTGTTACTGTTTTAGACTGACAGTCATTTATTACTGCGTTAGTCTAAAGCTTCCAACTCAGAACAACCAAAGAAAAGCCCCCAGCAACTGGGAATTCAGTCCCCAGCCCCACAGAAGTGAAAGTGACTATTTGTCATTGCGAACACACTCAAGCACTATAACGAAATGTGACCTCTGCATTTAACCCATGCACATGTGGAGCAGTGGGCAGCTACCAACAGCGCCCGGGGAGCAGTGTTACGGGATGGCACCTTACTCAAGGGAACCTCAGTGGTGCCTGGGCTGGGACTCAAACCTGCGACCTTCAGGTGCTAAAGGTAGTGTCCTAACCACTAGGCCTCCACTGCCCACCACTAGGCCACCTTCTGTGAGATCCTCACTGATGTGGACTATATATCTGTTCCTGAGCTTCTGATGCTCAGCCAGAGCAAACCGAAGACAAACTTTCATGGAGGCATCCATGTTTTTCTCCACTTTGCAGATGTGTGGACGTACATGTGAGCTCTGAGCTTAGAGCAGTGCAGCCTTTTGCCCATTAGACCGACTGCAACACTAATCAAACCTAGTGTTGGCTGATGGACTGCATTCGGGCCAGGGGGACATTGTGTAAACTTGGCTGAACTGATGCTTAAGGCGTTTTCTGATATTTCGTCCCATTTTCTGCAGGTTAATGATCCCAGCTCTGATCGTGTTGGCTCTGATTGCCTTCACCAACTACCTCATGATCTTCTTCTCCTGCGTTGGCCTCCAAGAACATGGCGCCTGGCTCAAACAGAACCACCCCATTGACCTCTGGTGCATCCGTGTGCTGGTGTGTGCTTACAGCAGTTTGCTTCCTGCTATAAATCCGTCTAATGCACGGTCAGATGTGTTGGAAATGAAGGCTGGATCCTTTGACCTCTTGACTTTAGAACGCAGTGCTGTGTACAGACGGACGATGCAGGGGTTGCAATGGGCAGGCCGCTGTGTGTGCTCTGTGAACTGATGGACTGTGTGTGTGTTTCAGGTTCAGAACAGCATTGCTGCCTACGCAACATGGACAACAATAGCCACGCTGCTCAACTTTACCATTGTGCTACATATGGCGTCAGTGTCACCAACAAATGCTGCCACTGTTTCTCTGTGCCTTCTCCTTTTGGAAGTGATCGTATGGTAAGTAGGGGCTGCACGATGTGGACAGCTGGTAGAATGTCAAACGCTTTTACAAAAAACAGAACATGAATATCACCGCATGAATGTGAGCTAAATTAATTTCTAAGAAAAGAACTGTAACACATGTATAAAGCACCAGTAGCTACTCAATTTGGCATCCAAGTTTCTCTTCTTTAGTGTACAGTTGGCGCTACAAGGCCAGTGTTGCTAAAAACACAGGAAGTCAATAGTCACCAGAATCTTTCTGTAAAATACATCATCAAAATTCGATATAAAATGCTCAAACTGCGTTCAGTTCTACATTAAGTGCTGTACTATGATTTATCTTCTTGATGTATGGATGATCGCCACCATCAAACACGTTATTCTAGCTCCTGAGACAGTTTGTGAAAACAGACCCCATTGCCTAAAAACTCTGTAGCATTTGTCTATATGGTGACGTTTTGTTCATTTCTACAGGCCATATTAAGTCATTCTGTGCCCTAAACCACACCCACAAGTCGGCATCACTTTAATAAAGAGCTGAATATGATTTGAGCACATTGAGAGACATTTTTGGGAGTATAGTCACAGAAAGGATTTAGGTGACTATTGACATCTAGTGTTTGTTATGGACATTAGCGTTGTAGCTCCAGTGCTAAAATGAAAAAAAACAAACAAATTTGAACCACATTTGGGGCGAAAAGTTGTTATAGAATGATGTTTACTTGATTATTTTTCCAGTATTTTCTGCTTAAATTTGTCGATATCACCACTGGATTTTCAATCAGTGGCATCGTTTCCTTTAACCCCTATGTCCTTATTTATTGCAGCGTGATGAGATGCATGGTGTTTAAGGCCCTGCCTACACTCTACTGATCTAATGTTTTGTGTGTACAGGTTCTGTGTTGAGAACTTTGCGGTAGAGAAGCATGTGCGCCACATTCTGATCATCTACCCCGTCATCATCTACGCTCTCAGTGGAAGCTTGAGCAGCCACTATGACGCAGTAGCTCCTGGCAGGAACGCCATTTTTACAGGTGAGACTGAGAGAGCCTGTTGGGAGCGATGAGACTGAGCTTACCTCAGACCACCACTAGGTGGAGTAAGAAGGTTAAGGCAACGACTTATCGGGCTGTTAGAAGTGGAAGAAAACTTTTCTTTCCCACATTCATGCCTTCACCCTTCATCCGTCTCACTCATAGCTCATCAGATCAAGTGGAGAAATTATGGGAATATTTTATTAGAACTTTTTATATTTTAAATTATCACAATTTAACAGTTTATTATATTTTTCAGATTTTTTGTGACATCCAAACAAATCAGACATTTGTAGTTACAATGTAATAATTGTGTAATATACCAATATTCCATAGCACCGGGACATCTGTGGGTTAAAAACATGTTCTCCAAGCTGTGCTGGGGGTCAGGCCTGGGTCACATTGGTTGAAAAGCCAGGTTAACTGGAGGGATGAGGGCAGACTGCTCCTCCCCACCCCACCTCATCACAGAGCAGGATGACCTTTTGGTGCTTTGTGACCGGAGGAAGTTTTTAGAACTGTGGGACAAGGTTCTTCCATTTTTGTGTTCGCTCCACAGAAACTGAGGACAATTATAGTGCTTGGAACGCTGTTCTCAGGGACGTTGTAGTTCCAAGTAAAGGGGCTAAGAGCTGTTGTTTACATTACAAATGGTTCACATGGTATGAAAATGATGGCTGCAATCATCGTAGACGTTCATCTGGACCAGTCACTCCACACTTATCTTGACCAATCCCTGTACACTTCATCTGGACCAGTCACTAGAATGAAACAGAAGTTTGGGCAGTGGAGGCCTAGTGGTGAGGACGCTGCCTTTGAGACCTGAAGGTCGCAGGCTCGAGTCCCTGGGCACCACTGAGAATCCCTTGAGTAAGGTACCGTCCCGCTACACTGCTCCCTGGGTGCTGTTGATAGCCGCCCACTGCTCCACGTGTGCACGTGTAATGGGTTAAATGCAGACGTGGCATTTCGTTGTGGTGCTTGAGTGTGTTCACAATGACAAATAGCTACTTTCACTTCACTTCAGGAGCCTTAAATGTTCTAAGAGCTATAATTGTTCTCAGTTCCTGCGGTGTGTATACACCACAAGGGGGAACGTCCTCCAGTGGTTCTAAGAACTATGAAAATGATCGTCTGGTTGGAAAAGGTTTATTATCACTTTGTTTCTTCCTCTAAAAGTGCAATTAATCAACTCTCTCATACTGTTTGTGTATCCACAGCTCTTCTCCTCGCGCTGGCCTGCGTTCTGTTTGTGGTGCGGGTGGGGCTGGTGGTTTGGAGAAACCGTTCGCGGCCTCTGTTCCAGACCAGGAGAGATGAAGGGCTAATGACGCCCGTAAGCACCATGGACAAGTAGCAGCAGAGGTCGTAGGTGGTAGGTGGGGTTAGACATCAGCACCACACACACCACAACCACCACCAGACAAAACTAGATATCGGTTTCTACTGCTTTAATCCTCTCACAGCAGACGTTGTATTAAGAAGGAACACACTGCACAGGTGGCCTATTGGTTAGGACCTTGCCCTTTTGTCCAGAAGGTTGCAGGTTCAAGTCCCAGCCTGGGCACGACCGAGGTACCATTGAGCAAGGTACCGTCCGGCTACACTGTTGATAGCTGCCTGCTGCTCAGGTGCAGTGGTGGTGTAGCGGTTCGGGAGTTGTGACCTGAAGGTTGCCAGGTCAAATCCCAGACCAGTACATGTACCACTGAGGTACCTGTGAGCAAAGTACAGTGCCCAAGCACTGCTCCATGGGCGCTGCCCACGTCAGCTGCCCACTGCTCCTACACGATGGGATAAATGCAGAGGTCAAAATTTCATTGTGGTGCACTGTGTGCTGTGGTGTGGTGTGGTGTGTTCACAATGACTAATAATCACTCACTTCACGTCAACCGATTACCATTGATTTGAGGGAGCTGTCCGATTGGCTCAATACAGATTAGTCCAGAGGTTAAGTGCTTTCTAATGGCCCTGATACAGAAGACTCTGGATTTTATAGCAGCGATAGGCTGATGAATGTGTTTCGGTCCCTTTAAAAACCCACACTTCTGCTGTCCTCCAGCTAAAGCTTTGGACTCAATTCAGTGAGTGCCTTAGGGAAGTTCCGGAAGTAGGATGTGGCCATGTAGGGGTGAATAATATGGTAAAAAAACATATGATAGTGCAGTATGTAAAGATATTTTACAATACGCCGTAATACGCAGACAAAATGACAGACTATGCATCACGATGAAATGTGGCAACCCAACGTGGAGCAGTGGGCAGCTATCAACAGCACCCGGGGAGCAGTGTAGCAGGACGGCACCTTACTCAGGGTTACCTGGGCTGGGACTTTGACCAACAGTCCACCGATCACAAGGAAAAGTCCTTAACCACCAGGCCACCACTGCCCTAAATGACCACAGGGCACTAGAACCTTCTCATATGAGAGAATATGCTCTAAATAACGTGTTAAGTGGGTGTGAATTGTGATTGGTTGGCGTATATATTTAATTGGGGTATTTTTAATGATGATCAGAACAGATTGAATGAAATAAAAGTTAAAAAAAAAAGAAAGGTAAAAGCCACTGCCACTGGGTTAAAAAAATTTGTAAAAATTGTGAATTATGATAAAAGTTCAACCTCCATGGCCACACTGCATGCATCATATTCCTCATACTTGTGTCATCGCTGTTACCACAGCACTGATTATCTGTTGAGATACTCTCACTTAATCTGCGTCTTGAGAAACTGTTTGCCTAGTCTGATTTTCTGCATTTTGCTCAGTTTCCCATGCTGAACTTATTCACTCAGTGGTGTTGCTCGCTGTGGTCAGTAGAGAGGAGCTCCGCGCGATGAAGGAACGGACGCTGGTGCCCGTGTTGTTTGTTTTTGGAGAAAGACGATTAAAGACAGATTAGTGAAGCTGAGGCGACGTTATCCTCTGGCGAAATCAGCCCAGTTGGACAAATCAGTTTGCCGTTAGAGCACATCATCACCGTCAGACTGAAAACCTCATATCTCCAAAGTGGGAATTTTACAGGGAAAGCACAGAACCTTCATGACTTGCAGCGGCGGTTAATGTAAAAAGACGTTTCTGTAAGAACTTTAGAACCCGTTCTCTTGGTTCATTCATAGTGTAAATATCAGCCAGTTTGTGAAAATAATGAAAAAAACATGGTTTTAAATGGAGATACAAGGTTTTGTTCTGACAGCATTGATATGTGAAGGAGCCAGTTTAACCTTCACTGAAAACATGCTTCTGCCATCGACAGCTATCGCAGTAACACTGCGCTGATCTGTGATTTCCACTTGTGGTTTTTACTAGATAGTGCAGGTCTAAGTTCATGTGAACTGGAAGTGAATCATACTGCACGAAAAACGCTGCAAGGTTGTGATTCAGCTCCGTCAGATACAGTATTTTTACTCGTTTCTTTGGGCCACAGTTCAATTGTATTTGATTTTTAAATGTTTTTTATTTTTGTTATTTTCAAACATAAAAGGGAAGAAATATCTTGGGGGGTGTGTGTGTGTGTGTGTGTGTGTGTGTGTATGGTGGTCTGGAGAAGCCCGTCCAATTTCACTGACACTGAAAAAATTGCAGAAAAGCCAGAAATGTAAAAAAAAATAATTTTTTTTCATTTTTATTGAGTTTCTGGAACATGATTATTTGTTCAAAACATTATTGTCCTTTTTTTAAAAAAATCTTTTGTAAAATGTACGATTAGCAGGTGAGCGCCTGCGTTGCTGTTCTCTTACTCCTTCACCACTGCACCAATGACCTGTATGTGTTTCTGAGTGAGTGATTATTTGTCATTGTGAACACACCGCAGCACAGCACACAGTGCACCACATTGAAATGTGCCCTCTGCATTAAACCCATGTAGGAGCAGTGGGCAGCTGACGTGGGCAGCGCCATACCCCAGTGGTACTTGCACCAGTCTGGAATTTGAACCAGCGACTTCAGGTTACAGGGGCAACTCCCCTCACCGTTACACCACCGCTGCCACCTGTTTGTCTGTTTGACTATGTGTAATTTACCCCATTTGCCAGATGATTTGACTCACAGCACAGTGGAAAACCCAGAAGCAGCACAAGGGCTTTGATGTGTTTGAAGGACCTCTCTCGGGTTAAACATGAACAAAGTCTGTAAATGAACTGAATACCTGATGTGAGTGATTACAGCTGTTGACATAAAGTAAATTTACTTTTCTACCGGTCAAAAAAAAAGAAACTGAATGAGTGTTTCAGATTAGGTTGTGCTATTTTCCCTGCTCAGTGACCAGAGCACAATATTATAACTGATTAACGTGTAAAATGATAAATGTGTAAGTAATAATGGTGTTTATATGGGTCTGTAGCGCCTCTGAGATACCACCAGTTACCACTAGATGGCATAACAGCTGGCTGCCCCTGCGATCCCTACACCAGGTTACATATGATTAAAGCATGGTGCAAGACCACCCAGAACCAAAACAGTGTGCATTCCAATACCAACACCTCACAAAACAATACCACCAGTAACCACTAGGTGGCATAACACCTGGCTGCCCCGGGAATCCCTACAGTTTCTGCAGCTCAAAAACATTGATCTTAACATGAGAATCTTTCTGGGCGAATTTTTAACCGGGGTCGGTGCTCCACGCTACATGACGGGACTATGGTATTCAGAGACAGAACTCATGGGTAGTTGTGCAGGCAGTGGTGGCCTAGTGATTTGGGATTTTCCCATGTGATCCAAGGGTTGTAAGTCCTGGCCCAAGTATCACTGAGCTACTGCTGCTGTTGATAGCTGCCCACTGCTTCATGTGTGATGGGTTAAATGCAGAGGTCTCATTTCATTGTGCACTTTGTGTGATGGGGTGTGTTCACAATGACACATAGTCACTTTCACTTTTTTCACTTTACTGTGGTAGAACAGGATAGAAACATTCACTCTCTTTCCATCGTCGCCTGAATGCCCCAAGGAGCAAACCACACCTGGTCTGGAAAGGTTCATGAATGCAGGAACAAACTGTTTTACCCTCGTACACTGCCCTCTGCTCCCTCCTGATAAACCATGCAGTGGCATCTTTAAACATTCTCAGTCAAAATGTCACCATGGGACAGGTTTCTGCAGGCCACCACACATTGTTTTTATAGTCTACATCCCACTGCTGTGTAAACCTGCTAGACTATGATTATCTCTTATAAAATCTTTATTGTAATGAGGTGATAGAATTACACCCCTATCAATAAGCATCAGAATGGGTGAAGAGGAAGAAATTTGGACTTGCAGATGGTCTTCTTAGAGTTCCCCAACCTTATCCTAACCCTAATCCTAACCCAGTCCTAGTCCTGACTACGTAGTCTGTCAGTATCACGACATAACAGAGCTTTGCTTTATTTCTCTCCCTGGTACAGACTGTTCCCTTCTACCTGAAATCAGTAGAAAATGTCTGTTGTTCCTCAAAAACGTTGCTTCTGTGCTCAGGACAATGACATTTTGATCTGTTTTTAAGAACGTTCTCCATTCAAATGCTAAGCAGACTTCCAGAATATTCCAGAACTGTAAGAACTGTCCAGAAGGTTCTAGAAGTGTTCAACTTTTTTTTTTTAGAACTTTTTGGAATCTTTAAGAACTTTCTAGAACTTTCTGCGACTGTCCAGAGAAGGTAAAGATTTGCCTGTATTGCCGCTGTGAATATGAAACTTCATAAAATCAGTTTATGATGAATAGAGCTGTTAATACATATAATTTAGACACAAACAGCTGGAATATAACACTTAGATGCCAGAAACATCTTCATATAATCTATAGGGGGTGTCCGCATAAAAATGTGATTAAACTTAAATTTGAAATGGCCTAGTAAGAATCCAGACTCAGTTCAGTTGTATTCTGTTATAAGAGTTTCCCCTCAAAAGCCAATGTCGTTGACCAATGAAAAGCCACAGGAAGTTTCTGGTTGCTGCTGGGTTTTAGGTCGATGAGTCTTGGGGTCACTCCTACATTAATGACTTTATTATTTTAAGCTTTTTGTGGTTTCGTTAAGGATTTAATCCAGGATGACGACTGGACAAACATAAACATCGTATATCTTACAGCAGTGTTTGTGGCAATACTTACATACCACGGCTTCATTTATACACAGACGTATACCATCTCATTTACATTAACTGACACCTTTGCATTTATTGTGATATTCTATACACTTCAGTCCAAAAACGTGTACATGTTTACAGGTGTTTGTTACATTGCCAAAATGTACTAAAGTGTTATATACTTTGTAAACCCACTTTTTTTTTACAAATGTTAACCACACGTATGTAATTTTGACTGCATAAATCTTTTAATAAAATAATCATAACTGACAAATGTTTTTGAAAGATTGATTTATTATTATTGATTTACAATATTACAGTAAGGGTGATTCTGTCAATGTGTTCACTTAAGCATGTCCAGACCACATGAAAGGCCAGTATTACGTGTAGTTACCATCAAATGCCTGGTTTGAGCTCAGTCAGACCTTCATTAGAGTGAAACTGGTGCTACTAGTGATGTCACACACACATGCAGTGGCTGGAGGCACCAAGGAAAGATCTGGAAGCAAACCAGCGTCTGTCTAACCAGCTCACAAAACATCAGCCACTTTATTCAAACAAAAGCTTTATACTTTTCACTGCTTTCCTGTGTGTTTGCATTGATTCTAATGTTCACTTGTGTACGTTTTGCCGCGGAAAGAGACTCACTGCTCAGAGAAACGGCTTTAACTATTAATATAGGGGGCCAAAACTTTTGCACGGTACCGTATACATGTATATGGTGGGATTCACCACAGTGTTAAAAGCAAAGTCTGAATGTGTAACAACTGAATTCATCACTGAAGGGACCACCCTCCCCCCCACCCCCATCAAATCGACACTACAGTCTGGAGAGAGAGTGGTAGAGAGACCTTCCCACAGAGTTAATCTCAGGTTTGCTGCTGCTTGTGTATGAATCTTTCCCTTGTAGTGTTGCAGTGTTGCATGATCTCTTGCAAGATCCACGAGGCCGTAACGGAGACGAACATGTCGAGAAGTCATCTGTCTTGCTTCTGAATGAGCGTCAGGACATTTACCTTGCTCTGCTCCCTCACAAAGTCGCTGTTTTCTCAGATGAGGCTCTTTGATCTGTGCCCTCCTGTAATTCGTACGTGGAGGTGAAGTGAGGCGTTTGGTCCTGTCTTTTGTAAGCCTCAGGAATGTGTGTTGATGTGACTGGCTCTGCTCTGTGTGTTTTGGCTCGTCGTCTACAAGAGACTCCCCGCACCCACACTCTTTTCCCTTAGTGCGGTGAGAAATCCAGTCTTTTCCCCACAAATGCAGCCAAGTCATGTTACGCGTCTGAAAGCTACGAGGTGAATGTAGTATGTGTGAATGTAGTAGCATTGACTCTCTAGTTCAAGTTATTTCATTGCAATGGCACCTGTCCAGGGGGGTGGGATATATTCAGCAGCAAGTGAACAGTCAGTTCTTAAAGTTAATATGCTGGAAGCAAGGACGCAAGGATCTGAGGGCCTCATTGCGACGTTCTAGAGGACATCAGCGTCTCCAGCACGGCAGGTCTTGTGGAGTGTTCCAGGTGTGCAGTAGATAGTACCCACCAAAAGTGACCCAAGGAAGAACGACCGGTGAACCAGCGAGTGGGAGGAGCATAGAAACCAGACACACTTGACAATACTAACAATGAGGGCAGGGCTAAGACAAATGACAGGAAGCCCATGGCAAATCAAAACACTGTTACAAAACGTAAACACAGACGCATGTTGCAGAGAAAGACAAATAAACTGAAAATACAACGCAACATGGGCTGAAAACTGCAGCCTACACCTCGCAGATGCAGGACCACAGTTTTGGAGCCGTGAGTATGTAGCAACCACAAGACAAAAGTTGCGTAAATGTGATTATTCACTATTGGCTGATGTGTTTGAGCCGGAGTGTGTGGACCCGATCGTAGGCCGTTATGACGCACGCTAGCCTTCTTTTCTCAGCGTGAGGCCGGCAAGAAACCAGCTAACACTCATCATTCCTGGCCTTCTTTTCTGGGAAAAGTCTGATCAATAAGCGGCTCCAGCTTGGTTTTCAGATGAAGGAATGTGGCAAAATAGAAGATGAGTCACGTTTTTTTTTTTTATTAGACTATCTGTGCTACATTTCCTAAAAGTTCTCACCCTCCCGAGGCCATGGACGGAGACGCAGAAAGCAGTGCTGTCTCTCAGGCTGTTCACTGTCGAGTGTGATCCCTTTACATCTGACACTAAACATTAATAAGATATACAGCGATCAGCCACTTTATTAGGTACGCCTACCTTGTGTCTACTTTCATAGGTGCACTTTGTAGTAGTTGACAGCATTTCATCTGTTTCTCTGCACCATGAGCCCTCTTTACCCCACTGATGGGTCAGGATCCCCATAGGACCAACTGTGAGCAAGTATTGTTTTAGTTGTGGCAAGACACCTAAGCGCCCACCTGTCCCTCCAATTGGTGTAGCCCACAGGTCCTGCTCCATCTCCAGATTCTCTGCTCCCTGTTCACAGTGTGTGAGTGCAACATACTTTATAATTATATTAGAATATATTTATATATATTTATATTTATAAATATGTATTTTTTAAATGACAATTCCAATATGCATTATATATGTGTGTGTGTAAACAAATATGTATATAATTCAATATTTTAATATATGTGTATAATTTACTTAAAAAAATATATTTTTTAATAAAGATTTTATGTATTTTTTAATAACGATTTTAAAGCATCATATATATATATATATGTAGGTTATACTTTAAAATGTTCTAATTTATACATTCATTACAACTAAGAATTGTAACAATCTAACAATCTTTCTAGCTATTTCCAACCCAGAAGTGTAAACACACCTTCAACTGTTAAGTACAACAAGGAGTGAACACTAACATTTGCCGAATCTGCTTATATTTAAACCTTTTTACAGAAAAGTTTTTACAGTTTAGAACTAAAAAGTTTGGTTTAGATAGAGCTACATTTATTTTAAAGTATTTGTATTTGGCCAAATATCCACACAAAGCAATTCATACATCCTTACAAAAGACATGAAAGCTTGACTATTAAAAATCTTGCACAAAATGGAATAAATGTACAATGACTCAGTTACTGTGTTTTGTGATATCATATAAAACCAAATACACAAACAGAAACTCTGATGATTCTTCTTCTATGCCCCCCCATGCTGAAATGACAGCACAGCAGCTTGGAGACATTGGAACTCTTCAGAAACTGATGAGTGGGATTTATGAGTTGGAGGAACATTTGAATGGATTTTCTCCACAGGCTAGAAACCTACCAGACCTTACCTGGTCGTGAAGGCAGTGTGAGTATGCTTGTTGGATTTTTTGAGCATACTCTGATTTAATACTCATGTACCACATATACGCTCAGAAAACATTTAAAGTTATCATTCAGTATACACAGCGATAGATGTGGTGATTCATCCCCAATGTCAAACATGGGATGTGTCTTTCTGGCAAAGCCAACACCTGTTTCAAAGTAAACAGGTGATGATGTGTATACAGACTGTGCAGTGTGCAGACGATTGCTTCGTTCTTAGCAAACACGGCCTTTTTGTTAGCATGTAGGGCCTGCGCCGCAAACAAGTGGTTGACATTGGTGCGTCTGATACAGATTATGAGATTTAGGAGAGATATGTTTCATAACAGGTGCTTCTGTGATGGTGAAGGTTTGCCTGAAGAAAGGGTTCACTGTGTGAAGCCACAAGAGAAGATTCCGTAAAAACTTTAACAGATGGTTTTTTTTAAAAATTGTTGCACGGTGGTGCAGTGGTTAGCACTGTCGCCTCACAGCGAGAAGATCCTGGGTTCGATCCCCGGGTTGGGCATGGGGGCCTTTCTGTGCAGAGTGTGCGAGCTCTCCCCATGTTGCCGTGTTTCCTCTGGGTTCTCCAGGTTCCTCCCACAGTCCAAAGGCTGCAGTAGGTTGAGTGGATGCTCTAAATTGCCCGTAGGTGTGAGTGTGTGTGTGAATGTCTGTCTGTCTATGTGTTGCTCTGTGATGGGTGGAGCCTCCTGTCCTGGGTGAACCCCGCCTTAGGCTTACAGTCATCTGGGACTGGATCCAGCTCCCACTCGACCCAGAATGGAAGAAGTGGTTTAGAAAATGGATGGATGGGTTCTTAAAATGAGATGACTTTGAAAATTCCTACATAATTTAAAGGTTCTTGGAGGAATTCTTGGCAAAGAACCATCATATTAGGGGTGCTCAGCTGTGGTCCTGGAATAACCTAATAACTTAATTTATAGACCATGTTTCATACGTCTGAATGCGGCTCAAAGTGCTTTACATTAAGTACAAATATAGAATTAAGCAAGTCATACAAAAAATATAAAAATAAATAAATCTCAGTTAAAAAAAAGGTAATATACAAGAAAACACAGTATATACATATATACATTTTATTACACTGCATATGTATATATATGTATAAAAACAAAGCTAATGATGTTTTCAAGCTTAAAATCGAGAAAAGACGAGAGAAGAAAAAGACAAGGCAATAAAAACATAAAGCTTGGGTATAAAAGTGTTTTTAGCCGAAAAAAAACAAGAGGAGGAGTTTAACAAATATCTTCAGTGTTTGGTAGATCCCCTAATCAATCACTCTCACTCAACCTGGCAACGAACAGTTGTCCCGACTGTGCTGGACACAAAGGACACAAAAAGTGTAAGAAGTTTATTTTTTTTAGGCACACACAGGCTGCACGACTAAATGACATTTATTTATTTATTTGTTTACTTATTTATATGTTTGTTTGTTTGTTTGTCTGAGTTTTATAGTATTATGGTGAATAATCTGGACTGGATCTTTTGGACTGGAGTGTTTCAGCAAAGCTAATTTAGCGGTAGCCTATACTCAGCCAGGATGGAAGCTTTACTCAGAGGCCTCGCCGTCAATGCACCTCTTCAGCCATCATTTATATACTGCAAACATGAAGTGAAGTTGTTTTTACATTATAATATTTCCTGTTCATTTGTGTTGCCCCTCTAACTTTACATACACCTCCCCCATCCACATATATGGAGCTTTAGCACCAGCCTGTTTTTAAATTACAGTTTTTGTGAGGTCACAAAGCCAAAACATTGACATATATCTCCTTATTTAGCTTGCAGAGGTTTAGCCCCGCAAACACAAAAGTTCTGAGAAGTTCTGTGATGGGCTAGATGCTCATTTGCATATTGGAGCATCAGTATTACAGAGGCCGAGGCTGCGCTAATGATGTACAGATGACATTGTGCAGCACTAGCGCTAGTGATAAGGTCAGTGTGAGATGGTAGATGACAGTTTTCTTACGAACACTTAAGCTCGTTTGCAGCTTCCAGTGTGCACTCGGGAAACTCCAGGTGGACTAATGATGTGCTTATGTGTTATGGCTGTGATATGTGGATTAGAGGTCTTGTCCTTTCTTAACCTGCAAAAGGCCAAGACTTGTTTTTTTCCCTCTTCTAAAACACATAAAGCTAAGTTTGAATCAGTGACGGCATGTTGGTGCAGTGCTTAGCACTGTTGCCTCTGAGAGAATGTCTTGGGTTCAGTTCCCACCTGGACAGCTGAGGGTCTTGCATGTGTGGAGTGATGTGACTGAGGGTTTCTGATGGAGGCTCCCGTTTCCTCCCACAGTCCAGAGAAAGAGTGGAGATGCTGAATGGCTTGTAGGGGTTTGTGTGCTCCAGCAACTCCAAAACCCACCTCCCCCCGGGACCCTGGTTGGGGTCATCAGCTCAGAAAAGGAATGAATGAATGTTTGAAAGCAAGATATTCATTAAAGCAAAGCAGTTTTTTTAACGAATAAGGAGAACAGAATATAGCTCAGTTACTCTGATGCCACTGTAACGTTTACACGGTTGACATGTGCCCGTTGTGTCTGAGACATTCTGTGTTTGACTTTCTGTCGTTTTTTTCTTAGATCATTTTCCATGTGTTTAATGGTGATTATCAGCGCGATGTCCAGAATCCAGACGCAGAACAGGAAGAAGCGAAACCATCCGTTATTAATGTGACCTGCACATTCAGAAAGAAGTGATAAACGTGAAAGTGAAAGTGACTCTTTGTCATTGTGAACACACTCAAGCACCACAACGAAATGCAACCTCTGCATTTAACCCATCACACGCGCACACGTGGAGCAGTGGGCAGTAACAACTCGAACCTGCGACCTTCAGGTCCCAAAGGCAGCGTCCTCACCACTAGGCCTCCACGTTTTAATACACTTTCAGATTTACACACAATAATATCATCATATTTTCAGATTCACTGGGACATTACGCACCAAATGACACATGAATGGAGTGGAATTAGAGGCCAGTTTCTCATCATGAACATGTTGACACTGTATTGGACGCCGCTGGCTTTACGACAAGATACTTTCCTCTGTGGTGTCAGAAAATTTACTGTCAATTTAAATTAATTAAATTAATAAATATATCTCGGTTTGTGGTGAGCGGCACTTACTTTTGGTTCAAAGACTTTGTTTAAAACCAAAAGTCATTATGCGTTTAACCCTTTAGTGATCGGTCAGTTATGTGGTCGAGCACATTTTGAGTCCCTATATCTTACTGAAACATTCACTGAGCTTAACGTAATCTGACGGTTCCTTTACTGCCACTTGGTTTAGGTCAGTTATGGTCAGAAATTCACTGGATTTCACTGTGTCCTTCATGGGGAGATGTTTTCAGTGAGTTTCCTCACCAGAAGCTGGAGAAAGCTAGTTGCAGGCGGTTCTGTAGCCCTAACACATATTTGAGGACGTCTCTGAGAGGTTTCCACGGTTTAATAGAGGCCTGTATTTAAAAAACTATGGGGTTGTTGAATAAAAAATGAATGTTGTTGTTTTTGCTCCAAATGAATATAAAATACAACGATTTTTATTGAAGGCTTCTTCTGGGTGTGGAAGTTACAGGGTTAAATGTAAAAGTGAAAGCCGCGTCGCCAGAAAGTAAAATAGTAAAATCCAATAAAAACAAAAATACTTTTGAATGTTTTAGATGACTGATATTGACTGATAGATGCTGCATTTTTAAGGTCCTAAATTTTCCCAGAAATACAAATTTTTTTTATTTTAATAACGTAAAATTAAATCTTGCTTTAATTAAAGTACATTTCTTAACATTTGTCCCAAGTTAATGTAACTTCATCATTTTATTTCAGCTCATTTTAAGCCATTTAAGGACATTTTGGATTTTGTATGAAGTCATTTGTATTATTATATCATGCTTACAGCGTGCACCACTTACCGAAAACTGTTTCATACTCTTCTGTCATTTCTTCATGCTTAAAAAGGAAAAGAATATCAAAAACTGACTCAGTTTTCCTCTTAATTCTGTATATTTTGATTAATCAAACATTTTTCCAGGGTGAATGAGCTTACCATTAAGAGCCATCAGCAGCACCAAAATTCTGTCCAGAATGATGAAATTGGACTAACGTCAATACCTGCTGAAAACAAACAAAAAAGACTGAAGTCCCTGGACCTGCAGAAGTGTCAGAGTAATATTTAACATTGTTAAATATAATAATACTGTTTCTGAGTCCCTTAACATTCTTTAGTACATTAAAGATATTTTAAAGTCACTTTAAAGTCCTGTTTTAAGGTCCTGTACAATGTTTAAAGACGTCCAGCAGCACTTCAGTCTCTTCAGAATTCCTTCAGATCTTTAAACATGATTTACAGCTACTTTTACATCCTCTACATCTAGAAAGATATTTAAGAGGTTATTGCCATATGACAAGACTACAAAACACTGAACACACTCAGTCACACACACTGCACCACAGTGAAATGTGACCTCTGCATTTGACCCATCACATGTGGAGCAGTGGGCAGCTATGAGAAGGAGTTGTGTAGCGGGACGGTAGTGGGCAGTGGTGGCCTAGTGGTAAGGACATTGTGCTGGGGACCTGAAGGTCACAGGTTCAAGCACTCAGGCACTCAGGCACTACTGAGGTACCCTTGAGCAAGGTACCGTCCCACTACTCTGCTCCATGGAGCTTGGAAGTCGCTTTGGATAAAAGCGTCAGCCAAATGAATAAATGTAAATGTAAATGTAAATGTACATTGCTCAAGGGTGCCTCAGTGGTACCTGGGTCTGGACTTGAACCTGTGACCTTAGGGCAAGGTCCTATCCATTAGGCTGCCAAACCCTACAATAGCGAAGTGGTCCACCCCCACTGACTCCATGTCTTCCCACTAGGCTACTGGGGTCCTGGGGTCCCTACCCTGTGAGAGATCCGCCCTGGTGAACTGATGGTTGCTGGTTCAAATCCCAAACCGGTACAAGTACCACTGAGGCACCTGTGAGTAAGGCACCAACCCCAAACACCGCTGCCCACATCAGCTGCCCACTGCTCTTTCCCACACTTCATTGAAGGCCAGTTCTTGTGGCAAGAACCCTTATGAATAATTTTGCGGGTTTACGTTGGTTGTCATGACAACTTATGTGCATGCCAGTCATATGATCAGCCGTAACATTAAAACCACTGACAATGTCATTCATTATCTCGTTACAGTGGCACCTTTATGAGGTGGTATATATTAGGCAATAACTGAACAGTCAGTTCTTGAAGTGCGTTGAAATCAGGAGACAGCATAAGGACCTGAGGGCTCGACTGTGACAGTTAGACAACTGGGTCCGAGAATCTCTGAGAAGACAGGTCTCGCGTGGGGTTCCTGGTGTGCAGTAGTTAGTACCTAACAAAGTGATCCAAGGAAAGACGACTGGTGAATTGGCGATGGGGTCATAGGCACCCAAGGCTCATTGAACACTGGTTTCACAGAAGTGCCGCAGTAGCACAAAAAGTGAAAGCTGGCTCTGATAGAAAAGGCTCAGAAGACCCAGTGCACCGTAGTCAGAGCTGTTTTGCTGGCGCGAGGATTTTAAAGGAATAATCCCACTATTTTCTTCCAGGACAGTGTTGTGTGTTTGATTACCACCAACAATTGTTTCAGCACATCTACTTCCCTTTAGCAAAGGACAGGAAAGACGCTGACTCAAAACAGTGGGTAGGCTGTGCCACCGTGTTTCCAGTCAACAGCTTTTTATCTCTACAATGGAAAATAAAAACACTCAAATCTGAATCACTTTGTTTACATCTTAATGATTTAATTATGCAGATATTATGAAAGAAATGGGGAAATTACCCCATAGAAATCTTTTACCCCAAAGGTGATGTAAGCACAAAGTTAGGGCACCAGTTTTATACATTTTCCTAAAAAAATGGTAATGATGGTAATAACTTGTGCTGGTGGTCATTCAAGACATGGTCAGTCACCTATATTATAACCAGAGGTTACCTTTAATCAAGAGAAAGGGCAAAGTGACAATAAGTGTGGGCATAAATGGCAAAATCAAGTGGAAGACGTGTTAGTCAAAATGGAAGGGAGGTTTTCCCCAAGAAGGGGAGATATCGAGAGACAGAGAGATTAGTCAGCACAGAGGAATAGCCACAAGTGTCTGTACCATCCTGGAGAGTAGACCAGGGCCTAATTAACCCAATTATTACGATTACAATTATTACATAAACACTATTATTACAAACAGTTCATATTTATCAGTCGTTTGTATTAAAAAACATCTGTAAAGCTCGATGTTCCCAGACGTTTGATGAGCAGTGTAAAAAGAGCAAACATCTGTTTTCTGTTCACTAACATCCAGAGGTGGACAAAATACAGGTGTCGACTCCCCTCATCAAATATTACTCAACTACAAGTGAAAGATGTTCAGTCAATTTTTTACGCGACTTTAATGGCCACAATAAGAAAAAAGCAATGAAATTTTTTTTTTTGCATTTTATATTCATTTGGTGCAATAATACAGATAATGTTTCATTTTTTATTCGGTTGTTTGCTTATTTTAGGCCGCGATCAAACAGTCGATATTTCTCTTTATAGTAAACTATGAACACATAAACAAATGAGTAAAAATCTAATAAAATTTTTGGGGAAACGTCTCAGAAAACACGTCAAATGCGCGTCAGTGCAGCGGAGCCACCTGCAGCTAGCAGCCCATTGAAAAGGTCGACTCGTTAAAGACACAGTGGACTTTTTGACCATAACTGACTTAAAGCAGGTGGGAGAGATGGAATAAACAGGTCGAGTTAAGTTCAGTGCATGTTTTAATAAGATATAGAGACTCGGAATGCACTGGACCAAATAACTGACCAAAAACACTAAAGGGTTCAAATTTTTTTTTAAAGTATTACAAAGTACATTTTCTTTTCAAATATGAGTCTTCTTGTATTGTTGCCACGGTGCATTTACAGAACCCAGTGCTTCTGAATGAACCTACTAAATGTATGGGCAGTGGTGGCCTAGTGGTTAGGACATTGCCCTTTGGACCTAAAGGTCGCAGGTTCAAGTCCCGCCCCAGGCACTACTGAGGTACCCTTGAGCAAGGTACCGTCCCACTACACTGCTCCACGTCTTTGGATAAAAGCGTCAGCCAAATGAGTAAATGTACTGAATGCATTGTCCTGCTTGTAGAGCCTGAAGAATATTAAGCTTGTGGAATTTGCTACAAAATCACGATGGGACAGCCAGTCGTTTTTCGGTTTAGGCCCATGCTTCCTCTATTGAAGATGGTGTTCAGCTTCAGTTCGTTTGCGTGAAATGTGACACAGCTGGAAGAACCTGGTCGGCTGCCTTTGCGTGACTTTAATCATTATCGTTAACTCTGCATCACTAATTAACTATTGCTAAGCGTCTGCAGTAGATTCACACAGGACCCGGTGTTACGTTTCCATGCCAACTGGCTGGAACTTACTGTGATATTGTACAATCTTAAGGAGTAAGGTCATAAGTTTACAAAAAATGCTGCTCAAGTCAGACTCAGACACTCAGATAAACACAGATAAAAATATACATAAGTACACGACTCAGCACATCTGCACTGCTAACATCTGGCATTCTGAAATGAACTGATTGGCAATAAACTTTATTCTCATTACTGCAGCAGAAATATGACATTTTTAAAACTGTCTAGACAATATGTGCACTTACAGCTGGTGCATCTCCCTCGCTGCTGTCCTGTTTCCGTTGGCCACATGCTCTTAAACTCCACCGCTGACCGCTCACACTTAACTGAGTGTGAATTCACACGTTGGGGAGGCCTGTGACACATTCGAGACTTTTACTGTAACAGAGTGACCTCTTTACACCCGGCAGGTCAAATTGTCTCCGTCCAGAGAAAACACGTCATTTGTCTTTTGCTGATTATTATTTTACTACATCAACGCAGCAGCTGGTCTCTACGTTGTGTACGTCTTCACCTGCTCCACAATATCCCACAGTTAACTCACATTAACCCTTTAAAGGCCACAACAAGAAGAAAAGCAATGAAAAAAAAGTGACTGTTTGTCATTGTGAACACACTCAAGCACCACAACGAGATGTGACCTCTGCATTTAACCCATCACACGT